>OY720441.1:311585831-312785831 GCA_963082915.1 Dolichopus griseipennis | reverse complement strand
TTGTGTAAATGTTAAACATTAAAGTAAATTAGCTTTGACGAAATTTCAGACACCCAACGTCATTAGGTGTGGAGCAATGCTTTTATAAGGATTTTTATCTGGATCATTTTACTTTTCGATTCTGATACAATCCATAACTCTGAGTCTATACCTGCCGCTTTCTTTCTACGTCACAAACGTAAAGGCAGATTTAGTATACCCTTTGACCAACGTTCATGTGGGTATAGTTATTGAGGAAAAAAGATTCATAAAAACGTTCAGAACATATTAAGGAAATAAAAAATTTTAAAAAAATCTGTTCAATTTTTAACATAAAATCGAATTCCAAAGGTGAACACAATGATTGCTACAGTCTCAATGCAATTTGAATTGATGCTATCAATTGATCACATGATTTTAATATCCGTTTGATTCCTTCAATAAATATCTATAGAAGCATCGAATAGGGATGACATATAGCTTGCTGTCTTAAAACAGATACTGAAAAAAATTCTAAATATAAAAACTTCGTTGAAAGAATAGAGCATGATGAGGCACCTTAGATGTGGTAGATGGCAATAGGATATGAAACTCAGGATGTAAATAGCAAATATACTGTACTCCCACAATTTTTTATCGCAAAATAAATTTTCATTTAAATTTTCAAGAAAAACATTTTTTTTGTTTTGATTCAAAAACAGAATTGACTTTTAAAATTAACATATCTATTATTTTTTGTTTTTTTGTTATTCATCCTGTTTTTATCCAATGCCATGTTCAATGTTTTGTTCAATGAATGGTTTCTGTTTCAGAATCCTTTAAAAGAAATTAAAACACTCCTTCCCATCAAGGGGAAAAGAAAATATTTTTTTTGTTTTTAAAGGAAAACAAAAAGAACCAAAGGAATAAAAAAAAAATTAAAATGAATTGCTTTGGCACGTGATATTAAGGACATCAAAAGGAAATAAACAGTTCCAATTTTATATTAAAGAAATGATTGCTTTATATATTAAAGTAAAGGTGTTATATTGCTTTTCAAAGTATCTTAAATTTTCGATTTTAAGTTTTATGTTGAATTTCTGTCAATTTGCGAAAGAATGAATTATTTAGATATTAAATATCGATTATAAAAAATCTTTAAATCAATAAATTACTTTAAAATCACCAGTCTTATAATGTTACAACATTATCGTACCGGTTTTTTAAGTAAATGTGCTCAAAAACAATATAGTCGAAAAGAAAAGAAAATCTAGACCACCAACACAATAACAAAAAGAAATTTTAATTCAATTCTAAAGGTTTCTGAAAATTTTATTTTTTAAGTTTTCAAAATATAACCATAACGAGATTCTGGAACTGTAAAATTAAAATAAACATTATTTTTCTATCGAAATTCTGTAAAAGCCAATATAAATGACGACCGTTTTTTTAAAGTTATAAGATTCTATGTTATATTTCCTTTTCAACTTCTTTAAGGAGTGCAGGGCATTCACCAAGTCTATTTAGACTAGTCTTCAGATTCTTTAATCACTAAGCTGTTGATTCCTCGGCTGTAGCTTTTGAATAAGATTATGAATACACAAATGTTTATTTTCTGCGCCATCTATTATTCTACACAAGAGTTATTTATTTATTTATATTAAGTCTTATCTTATATTATGATATTAGCTATTACGATATAATTATACAATTTTTCGAAATTTTTTAATTAGATATGATCTGAATGGCGTTTGAACCCAAGACCTTCCACATGAAAAACGGCATCTTTACCCCTACGGATTCTATGTTACTTAGTAAAATTGTAGAACCTAACTTTTTAAAACTAATTTCAATAAAATGGAATTACATACCATTATAAAATATCACTTAATCTAAGACCTTTAAATTTGGTTGAACTAACTAAGAATTGGGTTGAAAATGATGAACGAAAGACTTAAAGTTAGTTTACCGTTAGTTACACGTTAATTTTGTAAAACATTGGAGACATGTTTAATTATAACCACGATTTATTTGAAGTTAGATGCATCATTCTAACATACTTAAGAATAATGTCTTACATTCATATTTAATAGATTATTAGTCATATAAAAATCCTATGGACCATTTCATAAAACAATTAGTCTAATACTAAAAACAGCATTATTCTTACTACTTTAGCAACCAATGCAACATTAACCAAAATTGTTGAATTTCGGAAAGTTTCGACAAATGATTTAAATTATGTAAATCTACAGAAGTTAAATCTCTCAACTTTTTAAAATTAGACTGATTTAAGTTCATTAATTAAATTCAAACTGAAATATTAAAATAAAACTGAATGAGCTCTCAAAATACGCGTTTACTCTCTCAATTATTAAAGAATTTTCTTAATTTGTATTTAAATATACTTTATTTTTATTGATTATAAATTCACACACCTTATTAGATATGTTACACTAAAAGGAATTTACCAAATATTTTTAGTGAAGCTTAGACCAAAATTTAGCCTTGTATACCTACTTTAGAATCACTTTATACTAATATATTTCTATTCTGTAGTATTACAGTACTTTTAATTGTTAATTAATTTATATTATATTTAACTATTGATTAGTTTCCTATTAACCATATCTTACTATCTTACTAATTTTCACAAAATTTCTGAAAAATAACAAGTCAATGCACATTTAAAAAAATTAGCAATTTGAAATAAAATCAAATTGGTTTTATTACAATTTTTCATATTGAAATAATGCCAAAATTTTAAAATTTGTTTTTCGGCTTTATTTCAAATATGATAATGAAATAAAGTCAAATGGCTTTATTTCATTTGGTCTTATTGCATGTACCCGCTTTTTCCAGAATATTTGTGTATATGTGTACGTAAAATTCTGAATTAGGATGGATTTAAGAGTTGGATTCAAAATCAGGGTATTCCCCTTTTACAGAATATTTATATACTTGGATTAAAAATCAGATTTACCGATTTCTCAGAATAATTATATACGTGTATATGTGGGATTTTGAATTAAGAGAGATTTTTGAGTTCAATTCAAAATCAGGGCATACCCTTTTGCCAAAATATTTATGTACTAAAAAGTCCCTCCGGATTAAGAATCTGGTATATTCGTATAATTATAATCTGGATCTGAAAAAAGCTGCAATACTAGTTTTGATTTATATCACATGTTTAAAATATTTTTGGCTTTATATCTTTATAATTTTGGCTTTATTTTTTTTTTTCAAAAATTTGTAAAAATGAAATAAAGCCGAAAATTAAGAAATTACGAAAAAGTGTAATTTGGCTTTTTTTTCATTTGGTCTTATTGCATGTACCCGAAATTTCTATCCCAGGCCAGAAATTCGATGACAGATTAGGGTGCGTTTATGTTATAGATGCGATACGTGATTAGCACGTCGATAAGACAATGTTATAGAAAACTATATATGTACTTGATTTAAATAGATGTGTTTATAATGGAGCATAGCTCGGATCATGGATAAACTATATGAATTTTTAATTCTACGCTGTTATCTACACTCTTATCACTTATCGCACCTCCAACATAAACGCACAGTTAGTGGAGTTATCAATACTCTCGATGTTCATTAGTGTTTACATGAAGTTCTTCTCTTCTGCAAAATTTTTCTAAATTTTATTTAAATTGCCTTTCTCTTGCATATTTTAACTAATAATCCATATTTTGAACACATCTAAGATTATTAATGAATAACCCGTTTCAAAAAAAATGAATTATTAATTCCATCTACCCCTGCATCAACATAAAAGATGATTAATGCATTGCAATTTTTAAATAAATCTTACTTGCAGCCAACAATTAAATTCTTCACTTTTATTAAATATCATACCCTAACCTTGTTTTCAAACTCATTGTAAGTATAAAAGTGTTATAAACTTTTTCATTTAATGGTTATTTTACACTATTTCTCATTTTATTATTTTAACTATTTTCATAGCAATTAATCTCAGTATTCTTTACAATTACTTTACTAATTACATCAATCAACTTTAAAAAAAGAGAATCCAACCATTTGATAATAATTAAAATAGACAATTAAAAAAAAGCTTTACCATAAAAAAAAACGGGTACATGCAATAAGGCCAAATGAAATAAAGCCCCCGGAGTGCTATTTCCCTTTTAGTGAGAAATAACGTCTTGGATTTTATTTTTTATAGTAATTAAGAAATAATGCCCAGGGTTTCATTTCTCTTTTAAGTGGAACTACGAGTTCTATGAGGAATAGCGCCCTCGGGATGTCATTTCTCATTTCAATTGAACCTGCAAATGAAAAATACAAAATGGTTTCATATATTTTTAGTGAAAAGTTAATTTTAATTATGCCATATCAGTGACGGGTACGCATATATACAGACTTTCTTGAACTACAATTTCAAAAATAATTAGGAAACATGGAATTGGAATCGAAATCAGGGGTATTCCCTTTTTCCAAAACTAAAAATCAAATCATATAATTTTACATATAAACTACATTTTCTCGTATACTACAAACTACACATATAAACCTGATTTTGTAACCAAAGTCTTGCATACAATAGTTAATACTCTGGAAAAAGAGTCAACTTTGATTTTTTAACAAACTTAAATATGTTCCTAATACAGGGTGGTCCAAAACTACCGACATGGCTTTTTTATTTAATGGTTAATTATTATTATTATTTTTTTAATATACAGTATATTAATCGGGAATATTTTTATTTCAAAATAAAATTCAACAATTTTTGATCTCTGTTCTGTTGTGTACTGTTCCATTTCTAATTCCCCAAGTTTTCTTCACAAAATTTTGAAATAAAAATAAAAAATATAAATAAATTTAAAAAGTTATTCAACATTCAACCCATATCGGTCGTTTTGTGCCACCCTGTATGAACACCGATTAAGACCTCAGGGCGTTATTTCTCATTAAACGGGAAATAATACTTCGTTGGCTTTTTTTCGCAGGACCTTAATTTAGGGCACCGAAAAAACCATATAAAATTTTCATTATTCAGAAGTTCCTAAATCTTTAATGAATGATAAAAGAAGATTTTATAGCAAAAACTTTAAGTTTTAAAATTCCTTTATTACAGCATCAGTTCAGACTATAAAAAAATTTACAACTGTACAAAAACTTTATAAGAAAATCTTTCTATCGATTCAGATCTGTATACTTAAAGAGGACATAAAACTTTTTATAAACTAATCTCTCTCACCCCTTTTTTAGGTATTTTGTACTTTTTAGGTTAACATAATTCAACTTTTGTTTTAATTTTGTAAATAATATGTACATACATATGTATCTACAAGAATATAAATATTCAAAAAATTATGTAAAAGTATTCTGAAGATTTTAGGGTATACTTTATTACAAAAAAAAAAACTTAATTAAAATAGGGACACTTCAATAAACATATTTTATTAACAAAATATTTAAATATTCTTATTTCTTTTATCTTTCAAGTATTTTTGTTTTATAAAACAATGACAGAGTAAAAGAATACCAAGTTTTTTAAGAAAAGTTTTTTTTTTTTGTTTTTAATTTAAATATTTTAAAATTTATATTTTTAAAGTTTATATTCTCGTATATGTCAATATTTATTATTGTGAATAGAATAAAAGTTGACAGAATCAAAATAGATAGAAAATCAGTGTGGTCGTTTTTTGTTTTTTTAAGGTGATCTTGAATTAAAAACAAATCAAGGTTACCATCTATAATATTAATTGTTTATTTTTTTTTAGAAATTGTTTTTATGAGTTAAATAATAATGAAAGATGTTTTAATTTAAAAAATTTTAACAAATTTTAATGTGATTTTATAAAACGGGTCAAGATAAGCGTCATAGATTTTAAATGGATACAATTCTATTTGTTATATATTGTTATAATTTGATTTTAGATTATAAGGTATTTCTATGTCTGTGAGTTATATTATTGAACTAAATTATTTGTTTATATTTTATATATTTGTTTATATTGGGCTTTTTTTTCTTTTTTTTTGTCCTTATTACTCCTCTTGGGAGTATAGGATATCTACTAAAAATCTCCATCCGACTCTATTTTTTTTTTTATTATTACTTCTCTTGGGAATATAGGATATCTACTAAAAATCTCCATCCGACTCAATTTTGAACAGTTATTTTTGCTTAATTTCATGTTTTTCCAGTTGAGGTCAATTCTTCTAATATCGTTCGCTTCCACGTGTTATTGGGGCTGCCTCGTCTTCGGGCTTCTTGTAGGTTTCAAACTACTGTATATATAAGTGTTTGACAGTGAAGTTGATTATAATAAGTGTTATGAATTTTGTTATTTCTTTTCGATGTGATGTGTGGTAAAATAAAATATCTTTAAGGGGCTTGTGCTCAATTATTCGAATACCTTGTAAAAAGCAAAAAAGTGTTTAGAGAAGGTCCATTAAGCGATTGGGTCACAGAAACTTTTCAAAGACTTAAACATGCATTTTCTATCAATTAAGACGTTTTTACCTTTTAACAACAAGTTTTTATATTCTTTGACTTTTTGAAAAAGTGGTAAACTATATTTAACAGCCCTAGAATTTAAAACATTGTAATAAAATATATTCCGAATTCCGGTTTGGTAAAATGACTAAAACTTTTTAATATTTTTGGTTTCAATCTTTTATGATTCAAGTAAATAAATGAAATTTTTCTGAATAAAGTTTTTAAAGCCTTGTTCCCATTACGTCATATTTTCTTAAATAAACGTCTTAAGCGCTAGGTACTCTTGCTAGCCGGCTGCAAAATATTTAAATATTAAAGCAATATAAAATTGAACAACTTTGGTTCTTTGTTATGTGCCTAATCTTTTGATCATAAATTTGCAAAGTTTTTCAAAAATAAATCTGAAAAAAATGAACAACAATTGCAAACATAATCATATCGTTAATAATAAAGTTACTTATGCGCTACCCTGTACATGAATGTGGTATAGATCCAAATTTATTTAATCTAAGTTCTTAAATTATTTTTGAGAAAGCGACAACACTTACCTCAAACGTACACCTATTACAAAACTTTAAACTAAAAAGATTAACCTCTTAAAATTCCATTGACTACCTTATATAACGAATTCTACTACACAATAATAGTAAAAAAACTTTCCATTTTAATTATTCTAAAATTTGTAAAACAATGGAGTATAAGATAAAAAAGTTCCGAATGTTTACCAAAATAATAACAAATTAATTTTATACAATATACAAATACATCTATGGTAACGTCGTTATATATGACAATCAATCTTAACTTATATATTGTTATTTAACTATTAAATCAACTTTTAAAGTATCCATATGCATATATTCAAGTGTATATTTATACATATATATATATATAATTAAATTGATGAATTTTAAAATTTACACAAGAATAAGTCTTCTTTTTGACTTTAAAACAAAAAAAAAACAAGAAAAAGAAGAAAAAATGTATTAAGAATAAAAAGGATATAACAAGGATATTTAACCCCGATTAGTTTTTTTTATTTCTTTATTTAATTTTATTTTTTAACCCACACTGTCCTTTGTTCTTTTTTTTTAATAAAATTCTTTAAAGTGTTTAAAAACTGATACAAATATATTGTATATGGGTATTATAAATATAAAATGAATTGTTTCTGCTTGTATTTTGGATTAGCAAATAAAAATATGCTTTTATTTTGGATTAGCAGATTAGAAAAATATTTTATACACAGTTATTTTGAAAATAATTTGGAACCCTTTTATTTAGAAGTTATAATTTTTTGATTAAATGAGAATGAACAACTTATTTAAAAATGTATTTTTGAATCTATTTTAACATTTATGTGACCAATTTGTGAAATGTTGATTTATATTAAAAATTTAAGCCCTTTTAAATTTAAAAATGTGCCTTCAAAGGCGTGTATTAGAAGCCAACACAAAGACGTTTTAAATAGCATTGAAATATTTACAAAGAATTCGAGAGAGTAATATGAAAATATTGCATATTTGTTGGGGATTAAAATTTTTACAACTTTAAGAAGTTTGCATTATCTTCCCTTGCATAATGAAAGAACCTTCAAATTTGGTAAAAAAGTGTTCAGAATACAGGATTTCTCAACGCTCTGAGATCTAAGAAAAATTGAAAACATGTTTCGGGTAGGTAAAATCCAAAGCCAATAAAGACAAATGCTCTCATGTCTCTTACTCTAGGTATATAATATCTCAAATATTGAATTGAAAAGACGGGGTGAATGATGATTCATCAAACTACTCTTTTTTGAAAGCTTTTTCAAATGCCTCTTTTTGTAACATATATTAGATGTCTGTCAGGTTTTCTTTTAGCTTCCAAACTATAATAGATGAATTGGAACGGTTCGGATTACCACAATCACATCCCTGATTTTAAGCAAATGTTCGTAAAATATTAGACCTAAAATTTTTATAGTTTGTTTTACAAAAGTAATAAAAGTAGTTTTTATGTTTTTATTTTATATTAAATACCAAAATTAATTTTTCTTTTTTAATTTACGAAACTTTATTCACTCCTGGAAAAATATATTAAAGGAGTTAATTTAGAAACCTAATATCCAGGTAAATCTGTAATTAGTATAATATATGCATAAATTGCAACAACAAAATAACTCAATTTACCAGAATACCACAATTTTAACACTAGAAACCGCTTGCTTTATTAAAAGCAAGTATATTCCAGAAAACTTAGCTGTTACTTTTAATTAAATTTAAAGTACTGATAATATTAATTTCCTGAATGAACAAATACGAATCCCTCAATGAAACAACTAAGTCCTTCAAGGAGATTAACCAAACCAAATCCGAAAACTTAAGATCTGAGTCTTAGAATTTCAAATTAATAGTAAAAGTTTGAAATAACTTATTACCATTACAATGATCTTAGAACGTATTATCTTACAGATTTTTTCATTTTAATTTAAAAAGTTTTTTAATTAGAAAACAAAGAAACTAATTTGAACACTATTACCATGGTAACGGTTAAAATTTATATTTACCTTACAGTTTTATTGTTGATTATTTTCCATTATTTATCTTTTCTATTATAAAAGAGAGTAGAGAAATAAAAACAAAACACATAAACATTGGTTAGTTGTTTTTTTTATTTTGGTATTTTTTGACATTGTTTTACTTGCGGTGTTAATTTTGTTGTTTTTTGCTGCTGTTGAATATAAAATTTTATATTTACATACATATAGAAAGTACAGGGACACAGACTTCATATATTGAACGGAATGAGTGCTTCCCTTGGAATTTGAACAAAAATCAAATAAAAAAAAATATTACTCCAAAAACATCGCACAAAATAATTTTGATTTATACTTTACTTGCATCGCAATTAATTTTCTATATGTATAAACTTTATACATGATGATTATACATATTTTCCAGCCATAACATAAACTATCATTTGTCAAACAGTAAAATGTATCACAAAAATAGTTAACAATTTCACCTTATTTTAATACCATACATGTCCCCAATACATGTGCATAACACATTAAACTATTCTATTATTATTATCGCAATATAAAACATGAAGAGAATGCCTTCACAACACTCATTCTTTTTTATATGAAATGTTCAATTTGTAATTGAATGGGATGAGGGAGATAAAAGAGAGGAATTAGTTTGAATTACGCATTATTTACCTCAAAACAGTCGACTTGAATTTTTGTATAGCAAAGGAGAATAGTGATAATAACAACAACAAAATCAAGGTAATAATGAGTTGGATGTATGCACTCTGTTCTGTGTTGTATAAAATTTATTTTTGTTGTTATTTTCGATTATTTGAAAAATTACAAAAATTTATTTAAAAAATTACAAATAAAAGTAATGAGTTGAATCTAAACATTCTATGTTGTATCAAATCTATTTTTGTTTTAATGTTCGATAGTTTTAAAAATTACAGCAGAAAAATTAGAGATTAATCAATGAATGTTTCAAGTAAAGAATTTTTTTCTGATTTATTAAAGAAAAGAGCATAATTAATCAAATACAACTTGAACTAGACAATAAATTTAGTTCTTTATCTAATTTTGAATTTTTAAAACTTTCAGATACTTCCAAATATGGAAAATTTTAAAAATCTTTTCCAGCAAATCTGATTTTTAATTTACGAAGTTCTTATCCAAGCTTTTTTGATATTTCAAGATTAAATTTCAGGATGGTTTAGTCGATAAAAATCTGGTATCCAATGTCTAGCTACTTTTGAAGATTCTCTTCGTAAAACAAAAAACTTTGTGCGCTCCCTTCTCAAAAATGTCACGCCTCGTCACTGATATATACATATCTAATCTATGGATATGAACATTTTTTTGAATTAAATTAAACCAGAAGCATATGAAACGTAATAAAGTATGTTGAAAAGCCAATAATAAAATTTAATACAACATCGGAGCAGTAGTAGTATTAGTAGTAGTAGTAGTAAAAGAAATATCTTATAGATACTATTTATAAATAACAATGAAAGTTTTTTGGATACAACCATGACAATTGGCCAAAAAAACAAAAAGAAAATAAAAAAATCAATTTAAGTTACAATGGGTGTTAATAAAAAATTGTTATTTTAAACATGTTATAAATTTTTAACACGTTCAATTTGTGTAAATAGTTGGGTAGTTAGTTACACATATAAAGTGATAAGATAGTTTAAGGCAAATTTTTTTCACCATTTTTATTTTATAAAAATTCTATTTTGTTTTTGATATTATTGTAACTGTATGTGTAAGGGTTTTTCAAAAAAAATTTATGCCCTTAAGCAGTTTTCTACAATGGAAACTTTTTATAATTACAGATGAGTATAGGTGCTAAAATTTAATTTTCATTAAAATTTTCAAAACAAATATATATATATATATACGAGTATATATATATATATATATATAAAATTATAAATTATTTATTTTTTTTGTATTAGATTACCTTTTAGCTAATTAATATTTATGTAAAGGTTTAAAGTTTTACAATCTGCTGGGTTATTCATAAAATAGCTCAAAGCTATTTAAAATAGAAAATAACGGAAGAATCACTATAATTACAAGGCAATAACACTCTTATGAGTGAGCAGACAAATTAGAAGTGAAACAATTATATACTCCATTGCATAATACCTTAAATATTACCAATATAGTTTAAGAATACTAAACAGTAGACAACTACACTGCAAGGTAAAGTTTGAATCTTCCTATAAGGAAGAGCGAAAACTGGTCTGGGATGGTTTTCAAAAACTCAAAGCCATGACATGGAGGAATATAGAAGTTTAAGAAAACGAAGAAGCATATTGTCTTACAAACGCTACTTTACAATAGATGGATGATAAATGAAAATAAAAAAGTGTATAGAACAAGAACCTAGATAATATTGGAATATCTTTCGACAGATGGATGAGACTCAGTTTATAAAAAATATATAATAGCTCTAAATTAAATAAATGCCGAAACTAACGGATTTAAGAACTGTTTTAGATCATATGACAGGCCATTGCCCTGTCAGGTATCACTTTAAAAAAATGGGATTAAGTGAAGACAATTGATGTCAGTTCTGTCCAAATAACAGAGAAAACAAAGAATATGTACTCGGCTAATAAAAAGTCTCTCACTACAAGTTTTCCCACTACAAATTAAATGTCTAATATAGCCCTCGAAAAATTCTTAAGTATCTATAAAGCTCTTAAATTGATGTAAGAACATTGATCCTTAGGAAATGCACAATAAACAGTGTGTTTCTTAATTAAATGCGCTGCTATTTACCACTGCACACGTACTTATGGATAAAAAAAAAACGTGGTTTTTAAATTTAAAAGCTCGCTTTTAAGTTTTGAAAGTCTAAAGGATAGAAACTTATAGAAAATTTAAAGAGGACTTCTTAATTTTTCGAATACATTTTACAAAATTTACATAAGTAGTCTAGAAACAGAATTAAAAGTAAAATTATGAAACTTAAAAAAAATATTTAAATTTCATTTAAACCCCCACATCTTAGAAACTTGGAGAGGCCTAGCTTAGCCCTCACACAAAAAATATGCGTACTCATAAGTGCCTATGCAGGAGTATATAACAGTGCACTATTTTAGGAAACACTCTTTATATGAAGTATCCTCTAATATCCTCTAATGTGTTCCACTTGTTAAATAATAAAATTGAAGGAATAACCGTTATATTCAATTTGAAATTCAATGCACGTCTCCGAACTGACTGTCAATATTTAAAAAAATTCTATGAAAATATATAAACATTAAACAAATTTCATATTTCATTTGTTATTTACAAAACAAAAGTAGAAAGCGATCGAATTTAACCTATAATTTATTACGTTTTAACAGTTAAATTACTCAAATTTACTCTTTAAAAGTCATTAAATTCTGTGTGTAATTAAACACAAAATGCAAACAATTACTCATTATTACATTTACAATAAGATTTATAAAATCAATAAATTCAATTTAATATGGATAGCAAACAAATAATTTATTATAATAATAATTGAAGTTAATTTATAGCAATTAAATTTATTTATCCTTTCTGGTTAATAAATCAAACTATTGATTTTTTTATTTTTAAATTTAATATTGTATACTAAGTTAAGTAGTAGTATTTAAGTAATTAATCATAAAAACAAAATTTCTGAATCTTTAAGTAAATCAATACAGAATAATTAACATAAAATTATTAAATAATTTATGAAAGATAACAAAAACATTGTTAGGCTTCATTAAATATATAAACGATGATTGGAAAATTTTATTTTTTACATAATGGTTTTTAATGGATTTTTAGGTTAATTTTTTTTTAGGCATTAGTCAATTAGGCAAATATCAAAACTATAATCGCTATTACAGTTACTTAAGTATATTGTAATTTGAGAATGTGATGTTTATCAGAACGATTATTTTTTTTATTAAATAAAAAGCATATTAAACTAATCATTAAGTAGAATTATTTATTTTATAAGTTTTGTTAAGTATATATAGAAGCTAATTTTTTAATAAAAGCACAGAACCAACCGCTCTTACAGGAAAACCATAACATATAAAACATTTTTCTTTATTTACAATTGCATACGTAATAATTTTTATCAAGGCAATATATAAAAAAAAAGTTATAAATTTTTTTACTATACATAAATTTGTTTAACGATATTTATTTATTTAAAACAAGGAAACTCTTCCAACAAGATACTTGTGAAATTCCAATACATGCAAAAAAAAATTTTTTATACATTCAATCCTGCTAACCTGAGTTCAGCAGTTACGACAATTTACAAATGAATTTTGACATCTTTATAGAATAAAAAAATGGTTTTTGTAAGGTAATTTTAAATGCTGGTTATTCAGTACTAAAGAAGTAATGAATCACTACTGAAGTTTTGCAAAATGAATTAAACAACAATATAGTACAGTTGCTCTCTATATCGCTCTCTTTTTATACCTAATAGAGTGTTACTTAATTTCATCATTAGCAATTAAATGTAATTGGAATTAAAACTTAAATGGCGGAGGTTTTTATTAATTGAATTTATGCGTTAAAAAATTTTGAATAATTTAAAAAACTTTGTATGGAAAAATTGTAGCTCTTTATTTGTGTAATAACTTTTAAATAATAAATTTTTGCGAACTATTTTTGGTTTACGAAATATTCGTAAAAAAACCCGAAAAATACCCTAGAAATGCTCCTTGGGCCAAGCTTTTAAAACCATACAAAATGTCTGCGGTAAATAATTAATTTCAAATAACTTAATTAAAAACACATCATTCTTTTATTTCTTTACAAAAAAACATTTGATCAGGCTGTTAGCATAATACCTACATCGCATTTGGACTTCGAGTTTTTTAATAAAACTATTAGTAAATGATAGTTTCGTTTTATTTGGTACTTGACTATATGAAAATAAATGAAAAAAAGTTCTTTGAGACGCCAAAATAAGAAAATGATTTATAATTCAACTAAAATGTTAAAGTCGCTCTAATCTAGCTTCGCTTTGTTGCCTCGTTTCTCGAAGTGGTTTATATTCTGCCAATTCCTATTTACTATCTGACATTAATAAAAACATACGACGCAAAACTTTAGTTAAAATGTGTTTATGCAAATACATTTTATATATCAATGATCTTTGTCCTGTCAAAAAAAAAAGCGACGTTTAAGTGCTGTCAATTTGAATATTAAATTTTGACAAGACAATTCTTTTCTAATGTTGCATTTATACATCAGATACATATTCTAGATTCCTATTTATGCATGGAGCCGTGAAATACATCGTAATGCATTTATACATCAGATACATATTCTAGATTCTTATTTATGAATGGAGCCGTGAATTAATATTTTCTACATAAACGTCAAAGTGACAGTTGAAACGACACAAATGACATTAACTTATAATTTTAACGCTTTTCGACACAGTAACACACAAATAAACTTAAATTGTCCTGTATCAATATTTAATTAGGTAATAAAGTTATATTCTATATTAATTTAAAACTTTTAAAAGTTTAAGGAACTATGAAATATAAATTATTTCAATATTTGAGTAGGTGAGACAGATTGACTTTGTCACTTTTTGTATGTTTTTAAATAAAAAACAATAGTATAATATAATTCAATTCTGCTCAAATATCAAATAACTTCTGTTCATTATTTAAAAACAAAACAAAAACTTTTTAAATGTTGATTTTTTTTTTTGTTAACTTTAGGACTATTAAATTTTTTACTCATTTAGAATCTTAAGTTTTTATTTTGACTTTCTCTTTTGTTTTTTGTTTCAAAATTTAAATAAAAAAATAAAAGAATATGGAAAACAGATATTTTAATTAAAAACTTAAGAAAATAAAAGTTAAGAAAATTTATTCAAAAGATATAAAATAAAAAAAAACCAAAAATTATACAACAACAATAAATAAACAATAAAAGTTTTCCTTAAATTTTAGAAAAAAAACTCTAAATTTATTTGTATTTAAATATGGTTTTTAAAAAATAATATTTAATCAAAATGTCTTTTTATATTAGAATATTTTATAATACTTATTTCTGTTTTGTACAGATAAATTAATTAAATAATTTAAAATTATTAATTAAAGTTTTTTAATAACATACTATACTATTTGTTTTACTATACACTAAAGATTTTATTTATTCAATTATTTTACTAATTTAAATAATATCCATAGATAATACAATGAATTCAAGAAACAACTATTATACACGTAAAAGACACATTTGCAAGATACAATTACCATAAAAAATTAAAAAAAAATTGTATTTCCCAAAGTTCGTAATTCATATCTAAGAGTTTAATTAGAACATTAATATTTTTCTTCTAAATATGCCATTTAATGTTCCTCATACCCTATTGTTCCAAAATTGTACATTTTCAAAACCTAATTGCCAATAACCTTTTCACATCTTTATTCCTTGAAACAAGCATTAGAAGCATTTGTATATTTGTGTTTTAGGTTTTATCCTTAGTTTGCTTCAAAAGGGGTTTTTGTGTGTTAAAGTCACACACTACTTATGAAACCTACACACAGCTTCAATGGGTGGCTTTTTCGATAGTCCTTGCTAAAAAAAACTTTAATTTTCAAATCAAAAAACTTTAATTTTCAAAACGAGAAAACAGCATTCTTTCAGAAAGTAATAAAAAAACTAAGTATTCAGTAGAGTGGGTTTCTTATGCGGTTTCCAAGGTAACGATACTCATAGATTTTGTTTTCCCTAAAATTTTTCGCTATTACACCATAGAAGTAAACCGTCCACTTTTGAAACACCCAGTTTAATAAAAACGGATGCCTTAGACCTACCTGGAACATAAAGGACTACTTAAACGCTATTATGAGTTCGAATTTCGTCTTCAAACGTTGGTTTTTATATACTTTTATCAGTTGTTGAAACTGATAATAAATTTTCGGATATTTTTAGAGCTTCCGACCGTTTTTTGTAAGAGGTAAGGTATTTTAAAATAGTTTAAAGATTCCTTTTTGAATTACACGATATGTGTAATAATCGAGGACAGATATATATCAGTACATCCTTTCGTTAATCTCCAATTCAATGCAAAGCTTCGCAGACGACAGCATCTTTTATTCTTTATACCCGTATGACTATATAGTCAAAGAGTATAATAAATTTGCCATTACGTTTGTGACGCAGAGATATAGACTCAAGTGTATGGATCGGATCAGAATCGAAAATAAAATCGATTTAGCTATGTATGTCCTTTTTACCACATTTTCAAAAAATTTTGTAAAAATGTGCCTATATAGTTTCACTCTGTCCGTCCGTCTGTTTGTCCGTTCGTCTGTCCGTCTGCCCGTCTGTCCGTCCGTATGTTTACAAAAACTTTTACATCGTTTGAAATAGAGAAAAGAAATTTTAAACACGAGTAGGTATTACAAAAAAAATAATTTCGTGGAAGACATCCGTTACGGAGGTGCAGCCCCCCAAAGTTGAAAAAAGCCCTATATTCAAATTGTTATAACAAGAGTTCCATTAGGTGTATTTTCAATCTGAAAACGGCAAAAGATAGATGGTTTTATAAAATTTATAAATTTTTAAAAGACAAATATTTAGGGTTGCCATACGGTACTAAAATTTACCATTATGCAAAATTCAATTTTCGCAAAATTTTTGGCTACCAATATCTTCTAAACGGTTCAAGCTAGAGTCTTGCAATTTTGGCAGTAGTTAGATCCTCAGAAATAAGTAGAAGTCGGTTAACAAAATTTTTTTGCAACGTCCCCTGTTTAGCAGCTATAAGGGCTCGAAAATTTAAATTTTGCTATTTTTAAACACCTGCAACTTGAATACCTGTTCAAATTTTTTTTTTGTGATTTACAAAATTGAAAGCTCTTTAATTATATTTCAACATGTGTCAAAGGTTTTTCTTAATTTTGAAGGGTGACGAAGCTACAGCTCCGGTAAATTCCAAAAAAGCCCTATATTTAAATTGGTATAATAAGAGTTTTGTCAGCTATATTTTCAATCTAAACAAGTTAAAAAAGAGCTGCTTTCTTAGGCTTTACAAAAATACATCACTTAAATGTACAGGGTTGCCATACGGTTCTAAAATTTACCATTATGCAAAACTAAATTTTTACAAAATTTTTGGCCCCACATATCTTCTAAACGGTTTAAGCTAGGGCCTTGAAATTTTAGCAGAAGTTAGATACTTAGAAATTAGTAGGAGTCGGTGAACAAAATTTTTTTGTCACGTCCCGTGTTTAGCAGCTATAAGGGCTCGAAAATTTAAATTTTGTTATTTTTAAGCACCTGTAACTTGAATACCTGTTCAAATTTTTTTTTGTTAATATACAAAATTTGAAGGTCGAACATTATACTTTAACACATGTTAAAAGATTTTCTTAAAATTAAAAACGGTTCTTTAAATTGAAGAAAGTGTCTCTCAGTTTTAACCATTTTTGTTTATATAGTAAAATTCTAAGTAAAATTCCAAATATTCGTAGAATTCACAATTTAATTCCTTGAACCTAAAAAAGTTGGGGGAAGAGGAGTAGTGAGGATTAAATTCTTGAGAAATTGGTTAGCCTTCCCCATAGAAAGGCCATTAAGACCTAAAAATTAAAAAAATTACTGTTTTTATAAGTAAGTAGTAACTTAGCCACCAACGTATATACTTCCTAAATTAAACGTTAACATTGAAGCTTCAACATTATATTCCGATAAAGTACTCAGTATGAAACACTATATTATTTTGAAAATGTGCTTTTTTAAAAACCCTTGGTTTTTTTCATCACTTATTTTATATAAGTATTACTCTGTGCTGCGTGTCTGAAATTTTGCCAAAAGTAGTTTAGTTTTATGGCCAAAGAGTCTGCAAAATTTGGTTGGTCTAGTGGAGTGGGTTCGACTGTTCGAGTAGCAGCCATACAACTCCTTCTTTTATATGAGCATTACACAACGCAATTAATAAAGCTGTATGTTTGAAATTTCGACAAAAGTAATTAACCGGATGATATAATGTATATGATACGGTCATACGGGTATCCCAGAGTTGACACAGTCTACTCTACTACACTCTTCCTTGTTTTTCTTACAATTTTCATACCTATTGTAACATTAATCACAATTCACAATATGCAATTTCCTTAATGGGGGGAAAAAAACTCCAGTACTGCATGATTTAAAAAATTCGCAACTTTTATCTCCAACACGTTTTCAGAAACAAACTTTGCAGCATTCAACTGGCGTAAAATTTGTGAGAATTGGATTAAAACTGAAAATTGGCTAAATGACATTTTTTCATCAATAGCTGAAATTTAACAAAGAGTTTAGGTTTTTTGTATCGCTGAGCATATTTCCTTTTCCGCATTCAGTCTCCTTAAAATCTATTCAACATTAATAGATTAAAACAAATTTTTCACTATTGCAATTGTTTCAAGACATAAAATTATTTAAATAAATGGGGTTTGGCCTTCCCCTTAAAATTACACTGGTAAAAATACTCAATATTCTCTCCATTTCTTCCGGAGCTTCAAGCGAATTATTTTATTAATTTTTTTCTTTTCTTTAATGTTAAAAATCTGTGATTCAGTATTGATTACACACTAAAATAATTTTGTAATCAATATTGTAATTAAAATTACAATTAGAATAAAAACAGAAAAAACAATTAAAATAATTATTACATTTTGCTCTGATATCGAAATCGTGCGGCATTGTAAAAACATTGTAAACACGTAATAAATAATTATACTTTGTATATTCTGTCAAGGGTAGACTACAAAATTGCCCATATGGCTTTTAACCTTTATTAATGTCAAAATTACTTAATATTCTGTTAAATTGTAATTAAATTTGATTTGTAATATAATTATTGTATAATAGAATTTTTATTATTTCTAATATTAGAATTTTAAGATCAATGGTATTTCCTATTTACATGGGAATCAATTCGTTTTATGATCCATTTTAATAAGTTCAACTAATGCGGCTTTTTTACAAATAAATTAAACAAAAAAAATTATTATTTTAATTATATTCATTGTGCGGTGAATACTGAGTCATTAAAACTATTATATTAACAAATAATTCGTTTATTTTTATGATTAGTATTATTTCTAATTATAGGAATAAATATTCGGAAAAAATATAAAATATTAATTTCGTGTCCGTTTTTATCACATTTTCAAAAAAAATTTTAAAAATATGCTTATTAGCTTAAATCTGTCCGTCTGTCCGTATGTTTACAAAAATTTTTACATCGTTTGAAATAGAGTAAAGGGTATAGGTACTATAAAAAAATAATTTCATGGAAGAACTTTTTTCTGTAGCCCCACCCGTTACGGAGCTACAGTCCCACAAATTTAGAAAAAGCCTTATTTAAATGGTTATAACAAGAGTTCAATCTGAAAACGGCAAAAGAAAGCTGGTTTTATAAACTTTATAAATTTTTATAAAATTAATGTTTAGGGCTGCCATACGGTACTAAAATTTATATTTATGCAAAACTCAATTTTTGACCCAATATATCTTCTTAACGGTTCAAGCAAGAGTCTTGAAATTTTGGTAGAACTTAGATCCTTAGAAATAAGTTGGTTGATAAAATTTTACACCTGTAACTTGAATATCTGTTTAAATTTTTGTTTACAAATATGCAAAATGTAAAGTTGTAGCATTATATTTCAACATATGTAAAAAGTTTTACTTAAATTTAAAAGGGGTTTTTGAAAGTGAAGAAACTGTCTCTTAGTTTTAAAAATTTTGCTTTGATAGTAAAATTCTAAGTAAAACTCCAAATTTTGGTGTAGTTCACAATTGATTTCCTAGAATCTAAAAACCAGGTGGTGGAAGGCTGGAGGTTTGAGAATAATCATTACTGTACTTCATCTGGGAAAATAAAATAACAATAGTGTAGCACTCATAAAATGTTTTAAACAAAAATTTGCCTACATAGTTTTATTCTGTCTGTCTATATGTCCGCCTGAATGTTTACAAATTTCTAAACCGTTTGAAATAAAGCAATCAAATTTTATTGAACAACTCCTGTCTATAGCCTCACCCTTCACGTATAGCTTCAAGCCTCCAAAGTTTGTAAAAGCCCTTTATTTAATTTGTTATAACACAAGTTCTTTAAAATGTATTTCGAAACTGAAAATGCTAATTAAAATGAATTTTTCGAAATATCTACCGTCTACCAAAACTTATCATAGAACATTGTTTAAATTTGGAAATGTGCTTATTTCAATACCCATTATTATTTCATTGCTTGTATGTTTAAAAGTTTTTTTTTATTTAAAAGTTTAACAAGGAAAACAAAAGAAAATGTATTGGTTTCCGCACATATTTGAAAATTTTGAATGAAAAAGAAAATGCAACTTTTGAAATTAAATAGAATTTAGAAGTTTATAATATGCTACTTAGTATAGTTATTACATTTCTCTTTTACTTTACATTTAAGTTTTCCAATTTATTTTCATAAACTTTTTCAATTGAATACAAAAGAACTTTCAAACTATCTTTCATTATGTTTTGAAAAGCTTAAGTATATAGTTGTTCAAACTTCTTTTAACTTTATATAATTAGAAACTTTTGTAGTATTGATACACGAAAACACTCATTTACAAAAAGCATGATCAGTTCGTTATTAAATTCGCTACTTCACCAAAACTCATAAAATTTAATTAAATTTTAAGGTAAATTTTCTTTTATTTCTACCTTTTATAATTTTAATTTTCTGGAATAAGCTAAAAATTTAACATTAACATAAAAATCATGTCAAAATCTTGTCAGATTAAAATCAAGGACCTGTATAAATATTTATATTTTTAATGATGATAATGAGTATTACATTGACATCACATCATTGGGTCAGATTTTATTATACCCGTGCATATATATATGACATCGGGTATATTAGATTTGCTCCTCCGTTTGTAACGCATCGATCTAGACGAGCTAGATATAGTGTCAAGGGTACGTATCGGCTCAGAATCGAAAAATTAGTCGATCTAGCTATGTGTGTCTGTCCGTCCGTCCGTCCGTCCGTCTGCGTGTCAGCACGATAACTCAAAAACTAAAAGAGCTACAGTTTTGAAATTTTCACAAAATATTTTTCAATCAATTTCTAGTCCTATATTCCTTCCCTATTTTTTTTGGTTAAGATCGGACCAAAACTTCGGGTAGCTCTCGAACAGCTAACTTTTTTAACTCCAATATTTTCATACAAAAATTTGAAATATAGCTATGCACCTTGTAACATGAAATTATATGAATTTTGTTTGTTTTTGTTTTTTTGTTTCTTTGTTTATTTTTTTTTTTGTATTTTTTTTTGTACGATTTCGAGTTAGAATTTCATATGATTTAAATGATGCGTAGTTTATTTAAGATAAGCAAAAAAGAAGACAAAGATTTTTTTAAGTAAATGGCTTCATAAATAATTTATATATGTATATTCATATAATATGTATATGTGTAATATTTTGAATGAATCATTTTATCAATATGATTATATGATGCTTACTTTGCTTAGGTTTAATATATTCGTGAATTAAAAATTAATTAAAAGAGATAGAATTGAAAAATTAGAGCTAGAGTTTTGAAATTCACACAAAACATTTTTTGGACATTTTTAAGGTTCCCTATTCTTTTTGGTTAAGACCAGACCAAGGTTTCGGGGAGCTGTCACACAACTTATTTAAACCAATATAAATTTCTTCAAAAGTAATTATACTAGAAAGACGAAAATTACACACGGTTAGTTTTATAATGAATCAAGCACTTATATGAAGTTTCAAAATTTTACGGCTTCATTTGCGGGGGGCTGCCATACAACTTCTTTGCACCAATATGAATTTCTTGGAAACTGAGTATACTACGAGGATGAAAATTACACACTGTTAGTTATATAATGAATCGAGCACTAATATGGAGTTTCAAAATGTTGCGACCCCATTTTCGGGCAGCTGCCATACAAAGTTGTCAATTCGATAACTGTGAATCTAATGAAGCTACGAGGTTAAAATTAAAACTGGGCAGGTAAAGTAATAGGGCAAGTTAGTTGGCAAAGTTGGACATCGCTCGGGCCAACTTTTGGGGTGGGCTATTTTTTTTTTATGGTTATTTTTTTTTATGGTTTTTTTTTTTTGTTTTTAAGCAAAAATTATGGGATAATAGGTACCTAAGCTAAATTTTTTTTTAATTATTTTACTTTCTTATATTTTTTTTGTAATATTTATAATAGCATGTGGAAAATAAATAAAGGTTAGTGGGTAAGCACGGGTATCTAAAAGTTGACAAGGGCAACTATAATCTTCCTCGTTTTTTTTTTGTATTCAAAATAAGTAAAAAGAAAATTTAAAAATAAAAATGATTATACGGGATAAAGAAATGTAAAACTGTTAAAGGTTAATACAATCAAAATGGTATGAAACACTTGTTTATTTGCAAAAATTATTCAGGGAAATCAAGAAAATTCAATTTTGTCACTTATTATAAAAGTAAACAAGTGATGAAAAAAACAAGGATTGTTAAAAGAGCACATTTTCAAAATTAAATACTATTTCATGTAGAGGTTAATTTTAGGAATATCCGCACTGGTGACTAATTTACTGATTTATAAAAGTGGAAAATTTTTAAGTCCTAATAGCACTCCAATGGGAAAGGTTTTAAAATTGTTACTAAGTAAACTTATGGTGATTCTCAAAGATCTAACCCTACCTCCTTTCGCTTAAAAATTTGTGGTTTTAAAAATTTTTTTGTGACTTCTCTAAAATCTAAAATTTGGAATTTTTCGTAGTACCTAAGCAAAAATGGTTAAACTATGAAAAATAAATGACAATTCCTTAAACACAATACTTTCGAGGTTCCAATAACTATAACAAAAGGGTTTCATAACAGTCTAGCAACATTTTGAATAATTAAAATTTTACTTCATTGAAATAAACCGAGAATCTTATATTTCCAAAACCCGATCCCCGATAATATTTCCATATCCTTTTCCTAGAAATTAAGCTGTACATTAGCATCAAAAGTCTTATCTTAAAGTTAAGGTTCAAGAAATTGTGGTTTTGGTGTTTCAAAATCGCACACTACCTATGGGAACTACGCACAGCTTGTTAAATATTATATTTGATCAAAAGTGGGGTAATTTGTTTTTCTTTCATAGTCTCTTTCTTTCAATTAAAAATTTGTGGCCACTAGGGGATTTGAACTCCTATACTTCCTCGATTCCAATCAATGTACTTAATACGACGTCGAGGGTTTAATGTTGACAGAAAATGACTTGAAATTATATATCGAAGCACAATAAATATTGCATATCTGTACGCGCCTGTTTTAAATTAAAAGCTAATATCTACATTTTTGTATTAAAATATTCATTTCATATGACCGATGACAAAAGGATTAGAGTACCAGCCTTTTCATAGTCCTATTAGATAATCGAGTTTTGGTTAAGTCATCAGTATGTATAACAATATATCATAATATAAAATAAATATACCTGGAAAGACTCACTCACTATCACTCATCATATTTTATGCGTTAGGAAATGGTATATAAATAATTTTTAAAAAACAATTTAAGTAAAAACTTTGAGACCTTTTTTTATACTAGTCGCAATGTACTTAATTTAAATATCATTGCCTTTTTTTTACTTCTATCTTTTAAAATTAAAAATAACTCGTTTTAGATATAAGTACAAATCAAACATGTTTATTTTTATTATTATAAAGTTTATAACATATCCTAGAATTCTATATAACTATAACATAAATTAGAATTCTAATTTTTCTTACTTTTATATTACATACTTTTTTACTAGAAGCAGGTTATTAATTTAATAAGTTTAACATAAGTATTTACTATAAAATTAATTTTTAGAATTTTTATAATCTGAAGTTTGCATTTATTGTGCGTGAACTCTTGAATACCCAGAAACCATCAAACCTTATATATGCTAATTATCAAACTAGTTAACAAACTGGGTAAATTCATTCTTGTGAGAATCAAACTTGTCTAGAGACCATGCTAATCAAACCATGTTAAGTTTCAAACTAGTCTACAAAAAATGTCAATCACACGATGCCTAAATTCCAACTAATCTACTTTAAATGCCAATCAAACGATGTCTAGAATTCAACTTAAGTTTACAAACTATGTTAATCATTTAAAGATCAAACTAATCTACAAACCATACCAATCAAGCAATATTCTAAGGATCAAACTAATCTACAAACTTTGCCAATGATGCCATGTCAAGGATCAAATTAGTCTTCAGACCATAACAAAAAAGTCATTTCAGGGACCAAACTAGTTTATAAACTATTCCAAAGAACCAATCACGGATCTAACTAGTCTACTATAACCATGCCAATCAAGCCATGTAAAAAATTAAACAAGTATACCAACCGTTCAAACAAGTCTTGTCAAACGTCAAACAAATCTACAAACTATTACCAAAACATCAAACTAGTTTTACATTATCAAAACAAACCCAATCAAATAAGCTTAAGCAAATAATTACTTAATGTAAAGAACACCAAACATGCAAGAACAGTAGGGGAAAACCCGAATAATTATCATATGACATTTAAAGTATCCTATAGTTCTTAGGACTATACAAAACAAAATGTTTCATTATTAATTTCTTTTGTTTAGACACATAAAATGAATACTAAATTGAAAAGTTGTTATTTTTTCATTCGTCCTCATTTTGTTTATTTTCATTTGTGAGTTTTTCCTTTATTTCTTTCATTTTTTGTCGTTTTTCTTTTTTTTCCAGTTGATTTTCTTTTTTAATTTTGTTTTTCTTTGGTAGTTAAATTTTATTTTTACTTTGCATTTTTTCCATTTATTTTTTTTTTGTTATTATTATTCATAAATAATATGAAATAACTGATTTTTAAGGTCAAGTTTAATAAACAAAATAATAAAAATGAAAATGTTACGCATTAAATTGTATCAAAGGAAAATGGCATCAAAATAATAAAAAAAAAAAAAAAATGGAAGGTTATTTAAGTTAGTTTTTAAGAAAACAAAAGAAAAATCTAATGAAAATTTTTTTTTATAATAATAAATATCTGTTAATTTAATATGTCTATTTACCCTAATAAAATATAAAATTTTATAAGGTCTATTATTTTTTTTTTCTTTCTTCGGGACGGTCATTTTTAACCTTAAAAACTTTTGTTTTTTTTATAGTGAGACCTATTAAAATCATTGCATAAGTCTTCAAATATGTATTTAAGAACTTAAAATAAACCTTTTTGTGTAGAACATCTATTTTATAATAAAAACTTAAATTATTAGATTTTTTATAGGATTTACAGTTAGAATCTAATAAAATGTTTCTATATTAGTCAATAATAATAAGTACTTAAAATTTAATATTTCAAGGTCTCATATTGATGTTATTTTGCTGAACATATTAAGTTCCTCCAAAACTTCATTTTATTATATAAAGTTTTTTACTTAAGAATTGATAATAGGGTTTATAGGCTACGAAATAATAAACATAATTAACATGGCATTATTTACTTAGAATCTTTAAAACTCGAATAAAAATTCGATCTTATATATAATCCAGAATATTCCATATTGGAATAGAAAAGAAGAGAACATAATCTATACATTTAAGATCTGGTCCTAATTAAAATGGTTCTTCATAATATTACTTAATATCATAGAATCTAAAGATTTAGTGGCTTTCTAACAAATACAAAAGAGGGAAATAAAATTCTAGCAAGAGTGTACCCATTTAAGGTTATTGAATTCAATGATGGATAATGATGATCAGATGCAAACCTAAGGCAAAAAGAATAAGTAATTTGTCAAACCATATTATACAGCAGAAAAATATAGCAGGAAATTCTTCCATAAAACTTTAAAGCTATTAAACCATCATTTACCAAAATAATTTCTAAGATTTATCAATCAAATATTTAGATTCCAATAGTTTAAGCATGGTAAAACGAAAACTTAAGATAAATAGGCAGACTATTTTATTGGGAATGTCTGAGATTCTATTTAATTGCAGTCAAAATTAAAATTTTCAGAAAATTGCATTTTTAAGTTTCTTTAACCCAACTCAAGCAGGAAAGCTTAATAATTAAATGGGAGCGGATCCCTAAAGAAAAATAGATTGTTGCTTGGCTTTTAAGGTATGTTTAAACAAATAGTTTAGGATGATTTTAGGGTTTGATTCAAAAGATTGGTAATTCGCCTTTTACAGAATATCAATACATATGTATATATGTCTTAACAACTTTTACAACAGGAGACTTTACAACTTTTGCAATTAGAAATTTCGCAGTTACGATTATCTTTTTCAGGATATATTAAACATTGTCCAGTACAAGCGATTTAAGGGTTGTATTCAAAAGTATGGTAGCCGCTTTTTCCAGAATGCTTACTCCAAATATAGGGTCTTTCAAATGAGCTTTTTTAAAAATAGGCGAATGTAAACACTCTTCAAACATTGAACGCACACATATGTCACTTTGACAGTTGAAGAATTGGTTATATAAAAATGGAGTTGTATACATTACAACAACTTGTTGAAATTATTGAATTATTTTATGAAAATAATCGTTGTGTAAGAAATGTATTTCGCAAATTCCGCCATGATTTTGGTCGACATAATCGTCCAACTAAAAATTGCTAATATCAAAATAAGAGAAAGATCAGTATGCTCATGCCGGTCGTTTACAAGAAAATATTTTTATTGTGAGTGATAGCGTTGAAGTTCAATTGACACAAGAATTGCCGCCACAAGAACATTCTATGCGTCAAAACTTTGCCAATTGCTAGCTCTTGCGTGATCCAAGAGAAGCCGTGCATCTACAAAGAATCACTGTTTAGTCTCTTTGTGTGGTCTCTTGGTGTGATTCATCCCTACTTTTTCGAAAATGATGCTGAAAGAGCCATTACCGTTCATAGTACCAGATGCCGCTACGTGATCACAACTTTTTTAAGACCAAAACTTTGATAGTGAGGACATGTTGTTTCAACAAGACAAGTGGTTTCACATTTATATATATGTGAGATTATCAACTAGTTGTATTATTTCTTTTATGAAATAGGTATGCCGAATTCATATAAAACTCTTCTTTAAGTATTGGGTACGCAATCTAACTTTAATAATAGAATTAGAGGCTGTCCTTTAGTGGGATTTGGGAAAAAGATTATGTTTTCAAAGATTCTCGAAGGAAAACTTTGTTGGATTCAAGATTTTGTATACAAGATTTTGTTGCATAAGAATTTAGTTTAAAAGAAACAGCAAACCTGAAGTTAACAAAATTTTACATAAACTTTTGTTGTAGAAGAACTTAGAGAAACCAACATTTTCAATGAACCAAACCAGTGAAAACTATAACGCAATTAACCCCAGAATAAATTTTTATTTTTTCAAAATTTAAACATTATTATAAGAATGTTCTAAGAATGTAAAAAATGTTGTATTTTATAAGAATGACAATTTCTCAACCCTTAATGCTTTAAAAGGAAACTAAACTTCAGAAATTATAAAAGGGGGGCATTTTATAAAATAATACTTATTATTGGAAATTATTCATTCAAAAGGGAAAAAATTACTTCATACTATTAGAAACACCATTTATATATTATATTTATCTTTAATATTCAACTTATAAAACCAAACTTTTTTTTAGTACTTATTTTTATTGAAATGCTATTTTTGTAATGTACTCAATATTTAATCATAAAATTTTTATTACAAATTTTTTATTATTTCACATTATAATATTACATAGTGTTAAAAATGTAATACAATTATACTAATATTTTTATTATTCCACACATTATTTAAGGATTAAGACTGAAAACCACAGCCATTATTAACACAATATAATAGTTTTCAAGTCAGACAAGTTTTTAGTGGAAAACAGAAAATTACGTAATACAGCAGAAACAGAATATGTAAAGAGAACAGTTGTGGTTGTAATCTGTAGTTATTAATTATATTGAATCAATATATTGGTCATCACTATCTGAAGTTAAGTGAGAGAGGGAATTAAGTAACTATAGACTGAATTTGTTTTAAAAATGGTGTTGGGTAACAGAAGTAATACTAGAATACGGATTGTGATGACTTCCCCTTGGGTACCTCTAATTCTCAAACACAAATGAATAAAGAATGCATGCAAAAAACTTAATTCATTCGGCAAATGGATCAAAATAGTAAATAAAATATCTAAATAAAAATGAATCTTTTCTTCATATTCATTTTTAGTGTGTTAGAAAAAATCCAAAAAATTTTTTAACTTATAGCTGCCTTAGTTACCAAACAACATAAGACTTTTATATATTATTCGTTATTCTGAATTCCATCGTACATATTTTCAGCCACATTAGGTATGATTCGACCTATATTTGATATCCA
The DNA here is from genome assembly GCA_963082915.1 of Dolichopus griseipennis. Taxonomy (NCBI): domain Eukaryota; kingdom Metazoa; phylum Arthropoda; class Insecta; order Diptera; family Dolichopodidae; genus Dolichopus; species Dolichopus griseipennis. The sequence continues at coordinate 312,757,493 of OY720441.1, read as the reverse complement.
GTAAACTGCTGTTGTTCTATATGGGGGGATAGCATGTTCCATTCTAAAACAACGACTTTACGAGTTACGACCTTTTGTACATCTTACCTTGAAAACGTTCTATTAATTTATAAGACGTAATATAATTTATTTTGTGTACATTATATCTTTTAAAACGGTTACCAAGGAGATTTGGTATAGAATATTTACTTTTTAAAAAAAAATTTTTCATTAATTACCTGTATGGAATATTTTTTGTATGTTGATTAAAGCTTTTTGAGAATTTTTAAAAAAAAGACTTGGTTGACCAATATAAATTTCTAAGATTATGTTTTAAAAAATATCTTATATTGAAAAAAATTCAAAATATACCTATTATATGAAATTAATAAAATTTTTTGTACTAAATTAAAACATTCAAATAAATATTTATGTGTGTACGCGCGTATCAATTTACTGATATATAGATAGACATATTGACGTACTGCCGTATAAAAATTGTACGTCATTTGCTTTAATTTAGATAAAATAAATATTTAATTATCTACTCCTTTCATCTACTTTTTTTCAAGAGGCGGTGTGGTGTAGCTGTAATATAAAGTAAAGTAAAAAATTCAGAACCATTTTTTGTATATGTACATACATTTGTAGTAAAAATTTCAGATTTTATTATTGAAATGTAGTGCTTATTTGCCTATGTAGCTACTAAATTTAAAAATGGAATAAGGGGAGGAAAAATTAATCAATAAGCTTTTTAATTAGAATACAGAATACATACAACCATATACAACATAGTTTAAATCGTACTAAAATGTTTACAAAAAAGTAAAGTTTTCTACATGTAGGACAGTATTAACTCGAATTTTGGCTACTTGACTTCAGTAAATATGTAGTATATGTATTGTAAATTTAAAAGCAGAAAAAGCTCGAATTTCGAGCACAGGGCGATACTAGTCTGTATAAAAAGGTATCACTGCCATTTAGACTACGGGTTTTCAATATATTAAAAAATAAAGTCTTTCGACGGCCTCTAATAAATAAAGTAACTATGTAATCATGTGCGACGCCAATATGTTACCGCCACGCTACCAATATAGTGGAAACCAACCTTTAATATTATAAATAATTCTTTAAAAAAATAATAAAAGATCAAGTACTTTATATATATATATATCATAACAGAACTATATTCATTTTTTAAAATTCATGGCTTAAATCATTTTGAAGTTCTAATACTTTTCATTTTATCAAAGTTAAGTTTGATTTCATCATTTAAAATTCGAATGACATAAGTACATTATTTTTAGGATATTAAAAAATATTATAAAATATATTTTTCAAGGTAATCAAGCGGAACAGAAACTTAACATATTCATTATATCATACAATACTCATACAATACTCATACAATACTCATTTTATACATATATTTTTATGGAACTTGTAACTTTTCATAAGAAACGAATTTTATGTCAAATTCATATCAATTTTATCTGTAATTTAATACATAAATCATCCAAAACAAAAAAAATTTGAAATTTTAAAGTACACATCAATCATAAAATTTTGAAATTCTCTCTACGTTCGCTCTTTTCTTTTTGCAGCAGCCATTTCAAATATGAGTGGAAACATTTTATTTCAAGTAAAATTTATCAAAGTTGATGGTCTTAAGCTATTTATTTATTTATTTTTTGAAAATCATGATTTCTTTTATTTTTATTTTCTTATATAAGTACATACAATGTTTAGTATATAAATTTATAAATGTATATGAATATTTATTTAAGCACGTGCAGTATATTATATAACGGTTTTGAATTAAAAATTTATTTATGTAAGTTGAAGTATAAATATGAGTAAAAACTCAGAGTAGCTAGGGCAGTAGGTAACTGTGCTATACGCTGTTACTGACGAGACACTGGTCTTCAAAGTTAGTGGGAGAATCTGCTCAAAGTAAGAGAAAATGCTATGCAGGACATACTTCAATACATAGGGTGTAAAAATGTATAAAGCTTTTAATATTACTTTCTATAATGAACTTATATGACAGCTCGAAGAATTTGATTAGATAGAAATTAATTCGAAAAATTTACTTTAGCTTCTATCTGATTATCAATGTTAAAAATAAACAAAAGGGATTATTTGGGTAGACACATTACTACAAATTTGCTATAACACTATAATTCCACAAAAGGCTTAAATATCTCTTCAAAACCTGTATATGTTAAATTGAAAGTGTTTTTTTAATTTTTTTCCAAATTATTACTTACATCTCATTTCTTTAAAAATACTAGATAATATTGTCAGATGTTTACTTATATCTTAATCTACACCAAATTTCAGTCCGAAATATTCTAGTTATATTTAAAGAATTTAAATATTTTAAAAATTGCTTGGAATACATTCTCCTCTTCTTTAATGTTCTTTATTTAGTTAATTGGTGGCTAGCTACCTAACATCACATTCTGTGATTTGGTATAACATTTAATAAATAGTGCCACGGATATCCTAAGAAGAAAAGCATTGGCTTTGTTTTATTCTTATAAATCAATGATTAGCAAGAACTGTTAAGATAATCATGTTATAAGTAGAATTAAAATCCTAGTAAATATTACGAAATATATTGGAGCATAATATAAAAGAGATAATATATAAAAGAAAAGTGGCAAGTTAGTAAGTTACTTCATATCCATTTCCCATTCTTACTCCTGTCCCAAGTTATTATAGGTAAATATTTTGGATGTTTATCTCATTTTTCGGTCATTAGACCATTCTTCATTTTTGAAACATTAAATGTTGTAAATTAAATAATCTTTACAACAACTTCTGTTTTGACAGATGAACAAAAGTTTATAAGATTTTTAGTGGGAGGCACATTATAGATTATCCTTTCAAATAAAGTTATGTTAGATTGAAATGTAGTTGAATAAAAAAAACTTTTATCCAATAAAAAATCTTTGCATTCTAATCAGTGTTATATGAAGATTTAACACAGATGCCAAGCGTTTTAGAACATTCAAAGCTAGTGTCGCGACAACTAGTGTCACGAAGATCAAAATTTGAGCGATTTTCAGACTCAAAAATATTCATTCATCAATAATTGAGTCGTGATCGTAGATTTTGTGATCGCATAAGCCACTTAACATATCTTAAATCTAGACTCCATTAAACAGTTAAAAAAGAAACGTTCATTGACTTCAATTTCTTTTAAAAAAAAATAAAAACAGAGTTTATTTTGTCAATAAATTCATTTACAATTCATTGACACTAAAATAAAATTAAACTTCTAACTTTTTATATAAAAATTGTACTTAGAAAAATTACACTAGAAATTTATTACATATTATAACTTTGTGTTTTTTATTTTTTATCTAATTTCAAAACAATTCATAACTAACCTATAGAAACTTATCAAAAAAAAAAAAAAACCTAAAAGTAGACATATAGACTTTTTTTTTATTATTGAAAATAATAAAAACCTTTTTTCATTTCCAAATTCCAACCTACTTAAGATACTTTTTGTTTTTTATTTATCCTTATTTATGTACATTCATTTATTCATACACATACTTTTTACCTATTTATGAGTTTGTATTTGTTTCAATTTTATATAGAAAAATTTTCATGCAGTGGGATTCTTTAAGATACTTCAAAAAAAAACCATTTTGTTTTTGTGTAGGTTAGTTATTTTATTTGTGGTTGTGCTTCAGTACATTTTGGTTTTTTTTTCAAAAATTTCAATACATTTAATCCTAATAAATTTTTTGTTTTTGAATAAATAAATATATTATAATATATAAGTGAATATATTCAACAGTGTAGAACAACAGTGGAGGACAAAACTATTGGTAGTGGAAAATAATCCAAATACAATTTAAACAAAAAGCTTTTAAGATTTCTGAATAGCTCGCGGTTTTTAAAAGATCACCAATATGGTTTTAGAAGAGAAGCTTAACATCAGCATTCATTGCTCTGCTAAATCTGAGGTTGTGGCTCTAGACATTTCAAAAGCCTCTAACCGAGTATGGCATGCAGCTCTTTTGAGTAAATATCAGGCAATCGGTTTGGGGAGCTCTTTTTGTACATGGATTGAGGATTTCCTTTCGATCAATTATTTGCTCTCTTCCACTCTCAATTCAATCTTCAGTTTCTCCAACGACAGTACTCTGGTGGCATCCTACGACTTTTTGAAAAATCAAATACCACTTCTGCTCCAATCATTTTAAAATAAAATCTGATGGCAAGCCTATTCAGTCATGACCTAGCAAAAATATCTGATTGGAGTAAAGCTAACAGAGTTGAGTTTAACACTTCCAAGACTCAAAGTAGTTGCAGCTCTTGCAAAAGAAATCAAATAACGCTTATGTTGAGATTCCAGGGAAAAACCATACAGCAGTTCGAAAGTTTAAACATCAGCTCATCACCAGGTTATGGAGTGAACATATTTTTGATGTAGCTAACAACGCTGCCCAATGCTTGGTTTTAAATTAATTATTTTATTTCTTAATAATTTATTTAATCACGTACTTCCTACAAAATTCGATGAGGCAAGAGAATGGAGCATATTTTTCATTTTCGTATGTGACAAGATAGGAATACAAATTCTATTATCTTAGTCATTGTTCAATTGATTTGATAAATCAGAATATAAAATATCTTATAAAACATTTTCAATTTCCTTAGAGCAGATTATAATTTGTTTGCTACATTATAATCGTGATATAATCCTAATTATAAGCAATAGAAGAATAACAAACGAATCAATTCAGCAATAACATTTACACAAATTAAATGTTAATGTCTCCAGCAAATCATCTACAAAATCTTGCAAGCAAAGCTGGACTTGAATTTAATATTATTAATTCAAGTCCAGATCAATATAATATTAATAACATCATTAATTAGATCAAAAAGATCAAAGCGATGATAGATTCAATGCCGCCATAATATTCACAAATAGATTCCTTCGAATTATGTGTAGGATATTCTGGCCTATAACAATCACGAAAAGAGATTTATGGAACATAACTCGAGAGCAACTAACAGCGCATTAAATAAGGAAAAGGAAATGAAGATGGATAAGGTTCGTAGGAAAAAATAGCGGGAATGGTCCTTGGACTGAACTCGCAGGGCTTCAGAAGACATGGTCGGCCAAGTAGCACCTGGTGCAGAACAATAACTATACGAAAAAAAATACAGCAATTTATCAAAGGCTGGCAGAATATCAACTGTAAACATGTTACCATACTTCAAGTTATGATAGTAAACAGCATGAAAGGTATTTTTTAAAAAAATTATGTACAATGGACTACCTTTGGTTATACCTCTTTGTTACTTGGAGTCGAAAATCATTAAAGACACAATACCTCGAATATTAATTTGGGAAAAACTTAAAAGTACTGAGCCTCACCGCAAAAAATATCAATAATTAAAACAAGTATAGTAACTTAAAACAATTTCCTAAATTGTATTTTATACTCAATAGGTTGCGACATCAAATGGACACCAAAATATCTGTGCTCCACTTTTTTAACACCATGTAATATCACATTATCAAGTGAATGTTCTTAATAACATATAAAAATATAAAACAGTGCATTATATTCAAGACAAATGTCGACTTATCACTTTACAATTTCAATGTTACATTTTTTTGTAGTCAGACGGTCACGTAAATCTTTTAAGGGGGTTACAAATACAAGTACAACTTTTTAACTCTATTTTAATGCTCTTTTTTTTCTACTATTCAAAATTTTAGACTTACAAAATTTTCATTCAATTTTTTTGTTCATTTGTACTAAAATATAATTTTATTCTTAAAGTTCAAATGAAAAATCAATATTTTTGAATATTTTGACATGAATATAAAAAGAAAATTAAATAAAAAAATATAAAAAACATGCAAAAATTAACATAAAAATAAATGAAAAACCTTGTAGATACTTTATTTTAAAGGAATCATCTTTAATATGTAAATCAAGTGATATGAGCATCTAAAGCATCTTGTATTGGTTGTAATGTATCTCTTTTTCAAATATACAATCAAACATGTTTGTTATAATCTTCATACATGTTTGATACATTAATCAAGTGTTTTTAATATTTCGATTTCTTGGAAAACTATTTTTGAAATTAACAAGAAAATGTATGTGCAATTTACAACAAGTGATGAAAAAAAACCAAGGGTTTTTAAAAAAGCACATTTTCAAAATTATATTCTATTACATACTGAGTTTAACTTTGGAAATATTTACTTGGAAATAGTTACTACTGACTTATAAAATTTACTGCTAACAGTAAATTTTTTATTTAAAAGTTGTTATAGCCCTTCAATGGGGAAGGTTGCCAAATTTCTCAAGAATCTAACTTCAACCCCCCCCCCCCCCCTCATCCTCTAGTTTTTTAGGGTTTTAGGAATTAATTTGTGAATTACACAAAAATTTGGAATTTTACTTAGAATTTTATTATCTAAGCAAAAATGGGTAAAACTAAGAGACACTTTCTTCAATTTAAGGAACCCCTTTTAAATTTAAGAAAAACCTTTAACATATGTTAAAATATAATGTTGGACCTTTAAATTTTGTATATTAATAAAAAAAAAATTGGACAGGTATTCAAGTTACAGGTGCTTAAAAATAGCATAATTTTAATTTTCGGGCCCTTATAGCTCCTAAACAGGGGGCTTGACAAAAAAATTTTGTTAACTGACTCCTACTATTTTTTTAGGATCTAACTTCTCCCAAAATTTCAAGATCCTAGCTTAAACCGTTTAGAAGATATGTGGGGCCAAAAATTTTGCAAAAATTGAGTTTTATATAATGCTAAATTTTAGTACCGTATGGCAACCCTATACATATAAGTGACATATTTTTGTAAAGCCTATAAAAGCATATCTCTAATACCGTTCTTCGATTGAAAATAAACCTAACAGAACTCTTGTTATATCAATTTAAATGTAGGGCTTTTTTGGAATTTTCAGGGGCTGTAACTTCGTCACCCTTCAAAATTAAGAAAAACCTTTGACACATGTTGAAATATAATTATAGAGCTTTGAATTTTGTCTATCACTAAAAAAAAATTTGGACAGGTATTCAAGTTACATGTGTTTAAAAATAGCAAAATTTCAATTTTCGAGCCCTTATAGCTCCTAAATAGGGGGCTTGACAAAAAAATTTTGTTAACCGACTCCTACTAATTTCTAGGTATCTAACTTGTCCCAAAATTTCAAGACCCTAGCTTGAACGGTTCAGAAGATATGTGTGGCCAAAAATTTTGCGAAAATTGAGTTTTGCGTAATGTTAAATTTTAGTACCGTATGGCAACTCTACACATTTGCCTTGAAAAAATTTATAAAGTTTATGAAACCAGCTATCATTTGCCGTTTTCAGATTGAAAATATATGTAACAGAACTCTTGTTATAACAATTTAAATATAGGGCTTTTTCCAACTTTGGGGGGCTGTAGCCCCGTAACAGGTGGGGCTACAGAAAAAAATTCTTCTACGAAATTATTTTTTTTGCAAAAACTACCCATGGTTAAAATTTCTTTACTCTATTTCAAACGGTGTAAAAGTTTTTGTAAACATACGGACGGACGGACGGACGGACGGACAGAGTGAAGCTATATAGGCACATTTTTACAAAATTTTTTGAAAATGTGCTAAAAATGATTCCATTTCATTGGAATCATCTTCAAAGTGTTCATACGTTCATACTTAAATAAATTTTGAAGATAAGTTCAAGTTGTTGTATTAAAACTTCATACAGCAAACCATATTTTATTTGATTACATTCTCAAGAAATATTGTATTGTATTTATTTAAATAGAATAAGATATTTGATAGATATTTGAAAATTTATAGGGAAATTGAAATTTCATATTTTTAAAAAATGCTCTTCTTGATAAATCCTGTTGTTTTTTATCTAATTTCAAAACAATTCATAACTAACCTATAGAAACTTATCAAAAAAAAAAAAAAACCTAAAAGTAGACATATAGACTTTTTTTTTATTATTGAAAATAATAAAAACCTTTTTTCATTTCCAAATTCCAACCTACTTAAGATACTTTTTGTTTTTTATTTATCCTTATTTATGTACATTCATTTATTTACTCTTCTTGATAAATCTTATTTTTTTTTTTATGTTAATCAAAGCCTTTGATCTTAAATTTGCATAAGGTATATTTTGTAATATTAATATTTATAAGAGTTAAATTTTTTGGATAATAAAACATAGACTAAGAAGCTTCAATTGTATCGGAATATTATAAAGGTTACAAAGTCTTCTAGAAGTTTTAAAATTCCACATAATTTTTTGCTTTTAAAGAGCTTAAATGCCACACGACAACCAAAACAACAAAAAATAGTAGATTTTAGTTTAAATTTAAATTTTAATAAAATTTCATTGGAATTCTAATATTAAATTTTAAACTTTTATAACAGAGGTTTTAAAATGAATTCGCAATAATCGTTTTAAAATGGAATCAGTTGTACTGGACGCCTATAAATATGCAATTTTTGTAAATTTATTAAATATATTTATTTGAAGATTGTAATTTTGTTTTAATGATGTCTTTAAAGGCATTTAGTAGGCGTAGAGGTTCAGCCCATATTTTATTGACACGAGAATTATGGTTCTGCACAGGTCGTTAGAAATTTTTTAGAAAAAAATTATATTTATTTATTTATTATAGCGGTGGTATTGGTCAAGTATTCTTAGACTTCTTATATCCATTTTTGTCGTTTTATCTACTAGTCCATTACCTGGCGTGATTCCACTGTGTCCTGGAACCCATATTAATTTAATTCTTTTGTTTTAGATTCTTTAACATGATTCTGAACTCTTTTAACAATTGACTGCTTATTAGACGTTCCAGGTGTTAGAACTTTCTTAGGAAACATCTTCTGTTCATCAACAACAACGAAGGCATCCCCTTTTTCTAAGAAGAATCCGTCAAAATTTTGTAAATATTTGGTTGGAAGTCTTATATCAAGTGTTCGTATTCTATAATGTTAATGGTTCCTTTGTTGTAATGGGTGTATCAATATTACTTTTGATTAAATAATATTATTGAACCTACAAATGCCTCAACAGCTGATGATGTTAGTAATATGTACTATCAAATCCAATTTAAATTGTAAATAGGAATAAATAAATTAATAAAATAAATATTGAAGGTAGTATTGTTCTTCCATTCACAAACTTTTAAAGCGATTTATAATACTACAAATATATGTATTAAATAACTCGGTTGATATATCATCTTTCTTTAGATATCAATTCAAACATTAAGCCTTTTTCTTATTAAAATATCAAATATCTTTAAAATATTTTGTTTTTATTCATATAAGTATCACACGTGTTTCCAATAAAGTATGATTATTCAAATCTGTCATAACTAATTTTTATAATATTTTGCATTTAACAAATGTATGGGTTCTATTGTTCACAACATAAATATAATCGACTTTATATTTCCAAAAATATCGATTTAAAAGACGTTACCAACTAGATTAAAGAATTTTTTAACTTTAAAAATATCTTTAATATTAATTTAACAATGTAGGAAAACTCCTAAAATACTCTTGTAACAAAAATCAGATACATTTTGACTTGATTTACACATCTTCAACTTTAAAATTAACAAGTCTAAGATATTACTTGTTAATTTTAAAAAATTAAGGTTTTAAAATGCGAATACCACATTTATTTTAAACGAGGAAGAGTGTAGTAGACTAGTAGAGTAACCTGGGTCAACTCTGGGATACCGGAAACCGTTATATCGACTTTATATCAACCGGTTAATTACTTTTGGTAAATTTTCAAACATTCAGCTTTATTATGTATAAAATAATGCTCATGTGAAATATAAAGTTGTATGGCAACTCCTCGAACCAACTGCAGTAGACCAACCAAATTTTGCAGAAAACTTAGGCCATAAAACGAAACTATTTTTGCCAAAAATTTCAGATTCATTAGGTGTAGAGTATAAAAGTAGGAACTGTATGGCAACCACTCGTTTGAGTTATCGTACGGACGGACGGATGGACGAATATGAATAGCTATAGATCGATTTATTTTTCAATTCTGATCCGATCCATACCTTTGACTCTATATCTACCTGCTTCTTCTCTGCGTCACAAACATAATGGCAAATTTAGAATACCTATAGTCTTTTTGACCTATAGTAATACGGATATAAAACACTTCAATTCTAGAAGGTTGGCCTTAATGAATATAATTTTATTTTAGTCATACATAATTAAACTCAGACTGGTTAACACTATTGTCAAGGGGCTTTACTTTTATTATTTAGTAAAATTTTATTATAATGCAAATTGCAAACACGTTAATTCAATTTCTGTATTTTAAAAATATGTACATACACAATTGAAATTTTATAATTGTAAATATTTAATAGCATTGCATAACCCTTGTATTAGATATTAATAATATGGAACGTATAGGTATAATGATAATATATGCAAATTTATAATATAAATGTATATCTTTAAAAGTTTTTAGAACTATAGTAGTTTGCTTCTGTATGGTAGTCATACAGTTATTATAAGCAAATAGTATTAATGATTATTATTAATTATTGCATTGCATGACCAAATCCAGAATATTAAAAAAATTAATTTGGGGTTGGTGACTAAGTCCACAATAAACAAAATCCATAATGACTTTTGCCAAAAAAGTAAAATCCACAAAGGCTAACAGACTGAATAAATAAAATGATTATGCCCCTTTGCAGAATATTAATAATATGAAATTGCTTTTATTTAAATTTTTACCTTTATTTATATTTCGAAAAAGGGCAAAATTTGTCACAAACCCATAAATTTAACATGAATTTTTTGATTTAATACGAAAGGAAATTAAGTTCAACCTCAAAAAACCGCTAAAAAGGTTTGTATAAACGTTTGATGTTCTTATCATAGTTTGGGTTCCACCATAACAATTAAATTCAAATCATTTTAAAATTAAAATACTCGACCATACAATTTTTGCTTAAAATAAGTCTAACCCTACGATATCTGTTATAAAAATATATGATATAATATATTATATTATAAATTCTATTTTAGAAACCTATCTAGAACATGCATAAAAGATAATGTTGTAGAAGGGGGATCGAATCAAAATACAAAAAACAACGTAACAAAATCGTAAAATTCCAAAACCCCTTAGTTACAAAATCACATGATCCCGAATCTCAAAATCCCAAATTTACAAAATCTCAAATAAAAATTCACAAAATTAGAAATTTTCAAACGTCAAAATTTTTAAGAAAAAAATTACTATTTTTCGTAGATAAATGTCAAAATTTAATATTTTTGTAAGAAAGCCAATGCTTGCATGACAGACTATTAGTATTGATTTTAGAATTGAATCCAAAGTTGGGATTATATGCTTTTTCCAGAATAAATATATATACAGGTAGCTCTCCTACAACCCGATGCGGGGTTCGCAAAATGCGGAATTTTTGCCATAACGCGATACTCTTACTTCCTACAACGCGATTTTTTTCGATGACAAACGAAATACATATTATCGATTGGAGATAGCTCTTACGATTTTTCCGGTGCAAAAAATAAAAAAATCAATAAAAAGTATCGAGAAAGTTTTAAATATGGCGAAGCAGTTGGAAGAATATATTTCAGAGAAAGGTCCTCTAAGAAATAGAGTAAAAATATTTGAAATAAATCTTCAAAATAGTCTATCTCCCTATCAAGAAATTTATAAAGAATTACGACACAAGAGCATGCAGACTTCAATCACGTTGTAGGAGAGTTACTTGTATATGATTTAGAAAGAATTTAAAATAGGTTACAAAATCAGGATTTGGGAATAATTTGTTAAGCGAAGATTGTTTCAAAAAAATTGTTTGTCATTTCCATTTTGCCATTTTTTTGGAAATAGTTTTTGAAAATCCGTACCCAACCCGAATGTTATTTCGCAATTTTGTGATTTTGTAATAAGTTCCAAATTCTTTTTAGGATTTTCTAATTTGGGAATTTGTAATTAGCAACCTTATGTTTGGGATTTTGTAATCTAGAACTTTGTGATTTGGGATTGCGTACCAAACACTGTAGGAAACTCACACACTAACACACACTTTATTCTTTGGGTTATATTACAAATATATTGTATTACATTACGTGACACTTAAAATGTTAAAAGAATGCCAGAGTCCAGAGTGCAATATTATTATTTAATTATACAAAATAATTTTAACACACTTTCATAACATTACAACTTAATGTAAAACAACACATTTACATATTAACCAAATTTTATATAGTAGTAGTTTATATATAACAAGAGTTATTTTAAATTCAAAATATTTTAATATAATATAAGTGATACTAACTCATACTCACTAAGAATACTTCATAAATTCTTAAAGGATTTTAAAACAATAAGCAGGTATACATATATATATATGTAATAGAATTTATTATTCCAACAAAAATACATTAAATTTATTATGATTCCTTGACATTTTAAAATAAAACCAAAGAAAAGTTTTTAGTTGGTTAGCCATGAAAAGTTTTTTTACAAATTTTATCATATCTCTAGTTAGTTTACCATAAAAAGATACTTTTTGTAAGAAATATTTACATACGATCTTACATTAAAATTATACATATTAAAGTTCTACATATAAACTATGCTACCTATTCTATTAAATTAGATATAATAAATTTAGATGAAAACTTTCATGTGGCTACATACGCCTACTTCCTTAAATAAAATTTATTTATTTAAAAGATATTTTCTTATATTAATTTTAACCTTAGGTAATGTATCTAAAGAATAAAGAATAAATTTAATTATATTAATTTAAAACTTAAGATAACTATGTCAAAATAACTAAGTAAGTGGCTGATCATTCTGACCAATGGCGTAGTGTTTAAGACGCCGCCTTTCATGTGGAATGTCTCGGGTTCAAACTCCGGTCGGATCATATCGTAATTGTATAATTATATCGTAATACTAATATCGTAATCTATCTTCTATATATATAAAAGGGAAAGTTTGTTTGTATGTTTGTTTGTTTGTTTGTTTGTTTGTTTGTTTGTTTGTTTGTATGTAGCGAATAGACTCCTAAACTGCCCAGCCGATTTTCATGAAAATTTGTATATAGAGGTTTTTGGGTACGGAAAGAAATCGTGGCCCAAAAATTTTGCTCTAACGGACCGCCAAGTTGGGGCTGTGGTGCAAGTATTTAAACTTCTTTGTTCTAAAATGAAAACGGTTTGACCGATTGATTTCAAATTTTGTATACGTTATGCTCTTTGAGAATTGAGTTGACCCTATTAACAGTTTTGGAATTTGTTAACCCATGTCGGGCCGACGGGTGGTCAAAAAAAATTTTGAGTCCAAATGTTGTCCGATTTTACAAAATTCTGCTTTGGCTAAAAAGAAAGCCCCAAAAAAAATTTTGTTGAGTTCCATTAACCCATTGCGGCCCAACAGCTTTTTATAGGTTTTTTCAATACTTTACTCTAAATTCAAAACGGTTTGACCAATTGACTTCAAATTTTGTATACGTGATGCTCCTTGAGAATTGAGTTGACAGTATTAACAGTTTTGGAATTTGTTAACCCATGTCGGGCCGACGGGTGGTCAAAAAAAATTTTGGGTCCAAATTTTTTCCGATTTTATGAAATTCTGCTTTGGCTAAAAAGAAAACCCCATAAAAAAATTTTATTAAGTTGCATTTACCCATTGCGGCCCAACAGCTTTTTATAGATTTTTTCAATACTTAACTCTAAATTAGAAATGGTTTGACCGATTTTCTTCAAATTTTGTATACGTGCTCCCCTGTAAGAATTGAGTTGACACTATTAACAGTTTTGGAATTTGTAAACCCATGTCGGGCCGACGGGTGGTCAAAAAAAATTTTGGGTACAAATTTTGTCCGATTTTACGAAATTCTGCTTTGGCTTTAAAGAAAGCCCCAAAAAAAATTTTGTTGAGTTCCATTAACCCATTGCGGCCCAACAGCTTTTTATAGGTTTTTTCAATACTTTACTCTAAATTCGAAACGGTTTGACCGATTGACTTCAAATTTTGTATACGTGATGCTCTTTGAGAATTGAGGAGACATTATTAACAGTTTTGGAATTTGTTAACCCATGTCGGGCCGACGGGTGGTCAAAAAAAATTTTGGGTCCAAATTTTGTCCGATTTTACGAAATTGTGCTTTGGCTTTAAAGAAAGCCCCAAAAAAAATTTTGTTGAGTTCCATTAACCCATTGCGGCCCAACAGCTTTTTATAGGTTTTTTCAATACTTTACTCTAAATTCGAAACGGTTTGAGCAATTGATTTCAAATTTTGTATACGTGATGCTCCTTGAGAATTGAGTAGACACTATTAACAGTTTTGGAATTTATTAACCCATGTCGGGCCGACGGGTCGTCAAAAAAAAATTTGGCTTCAAATTTTGTCCGATTTTATGATAATTCTGCTTTGGCTAAAAAGAAAACCCACAAAAAAATTTTATTGACTTGCATTAACCCATTAGGGCCCAACAGCTTTTTATAGGTTTTTTCAATACCTAACTCTAAATTAAAAACGGTTTGACCGATTTTCTTCAAATTTTGTATACGTGCTCCCCTGTGAGAATTGCGTTGACACTATTAACAGATGTGGAATTTGTTAACCCATGTCGGCCCGACGGTTGGTCAAAATAATTTTGGAAGATAATATTGTCAAAATTTGCGAAGTACTGCTTTGACTAAAAAGAAAGCCTCAAAAAATTTTGTTGAGTGATTTGGAAGCAAATTACGTCCATTTTTGCGTAATACTGCTTTGCCCAAAGAGAAAGTGTAGTTCCGTTAACCCAGTGGGGCACAGTGGTTTTTAATAGATTTTTACGTTACTTAACTCTAAATTAGAAACGATCTGACCGGTTTACCTCAAATTTTATATGTGTGAAACAACTTGAAAATAGAGTTGAGTCTGCTAACAGTCGGTCCTACGATTTTTCAAAAAAAATTTTTTAGAAGTAAATTACGTCAAAATTTGGAAAGTAGTTTGTACTGCTTTGAATTACAGAAAGTTTCAAAAATTACTAGAACAATCCTAGAAAAATGGTTTTAAAAAGATTGCTTTCATTCATTTTAAAATTTACATGTGTAAACCGAGTGTAATTTTTGTGTTAACTTTTTGCAGTAACATCAACTTCAATTAAACCTCCATTGAGAGGCGCAGCAACGCGCACCGGGTATTAGCTAGTATAAGATAAGATTTAATGTAAATATATAAATAAGTCTTGTGTAGAATAATAGATGGCGCACAAATATAATATTTGTGTATTCATTATCTTATACAATAGCTACAGCCGAGTAATCAACGGCTTAGTGAATAAAACGATCAAAAAAATTGAAGTCTGGCCTAAACAGACTTGGTGAATGCCTTATATAAATGAATACTTAAGAAGCTTATAAATAAACAACACAGAAAAGCTAAAGCCAGACGTGCTTTCGGGAGACTGTTGTCGACATAGAAGTCATAGCATGAATAGCATTCGGAACGAAAATTAGAATCTTCAAGTCGTGTGTCAAATCGATGCTGCCATATGAAAGACAAGACAATAATGTACAGAAACTACAAGTCTTTGTAAATAAATGCCTGAGAATAATATTTATAAAACATGTCATATATTTTGGCCCAGGCGAATAATGAATAAAAAGCTTTGGGTAATGAGGAGGCAAAAGTCGATATGGTTCCAAATGACAAAAATAAATTGAAATGGGTTGGTCACATTGTAAGGCGCCTAACAACATCAACCGTACGACAAGCACTAGAATGGAACCACCAGGGCAGAATAAATTTGGGCCAAAAACCATCTGAAGAAGAACGGTACAGAAAAAATGTGACCTATCTGGAAATTACTGGTCGGAAGTAAAAAAAAATTCGGAAAATAGAAATAATTGGAGAACCTATTAAAGCCCTATGTTCGCTAAGGGAATAATTAAAAAAAAAAAAAAACAACAAAGATACTGAAGGCAAGGATTATGCACCACAATATCCTGCATTGATATTATAATATGCAGAATAATACTGTGGCCTGAATTGTTCTGAACAATCGGTTTCCAATCCTGCTCGTGTTAATTGCAATTTCACAATCAAACAGGTTTAAAGATTCTTAAAATTTTATCAGTACAGAAATTCTTTCCCAAAATTCTTTCCACCTTCTAGTTTAACTAATTTTGAACATATTGCTATGAATATAAAAATCAATGTTCTAAAAATTTAAGATTTTTAATTTAATTAAATAAATCTAACCTATAGCCTTAACTAATTTAACCTACTTAACCTAATTAAAATCAAATAGATAAGACGAAATGTTTTATTTCAAATTAAAGACACTTGAGTATATAAATGAAGTATTACACTTTCGAAATATATATAAAATTTTCTTAAATAACTTCAAATTTATTATTTATTTAATTTAAATCAAAGATTATATAATATATTATTTTTATTTAAATACAAAAAAACGATTACTAAAATTAAAATTAGATACTTTTTAATTAATTACATTTCTATGAAATTATATCTGTAGAAATTAATCTCTCTTAAAAAATAAATGCCTAATATATTATGATTTAAATTTTTTATGTATATAAAATATACAAAATATTATTTTATATGGATTTAGAAAATTACAAATTCATGTCATATGGAAATAGGGATTAGCCCAATTTGCATATTCCAAATAATAAACTCGTATATCAACAAAAATTTTTAATATCATGAATTCATTTTAGTTTAGTTAAATAATCAAATCAAAAATGGTTATTTTTTGAGATACGACACTTCCCTCTTAGACCTAATATTCACAATATCTAACATTAAATCAATATTCATTATTTTAAAATGAAGTTATTGCAAACTTCTGGTTTTCTTTAAACTTTACCTATCTACATATCCATATCCACATAACATAAAACTAAATTTTCCAAGGTTCCGATCCCTATGGTATGGTTCGAAATTTTTATATCACGCTTCTTTACTTCAGGTGCATTGCCTGATCTTTTTCAACCTTTACTTAGAAATACCAAAAATCATGTAATAAAAACTCAAATGGATCCGAATAAGCGATGGGGATATTCAAAACTTAAAAACGCTCACAAATATATGGTGTTTCATCATACGATGGAACAATGTAACTGAAATAAAGTATAACTGGAATTTTGACCTGCAAAAGAGTTTTAGGCTTACTTTCATATACCCATGAAAAAGGACCTATTGAAAAACAATTAAATAGTGTACTATTAATTCCACATTATACTTTAAAATTTATTATACATTTTGTATAAATTAATTAAATATACAAAATATTTACTAAATATTTCAATTAATATTAAATACCACTTAATCATTTATGTTTGGTATTATATATTACATTTTAATAATAAAATTTAATTAATGTATTAAATATTCTTCTATAGCATTTCAATTTTATTGCAAATATTTTTTATTTGACAGATTATTTATCAACAGATGCTGTAAATGCCTGTCTATCCCCCAAGCCGTTCTTCCGAAAACTCTAAAAATAAAAAACTTTTTATTAAAAATAAATGATAGTTTTTTAAGAAAAGAGAAACAAGAATTGCAAATAGGCAAAATCTGATCATGAGTTAAAATTCTGGACTTATTTTTGACTTGTTCGCTTCCGAAAAAGGCAAAAGCAAACATACATTTTTCAGAAACCAATTCAAATAGAAACTATTACTTTCCCAGACCAAAGAGGTTTACCTCTGTAACTAATGAAGAAGGAACCTTAAAAATTTTAGTTGAAGTCCAGTTTTTTTAATGCTTTTGAAATTTGGGATGAATTAAAGTTCGCGTATCTGCCAAACACCTCCAAGGTCTGCATTTGACATTTAGGACTACGGTATTCTATCAAATTTAATTACTCAATTATGTGTTACAAAGTAATTAAAGCCTACATTACTCACTTACTTACTGGATCCTGGAATACCTTGTGGGGCATAGAGCGTCAACAAATCCTCTTCACCTTTCACGATCCTTAGCAATTCTTTTTAACTGTAACCACATTTTGCATTGCGCTTCTGCCTCTTTCAAAACTGTATTTCTCCATGTTTTCCTTGACCTACCCACTCGTCGTCTGCCTTTTGGATTCCACTCAAAACATTGCCCTGCAACTTTTTCTTCTGGTTTCCTCAAGTACGATCCATCGCCATTTTCTCTCTCGGATCTCGACTTCTATCATCTTTTGTTTCGTTTTTTGCCACAGGTGTGTGGTGGTAATGATTTGCGGCCAACGAACTCTTAAGATAAACCGTTGGCGGCATAGGCAACGGTTTATATACGTCTGCAACTTTTTTGTGATATTGGGTGTTACCTTCCATGTACTGATTTGAAGTTTGTTTCAAATATTTTTAACTGCATACAAAGGGCGATATTATTTGACTGACATATGTTTGAGAGTGTTCCAAAAGCAGCTCTAGCTTTATTTATTCTGCTGTATATTAAATATAAAATAACAACTTGTATGTGCGCTTTTCTGCTGAAAAACATGTGTCCGGATCACGAAATCCCCGAAGAGTGAAGGTAATAGAGAAGTTCAAGATAACTGCCATTCAAGTAATTTCGAAAACTTAATCTCGAAAACGGTAAAAGATATGAGAATAATGTGTTACATTAATCATTTTTCTTTACAAACTTTAGGAAATTGCCATTAGAAATAGATCTCCCGTCCAGTATACATTTTTGTTGATTATAAACTTCTTTATCAACTCTGCTCTTCATAACCTCTCTGTTTCGGACACAATTCAATTTAAACTTTTCAAATGTTAAAGTATTATATTAACCAATCTGTTAATTGACCTACTCTTCTTTAATTACTTGTTTCTAATATTGAACACCTTAACCAACTGTCAGTATAAAATATCTTCACGTATTTCTTTGTTATTCATTTTAAAACATTCCTAGAAATTTTAAAATCTTTTACAGATAAATTGAAATTCTCTTTACTAAAAAATAAACATGTTAACACTTTTTTTAACAAGTCGTACTACAAAGGTTAATCCAAAGTACATAATAATAAATTGTTGCCACTGACGGTAAATCAATAAAATTAAATTACCCAATATATTTTTTTCCCAATACCATTTTAATCATTAAATATTTAAATTTTTTTTACAAATTATTGCTTGATGTTTTACTCGTTTAATAATAATAATAATAATAACAATAATCTCCATATAATACCTTTTGATACAAATTTTAAACCATCAATTATAATTTAAATTATCAAAGTGATGAGTTTTACACTAAAAAGCATTAAAGTAAAATCGCTTTTAAATTTTTTTGCCAATTTATTC
Organism: Dolichopus griseipennis; assembly: GCA_963082915.1. Classification (NCBI taxonomy): domain Eukaryota; kingdom Metazoa; phylum Arthropoda; class Insecta; order Diptera; family Dolichopodidae; genus Dolichopus; species Dolichopus griseipennis. The sequence goes on along the minus strand of OY720441.1, from coordinate 312,738,141 downwards.
ATTATTAAAACGTTTCACTTATAAAACGGTTTAAAATTAAACTTTTCAATATTGAATGTAATATTTTAAATTATAGCCCTAGCAATTTTAATAAAATGGCTATAATAATAAAAATAAATTTTAATATATAGCTTATACAATATTGTAAATTTGGCTGTGTGAGAAAAGTCGCCAAGACAAAATTACACAACAAAACTTTAGGGACTTTGGAACTTTGGGGACTTTTTCATATGAAAGCAAAAAATATCGAATGAAAAAAAGTTCCCAGAAGCAAAATGTAAAAAAATCCCCAAAAGTATTTTTATACGATACTAGCTAATACCTAGTGCGCGTTCCTGCTCCTCTCAATAGGCGTTTAATTTAAGTTGATGTTTTTGAAAAAAGTCAACACAAAAATTACATATGGTGTGAATGTTAATCTAAAAATGTATTAAAGTAATTTTTTTAAAACGATCTAGGATTACTCTAGTAATTTTCCCACAAATTTAACAAATTTCACTTCAAACTTTTCATAATTATAAATGCGCGGAAATATTAATTCAGTTAACATTGTTCGCCAGAAACCCACCATCCTCAACTGAATCGTCAAAAATCACCACATATAGGAAAATTAAAGATAATCGTTCAAACTGTTTTAGAAAAAAAATTTTTAAAGTTTTTGTTCCGTAATCGGTTAAAGGAACTTGACAGAACAATTTTAAACTTCCCCATGATTCAAAAGATATTGCCTACTTACCATAATTTGCCTACCAACCGAAGAACCGACATGTGTAATTAAATATCAAGCCTGTTAATAGAGTCAACTCCGTTTTCAAGGTCCCTAATTCATTCAACATTTGAAGACAATCGGTCAAACCGTTTTCATTTTGGAACAAAGAAATTTAAATACTTGCACAACAGGAAGTTTAGTTTCTAGAAAAATTGACTTATTGACAAAGCACGGGGTATCACTTTTTTCAGAAAATATAAACCAATTGCGGTTTTATTTATCTCTATTGTAGCATTTAATATAAATAAGGCTGCCGCACCTAAAACCCCACTAAACAAATTATTGAAATCTTGATTTTGTATTTTAAATTTGGGGACTTTTTTCTTGGGGACTTGTTTCGCACAGCCTGTAAATTTACTTTAATGTAATTCAGAATTAATAAAGACAAATAAATAGGTATAATTATGATGGGTTCATTACTATGTTAATTAATAGATTAATATTCAACAAAAAAAAAAAAGGAAAATAAGGTGAAATATAAATTTAAGCTTATGATTGCACAATTTTTAAAATAAAATAGAAAACATTTTAAAGTTCTGATATAATAGAAAATTTTCAGAATATTTTTTTAAAGAAATAATCTTTAGTTTTAGTCTAACCTTATATATAATTTTGTAAACCAATAGGTTTACTGGAGGACAAAAAATTAATTGTTCAAATAAAAAAAAATAACACTTTGCATTTAACGTGCGATACCAAGCGATAAAAAAAAGCATTGCCGAAATTAAAAATCGCCTAATACCTGGTAAACTGCATTAAATGAAAAGTCGAAAAATATGCCACATAGGAAAATGGAGATAGTCTACCATTCAAACATTTTTTTGAGCTTTTTAACACTTGCCTAGATCTTAAAATAAGTAAAATATGTTAGATGCAACCTTATTTACATGTGCACTAGGAATAAGCTTCCTAAGAGATCTTTATTATACCAGTACGACTATAGGTCAAAAGGGTATACTAAATTTGCCAAAACGTTTAGAAACAAAGAAGGAGAGCGGGTTTATATAGACTCAAAGGTATTGATCGGATCGAATCGAAAAGTAAACCGATCTAGCTAGGTATGTTCGTCCCCACAAGATTACTCAAAAATTAAAAGAGCAAGGATTCGGAAATTTTCATAAATTCGTTTTTATGCAATAGCCGCCATCGCTATTAAAATCCAGCCAGTTTGCTCCACGAGCACCAGCTATACGACTTCTTTTTAGCACATTTTCAAAAAATTTTGTAAAACTGTGCCTATATAGTTTCACTCTGTCCGTCCGTCGGTCCGTGCGCCCTTCCGTCTGTCTGTCCGTCTGTCTGTCCGTATGTTTACAAAAATTTTTACAACGTTTGAAATATAGAAAAGAAATTTTAACCACGAGTAAGTATTACAAAAAAAATAATTTCGTAGAAGAATTTTTTTCTGTAGACCCACCTGTTAGGGAGCTGCAGCCCCCTAAAGTTGGGAAAATCCCTATATTCAAATTGTTATAACAGGAGTTCTACTAGGTGTATTTTCAATCTGAAAACGGCAAAAGATAGATAGTTTTATAAACTTTATAAACTTTTAAAAAATAAATGTTTAGGGTTGCCATACGGTACTAAAATTTACCATTATGCAAAACTCAATTTTAGCAAAATTTTTGGCCACACATATCTTTTAAACGATTCAAGCTAGGGCCTTGAAATTTTGGGAGAAGTTAGATCCTTAGATAGTAGGAGTCGGTTAACAAAATTTTTTTGTCAAGGCCGATGTTCAGGAGCTATAAGGGCTCGAAAATTGAAATTTTGCTATTTTTAAACACCTGTAACTTGAATACCTGTTTAAATATTTTTTCCTTAATATACAAAATTTAAAGGTCTAACATTATATTTTAACAAATGTATAAGGTTTTTCTTAAATTTAAAAGGGGTTCTTTAAATTGAAGAAAGAGTCTCTCAGTTTTAACCATTTTTGCCTAAATAGTAAAATTCTAAGAAAAATTCCAAATTTTGGTGGAATTCACAATTTAATTCCTAGAATCTAAAAAAGTTTGAGGAAAGGGGAGTAGTGAGCATTATATCCTTGAGAAATTTGGCAACCTTCCCCATAGAGGGGCTCTAGGACTTAAAAATTTACTGTTTTTATAGGTAAGCAGTAACTTAGTCACCAACGTATATATTTCCTAAATTAAACGTTAATATTGAAGCTTCAACATTATATTCCCATAAAATGCTTAGTATGAAACACTATATTATTTTGAAAATGTGCTTTTTTAAAAACCCTTGGTTTTTTTTCATCACTTGTTTTATATAACCATTACTCTATACCTATTGAAGCTGGGTGCCTGAAATTTGGAAAAATTAGTTTAGTTTTGTGACCAAAGTTTGTGCAAAATTCAGTTGATCTATTGCAGTGAGTTCGAGTAGCTGCATTTTTAATTTCAAAACTTATTCAAGGTGATCAGGTTCTCGCAATTTTACAAATTTACGCTAGAAAATACAGCTACGATGTGACAGGTTATAAACCATATAATTTTTAAGTATGGTGCTTCTTCTAACTTCGGTGGAATCTATACATATTTGATCTATCATGTCACAGCCGTGACGAAAAGAATACTAAAACATTATGCATTTTATCTGTAAATTTACAGCACATTGTCAAGGTCAGAAGAATAACTCTTATGAGCCATTCTCTAGCATTTTATCAACTTATAGAAACGGTAGGCCTTCTGGTTAGTATAAAAAAAAAGCAACTCGCTACTTCAGTTTTGGAAACTAGACCAGTTGCTCAAACCCACCAATCTTAGTAATAACATTTCTACATTAAATCATGAGCGCCATCAAACATTCAATCTATTCGAACAAACCTACTAACTAAAATAAAACTTTAATTTAAAAAATACTTTAAAGAAATACCTACTGAACAAAATCAATAAACATATAATATTGCATATCAATTTTCAAATTTCCAAATTATAAAATTTAGTTTAGACTATGAAAAAATTCAATTAAATTATGCAAAAATAAAACCATTAAAACATTATATGAACACAAAAAAAAATTATTAAATAAAAGATAATATAATTCAATGAAATTTGCATATTTCAAGGGGCAATATCGAAAACAAAATATAGATAACGATATTGTTTAATTAGCTAAAGCAAACAAAATCGACTACTACTTTTATTAAATTAACAGGAAACCCATTATATCAATGTTATTCTACTATTCTGTTTGTTGTTTGCAGTCAATTAAATAATTATGCAAAGATAAGATGATTTTTAATAAAAATATACATGAATATCCTATGAAATAATAAATACTTTTAATTGTTTATTTTCTACTATGCACGATTAAACAGAGACAACATTAAATGATATTAACATAACAAACATTTTTAATATAAAATAAAAATTGAACAAACAAACTTTTTTTTTTAATATCACATTTATATTAAGCCCAGTTCAGTTTAATAGGTATGAATTAAAGTATAATAAAAACTCGACAGAGTTTATTGTGTTTATTTGCAATAAATGCTTATCTATAATGATTTCTTTTGACTTCTTAGAACTATTTAATTTTTTTTTTAACTTAAATTCTTAACTGACATATCTATTAATATTAAATTAATTCTAAAAACAACGAGAAAGATTACATTTGCCCTTGTCAGATTTTTGATACCCGTGCGAACCCATAATAATGTTCAATACAATAATATCGAGCCTGCACTGTACTAATAATAATAATAATAATAAAAAAAACAAAGTGCTGAAAATTAAAAAAGTTGAAAAAAAAAAACTTTCTAATCAATCGAGTAGCTGAGACGAGTCGAAAACCAGAAAAGGATTTTAACTTTCACTGGGATTCGAACTCGGGCCTTTCCCATGAAAGGTCGGCACTCTAACCACTGTGCTACCCAGCCATTTTGACTTTAATTAATACCAGCTATGACCATAAAGCTTTCTATTATAAAGAGTGGCTTTGAAGAGTTTTCTACGTTCCAACAAGAAACCTGGGACCACGATTTTGAAGTAAAAGTTGAAGACCTCGTGTAGAAAATTCTAAAAATCCAGGACAACAACTAGGTGTTACAAATCAAATAATCATATTTTTGATAAATGAATGTTTTTTTACTAATCAAAACTTCATTAGGTTTTTGTGGGGTGTTTGAAAAAAGTCCCCAAAACCAAAACTAGAAAAAGACCCAAAAAAATTGTAAGAAATTGTTACATGTTATAAAAGAAATTCTAAACATTGGCGATATTTCAGGAATTTTTTCACTATATGTTTGGGACTTTTTAAGAAGAAAGGAGAAAAAAGGAGTCTCCAAAAGTATTAATATAGGAAAGTTAGACACAGTTGCTTGTGCGATAATTCCTTAAAAAGTAAAAGGACGGGATAACCGGAACCAGAAAATGTAAAACAATTATAATTTTTTTGTCTCTATTGTCTCTATTACATAATTATATAAAAAACTTCGATTTCAGAACACGGGAAAACTTTAATTTTCGCAAAAAATATTTTTTTTAATTTTTCTTTTTAAAGGACTTTCATACAACCGTTTTAGTGAAAGCAAATTGATTTAATTCAATTAAAATTAGCCAAAACCCCAAAATGTAACCAACATCCATAACAGTAGGGTTGACAATGTCCCCAAAGACAAAATCCCAAATACCAAAACCCCTCAAAGTTTAAACCCCTAAAACACAAAATTTTGTATTTAAAAACAACCCCCGCTAAACAAATTATTGGAATCCTGATTTTGTATGCAACTCTGATATCTCTCCTAACTTCTTTTCATAAATAATAAGTCACCAACGATCATCTAATAAAATAATGGCTGCCGCATCCAAACCCTTGCTAAGCCAATTATTGGAATTCTGATTTGGAATACAACTCTGTAATCCCTCCTAAGCTTTTTGTAATAAATAATAAGCCAGCAATGGACATTTTATAAAAACCCTTGTTAAACAAATTATTGAAACCCTAATTATATATTAGACATAAATAATATATCAGCAAAGCTTTTCATAAAATACCTCCCCCCTTAAATGTTCTGTAAAAAAGAGTAACCCTAATTTTGAGTTCTACTCTAAAATCCATCTGAATACAGGATCTCATTCTCACATATACAGATAACTAAATATTTCGCACCGAGGATTTTGAATTTTGCGGATTTTGTGCCAATCCCGAATTAAAAACTTTTTCAACAATCATTTAAATGAACCAACCAATAACATTTAAAATAATTAAATTTATTAGGGCATTTATTTTTATATTTGAATTAGATTGTAAAGTTTCCATGTAGTTCTTCCCCCATTTCAGGACACTTTATCACTAACCTTAAATTTAAATATCTCAAAAAAAAAAAACTTTAAATTCTATTTTTTTTTTTTTGACAAGAAGGCAATTAAAACGTCATTAAAAAGTGATTTCCGTACTCAAAATTTTCAAAATGTAAAGAAAAAAAATATTCAAAATAAAATAAAATAAATATAATAAAATAATTTTTATCGTTTGAATCGTAAAACTTGAATATTTTTCTTTAATTCACTTGGACTTGGAGAAAAACAACAAAATAAAAAAAAAATAAAAATTTTGGAAAATTAAGGAAATGAAAGAAAATTATTAGGAAATTGTTGAGTTTTTTGTTTATGACTTTTAATGAATTTTTTAAAATAAATACAAGAGGAATATAAAAATTTAAAAACAATAAATATTAAAATGAAAGAGTTCTAGATCCTATAAATGTGCATGACATTGAGATTCTTATGTAGCTGTGTAAAAATTATGTATGTAGTATGTATGTATATATAGAGAACTTTATTTGTTATTTTATACGGGTTCTTTGAATTCTGAACTTTAAAATGTCTATGAAAATGTAAACTATAAGAAAATAAATATTTTTAGATAACTTCCTGGCAGGGATCCAGAACTAAACGATATTGGAGCAAAGTTCTATTGTCAGTAGTAGACATTAAAAGATGAAAAAAATTTCGAAAAGTCCTAAGAAGTGGCACCAAAATTTTGGAGAGCTATTTGTTGGGTCGAAAAGAGTCGAACATTTTAAAATTTATTTTGTTGTATTTAGGTTCTACTAAGAAATCTGTACTTTTTTAAATTATGTTGGTCCGACTACCAGGGGACTTCTAATTTTTGGTTTTTCAAAAATTTAAGATCGTAAAGCACTTTTTGCGGTTAAAGTTCCAAAATTAACGTTATAAAAATAATTCAGATAAAGTGCAGAAACGATCAATTGGAGCAATACATTTTTTGCTCCGTTCGTTCGAAAATATCTATTTATTGTAGTATAAAAGGGATATAATCAAGATGTTGGGCATATATAAATGAGTTCATAGTACTGGGCTACTTATAGTAGACAGTCTCTGGCTATAATACATGTAGAATGTATTAATAAACCAATTGATGCAATTCTATTTCTTTGCATGTTCTTATTATTATTCGTATCCGTCATTGATGTTATATTTTTCAATCAGCTCATTTCCTCTGGTTATTTCCCTAAAATTTGAAGAATGGCCATTGTAATACCGATTCCTAAATGTGGGAAGGATAAAAATTTTGTTAATAATTGGCGCCCAATCAGTCAACTAAATTCAATATCTAAGCTTTTTGAAAAAATTGTTGACTTAAGGCTTTCTTCTCAGTTGAAATCTATTTTACCACCCTTTCAATTTGGTTTTGTTAATAAAAAATCTACTAATCATCCTTTGTCACGATTTACCTCTGATGTAGCCAAAGGATTGAACAATGGGTGCATAACAACGGCGTTAGCTTTAGACATTCAAAGTGCCTTTGATACTGTATGGCATAAGGGTCTCCTTCATAAATTGGTTAGGTTTGGTGTCAATACACATATAATTAACATTATACGCCATTATCTGACTGATAGAACTTTTGTTGTTGGTCGAAGTAATTCTTCTACCGTTCGTAATTTTGTTGCTGGAGTTCCTCAAGGTTCTGTCTTAGGCCCAAAGTTATTTAATACATATTTGGCTGATATTCCTACTACATTATTAGTTCAAATTTTGCAGTTTGCGGATGATATTTTACTTTATATCTCACACAAAGCACCTTTAGTTACATCTCAGATATTAAATAATTATTTAAATACTTTGATTGATTACTATACTAGTTGGAAGCTTAAAATAAATGTAAGTAAAACTGAGCTTATTAATATCATAGGGGTCAAAGCTGTTTCCCCATCTTTGGTAAAGCGGTTAAAATTAAAACAAAAAATCGTTTTAAATAATATTGTGATCTTACCCAGTAAGCAATTTAAGTATTTAGGTGTTATTTTTTCCTCAAATTTCAAATTTATTTCCCATATTAATAAAATTATATATAAGGTTAACTCCGCTTCTTTTCAAATCTCTAAAGTAATGTTTAGTCAGTTTTTGGAACCTAAATTTCGTTTGTTTATTTATAAAGTCTATATTCGGTCTATTATTCAACACGCTTCTATGGTGTGGCTTAATCCTACTTTAGTTTCAGCTCATCAAGTTGAGAGATTACGCTTACTTGAAAGAAAGATAATTCGTCGTGCTGGAGGCTTTCATAGACAGCGTGGCTCTTACTTATATATTAATAATAGTCTACTATATGAACAATCTGGAATCAATAGAATCGATAGATTCTTAACTAAAATTAATCTTAAATTTTTCGCTAATTGTTTTAATCACGAAAATCGTTTTATTCGTGGCTTGATCGAACCTTTTTCTGAAAACGTTAAATATTTTTCGCCTTCATTTATATTTCACTTGTCTAATAATAATTCACTGTTTTCTGATGGTGAACTTTTGTTATACCACCATGGTAGTCACAATCCTGACTTGCTGGTTTACAACACTAACCAGTGATCATTAGTATGTAAGTTAGTTTTAGTTTTGTTGTTGTTTTTTTCTATTTCATTACATGTTTTTTTATTATTTTTTTCATTAATTTCATTACTAATATTGTTGATAATTGTTTGTAATTTTTTTTTTTTTAATTCTGATTTGTTGTAAGCTCGCTTTAGGGTATAACATGAATTTTGATTTAGTGTTAAGTTTTTGTTCTGCTTATTTGTTAAATTAAAAAAGAACTGTAAATTAAAAAATTAAAATTAATATTTGTTTTGATATTACTAATAACTTATCAGCTGAGAGCTGATGACCCAATACTCTGAGTCAAAACTATAAGGGTCATAAGCCCTCTAGGGAGTTATGGTCCATTGCTATTCCATTGTGTAATTTGAGTATACTAAATAAATCTTCAGTACTTAGCTGAAATTTATAATGTTAGACATGTCAGTAATAAATCGTATTCTAAATATGCAATTTTAGCTTTATGACACTGTAAAGGAGATGGGATTAGAAATCAACTCTGGGGTATGAATCGTCCGTCCGTACAATAATTCAAAAATTAGAGAAACTAGGATTCCGTACACAAGTTTTTTTTTTTTTTTTTTTTTTTTTTCTTTATTTTTTTAAATCTTAATAATAAATTTTACAATAGATTTACAATTTATATATAAATTAATTGTTTGCATACGACCCTGGCTGTGGGTCTAATAGAATTATAAATAGTTTTTTTTTACATTATTATATATATTTATTTAATTAGTTTTTTTTCTAACCATAGCCTAAGTAAGCCATTTGGTTGTATAGATTAATATTATTGTCAAGCAATTTTAAGTATATCTTTTAACAATTTGTTATAATTAAAGTAATTTTTTTTTTTTTTTTTTTTTTTTAACTAAATGTAAGAATTTATATTTTCCAAATCATCTGATAATCCATTATCATATATTTATAATAATATATGAGCATTCTACCATTTTGTTATTTAATTTAGGGTTAAAAGCAAATTTTTTATTTTTTTCTTAAATAAACTATAAGAATTAATATTTTTCAAATCATCTGATAAACCATTGAAAGCACTTAAACTATTATATACACAATTCATTTTTTGTTTGTCCGTTCTAAACAATGAAAGATAAAAATTTGCCTTATTTCTAGTATTGTAGTTATGTATATCTATGTTGCGATTAATAAGGAAGTTATGTTTGATTAAGTTGTTAATTATTTTATAGGCCAGAAAGTATAATTCTCTTTTGCATATAGTTTCAAGACTTACATATTGTGACGAATATATTAAATGGGACGGATGTGTAATTGGGTAAAATTTTATTATTTTTATAGCCCTTTTATGTATGATATCAAGTCTTTTTATATACGTTTGTGGCGCATTGCTCCAAAGTGGATTTAAGTATGTTAAGTTTGAGGAAATATAGGATGAGTATATAACATACAATGTGTTCCTATCAAAGTATTTCCTCATTCTTCTTAATATAAACACATAGGGTATAATTTTCTTGATAATATGGTCTATGTGATCTTGCCATTTGAACCTACTATCTACTAACAATCCCAAATAATTATAGCTTTTCACTACACTGATGTGGTTAGATTTATAATTGATACTAGAAAAACTAAAAGTTTTGTTATCGAAGAGCAGAACTTTTGTCTTCTTTATATTTAATGACATTTTATTTTTAAGAAGCCATTCCTCAATAATATCAAGGTCATATATAATTGATTCCCTTAAATCTATCTCATTATCTGTAGAATATTTAATAGCCGCATCATCTGCGAAAAGCTGTAATACACCCTTTAGCTCTAATCTGGCTAAATCATCAATATAGATTTTGAATAGATCAGGACCGAGAATTGATCCCTGAGGTACCCCTTTTTTTATGTATTTCATATTACTGTAGGTGTTATTACAGTGTGTCCGTTGTTTTCTGTTGTGTAAATATGATCTAAAAAGATTTAACTGAGTCTCACTAAATTGCAATTGAGATAACTTAAAAAGAAGAATGTTATGGTCAACACAATCAAAGGCTTTCTGCAAATCTATAAATAGGCAAGCAGTAAATTTTTTATTGTCCATACTCTTTGATATGAAATCAGTTAGAGATAAACAGGCAGCCGTCGTATTAGAATTTTCTTCAAACCCATATTGTTCTTTATGCAATATACTATTTGAGTTCAAGAAAAACGCGAGTCTTTTTTTAATAATGTTTTCAAATATTTTTGAGACTGAATTCAGAACTGAGATTGGACGGTAATTTGATGGAAGCGTTTTATCACCAGCTTTATGTATCGGGGTAACAATGGCATGTTTAAGTGAGTCAGGAAACGAACCAGCTTCGAAAGATATATTGATAAACTTCACCAATATTGGACTTAACTGGCTTGAGAACTTTCTCAACACTTTAGATGAAATATTATCATGTCCAGTCGCCGATCCCAAATTTAATGAATTAATTGTCATTTGGACTTCTTCCAAGTTTGTAGGAAATAGAGAAAATTGATTGTAGATGTTTTTTGGAAATGAAGCCAAGTATATTTCATCTATGGGTTCTGTTCCTATATCTAAGGTTTTTGTAACGTCTATAAAATAAGAATTCATTGTATCTGTGATTTGCTGAAAGTTGTTTATAACGCTATTGTTGTAATTAATTTCATTTAGAGTATTATTATTATCGAAACTATTTATATTATACATGATTCTTTTGTAAAGACACCATAATTTCCTACTATTATTGGGGTCACTAGATATTATCTTATTACAAAAATTATACTTAGCTTGTTTTATCTGTCTTTTGACTATGTTTTTATGTTTTTTATAAAGTTCATTAACCTTTACGTCATTAGGATATTTTTTTTTGTATTTATAGAAAGAGTCACGAATCTTCATGCTACGAATAATCTCATTATTCATCCACTCATGTTTTTTCTTGGTGTTATTAGGAGAAATTATTTCAGTGTAATTTTTGATTTTTTCAGAAAACACTTGGATAAATTCATCCAAAGTATTAAAATTGCCTAGATTTTGCCAAAAAATGTCCGTGGAAAGCTTTTCATAATTTAAAATTTTCTTTGTAAAGTTAGTATCTTCCTTAGTAATACTAAGGTCTGAACTAATAAGTTTTTCATAAGTTCTTTTATGCAAGAGCTATCTGTAATATTGAAACCCAGTTGGTTAACTAAAATAGTTCGAGTAGTTGCCATATAGCTTTTGTTATTATAATTTTTGAGTTATTATTGTTGAAAAACTCCTTTAAGCTCAAAAGCCTACATATTTTCCAAAAAAAAAAAACAATTACATGCCAAAAACGGCACATAATTTAAATGAAAACTAAAAATTTTCCTTAAAATAGAAGTACCTTAAATTCCAAAATATTTCATTCAAAATCAATTCAACAAAGTGGTTCAATTACCTGAAAATAAAATAGTAAATATTAAATTAATATAAACATAAATAGTTTTTTAAATGTCAGTTATATTAATATTTATTTAAATAAAAATAATTAAAAATAAATTTATTTAAAATTTATAAATTGACATTTTTGGCACAAAATTATTTTCATAGTCAAAAAATTAAAAATTTTCAATAAACAAGATCTAAAATCATGAAATCATTCGATCTGAATCAAAGAACATAAACAGATTGAAAATTTCAATTTCCAATACTTTGTCTTCTGATATAAATTCATGTCTTTGTTTTTATGATTTTTATTGTTCAACGATTTTGTACAATAAAGACTTTATATTGAAGTTAGAGAAAACTTAAAACTTGAGACAAAAGGAATTTCAGGTTCTAAAATTTTTAAATGAACATGATCAACAATTGTTTTAGAGAATTTTACTGTTAATTACAACAGCCAAGGTTTTATTGTATTTTCCCATATAAAAATTTTTTAAGTTACAATCAATGCAGTTTTATGGTACCAAGAAATAAGACCGTGCGAAAAAAACCTTGGGGTGCTGTTTTTTATAATAATATAGAAATAAAGCCCCAGCTTGGAACTTAACAAATCACCAAATGGTAACTTTTTAACATAAATTTGGTAACAGACATTTTTTTTAACGGGGTAACTATGTCCTAGAATGTTTTTCTCCCCAGCTCTCTGTCAATTTAATATTTAGTCCCGAGGTTTTATTTCTCTTTCAATCTAATCTCCGATCTCTTAGGAAATAAAGCCCGGAGTGTGTTATTCTTATATATAGATGATTTCCTTAGGGAATCTTTGATCTAGATTCAAAAACAGGTTCAATTTGTAGGTTCCCTGAAATAAAGTGAAAAAGCTTTTTTGTAACAATGAAATAAAGTCAATTGGCATTATTTCATTTGACTTTATTTCACGGAATCTACTTTGCTCTTAATAGTAGCAAGTTTATGAAAACAACTTTATTTTGCTACGATGCAACCACCTTAGTCTAACTCTACACCTGAAAAATTCAACTGACAGTTAAACAAACCCTCACATTAAGCACATTAAGCAACGAGAACAGCCTTGCTTGTACCAAAGTTAATTTTTCTAACTTTATTCTGACGATATTCTGATTTCGAATACAATTCGAAAATTTTTCCTAATTTAGAACCTTTCATATACAAAGTTGTAAGAAATAGAACCCGGGGTTTTATTTCTCTTTTAATTAAGTCTTTGAGCAATAACCGGGGGCTTTATTTCCTCCATTTTAAATTATACAATATCTGGATGGTTAAAACAGGCATTTTACTAAATCTGCCAATATTTATTCTCCAAATAAAGTTGTTTGAAATGCAAAGGCGTTCAAAGTATTTAATATATGTATACAAAATACAATACTCTTTATTATAAAAATATTATAATCGTGCTGAAACCTTGTTTCAAATAAATTGTATTTAATTTCAGAAAAAGACCCAAAATGGTTTTTAAATTGAATACACAAAAAAAAACAAATTAAATATTTTTTATTTATTTTTACAACCAATATCAATTGGTAACACAAAAATAATTATAATTATACAAGTTTTAGTCTTTATTTAATTATTTAAAATCATTATTAATTAATATCATAAAAATGTGTAATTAATTTTCAGCAAAAAAAAAAATTCAAAAAGCAAAGGATTATAACGTGCAGGTGTTGCCAATATACAGGTGTATAAAAATAGAAATTTTTTAATAAAATAAAAGTAAAAGTCTTTTTTCTATTAACCCTAATCCAGCAATTCACTTTCATATTAAAACAGTAATAAATTCCCAAGATCTATCATCAAATTTTTATTTTCTTCATTTTAGGGGGCTAGTTTTACCTAAATAAAAGTATATATTGTTAAAAAATATTTTTTATTTATTTTATTTTATTTTATACGATATAAACTATTACGATATACTTTCACAATTTTCACGATAAGATGTGTTTTTGTAATATATGATCTGAAAATGGTTTGAACCAAGGCCCTCTGCATGAAAGATCGATGTCTTAACCATTAAGCTTTTTTCAAATTTTTCAATAACTTATTCCCAATTATTTAAATAATATTTTATTATATTAAAAACTTTTTAAAATATAACATTAATTTAATAAATTACCATATTGAACAAATAAGGAATATAACTCAATCAAACGAAAAAAAGTTTTCGAATCAAAATTTAATTAATGAATCATGAAGCAATTGAAACAGAAAACTTATATCATCCGTAATAAATTATTAGTATTTATTAGTATTTCATTTCATTTTAATCTTCTTAAAAAAACTCATTTTAAAATTGCATGTACAGAAAGTAATATTAAAATATATTATTGGAATGAATTAATCATCCTATCTTAAGTTCTTATTTATACAGTCCATTCGAAAGCAATACATACCCTAATAAATTATTTTTTCTTCTTCTTCATTTCTTATACCCTGAATAAAACAATGCAAACATTCTAACCAACTATGCAAACATAGTTTTATTCAGGGAATACTGAATTTACCATTACGTTTGTGACACCGTAAAGGAGAAGCGATTGATTAAAACTGTAACTGATCAGTCACACCACTCTCACTCACTCCAATTAGCCATCGATCCACAGTTTGGTTGGCGACTCTCTTTTATAGACATATTGTAGGGACTTAGGGACTTACACCTTTTCTAAAGAAATAACGCAATTAATACCTCCCTTAAAATTTTTCAAAGGGAATCAGATGATCATCCCTACACAGTCGATCGAAGTCGGTAGTACAACACTGCATGTGGAAATTCATTTGTTACTGCGTTCATCGTGGATTTAAAAGAATTTTCCATCAGACGGCTTCCTTTAAGTTGGAAATGTATATGTGTACGTTTTAGATAAATTTAAGAAAAACAATAACATCTCTCTTCTAAATATCCCTTCCTATTTTCCCCATCTTCCATAATGCTTTAATTCTACATGTTTCAAATTTCGAAAAATTCTTTCACATTCATAACCTCGAAACCGAATAACAATAGATATTCACTTTTGTAATTGAAGTTAAGCCAGTTTGACCAATGGTTTTGAGGTACCGTCGTGCAACTTCTGTTTGGTTCGAACATTGTGTCAGAAATTCTGCCCAAATTAGTTCAATTTTATTTCAACTATTTCAGGAAACTTTGGTATATCTAACATTCCAAGTTTATGTATCTGCTATCGTTCTTCCATACAATCAACTTAGATCTTCGAAATTTTGTAAAAGGTGATTTAGTTTTACAACAAAACCTTCTATAAAATTTTATAGGTCTTGTAAAAACAGCTTCGAGTAGCTCCCAACTTTCAGATGTTTTAACAGTAATTGTACATCTCTTGAACAAGATCATATTATGCTGATATTATGTTGCAGTTGGCACAATTTACTCTTCCCTCTTCTTCGTTCAAATTATTTTAATGAATTATTTTTCACATTCGATGAACAATTAAAAAAATTAAATTTATAAACAAATATATTCTTTTACTACATAATTTTATTTTCATATTTATTATTTCTCATCTTTTCTTAAATATTACGAAATTTATTTACAAGTAAAAAATACTAAAAATAAATTTAATTTAATAGAAAAATATTAAATTTTAAATTTAAAAACTATTAAAAATTAAAATTTATAAATATTGTATTAATTACTTTGTCCTAGAAAAATAATGTATGAGTCACATATGACACCTCATTTGTATTGAATATGTAAAATGTTTTGGAAATCATATTTAATCTTCTAAATATATTTTGTAATAAATATGATCCATAACGATTAACCTATTTCGTAACATATTTAGCTATTCATGTGAAATACATTGTTATTTTGTTAATTAAGCAAAACTTCATATCATCTACAATACGACAGCATTTACCGTTAATTTTTAACTGGACTGTACGAGCAGCTCTTGTAATTCTGGTGTTGTACAAACTGTTCAACTGTAAGTGGAAGAAATTACCAAGCATAGTAATGGATGCTTCTTGATTAAAGGGAGTTTTCTCATTTGCAATTAA
Organism: Dolichopus griseipennis; assembly: GCA_963082915.1. Classification (NCBI taxonomy): domain Eukaryota; kingdom Metazoa; phylum Arthropoda; class Insecta; order Diptera; family Dolichopodidae; genus Dolichopus; species Dolichopus griseipennis. The sequence goes on along the minus strand of OY720441.1, from coordinate 312,722,090 downwards.
AATTAAATAAAATTAATAACAGGGTCCCATTATCAGATTGTTACTAAATTCCGATTTGTTTCTTAAATATTTACTTTAACTTTCTTATCTAATCTCAAAACTTAAGCAGTGTTTCAGGAAATTGGTTTAAGGACAGTTTTATTATTTTTAAAGCAATTTTAAGATTTTGAGTCCGGGGGTGTATTCAATAACTTGTTTTTTTTTAAATGCAAGACTTCATATTCTTAAGAGTCTTAGAAAAACAGGCGCAAAATATTTTAGGAATCAGGGATCGGATCGAAGTAATTTAGCAAACCTAATCTTCGATACAGTACTTGTGGCATTCACTTCTTAGGAGCTGGTTTTATTTAATCTTTTCCATATCTACTACAAAATTAAGCACATTAAACCTTTGTTTAAATCATTTTACTCAGATATACAGTACTTAAGCTGCCGGGTGTTCTTGAATCCGTCTTACAAAAAATAAAAATTGATATTAAATGAAACAATTGTACTTAAAAATAAAAACTTGCTGTCAAAACAAAACTTCTTTAAAAAAAATCCGGGATAGTTTTACATACACTTTACTTTCTTATTCTCAAGCTTGTCTAAGCCTCATGTAATTTATTTAATGCAAGTACCGTTCCTTCGCTATAGAAAAAAACCCACTCTTTACCCAACATTCATAATGCAATTAAACTTCCTTCAATTTCAAAATAATAATACCACCTCAATTAAAGCAAACAATTATAAAATCTCCCATATTCCTCACAGAATTTATTTATGCCATGCCATGCCAACTGTTTATCAATTCAACATTTTCAATTCAATTCAATGAAAACATAACCCAAAATGTTCAGTAGCACCAAACAACAATAAAAAAGATTTATGTTACAAATAGAAAGAGAAAGATAATATTAGAAAGAAAAAAAAAAAAATATAAATTGTAAACAAATTATCACTATGTATTACCATAGAATAATTTTTATTGTTGGCATTTATTTTTTGTTTTTTGGGAAATTGTTTGGATTTAAAAATTTTTACAGAGCAGAGAAGATTAAGAAAATGTTTGTTCAGTAAATTTTGTATTTTATTAGTTTTGGCAAAATTAGTAGTACATATAAATATAAAAGTAATAAAAATATATTTATCTTTTTTTTTTTTTATTATAATATATTTTATTACTTGAAAATATTTATTATAAAGCATTTTCACAATTGAATATGTGCTCTACATTAAAATAATATTTATATAAATATAAACATTTTTGGAAACTAATAAATAAAATTGATAAAATTATTAAGTAATATAGTAATATAACTAATATAGTAGTTTCTGGTAAACTAACAGATTTCGTAACGTATAATAAATTTTTTTATTAAAGGCCTTGATTATGAAAGGCTATGATGTATTTTTTTACTGTTTCAACCAACAGAATGCTTAAATAAAGTTGGCTTTATTAAAAGCCTTGATTATGAAAGATTATGATGTATTTGGTTACTATTTCAACCAACAGATGGCTTTAAATAAATATCAATCATTCGTCAATGACTTATATTTTTTATTAATAATTTGAAAAGTCATTTAATGTATTGTACAAAATACTAACGTAATATTTGGCTTTCTGTTATGTCATACAATATTAATTTAAATAACAAAGAAGTCAATAGTCATTGAAAATAAACTCAAAGATGATTAACACTAATTAAACGTGTTTTAAAAAAGAAGAAAAAATAAACAATAACTTTAATAAATCAAATAAATTTTTAATACGTAATCAATACAATTATAAATTTAGAGCAAGGATGATAGACTAGGGAGTCTCGGTTCGTAGTGGGTACGCACGTTGCTTGTTAACTGAGAAAGTGCTTGGGGCCGATTTTCATAAAGGTAATAAATTTTAATTTAATCAGCCGGTTGTCTTAGTGACCAAATGTATAAAATATATAAATATATGATATAATCAAAATAAATAAAATTACTTATAAACTTGCATGGCCTAGATATTATATTAGGATATGATATCCATAAGGTTGCATAGCCTAGATATTACATTAGGATAAACAACAACGATAACAACACGATGAACAAGAGAAGTAAGCAAGTACTTAATTATGATGAATAGAGGAAGAGCCATTAGCCATTATCTGAAAAGCTTTAGAAAATGGAGATTCGCCAATTATAAATACTCCAAATGTTGTAATAACAGTAAATTGATAAATCAAAGTATGCTAATACTTTATAGGTAATAGTAAGTTAAAAATAGGTAACAGTAAGTTGTTTTTATAACTTTTATGCATCGTATCCAACAGTTTGGTTTCCCGAAGAAACCAGTGAGTTATAAAAAGGTTCTATCATATTTAGTTAAAAAGACATGCTTATATGGCCTGCGAAGATGAATGGTAATTGGATGAACCATCACTGAAATTAAATCCTATTTTCAAAAATTTAAATCCACACTATATCTCTACCAAAACACACCTACACTAAATTTTAAATTTCTATCGTTATTAGCTTCGAAGACATTCTGGCTTGGCATTAGGAGGAGTGTAATAGCTGTTCCAAAACATCTGCTATTCCTACCTTATTCACCAAAAATTTTGAGAACATAAAAGGGGCATGTTATAACACCCATTGTACAAAATTTCAATTTGGCAGATAGAAGTTACCTGCACAAAGTGGTGATTCATCTAAAATTTCAGGATACAAAGGAAACTTGACCAGAATACCTTTGCAACAAGTTCAATAGTTGTCATTTGATTGGTTTTAGTGTTTTTTTCACTCGATCGGAATTAGGATCAGAACAAGATTCTTCTCGATGTTTCTGGGTTGAAATCCCCGCTTTTCTTTTATAATTATTAGTCAGTAACCTGCTGTCCTAATTCAGATAGCTTCATATGTTAAATTGACTAAGGTTATGCTTATTAAACCTATAAATACATGGCCATCTATAATTTACTTCTTTGGGTGGTTAAAAACACAATACCAAGACTAATAAACCTCTACAGCCATTTAAGTCTAGGATGTAAAGAAAGGTACACCATTTAAATGACTCTTAGAAATTATAACTAAAGTTCTTTCTGCCCACCTTTTTAAATTTTCAATCTTTAAAGTCTGTTTTACCTTTTTAACTAAATTTAATAGAAACTTTGAAAAATGAAAATCAACGATTGGCTATTTTGTATACAAATAATATTAAAATTTCAATAATTTTTCCACAACCTACCATACAATGAACTGGCTATTTTAAAAGCATACAACCAATAAATACAATCAATTTAATATAGAATTGTAACTAAATTTGTAGGTTAAATGGATTTCAATACAATAAAATCCATATATCAACTTGAACAATATTTCAAAAGTCAATTTAAAAGGTATCAAAATTCAATTAATGTATACTCTTTGATTGATGATTCATTTTTTTTTCAATAGATTTGATTGTATTTCATAACACTTCATCAAATGGGCACTTTGTATAAAGGATTTTCAATTTAAAATTAGTAAAAACTGTACAATAATTGATAGGTACCGTATACCTTTTTTCGAACAAAATAAAGAGTAATATCAAAAAAAAACTCATGTCAATGATAATTGAATTCGAATTTTAATTAAATTTACTATGATTTTTTTTTATAAATTACTAGCTAATACCCGGTGCGCGTTGCTGCGCCTCTCAATGGAGGTTTAATTGAAGTTGATGTTACTACAAAAAGATAACACAAAAATTACACACGGTTTACACATGTAAATTTTAAAATGTATGAAAGCAATCTTTTTAAAACAATTTTTCTAGGATTATTCTAGTAATTTTTGAAACATTCTGTAATTCAAAGCAGTACAAACTACTTTCCTAAATTTAACGTAATTTACTTCCAAAAAAATTTTTTGACCAATCGTAGTACCGACTGTTAACAGGCTCAACTCCATTTTCAAGTTGCTTCACACATATTAAATTTGAGGTCAACCGGTCAAATCGTTTCTAATTTAGAGTTAAGTAACGCAAAAATCTATAAAAAGCCACTGTGCCCCAATGGGTTAACCGAACTACACTTTCTCTTTGGCAAAGCAGTATTGCGCAAAATTGGACGTAATTTGCTTCCAAATCTTTTTTTTGTCAATCGTCGGGCCGGCAAGTCTGTTAAAAGAGTTAATTTCATTCTCAAAACGGAACACATATACAAAATTTGAAGAAAATCGGTTAAACCGTTTCTAATTTAGAGTAAAATAACCAAAAAAATTATAAAAAGCTATTGGGCCACAATGGGTTAATGGAACTCAACAAAATTTTTTTTTAGGCTTTCTTTTTAGCCAAAGCAGTACTTTGCAAATTTTGGCAATATTAGCTTCCAAAATTGTTTTGACTAACCGTCGGGCAGACATGATGAATTGATGAATTTAGAGTAAAGTATTGAAAAAACCTATAAAAAGCTGTTGGGCCGCAATGGGTTAATGGAACTCAACAAAATTTTTTTTGGGGCTTTCTTTTTAGCTAAAGCAGAATTTCGTAAAATCGTACAAAATTTGGACCCAAAATTTTTTTTGACCACCCGTCGGCTCGACATGGGTTAACAAAATCTAAAACTGTTAATAGTGTCAACTCAATTCTCAAGGAGCATCACGTATACAAAATTTGAAGTCAATCGGTCAAACCATTTTCATTTTAGAACAAGGAAGTTTATATATTTGCACCACAGCCCCAACTTGGCGGTGCGTTAGAGCAAAATTTTTTGGCTACGATTTCTTTCCGTACCCAAAAACTTCTATATACAAATTTTCATGAAAATCGGCTGGGCAGTTTAGGAGCCAACTCGCTACATACAAACAAACAAACAAATAAACAAACTTTCGCTTTTATATATATAGATAGACCTGAGCTAATATTTAAAAAATATTTTTATACCCGTATGACTATATAGTCCAAGGGTATAATAAATTTGCCATTACGTTTGTGACGCAGAGAAGGAGGGGGGGTAGATATAGACTCAAGTGTATGGATCGGATCAGAATCGAAAAATAAATCGATTTAGCTATGTATGTCCGTCCGTCCGTCTGTCCGTCTGTCCGTCTGTCCGTCTGTCCGTCTGTCCGTCTGTCCGTCTGTCCGTCTGTCCGTCTGTCCGTCTGTCCGTCTGTCCGTCTGTCCGTCTGTCCGTCTGTCCGTCTGTCCGTCTGTCCGTCTGTCCGTCTGTCCGTCTGTTCGTCCGTCCGTCCGTCATCACGATAACTCAAAAAGTAAAGGAGCTAGGATTATGAAATTTTCACAAAATCGTTTTTATGCAAAAAACGGAATCGAGTTTTAAATTCAGCCATTTTGGTGCACGGGTTCGAGTACCTGCCATACAACTTCTAATTTTATATGAGCATTACTCTATACCTATGGAAGCTGCGTGTCTGAAATTTTGCTAAAAGTAGTTTAGTATAATGGCCTAAATTACTGCAAAATTTGGTTGGTCTACTGCAGAGGGTTCGAGAAGCTGCCATACAACTCCTTCTTTTATATGAGGATTACACTACACCAAATGAAGCTGGGTGTCTGAAATTTTGCCAAAAATAGTTTAGTGTAATGGCCAAAGTTACTGCAAAGGGTTCGAGTAGCTGCCATACAACTCCTTCTTTTATATGAGCATTACTCTACACCTAATAAAGCTGAATGTTTGAAATTTTGCCAAAAGTAATTAACCGGATGATATAATGTATATGTTACGGTCATACGGGTATCCCAGAGTTGACACAGTCTACTCTACTACACTCTTCCTCGTTTCTACTACTTTGGTCATTCCTTGTGGAAGATTTAATTTTTTTGAAAAAAGTTTAATTAAACTTTCAGATTCAAAGATTCAAGTTCGAATTTCGCTGGAAAAACTCAGCATTTTGAAGGTTTTATTTAAAAAATACCAGCAAATAAAATTTAAAAAAAAAATGCAAATTAAAAAATTAATTAAATAATATTGTGGGTTCTACATTTGTTCTCTAAAGATAGACTCAGATTCAACGTTTATAATATAGTAATGATCTATGAATCATATATAGTTATTAAGATATATTTTAATATTTAGATACATTTACAGGTCTGACCGATAGCTTAGTACTTAAATTGGCGACTATTCAATCGAAAAATTTCGGGTTCAAAAATTGGTCAGATCATATCTTATATCTTATATAATTTATAATTGATATCGTAATAGTTCATATCATAATATAAAATAAATTTAACTGCCACACCTGAAAAGGAAAGGCAGATTCACTCACTTATCACATTGTATGTGGTAGGGGACTACATAAATAAATAGGTCATAAATAAATTTGAAGGTCCGATTCAATTCTTCTCTTAGTTAATTAATTTTTCTGAAACAATTTTAAGTTAAACGAAGAAAGAAGTAGAGCAGACTATGTTAACTATCGAATAACCTCAAGAATTAAATATAGTTTTTAGTTGGAAGGCAGGTAAACGAAGCTGTTTTACCAGACAAAAGCAATTTAGGTAAAGGTTTTGCCATTAAACTTGATCATCTTTTACAAAATTTGATTTAGATTGATTATAGAACATGAACTTTATATAACCCGTAAACCTAGGCTTACCGAATTTGTCAGAATTGACATAAAACAAAATTTCTTCTGCTAAAATTTCAGGTGCGCACCTTACATACGACCTCAGTTATGCATAAAAGAAAATAAGTTGAATAGCAGCAATTCCAACATCTTGCACTAGACAAATTAAATTTCAGAGGAGTTTGATCATAAAATTTTACTACTTTTTATACAACTCCTCGCAAAAAAAAATCAGCCTTATTAGATATGAAGCTATGTTTTCAAGGCTTCAAGATTGACCGTATACACATTTGTCTGCTAGATAAAGGATTGTTAGTGGAACGATAACTTCGATTTGAGCTGATTTCTTAATTCCAGTGTTACATATTTTCAAATCATTTAAAAAGAAAAAAGTCAGGATTATTATTCTATAAATATTGACTTTATTATAGCTTATCTGGTTCGGTTTTGATAACAATACAACCTCAAAATATTTTCAGAACCGTGGTGTATATCCTAATCTTATTAAGGATAAGGATAAGGCAACCTTTTTAGATCGCTATAAATTTCCCCTTCAGGATTTGCAATTCCTCCTGAATTTGGTTTGGATATAACTTGCCTAGACCTGTGGATTTTTGTGGTTCGTAAGAGCTTAAAGACAAGGTTACCCTTTTACGTACTTCTCAATTCTTTCTCTTGTAAGACCTCGTCGTCAACCACTTCCTTGTTCAACAAGATACAAATCATTTCACCAAAATCTCTTGTAATTTATATTAGATTATGTTTCAATTTCACTGTTATCGTTCTTCTGCACTGTAAAATACATTAAAATATTAGTATGTATTCTTTAAAACAAAACAAAAAAAAACGGAGGTGGTCTATTTAATCTTTTTCACATCCAGTTCCGAAAAAACATACTTTTCTATTAAATAGATAAAATACAAATACCACACAGACAAGTAAAAGTTCATTTTTCTAAATTATATTCTACCACACATTTATGTAGATAGATCTCTCATAAAATAAATACAATTTAATCTTTTAATCCAGACCTTTCCTTGAATTTGTCTTACAGAATTTCCAAATAAAAAAATTATTATAATTCTAGTGATTCCCAATATACATTGAAGTTCAGATAATAAACAAATATCTTTCACCTACATAATATAAAACTGATCCCAGATCATAATAGTAATATTTATTAAATATAGTATATGCTTATGTTTAAAAAAAAAATATGTTAACAATAAAGAATATTCATCCAGGTATTTTAAAATGGAAAACAAAAAAGAAAAACGAAATTAAAAGAAAGGATTAACAAATCAGTGAACAGGAAAATTTGTTTTTCATAAAACATATTTTTATATAGAACTTGCCATATTTGCTCTAATATATTCCCTTGGAGATATTTGAGTAAACCTTTCATAGGTAATGGTTCTTTCAAAAAAAAAAAAAAATATTTAAATTTTATTTCTATAGAATCGGAAGCAATGTTAATATTTATAAAATTTAAATAATAGACAATCGATAGAATAAAAAGAGTGTTTAACTGCAACTAAAGGTATAAAGGTCGAATAGTTTATGGCTGAATCAAGAGTTAAGCATAAATCAAGAATTATGAATTTATATTGAGATCATTTTCATTATTTGAAAAATTTAGTTTCTTCTTCTCCTTTGACAGCAACTGAAAAATGATTACTACGAAGAACCCAAGTCTCTGAAGACTCTAATATGCAATGGAAATATTTAATTCTTTAAGTTGCAATATAGGAACTTCAAATTTTTTGAAAAGTGCATTTTCATCTTCTCAATTTCTCTTTGATGAACTTCACTATTACTTTACTTACACTTTACACTATTTTATATAAATATAGAAACAGTGCCCGGCAACAACATAACCGACGACCTACCAACGCGAACCAAAATACTATCTCTCAATCGTATTTCATTTTGTTAGTAAAACGTCATTAGGTCATCCGACTTCGTTATAAGGATCACGTTAGATGTGAATGCTTCTTCAATAGTATGTTAAGTTCGTAAATGGACCAAATCGGATAGCAGGATCGAGAAGACTCCCACATGAACAACCCACAAAAACTGCAGACTTTTTCAGATATCACGAGTTCCAACCGTCGGAATGAGCTAAAATTTAGTACATAGACTATTGATGCGTACTCATAAAGACCAGCTTTCACAAAATTGACTCTAGTATTATTGCGTCCAGAAATTCTTGGAGTTTCGGGAATGTAAAGTTCTAATAATTCATTAAAATCCCAGCCGATATTAATGAACTTGTTATGAATGGTTTTTTTGCCAAAATAATTCGCAGATGGGCCAAATTCCACCTAAGGATTGCTGTGGACGCTCCCATACAAAATAACCAGATTTTACAATACAAGCTAAATTATGCAAGAAGAAAAGCTTATCCAACCAATCCTGGATTTATTCTACGTTCTTTTTTTAATATTAAACATTTGAGAATTAATCTGATCTAATTGGAATGCACTCATATTTTCCTGTCTCTAAAATAAATCAAAGTTGAAATAAAAAAATTAAACAAACTTCTAAACTAAATTTGATTTTGTTAATATTACTTTATAAAATTCAATTTTTTTAATATTAGTTTATTTTAAATTGTTTTAAATGATAAACTTTGCAATTAATTTATTTTTATAATTACAAAATACATTTGTTCGTAGGAGACCACATCCTGGTTAATTAAAAATTTACTGTTAAATCAAACTTTTTGTTTTTATTGTTTTTATGTTTTCAATAATAAACGGAATTTTTACAGTTACTATTGAAAGTATTAATAATTAAAAAAAAAATCGGACTTACTCCAACAAATGGAACCAAAAATTACGTAATTAAAGTTAAATTCAAGTTAAATGAAAAATTGTCCCTAAAAGTATGCAATGTATTTTTTTTAAAATTTAATAATTTATTGAAGAAATTGTTATGGGGCATGTTAGTGGAATCAAACATAGATCCAGCCAAAAAAGTTATAGATTATGAGAACTTGGAATTAAAAGGAATATTATTGAAAGAGTAAGTCCGGTATCTTTCTGTAACAATGTTGTACCAACACCAAGCTTCTTCATAATTTTGTTTCATGTTACAAACCTAGTTGTTTGTTATGTAATAACATTGTAAGATTACTCTTTCGCTACATAAATGAAGCAAGTGGAAGCTTAGCATTTCTCTAAAAACGAACCGTCAAATTGTTATTAAGCAAAATTGGGTGACTCAGTTTCTAGATTAAGTCTATTCTCACAATTTTTTTTTTTAAAGTTATTGGTAATTATCAAAAATTTTTAAAGGATTTCGGATCTAAACTTAATGCTAAGAGTGATACTATATTAAACCTGATTTAAAATATGGTTTCCATTCAACAAAAGCTTATTCAAAAAATGATTATTTGATTATTTTATTAGTGATAAGTGGTTGATGCAAAAGGGTCCTGATTTGTTTTCTTTGTCAAATTTCCTCAAACATAAATCTTTGCATTTCATAAATAATCAACCATCCCCCATTACAGTACTTTGAATTAATACAAATTCAAATGGCTTATTGTAGATTTTTATCAAGAAATTCCATTAATATATTAAAAAAATTTATAAAATTCTTTAGTATAAATTTATTAAAAAAAAACCTCCGAATATAAATCCTGAATTAAATTCAAAATTTTATCTCAAGGTTAAGAAAATATTCAAATAATCTTTAAAGATTCTTTCGCTTTAATAAGATATTCAAAATCAATAAAGAAAGATTAATTAAATCGACATCAATTGAAAATATTTAGAATTTAATATATATATTTAATTAAACTATATAATTTTTATATTATCTCAATCATATCAAACTTTATTCTAGCAATTTTTCAATTGTGTTGAAGAATAAAACAACACTTAATTAATAAAACAAATTGTAGAAAAATATGTTCATAGTCTATTCTTGTCTTACAAAATAACGATCTAACCTAAATAATCCGTAAACATATATCTGATTACACTATATATATATTTCATTTTATCTTACGAAGCATCAATAATATTCTTAGCACATTTTTAAAAGATTTTTTAAACATTTTTTAAGTTTCACTCTGTCCGTCCATTCGTTTACACCGTTTGAAATAGAGAAAAGAATTTTTAACCACGGATAGATACTATAAAAAAAAAATTTTATTGAAGAACTTTTTTCTATAGCCCCACCAGTTACGGAGCGACAGCCCTCCAAAGTAGGAAAAAGCCCTACATTTAAATGGTTATGACAACAGTTATGTTAGGTATATTTTCAATCTGAAAATGGCAAGAGACAGATGGTTTTAAAAACTTACCATTATGCAAAACTAAATTTTTGGAAAATTTTTCAAAACCCCAAATATCTTCTAAACGGCTCAAACTAGAGTCTTGAAATTTTAGGAGATGTGAGTTCAGAAGAAATTAATAGGATTCAGCTTACTAGTTAAATTTTTTTATCACGCCCTATGTTTATAAGGGCTCGAACATTGAAACTTCGCTATTTTTAAACACCTGTAACTTGAATACCTGTGAAATTTTTGTTTTATTAATTTACAAAATTTAAAGGTCCAACATTATATTTTCACATATGTTATAGGTTTTTCTTAAAATTGAAAGAGGTTCATTAAATTGAAGAAAGTGTCTCAAAATTTAATTCCTAGAATCAAAAAAAAATGGGTGGGGCGGAAAGTGAGGTTAGATCCTTGAGAAATTTGGCAACCTTCCCCATTGAGGGGCTATGAAAACTTAAAAATTAAAAATTTACTGTTTCTATAAGTAAGTAGTAACTTAGTCACCAACGTATATATTTCCTAAATTAAAAGTTAACATTGAAGCTCCAACATTATATTTCGATAAAATACTTAGTATGAAACACTATATTATTTTGAAAATGTGCTTTGTTAAAAACCCTTGGTTTTTTCATCACTTCTTTTTCTCCTTCTCAGATTTATCCTGACATTCTTAAATCTTCACCAAAGAAAAATTGGTGCCAATTGGAATGTTTTATATACAGTACTAAAGAGTATAGTGGTAGATTGTAATCTACAACTTTATGGGTATCTTATATCTTTTCAATATTTATAGTTTATATAAAGAAATAAATTAATAAAATCCAATTTATTTTTAATGAATTCTTTAATATTCGGACGAAGAAAATTTATTTCCTAATAATCTGATAAATATCTTATTCTTAAATATTCTTAAATTTGATGGATTTTTTTACCCAAAAATAAATGCTTGACTATTTATGGTTTCTTTTCAATTTTGAAATAGAATATATTTGAAGACAAAGTTACTGTTGTCAAAGTTACCATTTCTCGACTTGATCCAACAGCAATGTATTCGTTTAAATTGATAATCGTAGATGGATCAGATCGTTAAAATTTAAAATCATAGATGGAAATATTTAAAAGGTAAATGGCTTCGAGGAGGAAAAGCTGATATTCCTTCAAATCAATATACGTACATCCAAAATCATGAAACTTTGGAGCTCATTGGATGAAAAAAACTATTTCAAACTATTGCAAAAGTTTAGCATAGTAAAACTAATTACGTTAAAATAATGTTGAAATCAATACAGAAGTTTGTTCCCGGAGTATATTTAGTACTCACTGAATCTGAGTAGAAGCATAGCTATAGAAGCATAACAGAAGCAGAACAAAGGCATGTAATCACATATTAGTTTCATATTGAAAATTTTAAAGTTATGAATTGCCCAATTTTCCGAGTCTATACAAATCTATATTGATTCCAGATTTGCTTTTAATCACCTTTTAAATTTTCACAAATTTTAATCTGAAAAATAAAAACCAAATTTGATCCCATCATCGTCGGAACCATGAAGACAATGTCACTGACGATTCTTTTCAGAGTGTTTACAATCATGAAATCAATTTGAAATTCAATTTACATTATCTTAAAGTATTTTTCACATAATTCATTATAAAGAATGTACAAATTTCTTAAGCCAGAATTCTTGCAGTGTTATTTCACTTTCGATCTCTTGAAAAATAAAGCCCCGAGGACTAAATCTATGCTCATATATAGATGGTATTGCTGAGAGATCTTAAAGTTAGATTTGAAAATAGGGTAGAGATTCTCCATCTCCAGAATTTTAAAGACAACTGTAAAATCTATTCTTCTTCAGAATCTAACCTTCAAATATATACTGGATCTGGTAGACGGGAATATTCGCAGACTTTGGATATATTTCTAAAACTCTTCCTAATTTAAGAATTTTCATATTCCCCGGGGCTTTATATCTCAACAAGTTGATAATAAAATTGAATGAGAAACAGCATCCCAGCGTGTTATAATAATTCAATGTGAGATAACGCCCTGCGGTCTTAATTCTATTTACCAATTATGAATAACACAACAGGGTCTTTATTTTGAGGAAGCTTATTTCACGGTGCTCTTCTCTTCTCTTCATCTTTAGAAACTAATCACATTTATTGCTTACTCTTCTTAATATCCCGATGCTTGATATTCCATAAGTTTAAAATATTTCTTAGAGTCACCTTTCAAAAGCCACTATCTTGTTCATGCCAACCATATCACTTTCCATGCTTTCATTTTATGTATAAAACTATTTAAAAAAAACACAGCGAATCTAATTTCAATGGACAGATTTAGTTCTCCTTTGTGAAGTCTCTTTAAATGGCAATGCTATAAGCATTCAGTACTAAATTACCAAAGACTCAGAAAATGATTAAGTATATTTATAATCCAAGGAACTTAGAGATTAGGAGGAGTAGGAAAAACTTAACTGGATAGACAACCATTAATATACGTGTCTTAATGTTCTTGCAACATTGAAAATATTTCCATTAAAAAATTCTGATAAATTCGAGTTGTTAACTCTTAACGTCTCATATAGGAAGAGATTATAATAAATATACTTCCATTTCTTGTAAAGTGAACCTGTAGGGTTGTGCTTCAGGTTGCGCTTAAGTAAGATTAGAGTTATAATTTAAATTTTTATTTTTCAATTTTCTATTGAAGCAAAAAAATGATGAACATTCAATTATCTATTATAGAAGAAAGGAATCAATATAAATTTTATTTAACTACAACACTGTATAACCGCAATCGCATTAATTTTCATTGAAAACTATAATCGTTTTTCTATTTAATTTCTGTTTTTTTTTTATGGAAAATTTATTTTATTTATTTTTATTTTATTAAAATCAATAAAATTTTAATAACAAAACCATTAGATTCTCATATAATCGTACATTTTTATTCTTCAATTTTTTTTTTATTTTAATCTCTTTATCTAATTTAAATGTAAAGAGCATTTGTTGGTTTTGTTTTTTTTAATTTTATATATTTTTATATCAATAAAAGTTATTTTATGTTAAATTTATAACCAACCCGTTGCAGTGTTGTTCTTTTGGTTTTGTATTTAGATTATTTTAAACCAAAAAAAAATCCATAAAGTATTTTTATTCAAATTTCAATTTATTTAATTCATTAAATTCTATATCAATCATTTTTTTAGCATATTTTTAAAAAATAATATTTTAGTATTTGTGCTTTTACAAAGAACGTCAGACAAAAGCTTCAAGTATTTGCGAATAAGTGCAAAATAATCATATGTAGAATATTCTGACCCAACACCATCAGTAATAAAGACTTATAGCAGCTAACAGGCTGCCGGTAATGAGCCAAATCAAGCGCAGAAGATGGAGATGGATAGGCCACACTCTCAAAGGAAATCACCAACTAACATAACAAGTATGGCCCTAAAATGGAACCCCCAAGGAAGTAGAAGGCGCGGCCGATCCAACAACACATGGCGTCGAACAGCTACTGCAAGAAATGGACAAACTTGGAAGGAGATCAAGTTGTTGGCGAACGATCGGGGCAATGGAAGAGGCAAGTGGATGCGCTATGCTCCCACAAGAAGTAACAGAAAAAAAAATTTGTGCTTTAGGTTTGCTAAGTCACTGAAGTTCTGCAAGAGGAATCTACTACAAAATCTCAGTGTTATTTTGATTTCCAAACACCGTTAATTTCTAAAGCAAAAGCATCTTTGAAACTAAACTATGAATCTATATCACTGGTACTATGTATTGCTAGTTTTTAAAGACGTTATTTGGACGTTGGTTAGAGCCCAAAACAATCATCATAAGGGATAGAGGTAGCTCTGTTGAATGACAATTAATATTATGTATTACCTTATGTTGGTAATTCATTGTTTCGAGTACATGATAAGGTAAATTTCAAATATAAGCTTAAACGTTCCGCATTTTCTTTATAATTCATAAATCCAATTCCCATTTCCAATCTTGTTCTTTCCTAATCCCTATCCTGCAAATAAATTTGCAAATTCGTAGTAAAAGAGTAACCCTAATGTTTGATTTTAAAAGAGAGTTGTGTTAGATTCGTCGATTCCTCGTGATAGTTGTTTAGAATCTTCAAGATTCAAAGCTTTTCATAAAATAAAGTGTTCTTACTTTTGAAAGTTTTTATGGACGACTAAATCTTAAGCAATTCAAATTGTTCATTCTTACCCTTTTTAAATCTCTAAGAATGCAAAATTAAAATTTAGGTTCCAATGGTTATTATCATAGTTCAGATTACAAGAACTACTGAAATATAAAACTTCTAACAGGTGTAAGCGAATTCTTAGTTCTAAGCTGTAACATAGACCAGAGAGATCAAAATCTAGGATCTTATCATAAAGTAAAAATTACAAGGACTGCTGAAATGAAAAACTTCTTACAACTTAAAACAAGTTCTTAGTTCTAAGCTCTAACGCAGATTTTATGGATCAGCAGTTTTCTAGATAATTCAAACACTACAAATTCCTACTGATTAAAGATATGTGCTCTTAAAAAGAACTGTTCTACAAATTCTTTAAATGGTTTAAAATTTTTAAATATTTCTAAGAATTCAACGAATTTATAAAGTGTAATTTCGATTTGATCGCTTTGTGAATTGAACAAAGACTAGGGATCATCAAATCAAAAATAGTTTTTTTTTTTATGTTAAATATTTGATTAGATTTTTCTTTTCTGTTTTTATACCCTACACCTATAGAATAGGTAAAGGGGTATATTAACTTTGGTATGGTGTTTGTAACCACCTAAAGGAAGCGAGCTAGATATGGAAAAATATATATATTTGTGATCAGCGTGACCGCCTTAGTCGATATAGCCATGTCCGTCCGTCCGTCCGTCCGTAGGCACGATAACTCAAAAAATAATGGAGCTATCTTGATGAAATTTTAACTGTAGGTTACTAGGACTGAAAGTACGGCGGGGATTGCATATGGGCGAAATCGGCCCATGGGTTCGGATTCTGGACCTTTTAATCGGTTTCAGGGCTAACGAACAAATATAAAAAATCACGATAACTCAACAACTAATGACGCTATCTTCATCAAATTTGTGCTGTAGGTTACTAGTAATGAAACTACTTCGGGAATTGCGTAAGGTCGGGATTGGACCATGGGTTCGGAACCTAGAACTTTTTGATCGAATTTAGGCCAAACGAGCATAATTCCGAAACCAATGAAGATAGAACCTCCAAATTTAGTATCAGGGTGTCCCTTCCTATTTCCTAAGTGTCTTGTGAATTTGGATCCCATTGGAGTAGTGGGTCGGACCAGCCACACATTTCCGAAGACCTTAAAGCATATCTTTAAAATTAATAAAGATAACAACTTGAAAAAATGTAGAAGCTTCCAATTTGCCACAAGGGTGTTCTTTACTATCTCTTGCGTGTTCCCCTAATTTGGGATCAATTGGAGTGGTGGTTCTGTACCCCTCTCAGACCTCCCAAGTTTTAAAGACTTATAATCGAAATTACTAAAAATAGTTACTTAAAATTAGGATAGACCGTTCAAATTGTGTACAAGGGTTAACTAGTACTATAAGTACAGCGCGGACTATATAAGGGCGAAATCAGCCCAACGGTTCGGATTCCGGACCTTTTAATCGATGTCAGGGCTAAGGAACATATATAAAAAATCACGATAACTCAACAACTAATGAGGCTATCTTCATGAAATTTGTGCTGTAGGTTATTGGCAGCGAAACTACGGCGGTGATTACGTACGGTGAGGATTGGACAATGGGTTCGGAACTTAGAACTTTTTGATCGAATTTAGGCCAAACGAGCATAATTCCGAAACCAATGAAGATAGAACCTCCAAATTTGGTATCAGGGTGTCCCTTCCTATTTCGTAAGTGTCTTTGAAATTTGGGCCCCATTGGAGTAGTGGATCAGGGACCAGCCACTCAGTTCTTAGACCCTTAAAGCATATTTTCGAAATTAATAAAGATAGTAACTTGAAACAAATGTGGAAGCTTCCAATTTGCCACAAGGGTGTTCTTTACTATTTCTTGCGTGCCCCCCTAATTTGGGATCAATTGGAGTAGTGGTTCAGAACCTCTCTTAGACCTCCCAATGTGTAAAAGCTTATCATCGAAATTAATAAAACTAGTAACTTAAAATTAAGATAGAGCGTTCCAATTGTGTACAAGGGTTAACTAGTATTGAAAGTATGACGGGACTGCATATGGGCGAAATCGTACCATAATTTCGGGTCCTGGAACCCTTGAAAAGTTCAAGGACTAACAAACATATATCTTACAAACACCATAACTCAAAAAATAATGCCGGTATTTTGATAAAATTTAACAGTAGGTTGTGGTCGAGTTTAATTTCGAAGCCAAAGAATATATTTCCTATGTCCTATGTGTCTCCGAAATCTAGACTTAATTGTAGTCGTTCAGCTATGTTCAAAGGTACTTGCTGCATTTATGTAAAATTTATTTTTATATTTAAATGAATTATATGAAAAGGTGTAAATTTTTAATTGTATTTTAGAAATACATTTATTGCATATTTTGCGTTTATAAGCTTTTCTATTAGGTATATAAACTAACCATTTAAAATAATTGCAATTTTTAAAAATTTAGATTATTAAATATATTATGCTTTGATTATCTTTATATCACAAAATTTAATAATTAGAATTTTTTCATTTTGTAATTGAATTGGAATAAATATATTTCCATTTATTTCAAGTTTTTTTGTTTTTTAATATTTTTAAATAGATAAAATATTAAGAATTTGTAATATTTTTAATAGATAGTGTAATTAGAAAATGTTTTTAGTATTATAAAGTTAATTTGGTTAGCTATGTCTTACGATCAAATTAATAACAGCTTCTATGGTGTTAAAATGACTTATGGATATGTCCTTAAATTTTAACCAAATAGGTGTAGGGTATTTCTAAGTCGGTTGCACCGACTGACTGTTTCTTTACTTGTTTAAATTATATTTTAACAAAATTGACTATAAAAATTTGAAATATTTCTTCAACTTCAACTTTTCATTAGGTATGAGAACATATTTAAAAAAAAAAAACAATTTTACCTTTAAATAATATGCTTAAGAATCTTAAAATAAATGTCATTCTTTAGATCAGTGCTCCAAAAGCAGGCTGCCGCGGCAACCTAGTGTACCAGGATATTATATTAGGTGCTTTGCGGTGCAATTTCCAAACAAGGAGCAACCAGTTAGAAATCGAGAACAAGCAAATAGTTTTGGATTTGGCTGAAGAACATTTAAAATTGCTGCTTCAAAAATTTGAACACTCTTTTCACAACAATGAATACAGAGCAATATATTTTGATTCGAAATGTTTTCGTTACCGTGATACCGAAAATTATGTCGAAGCACTTATTCTGCAATTCCATGAGGTGGACTTGGGAAACTGAAACTGACGTGATTTTAAAACTGAAATTCAACTAAATTTCATTGGATGCGTTTTCCAATTTAGTTAAGAAGGAAGGAAAGGAATACAATTGTAAAGGAAGATTTCTGCCCAAGATATACAGCTGTTCTGCTCCAAATTTTCGACAGCATACATGTTACTTTTGAGTTGAATTTTTCAATCATAGTTTTAAAAAAAAACGGATAAGCGGTCCTGTTTACCGCGCCATAAACAAAATCACCGGTTTGCTCTTCAAATATCTAGTTGAATAAACCCAACATTAAAACAAACTCAGGTAGTCAGATTAGTTATTAGTAATAGCTTTGTACTCTTTAATATAACAGTTAAATAAAAAATTAAATGTAATTTTATTACACATTGTAATTTCGTTTCCGTTATTTGTTGTGGTGTGCCCTGAACTTCTTGCAAATCAATTAGTGTTCCGTATTGAAACAAAGGTTGCGGAGCACTGCTTTGAATTTTATTATAAAATTTCTATTTAATGTCACTATTCAAAATATTTTAAAATATTTCTTCTATATTAAAGAGGAATTTCTCCCGAGATTTGTGTAAGACATTTTATTTTTTTGAATATTAAAATAAAAATAATATTAGTTTTATTTTGGTTTTTTTTTTCAAAAATAAAATAATAAAAAAATGTTTTTGACAACTTTTTTCAGAAATTTTTCTGTCATTTTATATTCAAATTTTTGAAATTCCAAGTAAACCCTTAAAAGTAAAGAGACGAACACAAATTACATTCTATTTCATTATGGAGGTTTTATTTTGTGATAGTTCGTATTATAATATATGAATGTGAAGTTAATGGATTCCATTGGATAGAATGACTGATGTCAAAAATTTTAAAAAACCTCTCTTATGTAATAAAGATTCTATGAAAGAATTTCATTACAATGCAAAAAAAATTAAAAACTTTTCCCTGCAACGGAAAGGAAAAGTCAACTTTTTCTATAAACATGGCTTAGATTAAATAAAGAAAAGTACAAGAAAAATACTAGAAAAATAATTGAAAATTAGAGTTAATTTATTAATTATATTATTTAAAATTATGTGTAGCTGAGATCTTCTGAAAAAGAAGCTTGATAAAATGCAAACCTGAACTATTTAATGACATTTCTGTTCATTTAAATTAAAGTTCACAAAGCCATAAAATTTATAAAGGATGTCCCTGACAACCAACATTGCCAATGTTAGTCGACTCCGGACTATTATTTTACCAACATAAATTATACAGCAAGAAAAAATGAAGGTCACAGCAACTCTTGTACAAAAATTTCTGTTCTGAGGAAGTAAAATAAATAATTACTCCATTCAAAGTATTCGAACGTGGAACAAAAGGTGGGGTAGATGCTAAGTTTTACACTGTTTGATTGATAAGATGATGCGTATTTCTGCTTTTAAAAATTCGTTGGTTGTGTCAGGTCGAGATTATAGAACCATATTTCATCCCACGTGTTTCTAAGGTTGGTAATTCATATTTGTATGACTTAGTTTAGATTCGGGAGAAAACATATTCCTTTTTAATATCCCTACAAGTTTTCCTTACATAATCCATTATCCCCAAACCCAATTCTTTAATTTTCCTGTTTGCTATTTTTCCTAACCTTCTTCCTCAAAACCAAACTGTACTTTTGTTATACAAACCCCTTCCTAAAGTTCCCAACCATAAAGTTTGGTTTTGTAGAGGCGTTGTTTTAAGTGTATTAGTCAGTAATAAATTTAGTGATACACTTTTCAAAGGAACTGCTTACTGTGTCAATGAGAGATTTTCGATGCTTTCCATTGTCCCTTTTTTAAATAACCAGTTGGCACTTATGTTTCTCCACGATTTATAACTGCTATTCCAGTCCAAATAATATAATACCCGATATGATAAGTCATCTAATGGAGACATATGAATTTTTTTCAAAGACAGAATGTTTTTGAAGCTTTTTTCATAAATTACAAAAATTTAATAGATAGAATTAATGAACACATCAACTTATCAATATAATAATCAAAAAAAACTTTATACCTGCCCAGGAATACAAACTACAATGTTGCAAAATTGAAACATTCGAAGAACTTTTCGTCAACATATTGTTTAGTATTTCTTATAAAAATCCAAAACTTTAATTCAACAAGTAAATTTATATCATCAAACTATTCAAAATTTTTACAAACAGAATAGAAACATATTTATATCAAGGGACAGTGAATTAAAGCCATATAAAACAAAGCCAAAACAAAAAGTAGTAATTATTTTAGAGTAAGATTCTAAATAAGGATTTCCATAATTATTTAATTTTAATTTGTGAATAAGCACCTAAAATGGGTAGATATAAAAGTATATTGAGTATCATGTTACGTATGAATGACAGAGACTTGCTTTGGAAGCAGTATTCGTCATTTTTTATTTGCAACATATTCAGGCAATTAGAGTTTTTAAATAATACAAATATGTCTGAGGAAGATGAAATTGGGAAGGATGTTAGAGTTTTTTTAAAATAATTTATTAGTTTGTTAGTAATTGGTGGCAGTCCCTTTTTCCACCAATAAATTTTATATTGCTCAAATGCTATTCTACTACTATGAAACTGCTATCACACTAATGGCGTAGTATTAAAGACGCCAACTTTCATGCGGAAGGTCTCCGGTTCAAACCCCGGTCACATGATATCTAATACTCTTGTGTAAAATAATAGATGGCGCATAAAATTAAAATATGTGTATTCATAATCTTATAAAATAGCTATAGTCGAGTAATGAAGAGCTTAGTGAATATAATGATAAAAGTAACTGAACCCTAGTCTAATAGATATGGTAAATGAAAGGAGGAGAAAAAAAAAAAAATTAAACTACTATTAAAAACTAAAAAGCGAAATAATGCCTTTATCCATTAATGACAGTTGGTTTTATTTCACAGCGATTATATTTAAAATTCTAAAATTTTAATATCAAATTTAGTTTTTTATAAAAATAAATGAAAAGTTATAAAAATGGTAAAAAAAACTTACTATAAAAAATATTTGAACTTGAAAGCTAGTACTCATATGAATAATTTATCATTGTTTAAACTTTTAGTTTAAATTTTTTGTTTTTATTTTTTAAAAAATTATTATTTAATGGAAATATTTTTGGATTTAAAAGAATAGAACCAAAATAAACAATAGTACATAATATATTAAATAAATGCCAGTCAAAATAAATACATTTTAAGTGCTTGAAAAACTTTCAATAGAATATAAATAATAAAAAAAAAGAAAAATTAAACTTTTACATTTAATAAAATATGAGGTTCTAATTAAATTTGCAACAGTATTTTAATAGACTTTATTACTGTGATGATTTTCTTTCCGAAGAATTAATTATGTTTTAACTTTGTAAGTGAGGGGTTAAATTTTACGCAGGAGGAAGGAATTTTTTTTTAACAACCCCAGTCAAACTAATTAAGAAAATATAATATAGTGCGTGGCGCTCGATCATCACACCATAGCTTTGACTCATTAAAAAACCCATCTCCCTTAGCCAAAACACAGGGATAAACACCTAATCTTATTTTGCAGTAATTGTCCATGAAAGATTTATGGAAAACCCAGTAGGTATAAGGTATCTTCTTTTTTTAAATTTTTCGTAATCATAAATATTTGAAAACACATGTGAGAGTAATGTGTTTCACAATAGGAGGTGCGACTTATAAAGAAGTTCCTTTATTTAAGATATCTAGTTCGAAAAAGTTCTGCGGTATATGAATGAGATTTAGGTCCATGCATTATTACGCGGTAGAGTTGGGTTTTTGGCATAATAGTTTAATTTATTATTGAATATCATCTAGTATATTCTACATTTCGACAATTCTTCTAAAGTATCCAAAGGAGCAGCTGCTATATTTCGACGGCGACTTAAAGATTTTAGGTTAAGTCTCTTTAAAGATTTTGTGACGTTATTACCATTGATAATACAAACAACTCTTTTTTTTTAAATTATGTACATTAATACCCTTTAGGACATTAGTAACAACTCGTAAATAAAATATATATTTTTTTAAATTTTTAATTAATTTAAATTTTTAATTAATGCACTAGGCATAGACCAGAAGACAGGCAGTTGTTGATGATAGTGTTGAATAGTTTCCGAAGATTTCTGCAAGCAAACCGGCCATATGTTTAGGGTCAGCAATAACAGCATTTGATAAGATACCATACTATTTGAAATACTTTCCCTTCTAATTAAAAACTTTCAGCCCGTGAACTGGGGAAAGTGAAAATTCTAACTCATACTGCCTCGACTAAAAAGTACGGGTCATAAAATATTAATTGGAAAAAAATTAATAAAAGAAATTTTTCTTTACAAATCACCATGGTGACCAAATATAATTTAAAATATACAAATATATAATAAAAACAAAATAAATAATATTACTTTTAAATTGAAAGAAAGTATTGAAAGTGGGTGCACAACGTTTCGGAAGGTCTACGTGTTAGGATGCCACATGCTATCCCACATATCAATATAACAACAACAATTATATTTTAGTAGTACAATCACTGTTCTTCAATATCTTAATTTGTAACAACCATTTGTGGTAATAAAAATATCAAAGAAGTCATTGGATTTTAATTCTTAGTATGAGTCATTGGACTCAACAAAAGAAAGGATAGAAAACAATTTTCAATCTAATTGTATCCAATCACCTTTGATTTTCATATGAATTGTGATAAGACAACTCATTTACTCTTTAAGATAGTATACTATTTCTATTCAATAAATTTTCTTTCAAATAAATAAATAACATTTATAGAAAAAAAAACATCATCAATATTAATCAATTAGAAATTTTTTTAACTGATAGATACATCTTTCAGTTCAAGAGTAGGGTTCAGACATACAGACGACATTCTAAAGGTAAATAATTTGTTGATAGAAACACCTTACTTTTTTTTTTCTTAAACTTATCAAAGTTATAAAAAAGTTTTTCTATTACATATTTTATTTCTGAATATTTATGAACAACTTTTTCGAACCCTGAACCTTGTTTAATAAAACAAATACACAAAATTGATTTTTAATTTCGGTCCATTTCACTTTTTATAACATTTTTTTAAAAGTTTTCTTATTAAAATTTTTTCAAATCTTGTAAAATAACATAGAATTTAAATTTTCAACTTCTGATCGAATCTTCTTCATCCCCTAATCTTCTACTTGTCTAATGCTTTTAGGAAAGTTCCATTTTATATAAAAAATTTGGAAATATTTAATTCATGTTTATTCAATTAAATTCAATAATTGTGATTTTGTTTTGTTTAAACTTCCTTAAAAGAAAACCTAAAAATCCAAAAACAAAATATCATTGGAAATTCAATTATACCGGAAAATGGAAGACAAAAAAAAATGGAAGTATGGTAAAAATTTAGGAAGAAGAACAGAAGTAAAAAAAAATTAAGAATTTAAAAGGTCTGTGGTAGTGGAAGCTAAAGGAAAGAAAGAAAACTAAGCTTATTATTGAATTAGTGTAAGATTTCATTTGCCTCACTTGTGCTCTTCTTTGATGTCTGCATGTAAATCTGACAAAACCCATGGTGGAATAAGAGTGAACTAAATTCATTGGAATATCATCAATTTTTTATAAGGGGGTACATGTTACAATAATGAACACATTGGAACCGTAAACCAAACCGGAAACATTGGATAAACTTTGATTGAAGTGTTTTGGGACCCATATCGAATAAATAAGATAAATTTTAGGAAAGCATTAAAAGCAATTATTAGACATGATTACTATGATTAATCACTAAAATTTCGCCAGCACTAGACTAGAAAAGGTCCTTGCTAAAACTTTTAAATCAAATAATTCCTTTAAACCAAAGCTAATTGCTGAATTAAAAGTATGATTAAGTCTTTGGAGTAATTCAATTTTTACATTAACTGTTGCCTGAAGTTGGGAATTCGTGTAATAAAACTAGATTTATGCAAATGTTCCACTTCATTTTTTTAAGAGGAGGGCTTTTTTATAACCTAAAAATGTTAAAAGTTTCCTATGTTAATTACATCATATTCTTCCGGGCGTTATATTGGAATTTCATCAACTAGAACTACTACCATTTTAAAACGAATATTTAGACCAGGCCTGTATAATACTGAGTAAAATGGTAATTAAATACAGTTCTAAGTGCCATTACCTGATACTTAAGTATTTCTTTGTACTTAATTGTTGGAAAGTACTGAAGTATCAAAAAATAATTACAAAAGTAATTAAACTCAAGATTCATTTTCTGGGAATTGCAAGTATTTTTACTTCATTCTTTTACGTATAATAAAATTTGTAAATATCGAAATCTAAGTAATACTGGTACTTGACAAAGTAATTAGTATCAGGTAATACTGGTAAATATCCTTGTGCTTGAAACAAGCAGGTCTGATTTAAGCTTTTAATTCGATTCATTAGTTTGATTTTGAAGAGGGTGTTTATATAAGTAGGCTTGGAAATAGCGATTGGGAACTATGCCCCATAAGCCAAAGTTTCCGCAATAGCTTTTCCTTATCCTTAACTCCAAAATTAAACTGTATTCAAGATCTAATTGTAAAGTTTAATGTTGTAAAAGAGTGGATTAGTTCAATACTACAACAGCAGCTTTTTGCAGCAAAGCTACTCTGAGTAACTTACTTTTAATGTGTCTATCAATCCAGATATAGCAATTTCAAAATTTTTATATAAATCTACTAAACATAACCGAATCCTTTGCATTTCCTTTGTCCTCAAGCTTATGTTTCTGGTAGAAATGAAAGAAAAGCTAAAAATACAATTCATTCAACAATTTGATAAAATATCAAAGGCTAAGTATATTAAAGAGACTCACAAAACATTTTTATAGCATTAAATATTTATTAGGTGTACAAAAGGAATGCATGACCTATGGCAACAGTTTTTACATTACCATTGTAAGAAAATAAAATTTTTTTGTATTTGAAGCTCCAATTCGACGACGAGGAAAAAGGATATTTATCATGTTTGTCAAGATTTGAAAAATTTATTCATATTTTGTATAGAATATAAAGAAAATGTCCTTTATACATTAAATAATTCATATTAATATTTATTAAGTTGCTATTTATGTCACTTGATTATTATTTATTTATATTTATGATATTATGCAATATTGCGCCAAATAAAATTTATTTTCTTAAAAAGCTTTTTTAAGTTTTTCATTCATTTTATTAAGTGCAAAAATTTGTTATTTATATTTGTAAGTATATATATATATATATATACAAATTATATTTGTAAGTATATATAGAAAAACCCGGAAAATTCCATTTGCAATTTAAAAAATGATAGCTCACTTTCTCTCTCTCTCTCACTTTTTGTATCTTTTAAATTGTAATGGGAAGTTTTGAAGTACGTTTTTAAAATCTAAAGATTTTTCTTTAAAAAGAAAATGAAAATAATATTAAAAGAGTTTTTTTATTTTTATTTTAAAAAAGAAAATAACAACAACAAATTTAAATAGTTATAAAGTTACTTTAAAGAGATCATTATCATCAGATTATATAAATAGTTAAAGTAGTCTGAGAAAGTTAATTTTAATACAATGTTTACTCAACACAATACAGTAAATACATTTATTTATAAAAATGTTGATGAATAATAATATATTTAGTTAATGTTGAACGTTTCTTTAAGGAAATTGCGGAAACTGTGAAAATTCTATTGGGACTTTTGACCCATTTAACTTTTGACTCAATACAGTGAGACAGAAATCGCATGCGACTTGTGACATTTTTTTAATAGGACTGTTGTCTCACCAAAATGTGTTTTAGTGTTCTGCGATCAAGCCTTCGCCAGTTCTAAACTACCAAATGCTCCAAAAATGCGCGTGGTCGACAACGTGCATGGTGCGGTCGGTCCTCATTTAAGTGGCTGTTTCCAGGCGCCAGTCTATTGCAGCATGAGAATATTTATATTTTATATCTAGAATATTATTTATATTATATTTAGAATATAATTTATATTATATCCTAAATTCTGAATTAGGAGGGATTTTAGAATTTAATTTTCAGAATTAGGGTTTTATGCGACTTTTACAGAATATTTATGTATATAGTATATGTACATGCGAAATTTTGAATTAGGAGAGATTTTATAATTGCTTATAAAATCACAGAATTATACGCTTTTTCTCCACAATATGTAAAACAACTTCCCTTCATTTCGTTTGGTAGATATATATATATATGCATCTGATGATGATTTTATAGTCGGCAGTAGTTATAAAGTTAAGTCTAAAATTTTTTTTTTTTAATTTTCAGTATTAATATTATGTCAATGAGACAGAAGTTTCATGGCACTTTTCTTATTTTAAAAGATTTATATCTCACAGTGGTAAAACAAAATTTTAACTTTTTTAACAAAGTCCACATGTCACCGTGTTTTAATATATGTACTATATTGAGAGTTGATATTAAGAGTTGAACTTAGTTCAAAGCATGATTTAACTAAAATACTAAGGAAATAAAGTTTGTATTAAATTTGGATGTTTCAAACTAAGCACTATCTGGGAATATAAAAACCATTACTATAATAATTAAAGACCATCTTAATTATGTAACTCTTTGAAACAGTGAATTTAAAAGTTAAATTTTCTAAAGGTTAGATTCTCCGTCCGCATAGAATTTTTTTCTAGACTTTCTCTTCCCTATTTTTCCTGTAACGGGTATACAATACTTTTGCGGGACTCACGTTATAAAATCTTTTAAAAAAGCTTTCTGGTTTTTGTTCCTTGTTAATTAATTAAAAAATTTGTTGTACTATATTATAGCCGGTTAGCGGGTTTTAGCTTCCAAAAAACTATTTCCTTGTTTTTTCGATCAATCACATCGCCTGTGTGATAACTAATAAAATAAATACAGCTGGGTGGCACAGTGGTTAAGTGCCGACCTTTCATGCAGAAGGGCCCGGGTTCGAATTCTAGCGAAAGTGAAAAAACTTTTCTGGTTTTCGACTCGACTCAGCTACCATTCGCCATTGGGTTCAAATTAATGGCATAATCAATAATTAATAATTATAAATCTTTAATAAAAAAAATACTTTAATATAAAAATATAAACAAATGCAAAATATAAACAAATAATTTAATTAAATAATATAACTCGCAGATATAGAATACCATATAAGTAAAATATAAAATATTACAATATAAACAAAAAATAGAATTGTAAATATTGAAAATCTAAGACGTTTCTACATGTTATAAGGCCTAGTACTATCTCATGTTTAAATTGTATGTGGAATTCAATAAGACCAATTCTAATAACACGAATATAATATGACCCCCTGTTCCAACATGTACCTATGGTATAGACAGGCTTATTAGCCTAACAGTTGAACAGTTAGCGCTTAAAAAAAAAAAAAAAAAAAAAATAATAATAACTAAAGTATCTGCCTGCATTTTGGAAATTGAAAAGCGGGATATTTTACAGAACGTATTGATTTCATATAACTAGAACTAATATACTAGAAACTACTAGAAACTATTACAAATAATAGGCTTTCTTGTATTGACGAAATGCTAATGAAATGTTATGCCATCTAACGCACAGTGGTTAAAGTGCCAATCTTTCATTTGAGACGTCCGGGTTCGAATACCAGTAAAAGTGAAAAACTTTTATGGAAATCTAAAACGATTCTTTACATGCCAAAAGTCTAGTACTATCTGATGTATTAATCAAATATAAACAGACTTTTTAACCTGAAAGTTAAACAATTACCATAAAAATGCTCCTAAGGAACAAAGGCATGCTGTAATAAAATTGCATTATATATTTAATCTTTAAGAAGAACTATTTACTTTTTTTTCTTAATTAAAATCGTTAAAGATACTCGTATATATGAAAAATATTCAAAATATGCATATTTACTTATTTATGTTTAATTGTAATATTTATATCAATTTTTATTTTTAGATACTCAGATCACTTGTGTATAATAAATGAGAACTTTCCTGTAAATATTCAATTTAATTATTATTTAAAATTTTTTGTTATTTGTTTTCCACCCCTTTGAGGAATATAGGGGTCTTCATCAAATAATAATATTTAGATTAGGCTTCAATTTCTTGATTACTCGGCTGTCACTATTTTATAAGATTATAAATACACCAACGTTAATTTTATGCGCCATCTATTGTCAAACACAAGAGTTTTTATTATATATATTATTTTATAAAACGATATAAACTATTACGATTCAATTTTAAAATTTTAAGATATCTTTTATGACATATCAAATCGACCAGGGTTTAAATCCAAGATCCTCCACATGAAAGATCGTCGTCTTAAACACTAGAATATATTGGTTAATCTTACGTCTCTCATATAAAATACATATGAGAAAAGTAAGAGTCAGTACCAATAACAACATCTTCATCTACATCATCTTCTTAACTTGAGAAATCCCTTAACTATTTGGAATTATTATCCTCTAGGAACTCATTTTTGAATATGTATTAAGACTGAAATAAAATTGGTTTCTATATACACACATAATAAGAAAATTTGGTGACAGAATTAATTTTTATTTTGTATTAGCATCTAAAAATAAACATAAGAATATGGTTACAAGCACAATATTAAAGTAAAGTACTCGATATATGTATCTGATCCGATGTAGTATACGATGCATGTACTTTAAAGCAAGAACAAACATTATTTTATACCAGAAATAAATTTGACATTTAAATATCATAAATTTTATACTTTCCTTCTTTACTTTTATGCTAAACAAATTTAGAAGAAACACGTGTTAATTGTAAATACGTGGGATAAAAATTTAAGTGCCACAGGGGGAATTATAAGAGTTAGAGAAAAAAAATTTATACCAGAAAATAGTATAAATAAGAAAATATTTTTGAATGAATTTTATTCTTTTAAAATTTAAAATCCGAATGATAAAATATTTAAAATATTGATATTTGTACATATATGAGTACATTTTAGTAGACTTCAAAATTCGAAAAAAAAATTGGAGGGCTAAGAAAGCCCATAAAAGTGAAGACATAAAGCAAACATATACGCTGATATGTATTAAAAATTGAAGAATCCAAAACATGTATTTCTTTTAAACAAAATCCAAGCGCATTGACTTCTTTGTAAAATTGATTCCAAATTTTTTTTTTTTTGTTATTTTGTACTAGGGAATGGAAAGCTCGAAAGCCACTCATTGAACCGGGCGGTGTTTCTTTGGGTAGTGTGCGATTTTAACTCACCAAAACTTAAGGAGGGAACCTGTGATACAAATGTACAGTTTGGCTACAGGGATGGGAGTATGGAAGGAATTGGGATTATTGTGGAAGTTATTTGGGAATTCTGGATTATGGGGGGAAGGGAAAAATTGGATTGGATATTTAGAAGAAATATGTTAATGTGCTTCTTAAATTTAGCTAAATCGTACACATATACATTATCAACTTTGAGAACACATTTGGTGGAATATGATTCCATAGACGTGATGAGCGCATAACGAACCGTGGTTTCAAAATATGTCTTGATGTGCAAACAGAGTATGAAGTACCAATGATAAAAATACACAAGGGTTTAGCATTACTCAATTAATATTTTTTGACTTTACTAGTCCATGTAAAATATTTGAAAGGAGTGGATCAACTCATTGTGATGAAAACAAAGTGAGACACACCACACCATTTTTAAATGAATTTATAAAGCCTAAAAATTCTTAATATATTAAAGTTTTAATTAATTTGTATGCATAGTTTCATAGTAACCGGAATCTGCATATGATTTTTTGCGGGTTTGCCCTGGTTTTAACATAGGTCCAAAGTTTCGAATTTTCTTAGTTTTTTGATTAAATATTGAAAATTTTAGAAACTCTCGGTTAGAGTGGTAGATTTGCAAGCAACCATGGAAACCACAATTACTTTAAAGCAAAATGCTAAGAGAAAAACTTTTAAGATTACAAAAACAAAATGCTAATTTTAAATATAAATATAACTTTTTTACAAAGTAGGTTAAATCAACTTCCAAAGCCCAAAAATATTTCAATTATAAAAAAATTTTATCTAATAATAATTTTTGCAAAACAAAATCAATTATGTAATCAAAATAATATGATAACACGACTTTTGGATTATAACAAAAACCAAACTTTTATCAATTATTCAAATTTTCTCTTTGTCAATAAAAAAGTCAAAAATTTTATTGGAAAATTATCAAATATAATAGTTATAAATAACGTCACGCATAATCTATGATAATTTTCAAAAATTTAATAAGCTCCTAATATTGCATAAATAAATCATTATTAGGATTACTAGTACCATGTAATTTGATAGTAACTGTCAAGTTATACATATTAAGTAAATGAAAAATTTATTAATTATGCCGAAAAATCATAGTGTCTTGTTTCTGTTTTTTTGGTATTCCACAGTTTTATATGAAAATTAGTTTACATCAGTTGAAAATTATTAATAATAAACGATTAGGTTATAGATTAGTTTATCGTGTGATCCACACTTATTAATTACCAAATAAACTATTTTTTGCTAACACTGAAAAAGTTGCATACTTTTCGGAGTTTTTTTTTCATATTGATTTTAAGTCATATTGTATATTTTGGTATGCCAAGAAATATATCAATTGAACCCAACTTTCCTTGGTTAACAAGCCGAATGCTTATCCATTTAACCACCAAGACACCTATTCACTGTTCTAAATGTCAAACTAAATACTTTTTTGTTGATATTTAATAAATTGCATACTTTTAGAGTTTTAAGTCATATTTTTTTGTTTCCGAATCAAAGTTACCCTTCCTCGCTTAATAAGCCATATTCTTATCCATTACAATACCAAAGCACCTATTTTCTGCTCTCAATTTCAAATTCAAATATTTTTTGTTGACACCGAACAAATCATACTTTTAGAAGTATTTTTTAACCATTGATTTTATATTATATATTCTTATACCCGAATCTAATCTACCATCCCTCGGTTTTTAAGACAAATATTACACAATCGAAACTCCTATTACCTGCAGTAATTATAAAAATAAATTATTTTTGGCTATAACTGAATAAATTGCATACTTTTAGGAGTCTGTTTTTCACATCGATTTAAACCTAAATAAATTAATAAATTTTATTTATATTATCACTTATCAGATTCTTGGACTTTGTCAAAATTTTATTTTCATTTAATTCTTATCATTATTACGTACTTTATTGAATTATTTCTGGTCTAATCATTACTATATTATTGACTTTATAACCTCCAATATAAGATAACCATTTATGAGTATTTTTTGAATAAGTACATTCTTCTATATTTTTAGTAGATTGCAAATAAATATTTGTCATTGTTTGAGGTCATTGAATTTTAAGCGTGTCGAGACCTCTCAAACAAAAATAAACATTAAAATATATCGGATTTGCCAATATAATATGCAAGACTTCCATAAAAAAAAAAAAATTTAATAACAAATCAAATATATGACCAATTCCTCATCTAAAACTAATATAATTCCAATTTTATTATGAATCCAGAAAACTAAAAACCATTCAAATTTTTTTTCATTTTAATAAATGTTAAAATTGGATGATATAAAAATAAAAATAAAACATTCACTGCATTCAACTATAAATCTATAAACTCTGATTTTATTACCGATCATCGTTGAATTACTGAAAAAAATTTATAGCAATTCTATACAAAATGCAAAAAAAAATTTATTAGAAAATAGTGCACATATTGATTGTTAAAATAAATGCTTGTTTGTTTGTTATTTTTATTTGAAAAAAACTATTTTTATAAGTCAAAGATATTTTCGATTAAAATACTTATTAAAATATCAAATCAGTCTGGATATATATATATATAATAGATATTCCAGTCCAATCAGTATGGAATAAAGCTTCTAGTACAATCAATATGGAATAAAGTTTGTAGTTCTATCTATATGTTATAGAGTATGGGATAAAATTTGAAATTATCAAATAATTTTTACATTTCAAATAAGACAACGACTAGAGTGGCCATCTTTAATTTAAGAGGCCGGAGTTCAAATCAAAGTAAAACTTTCCTCTGGTTTTCTACTCGACTCATCCATCATTCGAAATTGGGTTCAAATTAATCTTAACCAATAATTAATAATTTTATTTCTTTTCCCCGCCGTAGTTTCATTACTAGTAACCTACAGCACAAATTTCAAGAAGATAGCGTCATTATTTGTTTAATTATCGTTATTTTGGATATATGTTCGTTAGCCCTTAGATCAATTAAAAGTTTCCGAATCAGAACTCATTAACCGATTTTGCCCATATGCAATCATTTCCGTACTTTCAGTACTAGTAAACTACAGTTAAAATTTCATCAAGAAAGCTCCATTAATTTTTGAGTTACCGTGCCTATGAACGGACAGAGGGGCATGGCCAAATCGACTCAGGAGATCACGCTAATCACAAATATATATACTTTTTTATATGTAGCTCGCTTCTTTTACATTTTATTAAACTACATTAATATAATAATAATATAAACAAATAATTTAATTAAAATAATATAACTCGCAGATATAGAAATATCGTAAAAAAAACCAGAAATTATTGTAATATATAAAAATAAAGTTGAATCCATTTAAAATCTAAGACTTTTCTACATGTTATACAGCCTAGTTTTATGTTATGTATTAATTGCAAGTGGAATTCATTAAGTTCAATATTATGAGAATATTGAGAGTCTTCTCTGTTCTTAAACAATAGGTCGAAGTCCCACTGTTCAAGTTTAATATGGACTCGAAATAAATGCAATAGTGGATACTCCTACATAATCCCAACTCACAAAATCCAAACCCAATATCTTACTATCATAAAATCCAAATTTTTTCCCTTGTAGGCGCAGGGCTTCCTTCAGAATATGAACTCTGAAAATCCAAAAGCTACAAAGTCCAATATCTATTCTTTTAAAGGCATAAAACTATGATTTTGAACGGATTCCAAAATACCAAATAATTATTATTGTAAATAGTAAATGGTTTTTTATATTTGAAAATTGGGGTTTTGTCGGAAACCAAGAGATTTAAAACAATACAAAGTTCTTATTTAAACAAAGGTTAACTTTCCAAATTCCAAAGTATAACAAGATCTATTAGAACCTTCAGAAGATATACAACTTTTAAAAAATTCACCTTTAAATACCAAAAATCTTCAATAAAAGATCACATTAAAACAATAAAATTCCATTTATCTCAAAAATTCTCTCATAAACGTAATGAACCATAAAATCAAAAAAACCAAAAACTTTTTGAAAAAAACTATTAAAAAAGTTGAAGTTCAAAGTACCAGATTTTGAAAAAGTTCAAAAGTTTTTCAATAAAAACAAAGTTTTTAAATTCATATATTGATACAATTTAAATCTATTTTAGAATAGAAACAAAAAAAAAAATGGGAACGAACAAGTTCATTGATTTACTATTGAATATAAAATAAAAATCAAAGTATTCGTTTTTTATTTTATTACTATTGAAATTCTAAAAATAAACACGAGTACTCCATTTTTTTTTTAGAAAAAAAATTAAACTCGAAACTTATTATATAACTTTTAATATTATTATCAAGTATAACACAAATTTAGGAACAAAATAAAAGTAATATCGTAATTTATATCTCTTTTCAATTGTACCCACATAACCATTTGAAAGACAATGAGTACAAAAGGCTTTAATATTTGCATTGTACAGTATAAAAATTCTGACATGCAATTTCCTTTATAATAAATTTAATAAGTAGGAGAATTGCATAAAGAAGGACGGAACAATAGTACCTACCAATTTTTGAATCATATAAATTTTTAAAAAATACTGACTTTTACATGTCATATCAAAGGAACAGTTTTCCAAACAAAGAAAAAGGTCTCGTAAAATAAATTTTTTCTTTTGAAAACAAGTACTTACAAAAATGAAGTAATTTTTAAAAAGTACATTTACGAAATTTAACAATGAATGCGATGCAACATCTAAAACCCCGACTTCCAACCTCCTCAACAACAAAGAACTTGACCTGTATAATATAGCTGAGTGAAATTGTACTTAAGTAAAGTTACCATTACCTGATTAATATTATTTTGTCAAGAACGAGTACATTTTAGATTTTGATACTTACAAAATTTAGTTGTAAATAAAAGAATCAAGATAAAACACTTGTAATTCCTAGAACGGACATTATGATGAAAAATATTTCCCAAATACTTGAATACTTGAAAAACAATTGAATTCTTGACACATAATTACTCGAAAATAATTAAGTATCAAAAAATAATTACAAAAGTAATTTAATTAAAAATGTAATTACCTTCTGGGAATTACATGTATTTTTACTTGAATCTTTTACTTAAGTATTCTTAAATTTTGTAAGAATCGAAATCTCAGTAATACTGGTACTGGACAAAGTAATGAGTACCAGGTAATTGTACTGGTAATTGAAATATACAGTACTTGGTCTGCTTAAGAAAGGGGCTGCAGGGTAAAATATTATGATTTCAGGGTATTAGGTATAAAACCTATTAACTTCTCGAAATGACAATATATTTCAAAACATGTTCTAGCATTTTTAGAAGAAGCTTTTGAAGCTACCTATCTCTTTCGTTTTTTCCCTCAAAAGCGGGAGTATCCACATTTTAAAAGCACAGATTTGCAAAAGTTGGCAGTATTTCAAGCTTTTGAATTGCACCATCTAACAGTGTTCCATAATAGTCCTGAATAAAGGATATATTGAAAGATCCTAAACGGCAGATGACAAAAAAAATACTTATTTAGAGACTCGTACTTATTTAGAGAATCTAATCCTTCATAAAAGTTTCTAATTTAAATTATTTGGAAAAGGTGAGTGATAATTTATACTTTTCGAAAACTCACTGGTATGAGATACGGTAGGGCTGAATAATATCATAAAGCCCAAACAGCAACTCCGTAACTAATACTAGATGACATGAATGTCAGGCATATATACTGAGGTGATCATCTAAAAAATTAAAAGGGGTTGGTCATAAAAAACTAACTCAATAACAACACGAATGCTCACATAATCAATGATGGATCCCCAACACTGATCAACACCAGGGGAGCACACATATTCCCTGACTTATATATTGCCCATACAGAAATACTCAACCACATCTGCTGGATAGCGACCCTGTATTTATTTTACATATATTGCACATATTTGACATTTCCAGATTAAAGTTGATTACTTATAGTAGAACTTGTGTTTAATATTTTAATATCAACTCAGATACACGATTTTTTTCTAACATTGGGGTATTTTGTTAAAAGCAGGAGTGCCAAATTATTTTAAATGGCATAGAAATTAGTTAAACACCTGAACGAATTAAGTAAAACTAATATGCACAATTTTTTTCAAAATTTCTTGAAAATATACTAAAAATAGTCCTAGGTTCTGCACAATAGAATTTTTGTCATAAAAACAAAAACAAATATAAAAAATTTATGAACGTGTAGTCTGTGTGTAGTCTGATTTTAATTTCTACAGCATCACAGAAAAGTTTAATCAAAGAATCTGTTTTTTTTTTGATAAAAAATACAGCATTGATATGAAGAAATAATAAAATTTAAAAAAAAAATAAAGTTTATCCAAAAGTTTTTTCAACATTCTTTCATTCAACTTTTTATATAATATAATTTTCTTCTTTGATTTCCATTTTCATTGGTTTTATTTTAAGTGAAAAACTATGGAAAAACTATTTCTTTTCTAGTGCAATTTTTTCCTATTAAATTGTGAAGAAAAACTTTTTACATAAAATAAAAAAGGTAAAATAAAAATAAAAAAAACCCTTACGTTATAGAAAAGAAAAAAAATAAAAAAAAAATACAAAAATTTTCTGTAATAAATTTTCCATTTTCTAAATTTTCATTTTTAAATATCATTTTAAATTGGTGCATATACACGATTTTCCATTCATTTTAATATTTTCAAAAATAAAAATAAAAAATTTAACACATTAACAAAAGAAAACTTTTAAAATTTTTTTTTTTATTATTTTAAATTTTTTATTAGGTACTTTTGTTTTTTTTTTTTTTTTTTTTTTTTGAAGAATTAGGAAAATTTTATCTACATTTTCATTTAAAAGAAAATTTATAGTTTGATAATTTAATTTCTCTGTGTGTATGTTTTTGTAAATTATGTTTTTTTTTTTTTGAGTGTGAAGGAATGAATGAAAATTTGAAACTTAAAAGAATGAGAAAGAAAACTTGAGTGGAATTAATTTAAAATTTTTTTTTGACTAAGAAACTTTATAGTTTTGATATCCAGGAGAAAAAAAGACAAGGAAAACAAATGTTTTAGTCTGTTTCATTAAAAAATACATATAATTTCGTTATTATGAAAGAAGGTAATTTGAAATAATAAAAGTATAAATATAATGAATATCTGTAATGATAATTAGTTCATGGACTTGACATCTTAATTAAAAAGAAATTTTAATTTTTTGAAATGGTTGGAGGGTATTTGCCCTCAGTTCCCAACATAATTTTAGTTTAAATTTCAAAGATGATTAATAAAACTCCTGGAAAATGTGTTGAATTATAAAGGTTTTTTACTTAATGGTTATTGGTTGGTTCGTTTTAATTGAGGTAATAGCATGGTATCCTAATACCTAGACCGAATGAATTATGATATATGTACAATAGAAGACTTCATTAGCAAGAAGATTGGGAATTAATTCTTAAGGTGCGTTTATATTGAAGCTGCGATAAGTTGTCGTTGATCAAAACGGTGCTTCAATATAAACACCTCTTTTAAAATCATGTATGCTGTTATCGATGCTCTTATCACTTACCGCAGCTCTAATATAAATACACCCTTAGATATTAAGTCTTAATTTATGTCATAGTGCTAATGACCAATTTTAAATGTTTGAAGAGTTAATGTCATTTTAAAAATGAATACATTTAGGTAATTTAATTAACATCTAAGCTAATGGACTTCCTGATTATATAATTTAAATGTGCAAAAGTGTTTAGCTGTAACAATTCAGTATTCGTTTTAATATCACTCAAAAGTGATTTCACTTCAAGTCAAAGTTAAATTATGAATTTAATTTATTTCTTATTACTTATGCATAATTGTAAAATATCCAATAATCAGTTGTCTTATAAATATTTATTAATAACTGATTTAAATTTCATACATCTTACAGTGGCATGGAGCAAACCTTCTTAAAACTGAATTAATTTTTAACCTTTTAACCATCTTAAACAAGTTTTTGTATTTCGATACCTTTAATATGATATTTAGAGAAAAATTTGTAAGCTTCTTAATTACCAACTTAAAAAAATTTTTCTTTTTTCGAAATATCTCAAAATATGGGGTTGTCAGGATTCTGAAAATCCAGATTTCGAAACGTCACGGTTTTCAAAAGTTAAAATATTGAAAGTCGAGAAGTAGTATAAAAGTCGAGCTTTTAAATTGCACCATCTAACAACAATGTTCAATAATAGTTGTGAGTAAAGGGTATATTAAAAAATAAATTTCTTTAGGTATTTAAGGGTTTAAATAATTAGTTATCTTTTAGATTTTAACCCCTTATAACTCCTACTTAAGTCTCTTAAAATACCCCATAAAATGCCTTGCAACTCCTTTCTTAAATGCCTCATACTTAGGTCCCATGATCTAACATCTTTCAAAAGTTTCTTTCTTAATCAGTGCATGGTGCAAACCCCCTCTAAAACCCAATTACAAATTAATAACTCCAAGATAATTCTGAAATACCTTATTAATACAGAATTCTTTAATAATTCATAAAGTGCTAACTTAACATTATCACTATCTTAGAATTTCTTGTAAAAAAACCTAAAATTCATAATCATTCATTCTTAATTGAGAAGTAGAATTTTAATTTTTTGGTAATCTTCCTACATAATTACTCATAATTACTATAAAACTATAAAATAAAAAATCTGAAGAGCCCTACTTATTAACAATAAAATCTTCAATCTAATTCCAATTTTTCAATAAAATTTAAAGAATCAAAAATTTTCCAAATTCAAATAATATTGGAAATTTTCCAAATTTCCACAAAACTTTCACACATTATAAATGATTATAAAAAATTAGATTTTTAACAAATTTTAAAAATGTGGTAGACTATTAATAAAATAAAACATCAAAAAAAAACCCTTGATTTTGGAATTAATTGACTGGAAAAATGAAAATTCTGAATAAAAACTAATCAAGCATTCATGAACAAACCTCAAAAGTATTTTAGATTTAATTCTCAATATTCTTATGCAGAGGCAACATTGTTTTAAATCTATTTAAGTAGTTAAAGTCTTAGGAAACCAATCTTTTATTCCAATAATTTAAAAGCAGACAATTGAAACAACCTACAGGTGAGTCAAAAGAAATATTAAACATCTTAATAATATACTTAATTTAAAAGATGGTTTTACCACTAACTGAAAGTCTTAGACATTCAAGAAAAATCTTAATACAAAACACTTGCATTTCAAAAAACCCTCTTATTAAACTTTAAGACTGGTGTCAATCAAAAGTAGGTCAAAGTTAGGTCAAAGTGTTAGATTAAAACAACTTAAATACCTAGCAATTAATTGTTTAAAAATTAAACTCAGGTGAAAATTTTTTAATATTAAAAGACTAACTAAAAATTATAAAATTAATATACCTAAACCTAGATTAATAAAATTATTAAATACTTAACTTTATTAAAAGTTTCAACTATTCATAATTTATTCAAAATATTTTATATATTTTTACCTTTGTTTTTTTTTTAATTAAAATTTAATATTAATTAAATATTAATTAATTAGCCATTATATTAAACTGAAAATTAATACAAGGTCACGTTTTAAATATTCACATAAGTACTAAATATTAATCGTAGTCTAATTATAATATAAATGATTTTAGTTAAATACAATCACGAAACACTTCTTTAATAATTAATACAATTAATATTTCTTAAATTTATTTAATTTATACCTTTATATAATTCACTTTTATTTTTTTAATATTACAATTTTATTATATTTTTAACTTTTAATTTTCTCTTCTTTTAAATTAAAATTAAACTTACATTAAAACTAAACTAATTATTTTAATTTAATAAATCTTAAATTTACTTAAGTAATAAAATATTTTTTTTATTTTTCACACATTTTTAATTATCACCTTAAAAATTTATTTTTAATTTTTAAATTTAATTAAGATAACTTAATTTATTTTAAAATTCCTATTTAATAAAATTTAATCCTATATGACATTTAACATTTTTTTATTTTATTTTTTATCTTTTGAATAATTAAAATATTCATAAAATATATTTTTTAAATTGTAATTAATTTTGATTTAAATTTAATTATAAAATATTTATATTTTAAATAAAAAAAAAATAAAAATATAAAACGTCTCTGTTTTAATTTTTCAAAATTAGGACATGACAACTTCGAATTAAATTACAAAAAACTAACGAACTTTAAGTATCTTTAAAATTTTTTTTTTTTTAATTTATTAAAATGTGACACTATACAAAATTCAATTAAAAATTCTAAAGCACAGCTCTTATTTTAAATATATATATATATATATATATATTATATATATACACTATTTACTTATATATATATATATTAAAAAATTTAAAAATCATTTATAATTTATATTAAAAATTTTTATTTTAAATTTAATTAGATAATAATTTTGTTATCCTTTTAAATATTTTTTTTATTTTCATATATATATATATATATATATACAATTAATATACATTCATATATACAAATACAAAATTGTATATTTAAAATATCCTTTTAAAATTTATTTGAATATTATTTTAAATAAAAAAAAAAAATTTTAATTCTTTTGACAATTTTCTTTTCTTTAAAATTTTTTCGAAAAAATATATATGTATAAAATAAAATACATATATGTATGTATATTTATAAAAAAAAAATTGTTTTTTTTTCCCGACAAACACGTCTACTCTGTTAAGAGTTCACAAAAATACTAACTAAACTAATCTTATATTTATGTTGAATACAACCAACCATGTGTCCTTTAAAAAATAAAATAGCACAAAAAAAAAAAACAAAAAAAATAAAATCATCTTTTTATGATAACAAAAAAAAAAAATAAAAACAAAAACAATAAAAACAAACATAAATATATTTTTTCAATCATTATCATTATCATCATAGTCATCGTCATCATAATCATTATCATCGCATATCATCATCAGATGTTTAGGTTCCGATTTCTTTTGATTTTTCTTAAATGTACATGTATACAATTTTCAAATATTTTATTTTGTATATATATATATATATATATATAGTATATATATAAAATATGTTTTTGTTTTGTTAGTCAGACAACAAGTCAGGTGTATTTGACGAAACATATATATACATTTTTAATAATATATATTTAAAAAAAAATAAAAAAAAAAACAAAAGTGTTTAAAATATTATGTATATACAATGCAATGACATTTTTAACGAAATTATTACATATTAATTTTGTTATATAAACACAACACAGCTGTTTCAAACTGTTCTCAAAAAGAAAATAAAAACAAAATGTAAATATGAAAATATAACACAAATACATTTATAAAATTATTTTTTTTTTTTTTTGATATTTTCCCCACAATATTTTTGTATTAAAACTAAAGAACTGTTCTTCTAATATTAGAGATTTTTCAAAACATTTTTTAATTATTATACAGTAGGTACAGTGTTTTGTAACTGTTATATTGTGTAGTTTTTTTATGTAGAGAAATATTGTTATAGAAAAATTCAAATAGAAAAAATTAATATATTAAAACTGTTATATTGTAATTGTTTCTATTGTAGAAAAAAAAGTATAGAATATATTTTATATTTGAAATTATTTTAATTGTTTGTATCTTTTTGAGAGTTTTAATTAATATTAAAATTGTTGAATTAACTTCAATTTGATTTGTATTTTGATTATAAAAAAACAAGTGATAAAAAAAAACGAAGGGTTTTTAAAAAGCACATTTTCAAAATTATATACGGTTTCTTACTGAGTATTTTAACATTTATGTTTATAAAAATATATATAAAAACGAGGAAGATTATAGTTGCCCTTGTCAACTTTTAGATACCCGTGCATACCCAGTATGGTGTATAAAATAAACCGTAATTTACTTCCCTTATACATTTAACTCATTACCCCATAATTTTGACATAAAAAAAAAAAAAAAAAATTAACAAAAAAAAAAAAAAAACTCAAAAAATAAACAAAATTTCATTCATTGTCCCATAACTTTAGTTTAAAAAAAAAGAAAAATAAAAACAAAAACAAAAAATAAACAAAAAAAAAAATTGGCCCACCCTAAAAGTCCGATGGTCCGAGTGATGTCCAACTTTGCCAAATAACTTGCCCTATTACTTTACCTGCCCAATTTTAATTTTAACCTTGTAGCTTCATTAGATTCGCAGTTATTGAACCGAAAACTTTGTATGGCAGCCCCCCTAAATAGGGCCGTAACATTTTGAAACTTCATATAAGTATTCGATTCATTATATAAATAACCGTGTGTAATTTTCAGCCTCGTAGTATAATTAGTTTTGAAGAAATTCATATTGGTGCAAAGAAGTTGTATGGCAGCCCCCCGAAAATGAGGCCCTAACATTTTGAAACTTCATATAAGTGCTCGATTCATTATATAACTAACCGTGTGTAATTTTCATCCGCGTAGTATAATTAGTTTTGAAGAAATTCATATTGGTGCAAAGAAGTTGTATGGCAGCCCCCCGAAAATGGGGCTCTAACATTTTGAAACTTCATATAAGTGCTCGATTCATTATATAACTAACCGTGTGTAATTTTCATCCGCATAGTATAATTAGTTTTGAAGAAATTCATATTGGTGCAAAGAAGTTGTATGGCAGCCCCCCGAAAATGGGGCCCTAACATTTTGAAACTTCATATAAGTGCCGGAGTCATTATAAAACTAACCGTGTGCAATTTTCATTCCCGTAGTATAATTAGTTTTGAAGAAATTCATATTGGTGCAAAAAAGTTGTATGGTAGCTCCCCGAAGCCTTGGTCCGATTTTAACTAAAAAAAATAGGGAACCTAGAAATTGTCTAAAAATCTTTGTATGAATTGCAAGACTCTAGCCCTTTTAGTTTTTGAGTTATCGTGCTGACACACGGACGGACGGACAGACACACATAGCTAGATTGACTAATTTTTCGATTCTGAGCCGATACGTACCCTTGACACTATATCTAGCTCGTCTAGATCGATGCGTTACAAACGGAGGAGCAATTTTAATATACCCGATGTCATATATGTATGCACGGGTATAATAAATGATAATAATATAATTTAGTTATTTTATCAATTTATTAATTATGAATAATAGTGAAATTGAGTTAACAAACGCGAAAT
Organism: Dolichopus griseipennis; assembly: GCA_963082915.1. NCBI lineage: Eukaryota > Metazoa > Arthropoda > Insecta > Diptera > Dolichopodidae > Dolichopus > Dolichopus griseipennis. Next base: position 312,679,368 of record OY720441.1, on the reverse strand, counting down.
ATAATGTTGGAGCTTAAATGTTAACATTTAATTTTGGAAAAACATACACTGGTGAATAAGTTACTGTTTTATAAAAACATAAAAATTTTAATTTTAAAGACCTAATAGCCCTTTAATGAAAAAAGTACAGAAAATTTTTGCTAAGGAAACTTATGCTGATTTTTTAAGGATCTCCCATTCCCCTTCTGTCCCCATCCTTTCATTTTTTTAGGTTCTGGGAAATCTATTGTGAACTCCACCAAAATTTGGAATTTTACCTAGAATTTTATTATGTAAACAAAAATGGTTAAAACTAAGAGACAGTTTCAGTTTCTATTAAATCAATTGTGCACCCCTTTTAAAATTAAGAAAACCTTTAACATATGTTAAATTAAAATGCTGCAGCTTTAAATTTAGTAAATTTGTAAAAAAAAATTTTTAACAGATATTCAAATTACAGGTGATAGTAAAATTTCAATTTTCGAACCCTTATAGCTCCTCAACAGGGGATGTGACAAAAAAATTTTTTTAACCGACTCCTACTATTTTCTAATAGGATCTAACTTCTCCCAATTTTTTTGTAAAAATTGAGTTTTGCATAATGGTAAATTTTAGTACTGTATGGCAATCCTAATTCAGTTTTCAGTATGAAAATACACCTAACAGAACTCTTGTTATTATATACAATTCCAATATAGCGCTTTTTCCAACTTTGGATTCTTGTACGAAATTATTGTTTTTGCAATACCTACCCGTGGTTAAAATTTCTTTACTCTATTTCAAACGGTGTAAAAGTTTTTAGAAACATACGGACGGACGGACGGACAGGTATTGAAAAATTTTTGAAAATGTGCTAAAAAGTAGTATAACATCTAATCGAACCAGTGGAGCAAAATTTCAGTAGCGATGAAGGCTATTGTATAAAAACAAATTTGCGAAAATTTCAAAAACCTAGCTCCCTTATTTTTTGAATTATCGTGCGGACGGTCACACATAGCTAGATCGATATACTTTTAGATTCTGATCCGATCCATTCCTTTAAGTCTTTATGAAGGTAAGATAAAACTTTTTATATTCTATTATAAAATTAGATTAAATTAAAAAAATTTTAAAACAACATCTTAAAACAACAGTGTACGACTTTTTAAAATCTTAAAAATTGCCTTTACAATTAATCCGAGCAAGAACGGTACAGGGTCATAACTTCCAGGATCATAAGTCTTTAAATGAGTAGATAAGGGACTTTTAACTCACTTTAAAATATTAACATGGGATATAAGTTCCGCGACAAGTGGGTGATAAGTGACCCATTAAGTGAGTTATAACATCTTATAACTAAAATTGTGTGATTGAGCGTTTACATATGCTAATATTTTTTAGTCGAAATTTAATTTAATTAATTAATTGCCTTTTTCCAGAGTATTTATGAATTCATGTGTACGAGACTTCGGTATCACATCAGGATTGTCCTCTTTTTCAGTAGTTTATATGTGAAATTATTGTATTTTTTTTAATTTTGAAAAAAGGAAATAACCTAATTTCGAAACCAACTCCAAAATGTGTGCTAATTATTTTTGATATTTGTACCCTTCACTGATGTTATATATTCAAAATTAATATTTGTGTTAATACCTTTCAGCTGAGAACTGTATAAAGGAGTTATGACTCACTTTTCTAAGGGTCATAAGTCCCCTAGGAAGTTATGGCTTATTGCTATGAATCTTAATTTCCTTAGGGAATTATGAAACTGGGAGTTTTAACCTTGCACCAGCGAGAACTTATTAAAAGTCAAACATAAATATTGGTATGGATAAAACTTAACAACCCTTTCTTACGTTATTTGTTAACTAAAGAAATCGAATGGATATAAAAAAATCTAATAATTTCCTAAAATTTTTGAATTTATGAACTGTTATATTAAAAACTAATATGAAAATTTGTTATACTGTTGTTTTCTTCTTTTTTTTCTTATATAGGAGAAATATCCAATATTATTAAACTTTTATACTGTAGCACACAGAAACTTTAAGTTTACATTGTTTAAAAACAAATTTTCGCGCAATTTTAGAAACTGTTATACTTAAGACGAAATACATTAAACGTTTTTTATTGCATTGTATTTCAGTTTGTTTATGCTATGAAGTTTGTTATTTTTCCCTCTTAAATTCGTGTGTTAGACTTATTGTATTTTATTTGCTTTTATTATATACTTTGCTCACTAAAAACCCAAAAACGTGGAAACTTTTCATAATTTTTTCAGGAAAATAAAACAAAATCTTTGAATTTGATAATTTTTTGTTTTGAACATTTGTAAAAAACAAATAAAGTAATTAAAAAGAATGGTTCATATTCTGTGTAATTGAATTAAACGACCAAAATTTTTTGTAAAATACAAGTGTTCAGTGGAATATTTTTTTTGAAACAGAACTTAATTTGAAAAAATTTTTAAAATTCGTGCAATTAAAATATTATGAAAAAAACGATTAGATTAAAAATCAAGAATACATAAGTTATAATATACAAATATAAAAGTATTTCTCAGCAAATATCTTTTCTAAAAATCTAATCTTGTTTAATTATTTTACATTTACCATGTCACATTCAGTGCATTTTACAATAAGTTTTGAAACTTTATTAATTATACTATATTCAGCAATCACCAACTCATCCGTTTGTTAAACTTCTACACTGTTTGTTATAAATAAATGATATTTTAGATGAAAGTAGATTACATAAAATATAAGGGCTGTAGAACAAATCTTTAATCTTACCCCAATCAATGAGATTATCAAAGCAGGGATGCCTAACTGATTTTCTGCATATTCTTGAAGAATTATCCTCAAATTTCAAAGAAGTTGGATTTAGAAGAGAAAAAATATTTTGGTTTCTTAGTATCTAGAAAGATTACACATCTTTTAGGACACACTTAAATTGATGACTTGCAGCAAGTCCCATGCTCAGAAGCTCAACAAAACTTGTGATTCTTTGAAATAAGTACAAAGTTTTTGGACTTCCACTGACTTAAAACTGTAAGATCATCATTTCTTTTGTCGAGTAATTTTGAGACTTTTGTCGTTAGCACTGTGTCGAAAGTTTCGGGAAACTTCTTATTATTTTATTTCGTGTTCCACTAGTTTATCTAAAAATTCCAATGAGCTCCAACTTAGTTTGAAGATGTACAAATTTTTTCCAAACGTTATCTAAACAGGGGCGCCACCAAAACTCAAAAAAAAATCCCAAAATACCAAATGCCAAAATCCTAAATTCAAAAATCCCCAAATTTCAATTTAGCAAACTTCATAATCCCAAAAACCCAAATTTTAAAATCCAACATTGAAAAATACCAATTTTTAATTAGTTATAAAATCAAGGTTATATCTGAATTAAGAAAGATTTTAGAGTTAGTTACGTAATTTCCCTTTATCCAGAATATTTATATATGTATTCATATGTGGGATTCTGAGTTAGGTGGGGGGGATTTAAAGTAAGTAGGTAATTAGCTATGTAAACTGGTAAATAAATTGTATCATTTTGATTTCACTACACTCACGTGACCTACGTTTTTGATTTCTGTTTTAAATCCAACCGGAAGTGTTCAGATACGAAGTGAGTAATTTGTTTTGTTTTGTTAAAAGTATTTATTAAGGTTGTTGAAGAACTGTTTAACGAAGTCTAGCTCTAGTTCTAGGTTTTGATTTACAAAGTGTTTTTCATATTTTAGTTTCCGATATATTGCATAGAACATCTTTTTTAGCAAATATATAAAATTTATACATCTAAATTAATAATTTATTTAACTTTTTAATTAAGATAAAATCAATACAAAAAAATAACATGTGCTCTTTTAAAACTTTACTTAAAAAAATCATGAAAAATATTTTTTAAATGTATATGTATGTGTATATATCCCACATTTTTAATCCTAAAACCAAATATTTTGTTTCATAACATATTTTTGTTACTTACCATTTGTAAATTATATCTTAGAGATTCATATCCAATGATCATAACACAGCTGCATTTTATAAAACTAAATACATAAGTAAAATTAATTTCAATATGAACACTATAATATAAAACTCTTGTAATCTGCCATTGTATAATCGTTCAGGACCATAATATAAGTTCATAAGTTTTTTTCAAAATAACTTGCAACAAAGAAATACAACATTGGTTTTAGCAACATCAAGTACAATTATAATGAACAAAACTTTGTACAAAATTTTTCCAAAATAATATAGATTAGGTACATAAACAATGATACATAATAATGAATTTTAAATCTATCACACCACATGTCTTTTACCAAATTTAACATGGGCTCCTTTATGAATATTGGTTCTTTTGTTAAATTTAACAACTAAAATTTCTTCATAAAAATATTGAAATTAAATCCAAAACAAGATTTTATTTAAATAGAAGAATTAAAAAAAAGTATTTCAAAAACCAATTCAACAAAGGCATTGAGGAATTAAAAATAAGTATTTAAAGGAGAAAATTCAACATAGGTTCAAGGAATTATAATAATGCAAACAAAGGTCCCAAAAACAGATTGAGTAAGTTAGTTATAAATTTGAAAAACATTCCATAGCAATAGTTTTTTAACTTCATCCAAAATTACTTTGATTTAGGGAATGGCACAATATCCCCAAAAAACAAAATCTCCAAGTATCAAACCCCCACTAAGACAAAAGCTCCGAAAACAAAATCCTTTAAGTCAAAATTACTAAAGACTTTTACAAAATATTTATATATTATAGAATGGTTTTTGGTGATTTTGCCTTAGATATTTTCTACCCAAATTTAAATCTTCAAGTTCTCATTTAAAAATCACCTGTATTATAGGTCTCATCTTGTTCAACATTAGTTTTACAAAACGTCTATAAGGTCTGGTCTGAAGATTTGGATCAGATATTAGAGATACTTTGATTCAGGAAACGACACAATATCTCCTAAAAAGTAAATCTCCAAGTACAATATCACCGAAAAACTAAACCTCAAAGCACCTAATCCCCACTAAGACAAAAGCTCCGAAAACAAAATCTTCTAAGTCAAAATTACTAAAGACTTTTACAAAATATTTATATATTGCAGAATGGTTTTTTGGGGAATTTGTCTTGGAAGTTTTCTACCCAACCCTGAGATCTTCAAAGGCTTTTACAAAGTATTTATATGTTTAGCAGGGAATTTTGTTTTGGAAGTTTTCTACCGAAATTTAATTCTTCAAGTTCTCATTCAAAAATCACCTCTATTATAGGTTTCATCTTGTTCAACATTTATTTTACAAAACGTCTATAAGTTCTGGCCTGAAGATTTGAATCTGATATTAGGGATACTTTGATTCAGGAAACAGCACAATATTTCCAAAAAACAAAATCTAAGCATCAAATCCCTACTAAGACAAAATCCTCAAAGTCAAAATTCCGAAAGACTTTTACAAAATATTTATACTCGTATATTTAAGAATGGGTTTTGGGGATTTTGTCTTGGAAATATTCTACTCAACCCTGTCTTCAAAGATTTTTACAAAATACTAATATGTTTTTAAATGGTTTTTGGGGATTTTGTCTTTGAAATTTTCTCCCCAAGCCTATGATTCATTTAATAAATTTCTTTATGCATCTGATTACTTTCCTCTGCAGAACCTCATGCACATTCCAAAAAAATTTCAGAAACAGTTTTTAGAAATGTGAACTTTATTTCTTTAGTTAAGGGAGAAAGAATACTGTGAGCAAAAGAGTCGCGCAGACTCTTACCCATTAAAATACCAAGTTAACATTTGTCAATTAAGGGAAAACCTATCACATTTAAAATTTTCTAGGCCGCAAAACACAATAAAGAGGATTTGTGTCTGGCGCTAAAAAGGGTGGTGAAAAAGTTTAATTTACCTTTTTTTTCTTTTTTATACGAGGAAATGGAAAGCTCGAAAGCCACCCATTGAAACTGTGCGGTGTTTCTTTAGTGTGCGATTTTAACACACCATTTATGAGCCAAACTTTAGGAGAGAACCTGTAATACAAATGTATAGTTTGGCTAGAGGAAAGGGGATATGGAAGGAATTGGGATTATGGTGGAAGTTATTTGGGATTTCTGGATTATGGGGAATTGGATGGGATATTTAGAAGAAGAAAAACTATAGAAACTCCCGTTTTTTAAATTCTCCTAGAGGAAAATGCTCTTCAGTCTTGTTAAATTTAAACCTACTAATAAAATACGAGGATATATAAATTATATTAGTCTTAGTAGCTCTTAAACAACACATTATCAAAGACTATAGAGTAAATTTGTTTTCCTAGTTTTATTCTACAGTTTTTCCAATTTATACCTTCAAGTTCTTATTTAAAAATCATCTCTTTTATAAATTTTATCTTATTTTACATTATTTTTCAAAACGTCTATAAAATCTGGTCTGAAGATTTGAATCAATTTGAAGGCTTTTCAGGCATTAGCTTCATAATTTATCAGCAACCTTCCAAACCATATATTATACATTAAATGTTAATATATATTGATATCAAATTTATTATAAATATTCCATAGCACAAAAACTGTTTCTGTTTCTGTCACATAAGACAATTCATCAATATATATATATATATATATATATAAATATATATATATTTATATATATATATAAATATATATTTATCATTTCTAATATTTTTTATCTTTATCTTTTATCATTTATAATACAACCCATAAAAAAATTTCAAATATCTTTTTTTATTCTATTTTTGCCATCAAATATGAACCAAATAATATTACTAAAACCCTCAACAGTTCAAATTCTTATAAGTTCAATACTATTACTAAAATAAATAGCTGCTCCATTCACTCCATTTTGTTTGGAAAGAGGTAAAAATTGTTAAAACTGCCCTTTTTTTTTTTTTTTTTTTTTAGTGTTTTATTTTTCTATTCCTTATGATTATTTTTTACAATTCAAAAACAAAAACTTAAAAAGAATTCTTATATGCTAAAATGTAATTTGTACATGGCTGACCAATATGTCAGCTCTCACAATTTATATAGAACCATATTAATATATTTCTCTTTTGGTGATTTAATATTGATTTTTATTTTCAACATAATATAATTTTAGTTTTAATTTAATCTTAATGTAATTGAATTTATTGGAAAAATTTTTTTAAATAAAAACCAATTTTTTTATTTTTATGTTTTATAAAATTTTAAAACTAAACTAACCTAATACTTATACCTATACCTAAACCTACAATAACCTACGTTACATCTAAATTTTTCCAAAAGTATGGTTTTTTAATTTCTAATTTATTTTTTGAAGGAATATACTTATCATATTTAAACAACTCATTGTCATTAATATTTATTATATTTAAATTTAAAGGTATTTGTTTTATTTTCGCGTTTCTTTTATAGTGGTATAAAATCGGAATATTTTGATTATTTTCAATATAATTATGTTTGTCCAAAAACACGAATCCTTCTGGAGGCAAAAAACCTGTAACTAGGCAGTTTTTAATGTACTCAAAATCTTCGTACCATGGATGGCAGATTAATGAGTTCTCGCATGATTCACTACTCCTTTGAATATGGTTACGTATGAGACGAATGATAAAATTGTCGATTCTAACTATGTTCGCCTTATCATATATAAATTTATTTGAATAATAGTGCATATTAGTGTTAGGTTTTCTATTGTAATTTGTACAAGCTCTTAAACACTTGCGTTCGAATATTCTTAATTTTTCCATCACAGAAGCATTAACATTATACCATATTGGACAGGCATATGTTAGTACTGGACGGATTAAGGTTTTGTAGCAGAGCAATTTAACATTGTTGCAAAGTGTTCTGGAAAAGAACAATTTTCCTAAATTAATAAAGGCGTTATTTGCTTTTCTTATTTGATTTGTAACATGATAGTTAAAGTTTAACATATAATTATAGTGAACTCCTAAATACTTGAAGTTCACAGAGTTTTTAATTTTTGTTTTGTCTGGAGTTAATATATAAAAATCTCTCCAGCATGATTTAACATTATATTTTACCTTGTTAATAGTATTCCTGAATAACATAGTTTCACATTTTTGATAATTTACTTTTAGCTTCCAAAGATTACTATAAGATATCACTTTATAAAACATTTTTTGTAAAATGTATTGTGCATCTCTTAGATTATTACTTGTTGCGTAAATTGTCAGATCGTCCGCAAATGCTATACTGTAATTGGGCTCTAAATTTTTATTTAGAGAATTCAGTAATTCGCTTATGTATATATTGAACAAAATAGGGGAATTTACGGTACCCTGTTGTAACCCATCGGATAATTTGAATTCTTTGGATAAATGATTATCCGACCCCCATGTGCTAAAAGTTTTACCTCTTATCATGTTGTTAATCAGAATAACTAAATGTAAGGGATATTGATATTTTAAGAGTTTGTATATTATACCATCAATCCAGACGGTGTCAAAAGCTTTTTCAAAGTCCACAAAACATGCTGCTACAACCTTATCATCGTTTATATTTCTACATATATCCGATGAAAGCTTCGTCATAGCATGTATTGTGCTGTGTTTATGACGAAAACCAAACTGATTTGATGGTATAATATTTTTAATCTCAGTTATTTTGACTATAAATTTATTTATTATTATTTCTAGGATTTTTCCTATATTTGGTAATAAACTTATTGGTCTATAACTGCTAGGATCTGAAGCACTTTTTCCTGGTTTTTTTAATGTAATAACAACTGCTTTTTTCCACTTATTTGGGAAGTAGCTTATATTAAGGCAATTGTTAAAAATTATTGTGTATAAGTTAATTACTGAAATAGGAAGATGTTTTAACACTATATTTGGAATTTTATCTATACCTGACGATGTTTTACCTTTAAGTTTTGATAAAATATCTTTGAGTTCATTTTGAGCTATAAAATAATTATTTAAAGTTTCATTTTCAAGTAAATTATTTGAATGTAAATAATTGTTAAATTTAACAAGGGATATTTTATTTGTTTTGTTATTTTGAATTATTTGGTTTAAATTGTTAATACTTTGCTCTACATTGTTACTTATCGGGGAAAATCTGTTTGTAACTTGCTTTTGAACTTGGTATAAATGTGTTGCCATTACTTCATTTATGTGTTCGTTTTCTTTAATAATATAATTATTGTTTTCTATTTTAAGTTTATTTAAATTTAATTGGGCGTCGTTTAAAATTTGCGTATTGTTAATTGGAATTTTTAAGTAGTCAATTTTGTTTGAGGTTTGTTTTTTATAAATTTTTTTAATTTCAGAGAACAAGTTTTTATTGTTTGATAATTTTATGTTTTTGATTCTGTTAGTCCAATAATTATTTATTGAGAGTTTAATATTTTGTTTTATTAATGAATTTATGTTTTTCAGTAATGAATTAATTCTTAGAAATGATGGTGCGTTTTTGTCTATTTTTATTTTAATTAATTTAAATTTAGCTGTAAGTAATTCACTTTTATATTTTTTAAGTCTAGTAATAGTTGGATTTAAGTAAATATCTAGGCTATTAAAATTATTGTTTTTGGATGGGATTGCTAACGACATTGCTTTCCGTATTGAATTTTCAATGTTTTCGATATAAAAGTCAATGTCCCTATCTGTTAGGTTTTTATTGTTAGGAATATTTTTAAGAACATCATCATTTCTTACTAAATTATTTAACACTTTTTTAAATTTGTTCCATTTAGCTTTCTTAAATAAGTAAATTTTTTCAGGTGATGGAGCCAGTAAATATTCTTCCCTATTATTATAACTAATTTCAGTCCCTAAAGCTAAATGGTCACTATCATAAGAATATGTTTTTATTTGGTTCTGATTATTAGTTTTTAAATTAATTCTTATGTCAGTTAGGAATATGTCGATATACGATTCTCCTCTCGGAAATGACGGTATATCGGAAGAATATAATTTAATCCTATACATACAATTAAATCTTTCAATAAATTTTTCGAGAATAGATCCTCGAGCATTATTTGATTGATTTCCCCATTTTATGTGTTTAGCGTTTAAGTCTCCTGCCAATATAAAATAGTTATTAATATTATCTAATTGAAGAGTTTGAAATAATTCCAGTAATTCTTTATTAAAATTAGCATTATGATTTTGTGATGCATAAGCAGATATTATAAAAAGATTTTTATTTCTATTTAAAAGTCTTATTTTTATAATACATACTTCTAAACATTTAAACCTATTTAGAGTATATTCTTTAATTATATCAAATTTTAAATTATTTTTAATTAGAATGGCCGTACCTCCACCTAAAGTAGCTTCAGATCTATCATGTCGAATTAATTTATAATCCTTTATTTTTATACGACTAGTTTTATCTAATTTCGTTTCACATAAGGTAACCACATCCGGGTTGTGAACATTTAAAAAATTTATTAATGAAAGTTGTTTAAGATAAGATCTACAAGAATTTACATTTATAGAAAACATTTTTAATTTTAATTGTAGCAAAGTTTTATTCATCATCATGGACAGTTTCAAATAAGAAATCTACCCTTGCAGATAAACTTTGCATTTCTTTTTGCATTTCATTTTGTGCATTTTTAAAATCTTCATTTAATTTGTTTACATTTTTTGTTAAATCACTTATAGCTAAAAGTATTTTATCTAAATTTATGTTGTTATTGTTATTTGTATTGTTTTCAGATGAAATATTATTTTTATTGTTGGCATTGTTATTGTTGTTATTAATATTGTTATTGTTGTTATTAATATTGCTATTGTTGTTATTAATATTGTTATTGTTGTTGTTATTAGTATTGTTATTGTTGTTGCAAACAGCATTTGCATAGGAGCAGGTGCTTTTTACAAAACTATCAATTTTTGTTGTTTTATTTATTGTTTTTTTTATTTTATTTTGTTTACTTATCTCAATATCATTTATTTTTTTTGTGAAGACTGGGCATTTTGTGTAAGATGCAGGGTGACCATATGACTTGCACAAAGTACAAAATAATTTTTCTGCTGGGCTTTCTTTTTTAATAGTGCAGTTTGCTGGTAAGTGGTTACCGCCACATTTTACACATCTTAACTCCATGTTGCAATTATAAGCCGAGTGGTTAAATCGCTGACATCTTTTGCATTGTGTTATAGTTGGTTTTTTTAATTTCTCCCATTTTATTATCTGATGGTCAATATGTTTTATATTAAGAATGTTGTTAATTGAACTTTGTGGTTCCGCTTGAACAATGTAGATTGGTAACTTTATATTTTCTTTTATTGACTTTTTTGTGGTCATTCTCAATACTTTGGAGAATTTACATTGTTCTACATTTTTTGAATTAAGTAAGTTTAGTATTACTTCTGGTGCGTAATCGTTATGAAGACCTTTTAACACAAGGCTAATCGGTCTTTGGCTCTTCATGGTATAAGAGAAGCATTCTACCTTAGCCTCTTTTAAAGATTCAAAAGTTTTTTTATATTCACATTCGGTTTGTAAATACAGAATATGGCGTGTGTTTTTTATTGATTTAATAAAATAATTTTTAATTTTTAATTGAAATTTAATTAATTTTTTTATTATGTCTAAGTCGTTAGACGTAATAAATATTGGTGGCACTTTTTTGTTTTTAATATTATTAGTTGAATTATTATTAGTATTGGTATTTTGTGAATTTAAGTTAGTTTCAACATTTAGGTTAGAATTTTTTGGATTTTTTTTATTTGGATTATTGTTTAATGGTTTTATATTAGATGGACCGGGTAAGTTTTTTATATTTTCATTATTAATATTGGTGCTATTATTTGTATTGTTATTCATTTTATCAGTGTTTTTTGTTTTTAAAATGTCCAAGTAATTAACATTACTTGCAATTTCATTTCCACATGTTTTATTTTTTTCAACATTGACGATGACGTCATTGACATCATCTGTTATATCAAGATCGTCATCATCTCCTAATAATTGAAATCTATTGGTTTCAGTTGAATTGTCATTTATTAATTGATTAACTTTAGATTTCATAGATAATAATTCATTTTTAATACTTTCATTATTTATAATTTTAATGTTTTTTTTGCTTGGTACTTTTTTTATATTTTTAGATACCATTTTATGTATTGTATCTTTTTTTATATTCTTGCATTCACTGTCATTAAACATGCGGTATATTATACCGCATGAATATAAAAAAGAAAATTAATTTTGCACTTATTTTTAACTATGCTTTCTTTTTTTCACTATTATATATAAATAATTTTAAGTTTTTTTTTTTTTTAAATGTTAATGTTTCTTGCACTTTTACGCGCGTTTTTCAAATAAATTTCTTAAAAAATTTTTTTTTTTTTTAAGACCGATACAGTTTTTTCGTCTATCCACGTCTCGTCTTCTCAAGAGATCGATTCGAACTCCCGTTAAAACTGCCCTTTGACAATATGTCAATATTCATCAAATCAAATTGCATACCTTCGGGCGAAATTTATTCAATGAAAATTTATTAATAACTTAACAAAATTCGAATTCAACTTAGATAGACTACTCTTCTAAAAGTATTTATGAATTATGTATTGTTTAATTCTACCATGTCCAGACACAGAATTTGTAAGAGGCTTTCTGAAAACAAAATACAGACATTAATATAAAAAATTGTCATTGTGATTTGGATTGAACTGTAGAAGACACAAACGCCTACATTTTATTTGGTATTAAATCTTTAGTTTTACACATAAAGTTAAAAAAAATTTTATGATACATGGGCAGTAATCAATTTATTTGTAAAAAAATCTTGTATACATGTGATATAATCTTGTATGTACTTTTACGAGTGTATATGACAAATTTTTGATACATAAACAACTGTTGCTTCTATACATTTTAGTGTTATTTTTATTCCATTTAATGTTATGCAGTAGAGATTTATTGAAAGAATCATCAAAACCATTCTTATGTTAATTTTAATAGAAAGAATTTTCACTTAAATATAAATGTATATTATGTGCTTCTTGTAGGACTATTCACTTCTGATGATCATTTAGAATTAACAAATTAGAGGAGTTTTAGAGTTGAATAAAAAATCGGGTTACTGGTAATTATTTTAGTTTGTTAAGCAGTTTCGGAGCAGAAGTTGCCTTTATTGTAAATACTTCCTAGTTGACTTATTTTGTATATAAAAAGACTAGCAAGAATTGAATTCAAAACTCTTGTGTAAAAGGGAAAAAGCCAATATGTGCTATAATTACTGTGCTATAATAACTGTGATATGATACGTCATCTACTAAATCGTGCTGAATACATGTGTAGTGTAGTTAATATAACCAATTCTATTAAAACGGACTACATTAAATTGAAGTAACAATAAATAGAAAGATATTTTTTAAATTAATGTTGAAAATTGCAGGAGGGTATATATTTTATCTTAGCTAATATAGACGCGAATATGGCAGCAGAGGCCCGTGATCGGTTTCTAGACCCGCGACCTCTTTCAGAGCTGATGGCAGTGTAGTGTACGGACGCGGCTGCAAAAACATCTGCTTCCATTCCTTCAAGAGACGTATGCAAAAAGTTGGGTAGGGAAGAACTAAGGCAGGGATAAAGAGTGGCTCCTAGGGAGGACTCAAAGGTCTCAGGACTGACTAGAATAATGAAAATTGTTTGAAACCTGTGATAAGGTAAAAAAAAAACAAAAATTATTATTTTGATATATCCCACTAATTTAAGGAGATTATGACTCACTGATAATGAGACATTGTGCCTAAATTGTGGATATGGTCCATCAGAAGTTGTATAAAAGACATAAGGGCTTTATGGCCTGGGGCCATATGGTACGTCGCCGTAAAGAGTATGAGATAAATTTGAAGAGACTACAAGCAACGTAGAGAATAAAGAAGCTGATGATTGAAATAACTAATTCCGAGTCCGAAGTAGCTACTAATTTAATTTTCTACAATATTGATTTAATTAAATTATATGGCTATCATATAGAAGTAAAGCAATTATTCTGTTACAATAACCCTACGTTCTTCAACACATTTAAATAATTCGCATTCTTATCTAAGATTGTTCTTATCTTCAAAAATGTAAGAAACATAAAAGCGTGCTTCCAAAAAAAATCCTGTTGTACAAAGTGTGTTTCAACGTGTTATCGGAGAGCTATTTCGATTTCAATTTAATCTTTGATCTCTTAAGAAATAAAGGTTTGTTAGTTCTCGTACATAAATGATATTCTAAAGGGATCTTATTTTTAGATTTAAAAACTGGGTATGTATTCCTTTTTTCTACAATTTGAATCCAACTTTAAAATCTCTCTTAATTGAAAATTTTACCTACACATATATAAATAATCTGGAAAAATTAAATAAACCATTTCGAATACCTACAGTTATTAAAATTTTCCAAATTTAAAATATTTATTATTTAAATGTTAGAGAAATAAGACTGCGGGGTGTTTTCTCGCATTATATGTTAAATTACACCACTTTTGAGAATTAAAACGCCTGAGTGTTATTTCTCTTTCAATTCAATCTTCGAATTTTTGAGAAACAATACCCCAGAGTTTTATTTATTAAAATGTCAAAAGTTAAATTGAAAGAGAAAATACCCAGGGTATTTTTTCTTAAATTTAAATGTGAAATAACCATCCAAAGCTTTAACTTCGCGCAGGACTTTTTTAATAACAGGAAGACACTGTTTATACCCGTATGACTATTAGTCAAAATGGTATACTAAATTTTCCATTACGTTTGCGACGCAGAGAAATAGAGGGGTAGATATGTACTCAAGTGTATGGATCGGATCAGAATCGACAAGTAAATCGATTTAGCCATGTATGTCCGCACGATAATTTAAAAAATAAAGGAGCTAGGATTTTGAAATTTCCACAAATTCGTTTTTATGCAATAGCCATCATCTCTATTTAAATCCAGTCATTTTGGTCCAGGGGTTCGAATACCTGCCATACAACTTCTTTTTTTATATGAGCATCAAAGCTGGGTGTCTGAAATTTTGCCTAAAGTAGTTTAGTTTAATGCCAAAGTTTATTGCCCATTGCAGAGGGTTATATGAGCATTACACTGCACCTAATAAAGCTCTATGTTTAAAATTTTGCCAAAAGTAATTAATCGGATGATATAATGTTTATAATACGGTCACACGGGCATCCCAGAGTTGACACAGTCTACTCTACTACACTCTTCCTCGTTTTAAAATTTGTTGTTTCGTAAATGTTGAAAATCAATTAAAAGTAAAAGTTTTTATATGCCAATTCATTGATTTAGTCAAAAAAATCGAAAATCAAAAATAATAAAACGTGTTCACGAAATAATGGTTCATAAAATATAAACAAAAACCTTAAATAAATTTTGAAACAAATTATTTTTTATGAAAAATATTGACTTTAAATAAATTTCATTGAAAACAACAATTATCAAAAAACTATATGTTCATTAAACTTTTTAATTACTCTTTTCATTAAAAAAAAATTTAAATTTATAAAATTTTATACAAAAGTCAATTTTAATATATTTCGTGCAATTTTTTTTTTGAAATTTTAATAAATGTTCATTGTCTATTAATTGTTATTCCAAGTATATTGAAAGTGTTGATTGTTCACAAATCCAAGACTCTCAAAGGAATAAAGAAATTCAAAAAATTTCATGTGAAAGCAAATGGCTTTAAAATGCATGGGAAAAGTATGAATTAATATAAAAAACTATTGTGAATTTTTTTCTTGTAGTTAAAAATACACAATAACAATTCACAATAGACTCCTTGCTTAAAAAAAATATATTTTTTTTTATTTTAACTACTCCTATCAAACTGAACTTCCTGACCTTCCAAAGTTTAACCGAATACATAAATAAAATTTTTAAACATTTAATAATAACAATTTTTAAAAAACTTTCTATTTTATACTATACAACATGGTTTCAGATCCAGTACTCGAATAATTATTTTTGAAAAGATTGGTGTTTGTGATTTCTTAAAAATTTTAACATCTTTTGAATCAAAATTATGTATTTAGTTATATTTCAGAAAGCATTTTATTCCACATTTTTAAATAATTTTAAATTTGGTGGACGTCGGTTGAGGGAGTCAAATTCCTCACTTTTCTTTTATTTAGTTTATAATTTAAACTTCTCTTAAATCCAAATGCTTATAAGAGAAATTCGAAATTAATTAATTAACATTTTAATCGATTTAATTTTTATAATTCAAATTAATTTGCTTAAAGGTTGGCTTTCGAAACATCTTTTTTCAAAATGGGTGTGAAATGCTTTGGTTGGCAACGAATTTGACAATTAGATTTTTTTACATGACATATTATTTTGCGTTTATAAAGCAGGAGGTAAATGTGTTTTGTAGGCAGACCTGTAAAGTAATGATTACAATCTAAAAAAATTAGTAATGAATACAATCGTACGTGTTAATTACTATAACCCGGTATTCATTACTACCTAATTACTATTTACAAATTTTTGAGTTGATAGTTTGAAAACTCATCAATTACCAGTAAAACGAATTAATTATTTACTATATAATTCCTAGAAAGTAATTAAATTTCAATTTGAATTACTCTGGTAATTATTCTTGAAATTCAGACTTTTCTAATTATTTTTGATAATAAATTATTTAATTAAAAAAATTATTTGTAAAAAATACTTGTAATTCTTAAAATAAATAATTAAGTACTGGCCAATATACTGGTACTTGAATTTTACTGGTCTGTTTGTAGATCATCATCATCATCATCAACTGGCGTTACAGCTCGGGGTGAGCTTGAGCCTCTTGCACAACTAGTCTCCAGATATTTCTGTCTCTTGCTTTTATCTTCCAGTTTTGTACATTTAGTGTTAGTAAATCTTTTTCTACACTGTCCAGCCATCTCAGACGAGGTCTTCCCTGTGGTCGATTTATAAGTGGGCGATACTGAAGTATTTGTTTCTGGGGCCGTGTTTCTTCCATCCTCATTATATGTCCAGCCCACCGAATGCGTTGCGCTTTGTAGAACCTGACTACATCTTTCCCCTCGATTATACGGTCCAGCTCTTCATTTGACCTTTGAAAATATTCCCCGTCCTCTGTTATTCTAGGCCCGTAGATTTTTCTTAATATTTTGCGTTCAAATACTCGCAAACTTTTCTCTTCAGTGACCGTAGGGGTCCAAGCTTCACAACCGTAAGTAAGTACTGGTCGCACGGTTGTTTTGTATATACTGAGCTTGGATTTTCTGGTGAGTAATCTAGATTTAAATAATTTGAGATGCGCGTAGTAGCATTTGTTTGCAGCCACTAATCTGTCAGTTATACAATCTTGCATACTGTTGTCATTTTTTATTATCACACCCAAATACTTAAAACTTGCAGTACCTTGAAATTGGTAATCCCCGATGGTAATGCTTTCGGGTTGTCTTCTGCTTTCTCTTCTTGATACCTTCAGATATTGTGTTTTTGGTTGGTTTATTCGCAGTGCAATAGTTTTTGCAGCTCCTTCTATGGATGTGAACATGCGCATCATATCGTTCTTGTTTTTTGATATTATTACTATATCATCAGCATACGCATAAAACAATTCTGATCTGCAGAATATGTGACCTCCTCTATATAGATCTCTGACCGCATGATGTAGCATCAAGTTGAAGATTGTTGTCGATAGTGTATCTCCCTGTCTTACTCCTGATTTAATTCTAAAAGACTCGGATATATTTCGCTGTAATAAGACCTTACCCATGGTATTGTTTAGTGTCATCATGGTGAGATTTATTAGTTTCGTCGGTATACCCAAGTTATGCAAAGAGTTTGGAATTTTGCTTCTTTCAATGCAGTCGAACGCCTGTTTAAAATCCAAAAACAGTAGGTGTAAATCTGTGTTGAATTCATAGCATTTATCTATAGTTTGCTTTAGTAGGAACACTTGATCAGTTGTTGACCGGTTTGGTCTAAATCCACACTGATATTCATCCAATATTAGCTCAGCTTTTTCCTTTAATTTTTTCGAGAGAATAATTGAAAGCACCTTGTAGCATACATTCAGTAATGTAATTCCGCGGTAGTTCTCACAATTCAGTTTGTCACCTTTTTTATGGATGGGTACTATTAAGCCCGTAAGCCATCCTGTTGGCATACATTCCTCCTGCCATATTTGTTCCATCAGCTGGTGCAGCGTTAGAATGTTTTCCTCACCAATTTTTTTTATCAATTCGGCTGTTATTCCATCTTCGCCGGGGGCTTTATAGTTTTTAAGATTTTGTATGGCGTCTTTTACTTCATCTAACGATGGAGCTTCAATTAAGTAACGTTGTTGCTCAGTTTGCTCACTGATGTTTCTTGGTGTTACAATATTGCTTGTATCCCCTTCCTGCGTATTAAGTAGCTCTGAAAAGTATTCTCTCCAACGAGTGACTATTGATTCTTCTTCTGCAAGGGTGGCGCCGGTTTTATCTTTGCAGTTTATTAGTTTCGGTTGGAAGCCGTTTTTTTGCTGTTTAATGCCGTTAAAGAATTTCCTCATATCATTTCGATGAAAGTTCTCAGCTATGCTCTCCACTTTAGCTTTAAGGTGTAATTTTTTCTTCCTTCTGCAGAGTTTTGTGGCTTCTTTTCTTAATTCAATGTAAGCATTTCTATTACTCCTAGTGTTTCTTTCTAGACATTTTTGCCTTGCGTTATTCTTTCTTTCAATCGCTCTTTTACAATCTTCGTCAAACCATTCCGCATTTCTAGCAACTTGCTTTTGACCAATACATTCGGTTGCTGCTTGTGTTATTGCCTTTTCTAAAATTTGCCAATTGCTCTCAATACTGTTCGTCGTTTGTTCTGCCTGGCTTTCTCTTATTACTGATGCGATTTTGCGTTGGTATGCCGCTAGATTTCCTATGTCTTTTAATTTTTCATCGTTCCACTTTATTCTTTTTAATCCTCGGTTTTTTGCAACGTTGGAGATCCTCTGGCGTAGGATTGTTTTAACCAGATAATGATCGCTATCGACATTTGCCCCTCTGCATGTATGCGAGTCAATTATGGTTGAGAGCCTTCTTTTATTTATAAGTATATGGTCAATTTGGTTAACCCTTTGTGATCCTGGTACTTTCCACGTACCTTTGTGTATGTCTTTGTGTGGAAAATGTGTACTACTTATATACATATTTGTGCTATTTGCAAATTCGCATAATTTTAATCCATTTTGTGATGTGACATGATGCAGAGAGTGTTTTCCTGCTATGTTTTCTGTGAACGTTTCTTTACCTATTTTGGCGTTGAAATCCCCAAGAATGATCGTTGTATCATAACTACCGACGCTGCTACATATTTGTTCTAAGTCGTTGTAAAATATGTCTTTCTCTGTTTCATCCGCTTCTTCTGTTGGTGCGTATGCGGATATTAAAGTAATATTATTGAATTTTCCCTTAATTCTTAGAAGGCATATACGGTCAGTAACTGGTGTAAAACCTAGTACCGTTTCTTTTAGGCGCTTTGTAATCATAAAGCCTGTTCCATATAGACCACTTCTATTGACGTTTCCACTAAAGTATAAAGAGAAATTTCTCTTATGTATAGCACCATTTCCTTTCCATCTAATTTCTTGCAGCGCCAAGATGTCAATTTTATAGTCATGCTGTTGCTGAGCGATTTCGTGCATCATACCTGCCCGTAGCATAGTTCTAATATTCCATGTGCCTAGTATCAAATCATTTTTCCTTTTTCGTGCCGAGATTCGTGCCGTTTGTTCAAATTCTGTTATCCGAGGCTGAGTTGTGTTTCTCGTAACAATGTTGCTTTACGATGTGGCCTGTTAAACCAACGATCGACCCCCAACCTGGAGGACCAGGTCATTTGATATCGAAGTTTTCGTCTTCTAGCCTTTGGGAAACCAATCCCATAGTAAAAGATACAAGGCAGCACCTTCTTCCTCTCTCGTCGGTCCCTGACCAGGTTACTACACTGGGGTTGGTTACCCAATCTTTCATACTGGTTACTCAGGTTAACAGGTTCCACCACGTGAAGGTGAGAGTAGGAATTGAATAGCGAGGTCTGTTTGTAGATAAGTAACAAAAATTTTTAAGTTTTTACTATTAAGGACATTACGTATTCAAATATGTTTTGGTGAATGTGTAAGTAAAAAATATCAACAAATAAACATAAATGGATTAAAATATCCGAATCCTGAATAGGAATTTTGAAACTCCCCTTTTCGGTTCATTAACCATTCTTACCTAATTATTTTGCTCTGAGACCTGAAAGGCGTTAATAATATTATTAAAATGTCAATATTTTTTACAAATGTATCAAAACCTCATTCTATTATCCGGTTGATGCTATGCTATTTAAACTTGTATTTAAAAAAATCTGTTTTGTTCTAGTTTACTCCTTGGTTTTGACATTTTATACAATCAAAATTGTCAAAACGTTTTTCCTACAAACCCAGCATTCCATAAGGGTTAGAAACTTGCTTTTTGTAGAGTTTCGTTTAATTGCGATTATTTTTTGGGTTTAACAGTCCTATTTAATTTTGACATTTGTATGTCAAATTTGAAAGTCAAAATTTAATTTTTTTTTTTTTGTGAGGTACTTATAGCATAATTTGCTCTGCAAAAACCTTTGTTATTTACATTAATAAATGTATTAATGAATAATATAATATAATATTATACAATAGTAATTGTATAATGAATTTTGTATTTATAGAATAACAATAGAATAACATTTATAATCAATTTCATTAGTTGTAAACTCATTTGAAAATCTAATATAATTTTTGTGGCTTATAGTCAAATAGCATCTAAAAGTGGTTTTATTTAATGAGACACTTTACATAAATTTGATTTAACAGATGGTTCAAATGATCATAAAGATTATTAATAATTTTCTGTATACATTTTGTTTGTTTTTTACCATTGAGATTCCGAAAAAGCATATGGAAAAAGCAATTATAAACAATTATAAATACTCTACTAGTTCTTTGCGTCTCTTCGTTGTTTACGGATATGCCATTTCGGATCGATTTTGACAGATTATTTACAAGATTTTTTGTAAATTTTATTAAGCGAAACATCTTCATATGGATTAATTATTGTTTAAGGACTCTAAATTTTTGGAATTTAATTAATTTTGTAATAAATTTTAAAAGAAAACCTTTAAAAAAATTAAATGATTACTCGCATTTTATCTGACCAGTGGTAGAGACTACGCTATCATGTGAAAAGTCGCGGGTTCAAACTGCCATGAGATGTAATAAAAAAATATCGAAAAATTGTATAATTAAATCGTAATAGTTAATATCGAATTATGAGATAAGATTTAATATAAATATATAAAATTACTCTTGCGTAGGATAATAGATGGCGCACAACATTAACATTTGTATATTCATAATCTTATACAATAACTACAGCCGAGTAATCCACGGCTTAGTGAATATAATGAATAAAGACACTGAAACCTAGTCTAAATAGACTTGGTGAATGCCATATACTAAAAACATTTTATTGATAAGGAAAAATTTTTCTAAATATTTACTCTAGGCAAACAAATAGCCCATAACCTGCCATATCATTTCCCCTAAAATTTCAATGAAAATGTTTAAAATCACTCCTGGGAAAAATACATTAATATTTTTCCAATTATTGGCTTCTATTCTTTCTCTGTAATTATATATATATTAATATTAACAACATTTCCGAATTGAATTTCCTCTTCCATTTTTTACAAAATAAACATGAAATATACATAAATTTTCAATTTTAATATGTATATAGAATGAATAAATATTTTACTAACAAATTTTGTATATTTAAATTAAAATAGACATAATCAACATATCAATTTCAGGAATGATTTAGAAAACTACAAATATTTATAATTTATAATGAAATATAAAACATTTTTATTGTTGATATTTTAATATTAACACAACAAAATTATTCTTTGCTAACAATTTCAAAGTCTAATAATTTATTAACATAACCTAAAAATAGTTTTCTGTCCATACACATGATCAAAATCATTATTTTTCTTCAAAACTCTAGTAAAAAATCGAATTTAATAGAAAATTTGGTCAAATAAATTTTTTTATAAGAAATTTAAAAATAGAAAATTTTCAAAAATATATTGATGATATTTATAAACAGATTTGTTAACGCTTATATTTAATTTTGAATAAAATTGAAAACACAATTTATATTTTAGGAAAATTGGCTAGTTTTAATACAAATAAATCACACAATTATGTACAAATATAATTCAATTCGATTTCGATATAAAATATTATTTTTAATATTATTGAAATTTATCATTTATCCAAATTTCTCACTTTGCCAAAATTTATATAAACCACCTATATAAAAATCATGCACAGGATGTCCCGAAATAAATCTTGTAATTTTAAAGTACGATTTGGTAGTTTTATTAAAGTAAAACTAGTCACCTAAAATGTAGAAAATTAAAAATTTATGGTAGATCCTGGGATTTTTTAAAGTTTTAATATAAAAGTAAACTGCTGGATTTGAGTTAATAGAAAGAAAAATTGTTTCAAATTTAGCAATTTACTTTACAAAACTATACTACACTATTTGTTTTTTGTATTTGATAAAATGTTCGAGCCGTTCGTTTAAATCGCTTTATGGTGTAGTTTTGTTTTAACTTCTAATATATTTACTTATATATCATTTAAATTTTATTTAATAATCCAATCGATAAATTTGTTTGTTAAAACAAAAATTAAAATTTTTTTTATAGATAATTGTCTATTTATCAACATGCGCGTACACTGAAATCGAACTATTTCTTGCCAATATTCTTTAATGTACCTACTCAACTTGCTTAATCCTGTACGTACATGTATATAAGTTCCTACGTAAAATTGTATTGAATAAACGTTTACGAATTGAGTTTTTCGTGATCAAAGTGAAGTATTTCAGTTTTTAAAGTTACAAATTTTTTAAGAAACTATTTCTGTTGAATTTAAAAAAAAAAATTTTTACCTTTTAAGTTGTATCGAACTTACATCTATTTAGATCCGAAGCCACCCGAAGCCACTTCGCTAACCAATGAACCATACAATTTGTATAAATTTATTGTCAGATTTCTAATATAAATGTATCACTAACTGACAGAGTGAAAAATAACCCCATACCACAGGCAAGTTCATATAAAAGTATATAATAAACTGCATTCCCATTTATTTTATTATTTCTTTTGCGTTAAAAAAAAATTTAATTTTATCTTCTAACAAGGACCGAATTTTTATCTTTTTACATCCGAAGCCGCTTCGCTAACCACTGCACTATGCAATTCTTTTAGACACAGGCAAGTTAATATAACAGTTAAAAATAACTTAAATAATGGAAACACACTAAATCCAAGATGAATTGGGCCCTATGATATCAGACCCAATTTATGAAAGCTACCCTTCATGGATACCTAATAGTCTATGTACCGAATTTGAACTCATTTTGACGGTTGCAACTTTGAGTCATTTTGAGTTTTCGAAAAGTCTGGGGTTTTTGTATGGAACCCTTCCCACCAAGTGGTCCATATGACCCATCTACGAACTTATCCTTGCTTTTGACGAAAAAAACATTCGTAAATAATTTCATCAAAATCGTGTAAATTTACGCAAGTAATCGCACTCACAAACAAACAAAAATTTATATGTAAATTCGGATTTACGCATTTGTATTCAATTATTTTGTTGCAAATTAAAATTTTTTTTTGTGTATTCAACTTTCAGGCCCCTCTTGAATCAAATTCTGAAATAAACTTATATATAAATATTTGAAACTGGGAAAACCTATATTGTGAATCTAAATCTGAAGTCCATCTTAGATTAAAACTAGCTTTTTTCGCCGGTAAAGATTTAATTTGAGATTTCACTCTTATCTAATAGGGCTTAGAATTATTGAATTTCTTCAATATTATTTTCCTTTTAAAGAAAATGAAACAAACTATACAATTGAAACTTGATTAAAAAAATTTGGTACAATAACTAAAATTCCATTCAATGTAATTTACATATTAAAGTTTCTCTATCATTTTACTTTATAACTTTAAAAATTGCAATATAAAAATGATTATTTTGTCCTTGAATAAGATTTTTCTTATGAATTCTAAATATTCTACAAAATCTTTTGGCCCTTAATTTTCTCAAATTTTCATAAAACTCAGACCAACAGCAACAACACCATTTTTTTCAATAATATTTTTTTAAAATATTACTTTGAAACAGGACATCCACAATATATACCATCCTCCTACCCAACAACCCCAAATCAAAAACAGATGAAAACTTTTTAAAAAAAAAAAAAAAAATATTTTATAAAATGTGAATTTTATATTCTGCAGAAGAAAACCAAAATGTAACACAATACCAAATCAATATTCTAAGGTCTAAGAATTGAAAAAAATAATATTGTAGAATGTAGTGTACCATTTTTATACTCTATATCATATTTATTATACACGTATGACTATAAGTCAAAAGGGTAAACTAAATTTGCCATTACGTTTGTGACGCAGAGAAGGAGGAAAGTAGATATGGTTCGGATCCAAATCGAAAAATAAATCGATTTAGCTATGTTCGTCCATCACTACGATAACTCAAAAAATAAAGAAACTAGGATTTTAAAATTTTTACAAATTTGTTTTTATGTAATAGCCGTCATCGCTATCGAAATCCAGCTAGTTTGCTCCACGGGTTCGAGTGGCTGCCATACAACGTATTTTTTTAAATGAGCATTGCACTGTACCTATTAAAGCTTTGTGTCTGAAATTTTGCCAAAAATAATTTGGATTTATGATCAAAGTTTCTGAAAAATTTGGTTGGCAGTGGGTTCGAAATCTGCCTTTCAACTTATATTTTGTTTTGAATGATATATGAATTTCAGGATGGATGATATAATGTTTATATTACGGTCATACGGGTATCCTAGAGTTGTCACAGTCTACTGTACTACACTCTTCCTCGTTTTTATTGGTTTTTCCTTACTGACAATCGATGACCCATAAATTAAAAAAAAACATTAATAGAAAAAAACATCCCCATGTGTATGTGTTACTTGGAATCTCTTCAAGATTATAAAATACAAATAAACAATACGGATTGAATTGTATAGTTTTTATTTTCAATTTAATGGCACCGTAAAATAAAAATAAAAAAAACAAACTGCACAATACAAAATACAATGTAAATCGGATGTGTTCTATTATTGGATGAGTGAGTGAGAGAAAAAAAAAAAGGCATATTGTTTGAATACCACGTATTTTAAAATATTTCCTAAGAAGAACCAAAACAAAATGACTTTTAAATTTTAAGAGGTATTAAGCCATCACATTCACTTTGTTACTTTTGAAAAAGGTCTATTTTTTTTTTTTATTTTATATTTAATGATATACAAACCTTGTTTATACTCAATACAATGTTTTCAAAAGTTAGCTTCTTTTTTATTCACAGTACAATCACAGGTGTAAAAAATTTGGTCGTTGGTGTGAGAGCAGTGTTTTGATTTTCTTAAAATCATATCGATTTCCTCTAAATATCAAAGAAGCCAGTACTACAGTGTTGCCAATGCGTGCATTAGAGTTTAGACCAAATGACAACACTATAATATTTGATTAAATAAGATAGGATAAATAGATGAATATTAAAGATGTATCAAACCTAGATCTTCCTGGAACCTAAATCTTCAACGACTCAGTTCAGTTCATCAAAATTTATAATATAGCACCAAATATAGAACTTAACTTCAGCCAAACAGGTTTTAGAGCTTTTTTAGGTCGCATTATAGGACATTTCTCTGTTGAGTATCACCTAAATAAAATAGGAATAACTGAAGACGACTGATGTCGGTTATGTCCAATTAAATAAGAAACAACAGAATATCTGTTAAAAAATAGAATCCGTTTTATATTTAGATAAACTCACAGAAAGAAAGTCCATATAATATAAACTCAAACCGTTATACAAGAGTCAAACCGTAAAGATGAATTAATCAGAGTTGTAAGTGAGCAAACTGAAATGTAAAACTCAACTCACGCTCAACTCAACATTTGAGTTCGTTCAAACTAAGAGCGATACATTTTCCTCACCGGTTGAACGGACTCAAATGCTAAGCGAAATACATACGCTTACAGGTTTTGAGAGTCAATATTTGAGCTTTTAACAACTCTGGAACTAGTGTGCAATAAAATTTAATAGAGATTAATACTTATATTTCAATAATTTAACACTTTTGCGAAAATGTCACTGTAATAGAATTACAAATTAAAGTGTTAAAAACAACAAGATCTTTGTTGAGAATCACTGGAAAATTCAATGCGATAGTGATGTAAAACTTAAACTGAATAAAAATTAACACAAGTTTAACTATTATTAATCTATTAAACCTGTAGGATTTCATGTCGGGAATCTGCATTCACGCATGCTCCAGTGGCCTAATTCACTAAAGCTTTCTATTAGTATTTATGGTATTAGAGTAAATTGTGATGCTTCTAGCAAACATTTCCAAAGTTACAAACTTTACATACCACTAAATATTCTATACACGTGAATACGATATCCTCTTCTTTTCTCGAATTCCACAAGTTACGTGACGATTATGGCTTATAATTTTATCAATACCTATCCGTACCCTTTGTTTTGGGTATCTTACTGTGCATTCCAAAATCGGAACTGGACAGATAGAAAATAAAATAGATATAAATTTAATATATTCATTTGTATTTAATAATTTAAAGAAGATAGACATTTTACTTTATTCACCCATTTTATTATTTATTTATTCTGTCTTTTCTTTTTATTTTTAAGTTTTTACTTTAATTCTGTTTGATGATGAAGATTATCGTTTTCATGGTTCATAAAATATAAGATAACAAAAGGTTGAATATTATTTTGAGGTTCATAATAAAATACAATGTACACTTCATTTTTATGGATATATGGAGTTAAAAACTTTAAAGTTATAAAGTTCATTTGAATTTAAAAAAAAATTAACTTTAATCCTAAACATTTTGATAAAAAGTGCAATCAATTGTAAGAAACACATGTGTTTTGTTCGTTTACCATCTTATTGCTATGAGTCCTCAACTTGATGCTTTGGAAGAAACACTTATGATTTTTTATTTGAGAACAAAGGCAATATATAATGTACTTTAAAGCTTTTAAAAACGACGACGATTTTAAGATTTGCTCTAGAAATATGTTCCAAAATAGGTTCCTAATTTATAATTGTACATACTGCATGCAAATGAGTATCCGCCTAATGGTACTTTAGATTCTCTACAACTTTCTTATCTACTTCTTCAAGTTGTTCATTACATATCTGATGAATTTTGTATTGAACTTAAATTGATTTAAAAGCTTGACTATAGAGAATGACCATTGACGGGATTTTTATCCTCTTAAAGGCTTTTTGCACTGCAATAGATTTATTATAAAAGACTTTTTAACCTTATTAGATTTTCTAGTGTCTTTTACTGTTTTGATACTCAAGTCTTCTACAACAATGGCAATATTATTTTATGTTATTTTGTGTTTATTTTTCCATAACGTTCAACAATTGAACTTTTTGCTTTTATCTTCATTTATACATCTTAAAATATGATTTCGCCTTTCATATTACACTTTTGTAAAATAATACTAGTTAAAACCAAACCTCTCATTTTAAACCCATCGGATACAGATTTAGGATTTCAATAGATAGATTAGCGAAAGTTTGGGGTGGCTGTGAAATAAAAATACTGTAATTCCAGCTATTGAAAACAGTCCAAAGTTGTAATTGGATTGTGGGGAATTTGGTTGAAATGGGCTTTGCATAAAAGTTTCTATATTTTGGATATTGTAAGGTTTGAATTTTATGGGTTTGGATTTTGAGTTTTAAGATTTTGTGATTTAGAATGTTTTGATTAATCCAACCACTTTTCATACAAATTAAACTTTTTTTTTTCATATAAAAATGTAAATGTAAAAAACATGATAAGACTAAACAGAATTTTAAAAAAACACAATTTTGAGAAACAGAATTTAAAAACAACATTTTAAAAATATGATTATCTAAAACCGGCTTTCGCTATGCTTCAGTTTTTATTATATGTATAATTTTCAGTAACTCATTTATCTCAATGTTTATTATAAAACTGTAACTTAATATTTACAAAACACGGGAAGGGTCTAGCTCTAATAACTGTCATAAACAACTCATTCAAAGTTTACCACAAAAAAATATTTATAGTTTAAATTATTATTACAAATTTCTAAAATCTGGGAGGCACAGTGGTTAAAGTGCCTACTTTTCATTCGAGAGACCCGTGTTCAAATCTCTGTCAAAGTGACAAATAATTAATAATTATATACTCTTAGTAAAAATTTTATTATTTTTTAATATAATTTTCGGCTGGATGGCACAGTGGTTAGAGAGCCGACCTTCATGCGAAAGGCCCGCGTTCGTGTCACAGTGAAATTGAAAAAACTTTTCTGATGCTCGACTCGATTTAATGGCTTAATCAATAATTAATAATTTTATATCTTTAACATAAAAAAACATTAATATAACAATATTAATAAATGCAAAATATAAACATTTAATTTATTTGAATAATTTAACTCACAGATATAGAATACCATATAAATCAAATATAAAATTACTAGCAGATTTACCCGGCGTTGCCCGGAAGCTTGAAAATTGTAAAAAAGCAAGTTTCAACCAATTTTTTGAGATACTACTTTGCCTATAAATGCCACAAAAAAATATTTGTGGAGTTCCGTTAACCCATCGTGGCCCAACAGCTTTTTATAGGTTTTTTCGTTGCTTTGCTATATATTAGAAATGATTTAACAGATTAACTTCAAATTTCGTATATGTGTTCTTCTTTGAAAATGAAGTTCAATTTACTAACAGACTTGAAAGTTGTTAACCCCTGCCGACGATTGTTCAAAAAAAAATTTGTAAGTAAATTACGTCCAATTTTTGAAAGTAGGTACAACTTCTTTGAATTAGGGGAATACTTAAAAAAAAGGTTTGTCGAGTTCTTTTAATCGATTGCGAAACAAAAACTTTAAAAAACAGTTTGCAAAACAATTTGAACGATTATCTCTAATTTTTCTATACATGCTGCTTCTTGACAATTTGGTGCTCCTTGACGATATAGTTGAGGATGGTAGGTTTCCGGTGAACAATGTTAAATGAATTAAAATGACTATAGGTCAAAATGGGATTGTCTTGAATTGCCAACGCTTGAATAAAATATAGTCGATGGTTTAGAAAAGGTTTAAAAATTCGCTTTTCAACTTATATTTTGTTTAGTACTCATCTGAAAGTTGTAATACGCTCTTCCTCGTTTTTTTATGATTTTATGAGAGAAATGTAGGCTTATTTTTTGGAAAAACTGTTTTAAAATACTATGTATTTAAGCATTATATATAACAAATTGAATTTTTTGATTTTTAGATTTCATTTGAAGAAAACTGAAAATTTCATTGAATCTTTGTTCAAAACGCACAAACAGGTCAAAACCAAATTAACCACATGGGTTTTAATTAAAATGCTGGTACAAAATTTTCAATAAAATACTTTTAATCGTATAAGAAAATAAAATATATAGAAAACTTCATATCATCGTCGTGGAAAATGGGTTAATCGAACTTAACTAAAACTTTTTGCAGCCTCTCTTTTAGACTACAAAATCAACCTGTAAAATTGGACACAAATCGAAAACACAAAATTTTTTGAAAGTCCGCCAGGCCGAAATGGGTTAATTTATTCCAACCAAATTTATACAACTAAATGCGGTTGCTAAGAGGAACATTTGTGCAAAATTTCAAGTCAATCGGTCAAACAGTTTTGACTCGACATCAAAAACATTGAAAAAGCTTCTTTGCACTCTCTTGCCCAAACGGGTTAACCGAACTCAACAAAAATTTGTCCCAGACTTTATTTTCGACTGCGAAACCACCTTGTAAAATTGGACACAAATCGGAAACACAAAATTTTTTGGAAGCCCGCCAGGCTGAAATGGGTTAAATTATTCCAACCAAATTTATGCAACTAATTGCGGTTGCTAAGAGGAACATTTGTGCAAAATTTCAAGTCAATCGGTCAAACTGTTTCGGCTCGACATCAAAAACATTGAAAAAGCTTCATTGCGCCCTCGTGCCCAAACGGGTTAACCGAACCCAACAAAAATTTGTGCCAGCCCCTCTTTTTGACTGCAAAACCACCCTGTAAAATTGGACACAAATCGGAAACACAAAATTTTTTGGAAGCCCGCCGGGCCGAAAGGGGTTAATTTATTCCAACCAGTTTTATACCATTAATTCCGTGTAATAAGAAGAACATTCGTGCAAAGTTTCAAGTGAATCGGTCAAACCGTTTCGACTCGACATCAAAAAAACGAAAAAGCTTAAAACGGCTCTGGAGCCGCAACCTGCTGACTTATAAAAATGCGACATAGCCTATGTCACCCCCCGGACTCCCAAAATTATTCCTCTAAAATTTGGTGTCAATCGGACCAGTGGTTTTCACGTGAATCCTGGACAAACAAACAAACAAACAAATAAACAAACAAATTTTCTTCTTTATATATTAGATTACAATACAAAGAAATACAATAGTATCTTTTAAAAATTTAAGACTACATATTATAAGGTGTACTACTATCTCATGTTTAAATTGTATGTGGAATTCTTTAATATTCATTCTAATAACATGAATATAATATGTACCCGTATTCCAACATGTACCTATGGTATTAACAAGCTTATTAACCAAAAAGTTCAAACAGTTAACTTTTAAAATATTTGCAAAAACAAATCGTAAACTGATAAAACGGCAACTTGACAACCATTTTTAAATATATATTAATCTTTATTATATACGAATTTCCTTTTTGGGCTTTTCAGTTTAAAGAACGGATCATGTGTTTTGAAACGATAATTCATTAGATTCACACATAAAGATTCATTTAAAAAAATTTTTCTAAAACTAAAGATTATAGTTGCAATAGTATTACAGTAGAGTTCCATCACTTTGAAACCTTACTTAACTCTCATATAACCTTACTTAAACTTATATATTTTAATTATTAAAAAAATGATATGCAAATTATTTTTGATATAAAATTAGATAAAAAAAAAAGTTATCAATTCGTTTTGAAGTCAATAACTTTTTCAATATCGGTGTAATTGATGACAATCATATAGCAACAGACTAATCAAATCATATATGTTTTTTTACATGTCAAAGAATATTTTCCAATCCAATAGATTGTATGACATGATTTAATTTTAATTGAATTTTTTCATAAAAAGGGAAACGTACTTTTGTAGACTTAAATATTTTTAGTATCCCGATAAAAAAAAAACGTAATTTTAATATTTATTTTAATAAAATTCAGATTATTATCCAAAAAAGATATTTAATATATGCAGGACACTATCGTTTTTAATTCAACAAAGTATCTTAAAATGTAAATTATTTGGTCTAGTCTTCTAATATTATAATAACATATGAATTAAAAAAAAATTGATTATTAATATTTTTGAATAACTATCTTTTTTAACCAATTTTTAATTCATTTTTTTTTTTAATATATGTATTTAATTTAATGCTCAGTCATTTGTGAGGATGAACTTCTAATAAAATATCAAATAGAATTTAAAAATTTTCGTGCTTCAATCAAATGGCAAAAAAAGAAAATTAAAACCAATTTATGCTAGATTTGCATTTAAGATTTATGAAATAAATTAAAACGTTTATAATATGGACCCCAATTAAAATAAATTCTAGGTCTTTCAAAAGCAAACCACAATGAATACTAAATAAGAAATTTACCTCTTCAAATACTCCTTCTTTAAAAAATATGAATAAATGCTAATTTCCTGCTTCATTAGCTTAGATCTATCTAAAAATTATAATTAACAAAGAATAAAAATATAAGTAGATAAGTAAAATATTGAGGGTCGTTATAAAAGATAGGTTCACATTAAAAAAAGGGTAAAGAAAAGGTAAAAACCTTGGACTAAAGTTAAATTTGAATAACCCATGGAATAGTTGCTACCATTAAATTAAAATAAAATTATTATGTTTAAAATACTATTATTTGACCGTTAGCTCAGTGATAAAATGGCGGCCTTTCAATTGAGAAGTCTCGGGTTCAAACCCTGGTCGGATCATATCTAATAAAAAAATACAGGGTATATTACAATAACCAATTAAAGTTTTCTATCGTAATCAAGGCTACCTCTATATAACAGTACTGATTCATAGATGGTCCTAGGCAACATTGATCTTCAGAAACAAATTAATATAGGATAATTGTTGAAATTTGCATTCCAACTTGAAATTTGCATTCCAACAGTTACTTAGTTACATCCATAAACTGTAAACTGAAAGAGTGGGAAAGGAATACCGGACCATTTTGAAACATTTTTTACATCCAGTATAGTTTTCAATACTCATGACATATGGTTACAGGAAAATACGAGAGACAACTATTATAATTTAAAAACAAATGCTGATTTCGCGTTACCACCTGCTTCTCTAGATTGAACAGGTCCCTGGTTTTTCTACCCGTATAACTATAAATCAAAAGGGTATACTATATTTGCCATTTCGTTTGCGACGCAGGGAAATAAGGGTGGTATCTATAGACTCAAGTGTATGGATCGGATCAGAATTGAAAAATAAATCGATTTAGCTATGTATGTCCGTCCGTCCTTCCGCACGGAAACTCAAAAAATTAAAGAGCTATGATTTTGAAATTTTCACAAATTTCTTTTTATGCATACCTGCCATATATTTTCTTTTTTTATTTGAGCATTACTCAGTACTTTTTACAGCTGGGTATCTAAAATTTTGCCAAAAGTAATTTAGGTTTATTATGCCAAATTTGGTTGGTCTACTGCAGAGGGTTCGAGTAGCTGCCATACAAACCCTTCTTTTATATGAGCATTTCACTACACGTAATAAAGCTGTATGTTTGAAATTTTGCCAAAGTAATTAACCGGATGATATAATTTTTATATTACGATCATACGGGTATCCCAGAGTTGACACAGTCTAGTCTACTACACTCTTCCTTGTTTTTTCGTTGGATTTCTGAACAGTTTTACATTAACAAACCACAAACTATTCAGGAACTAAAACAGAATATTCGCACAGAAATAATTGAAATATTGCAAGCTTATACAATTTGTGAGTCATTGAGAGCTAACAGGAAAATGGAAACCATTTTAAGGATCTAATTTCCACACTTAGCTTAAAAATTTATACTTTTATTAAAAAAAAATTAAATAAATAAATTATAAGCATTTTAAATCAGTCCAACTTGCACTGACCCTGTGCATTTACCTAGTTTTAACATCTGATGCAAGTGCAAAAATTTGTTTGCAATTTTAGTTAAACGACGCACACAATTTCTTAATCCTCGAATTCACTTCTGACTTATGGAAATTGAAAACTTTTACTTTTTCCATGAAAAATTTTAAAATTTAAATTACCATGGAAACACTATTCACTAATTTCTTAAACTTTTTTAATTTAATTGCAAAATAAATTAAAGTGTTGAGAGTACACTGAATAGTTTTTTAAATTTAAATTTCTTTTATTAAAAAAAAACACATAAAACTCACTATTTACTCACTTCAAATAAAAACTAAAAACT
This sequence comes from Dolichopus griseipennis, assembly GCA_963082915.1. Lineage (NCBI taxonomy): Eukaryota > Metazoa > Arthropoda > Insecta > Diptera > Dolichopodidae > Dolichopus > Dolichopus griseipennis. Next base: position 312,645,778 of record OY720441.1, on the reverse strand, counting down.
AATTAGGTAATTAAATTAAAAAATCAAAAAAGAAGTTTTGTATAATTAATGAATCATACACCATTATTCATTCTCTACGTGCACATGTGAGCTGTTTAATTACCGGAAGTTGTTTTTAATTTTATTCTCACATTCAAAAAAAAAACTTATTTTCTTTCAGTCTCAAGAATTTTTCTAAAAAATTAAGAACTTTTCATATGTAAATAAAAATTTAATAAACTTATTTTCATACGAATTTTATGTTTAAAAAATTTTGTTATTTTATTTTTTTTTTTTTTTTTTTAGAAAAATTATAAACAAAGTTAAAAAATAATTATAAGTTAACACAAAGTTACTTATATATCTTATGAGTTTCAAATAAGATATTAAATCTTTTTTTTCATTAAAACACATTAATTTTCATCAGAATATAACATAATAGAAAGTAAGCCCACTCAGGGTGTATTCCTCTTGACTTTTCAGTTAAAAGCAATCATTATGAATGATATAGCAGAAGTTCCCCACAAGTTTTTTTTTCAAATATTTAACTTTATCTGAGTCCTACTGCACCTAAATCATATTGGACAAGATATCAATGAAATTTGACTAGTAAAAAAATGGTTATTTAATTTGTGTTAAGAAGTTGGTGGGCGCAATACGGTTCTGATGATATCTGAGTAAAACTAAGGTGTTTCAACGGAATACATTCGACCAAAACAGCTTTTTTAGAGCAAACATGGCAAGATCACCATAGCAATTTTAGACAAATAAGGCATAATTCATTGAAAAAATGTTCCATAGCTAAATTTGTGCATTTAGATGTTAATTATTTAGGATGAAGAATTATTGTGGAAAAAAGTTGTTACACTGAAACGGTTTAAAAAATCTGCAATCAACAATATTACGTATCGGTTCCGTTATTGTTTCAATCAAATAAAAAATTATCCGATAATACTTCATATCACAATTGAAGTTAAAGCTATATATCAACATCTTCTCCATCTCCAATTGTTGAACTTACCGAATTTTTAACTTTATTTAGTCCTCTATTTCCGTTGCTTCAAATTTAAATCCGAAAATCTAAAAGCAATTTCGTCGACATCTTGAAACATTTCAATACGATTTCAATACTTCTAATAAACTTCGGATATCATAAAATGAAAACAATTCAGTACATAAATAATTAAGTAAATTCGACACTGAAAAATAAATTTCTTTTTTCATGAAAATAAGAATTTAAGGTAATTTAAGAAATACTTAATATGATTTATAGGGAATGATTAAATACTTAAATAAACTCAAAATATTACAGTTTTATCAGAAAAAAAATTTAATATATTTTTTAATAGTTTCCTCGTATAAAATATTCAAAATTTACACAAAAATTCTTTATATTACTCAAAGCATTTACAAAAATTAAATGTTTTAGGTATTCGTTTTATCACAGTTGTCATGGGGATATGTTAAATTTGCAAATTTGCAATCCCCGCCTTTATTTTGTCATTTGTAGCCTTCTGTTCAATTTCATAAGATGGCATCATTATTTTTAGTGCGAACGGACAGGCGGACAGATGAATAAGATTAAATCGATTCAGGAAATTATACTTGTTAAAAATATAAAGATCTATTACATATCGAACTTTCTTTTCTTACAAATATTTATAATACATAAAAAATACTATAAATAATGGGTACAAGTTACTAAAATTTTATTCCCATTTTTGGTGTTCAATGTAAAACCGTTTTCTTCTATTTTCAGATCTTTATTAAAAATTAAATAAGCACATTTTTTCAAAATTTTTTTAAAATGTACTAAAAATAATATGCTGTTTCCACCACAGAACCAACCCCTCTTACAGGAAAATCAAAGTGTGAAACATTTTTCAAATATTGTTTACTGTTCTACGTGCGTACCTACGTGCGTACACACAGATGGACACCATAAAAAAACATGTTTTATGGGCTTCTACATACCGGAGTAATCCATATATACAAAAATTTTAGGGTCAAATTATTATTATTATATTTAATATAAGCGGTTGGTAAAAAGTTTGAATTTTTAACAGTTTTTCTCAGTACATGAATATATATAGAACCGCCTTTTGTTCTTCTTTGCCACATATACATAAATTTCTCTCCGCCATAAATCCACATTCTGGCAGGCCAAACTATTCCGCATGTGGAGGGAGGGAAACGATTGTGTAAGAAATAAGATTGATTCTAATTAATATTTAGGAAAAATCTCCTAAAGTTTTCCTAGCAAATATTTTTTTTAAATATTAATAATACATTAGTAGAAATATTTTTAAATTTTTCCCGGCCAGGTTATTATGCTCCATAAAGTTATGTTCCATTCGCTTATTTGGTGGTTATAGGTTTTCAAAGGAACTTCTTTTTGTAAATGTAAAATTTTAAAATAAAGAAAAGCTTTTTTTTTATAATTTTTCTTAAATTGTTCTCTCTTTTTATACCCTGAAAGTAAGGATCACATAGTATATTAAATTTGCTATTACGATTATGGCACTGAAAAGGGCGGGGGTAGATTTAGACTCGAGTGTATAGATCGGATCAGAATCGAAAATTGGGTTCACCTAGCTATTTATGTCCATTCATCAACACGATGGCTCGAAAATTAAAGAAGCTAGGGTTCTAAAATATTTACAAATTTACTTCCCTCAAGAACCATCTTTGCTATTGCAATACAATTGCTCAAAGACTTCCAGTAGTTACAACTTCATGACAACTTCTACAATTTCTTTTTTTATATGAGTAAAACTCCATACCTAATGGCTAAAGTTTGTACAAATTATGATAAGTCTAATGCAGCAAATTAGAAAAACTGCAAACCATTATTTTAAGATGGATAAAACTTAATATCTATTAGAGAAGAAGAGTATTTGGCCAAAAGGACCTAAGTTTAGCAAAACCTCCTTTTTACAGCCACCATACAATTAATATTTTCTATTATACATAACTGAGTCTAATATGTTGGGTATTTGGAATTTTGCCAAAAGTAATAAACCGGATGATCTAATGTTCATATTAAATTCATGCAGGTGTCCTAGAGTTGACACAACCTACTTCACAATCTTCTTCTACAATCTACTAAACTTTTCTTTGTTTTCATTAATTTTCAAATTTTTTATCATCAAAAAACGTTTACATTTTTTTTTAACGAAAACCATTGAATATAATTTTTACAGTGGTTCTATAAATGTCAACTTCCGTACTTAAAACTAAAGTTTGATAAAGTGAATATTGGATCAGAATTGGGACAATGTAAAACATAAAGAACTTTCACTTTATACATACATACATACATATATACATACATACATAAAATGTGGTGCACCTTTATACCTTCAAAAAAAAAAATTTTTAACATATGGAAAAATATTCGAGGAAATATTTTAGTTAAAAAAAAAAAATTTTGTAATAAAACTTTAAAAGAAAATCCATTTAAAACAGTTAACTTGAACTTGAAAAAAAAACCCCTACCCACTTTTTCAATTTCTTTCGGAAAACTGATCCTGACATAAACAATAAAAAACATTTAGACATGAGTAAAAACCAATATGAAAATATATATTTTTTAATTTCATATTACAATTTTTAACCTACAAAGACATTTTAAATTCCCTGGAAACCCTTCTTTTGGAAATTCCATTTATATTCCATATATATTCCATATATATTCCATATATATACAAAAATAACTTTTGTGAACAGAATAATTTTATATAAAATTTTATTTTGTCTGCTTTTTAATATTTAAATCACTTTTATTTACATTATTTAATCAATCGCATAAAGTGGTCGTTTACGAACTGTCATTAAAATTGATTGCGATCTCACAAACGAGAACCATAACAAAATATTTTAAAATAAGAAATATGGCAGTTGTGAAACCTTACATATATAAGGACGAACACTTCCAACACGATAACATAACCAAAATATGAAATTGCCTATTATTTTTGCATAATTAGATTCTTTTAATACATTGTATTCAATTTAATACAATGGAAATATTTAAGCAGATTTGCTGTTTAAAGGACACTATAAAATAAAAATCCAAAAGCCACAAGAAAACGGTATTTTGAAATAATGCCCTAGAAAATAAGGCAGATTTAATATTAGATGGAATTTTTTTTTATAAAACTATTAGGATGGTTATTTGCAATATTCTAAACTTTTTTTAAAAACCGGATGAGTACAATATTCCCAAGGCAAAATCCTTAAAGACAAAATCCTCAAAGTCAAAATTCCTAAAACTAAAATCACCAAAGTCAAGAATCCTAAAACTAAAATTCGCAAAAACCAAGCTCCAAAACTCTGATTTTCTAATCAACTAGAAATCCCCTGATTCATAATCTCGCATATACTTTGCTTACATGTTCTTAGTATATGTAAATATTTTAAAAAGACTTTGCGAATTTTTATTTTAGGGATTTTGACTTTAAGGATTTTTTCTTAGTGAGATTATTTAGTCTTGGAGAATTTTGATTTTAGATATTTCGTGCTGAGCCCGTTTACAGTAAATTTGATAACAACCGGCTTTAGATTGGCAACGAATTTTTTTTATTATTTTTTTTTATAATTTTGATTTTTAAGATCGCCACTGGATCTATTGCAATTACTCTATAACTAAATCTGCCCTCGAAAAACGGTGAAAAATATTTCTATGTTAAAGTACAGCGCAACAGAGTAACAACACAACAAAGTAATCCACATACATAGCTAAATCGATTTATTTTTCGATTCTGATCTGATCCATACCTTTGAGTCTATATTTACCCCATCCCTTGCGTCACAAACGTAATGGCAAATTTAGTATACCCTTTTGACATATAGTCATACGGGTATAATAAAGAATTATCGAAAAATTGGTATAAATATTAGTTCTTGGGATCATTTTTTGTGGTGGTGGGCTTTCTACATAAAATTCTTTTAATTCCAATTTGTTTTTCTTGGGCTTTATTTTAAGGCACCTAAAAGCCTATTGAATTGATTTAATTTAAATTTTATGATAACTTTTGGTTTTATATAGCACGCGTTAGCAGTCATAAACAGTTATAATAAAACAAATATATAATCATATATTCACTCAGTATTTTTTTTGTTAACTTAAACTATACCTTCATTTAACAGTTTTTTATTCAGTTTTTTTATGAAACTTCACTTTTTTAAATTCAACAATAATGCGATGCAGTAGGTTTTTAAAGAAAATTAAAGAAAAACTTTCAAATAACGGATACATGAAATTTAAATTTACAGTTTTTAAAAAAAAGAAAGAAGAAGTTAAAGAAATTTTAAAGATATTGAAAACCTTGGAAAATTATATTAAATTAAATTTTATTTTCCATGTGGATCTTTATGAAATCAATAAAAATTGAGTCTTAAATACTTAAAATTTTCGGTGAAACTTCCGGAAAGGGGTTGTGAGCTATCAAGATCACGTCATCACATAACGGTACCAAATATCTCAAAGTTTCCGAATATATATACCATTAGTGGCGATGGCGCCATCTAGTGGTCGAAAAATGCATTACAAAATGTTCCTAAGATTTTGTAGCATTTTAATTAAAATGCTATATTTTTCCTGTAAGACCATAAACTAGAACCAACATCATATAATACTGTAGAGCATAATATTGCCTTTCATATAAATCTGGTTTCATCTGAATCGGTGCTACCGTTTTTAAGATATTGCAATTTAAAGTGAAAATTTAAAAAAAAAAAAAAAAAAATCAAACTTTCAAAAAAACTACTATAACTGTGAAATTTTCAAAAACACCCTGTATTATTATTATACCATTAGGAAGGTCTCTTAAAACTCTTTCCAACGGTATATAATAAGTATATCATATGTTGACAAATAGCCCCACCAGAGAACATAAATGCAAAAATGACACAACAATTTTATTAAAAAATACATTTTCATACTTTATTTGTCATAAATTTATTTTGCCTTTTTGGCAAATTTAAAAATGTAAGAATGCATTTTAGGTTTGGGTACAATATTGAGTTTGGTTCTGGCAATTTGTTTTCAGGGATTTTGGAGGTGACAACCTCAAAGTTTAAAAATTTTTTTTATTTAAATATGTATGTAAAAATATAATTAGAAAGGCCCTTAGGCTACAAAATCAGAATTATGCGCTTTATCAGACTATAAGAATCTGAATTAGGAGGATTTTAGAGTTGCGTTTAAATTCAGGATTACCGCTTTTTCCAGAATATTTATATATGTATATGTATAACAAATATTAGAAGAGATTTTAGAGGCGGATTCTAAATGAAGATTACCGCTTTTTCCGTCTATAATATATATGTATGTTAGTTCCTCAATCAGAAGGGATTTTATAGTTAGTTTAAAATTTGTGATAGCAGATAGGGATTATATTTTTATTTCATTATTTTAATTAAAGATAACTTGATAACCTTTATAATAAATGGAATTTGTATTCAAAACTTAGCGGAATGTCGTAATACGTAGTGTCTGAAAAAAAATCTACTACAATATAAATTTACATTATGCACATAAATATGTAGGCATTAATCAGTATATAATTAAAATATATACCTAATTACGTTTATTTGTTTATTTATATATAATAATATGTGAGTTATTAAGATGCATCAAATAATTAAAAATAATGAAACAAATAAATATATAAAGAATATATAAGTCCAGCTCTAATAGTTGAACCCAACTCTAAAATCTTTTCTAAGTCAGAATCTGGCATATTCATATATATTTTTAAATATTATGGAAAAAGCGGCAATCCTGATTTAGAATCCAACTCTAAAATCTCTTCTAATATTGGATATACATATACACATATATTATAAATATTCTGGAAAAAGCGGATCTCCTCCTAATTAAGAATCAAACTTAAAAATCTCTTCTAACATTGTATATACAAACACACATATAAATATTCTGGAAAAAGCGAATAATTCTGATTTTGTAGCTAACTCTAAGGTCCTTTCTAATTATATTTTTACATATATATTTAAATAAAAAAAATTTTAAAACTATGAGGTTGTCACCTCCAAAATCCCTCCAAATAAATTACTAAAACCTAACTCAATGTTGTATCAACCTATAAAGTACATTCTTACATTTTAAAATAAATATTTCAACTGGAAAACAAAAAGCCAAAATAAATTTATGAGAAATAAAGTATGAAAATGTATTTTTTGATAAAATTGTTGTGTCATTTTTGCATTTATGTTCTCTGGTGGGGCTATTTGTCAACATATGCCATACTTATTATATATCGTTGGAAAGAGTTTTAAGAGACCTTCTAATGGTATAATAATTATACAGGGTGTTTTTGAAAATTTCACAGTTACAGTAGTTTTTTTGAAAGTTTGATTTTTTTTTTTTTTTTTTTTTAAATTTTCACTTTAAATTGCAATATCTCAAAAATGGTAGAACCAATCCAGATGAAACAAGATGTTTATGAAAGACAATATCATGCCCTACAATATTGTAAGATGTTGGTTCCAGTTAATTGTCTTACAGGAAAAATATAACATTTTAATCAAAATGCTACAAAATCTTAGGAACATTTTGTAATGCATTTTTCGACCACTAGATGGCGCCATCGCCACTAATGGTATATATATTCGGAAACTTTGAGATATTTAATACCGTTATGTGATGACGTGATCTTGATAGCTCACAACCCCTTTCCGGAAGTTTTGCCAAATTTTCTACCCTTGAAAACCGTAAAACCAAATAACATTTAAATACTTTTTGATAGAATAAAATGTCCATGTGAGTTCAAAGTCAAAGTAAAAATACCTACAGAATTACAAAAAAAACATTTTGCAATAAAATTAGACCGGTTGAGTTTTTCAATTGAAATGAATAGGTTAAAATAAAAATGGACTATACACAGTTGTAATTCGTAAATTTGTCATTCCGCCACACTTTTTATTATGCTTCTGGTAGGATTAAAAATTTGTAAGGATTAGTATCGTACTGAAAAAAGTTAAAAATGTAGGTGTAGTATAAATCAACCCTTTAAAAAAATATCCTTCGACGATGTAAACTTCCAACCATAAACGTGTTTTAAATAAAATCCTCATTATACAAAATTAAGGTCGTTACCGAAATTATTGCACTACCACTTCTAGCACTATTTTTCCCAGTTTATCGTGCTATTTTCCCTACTTAAGTATTTTTCGAACTAAAATTTACGACAGTTAATAAATTTTTAGTAGTAGAAGAAGTATTTCCTCAATATATAATTTTGTAGCATTTTTGTGTCAAATTTATTTTGACAATGCTAAAAATATTTTTCATTTTAGCTTATTCCAACTGCATCTCTATTTAATTTATTTTTCTTTCAAAAAATTTTAAAAAAATATTGAATAATATGCTGTCAATTTATAGTGCAAAGTACAATAATCTGGTTTGGTTATGAGAACACTAAATATTAGACAGATATTATAGTATTAGTGCAATTAATGGTAATGAAACAACACTTGATACTATTCGGAGTTATAAATTAGAGTGACAAGCTAGTTTTTAGTGGGAAGTGCGATAATTTCGGAAACGGCACTAATCTTTAAAAATAAATAAAAAAAATAATTTTTATTTTAATTTAGATTTTTATAACCCCTATTTAAGAACCAACAAAGTTTAAAGCTTCAACATTATATTTTAACATGTGTTAAAGGTTTTCCTTAAATTTAAAAGGGATTCTCAAAATTGAAGAAATTGTCTCTTAGTTTTAACCATTTTTGCTTAGATAATAAAATCCTATGAAAAATTTAAAATTGTGGCGGAAGTTACAATTTAATTTCTAGAATCTGAAAAAAATTGGGCGGGGGAAGTGTTCTTAGATCCTAAGTTTGCTTAGTAAAAATTTGGGAACCTTGTCCATTGGGGTCTTTTAAGACTTAAAAATTTACTGTTTTTATAAGTAAACAGTAACTTAGTCATCCACGTATATATTTACTAAATTAAACGTAAACATTGAAGCTAGTTATGAACATTATATTTCTATAAAATACTTAGTATGCAACACTATATAAGTTTAAAAATGTACTTTTTAAAAACCCTTGGTTTTTTTCATCACTTGAATAACATCAACTTCAATTAAAAACCCAATAAGATGCCAAGCAACGTGCACCGGTTATTAGCTAGCCGGTTATATGAACCCAAAATATACCATCAATATTTTATTTTCTATTTTTTAAAAGACAAAAGTATTATTAAAAAAATTTTTGTTTTTTACATAATTGCAAAATAATATAATCCCACTAGACAACAATTTTTTGTACATTAAAAATATTAAAGTAAAAACAAATATAAAAAATATATTTCAAAAATTTTTTTTTTATTTTTAATAACTTATAATTAATTTCAAGAGCAACATTTTTTTACCAAAATAAATTGCAAAAACAAAATATGAACTTTAACATTTAAAATTTAAAGATACCAATATTTTATTTTATCTTTCTTCCTAGAAATTATTGCGTATATACTTGGTAATGAAATTAATTGATATTAAGTTTTTTTATGACAATTTTTAATTAAGTATTTCTAAAAAACAATTATGATCATCAACAATTCTCAAAATAAACAGTTGAATCTTTCTTCCTGTAGATAAATAGCCTTGAAAAATAAAAAAAAATCAAAATAAAATTGTTCGATGCAGCAGTAATTTTACGTCCCCAAAAGAAATTAAAGACCAAAAATTAAACCTTGAAAAAATAATATTTTTATTAATTGAAAAAACAAACATAAAAAGAACAAATTTGAAACAGGTCATTAAAATGATCCTGTGTAAGTTTAGTATTATACACATGTTGAGATTTTTATTTTTTAAAACGGTTTACTTTTGACATTATCAAAAATTATCATGCTATGACATTTATTACTTTCAATATTATAAACTTCCCATTATATTAAAAAAATAAAATAAAAAAAAAATAGATCAAGCTAATCTATAAACGCGCAAAGAAGCACATTTCAAGATATTTTCTAGATATAATTAATTTTATTTATTAACATGACACAAAGGAATTAAACAAAATTATTACTAAGAACCTTTGCTGCTAAATGATCATTATGATTTAAATATTGTATTTGTAATTTAAATTGTATGATAATAAGACAATGCTCACATATTTTTTATAGCTCTAGAGCATTTCATCTTTTTAGATAAAAATTACCATATTCTAAACCAAAATCATGTCTCATTATTATATCACTATAATAGACGTTTTACATGTAAAACTTTAAAATAAAATTGAGGCAATATCAACGGAGCAAACTTAAAATGTGGCATATCTCTACCTTATAAAAACAAATTAACAAAAATAAACTATTGGTGGTTAGGTAACATAAATTATTTAGATGATAGTAACAATTCATATTATGTTTAAAAGAAGGTTCAGTTAGTTAATTTCGAATTACTAGGCTAAAACTTATAGTTTTTTGTTTCCAAATTTTTTGAAAATATTATTTTTAAACTAAACATACAGATATATATTATATTTACATTGTATATTTACTTGGAAGTGAGGATTTGATTGGAAATAACTTAAACAGCCATTTTCTTTTGTTGATTTTTCTAGAATTACAGGCGATTTTGTAGTTTCATTGAAATTGCATACTTTCGGGCGATTCTTAACAAATTGTATGTGCAAGAAGTGCCCTAGGGTTTTGAAACTAAATTGTACTTGAATTAAATTCAAACTGGCTGTAAATGTGTTGCTGATTTAAACTTTAAGGGTATCTTAGATTACACTAAACGAATTCAAATGTTTTAATAAACTTAAATTTTATTTTTCTAAAATACTGACTATTTAGATATTAAAAGAATTCCTATGGTTTCTTATCAAAATCAGCCAAAGCATTCATTTTTAATTAGAACATTTTAATCTCCCTTTGCAAATTTTCATTACCAAAATTCTTATAGATCTTCAACTGAATTAGAAAGACATAATATACAATTAAGATTTTTTTTTAATGACTTGTCCACGACAAATTTTTTTCTTATTTCCATGCTTCTTCCCTATATCCTGAAATCCTGAATAAAAGAATTAAACTTTTATTATGAACGTTTATTTTTTGACAAATCATTTACAAAACATTATGTCTAAATATATATAATGTGAATATATACATATATATATATATATATTATTTTGGTTATTATTTTGATTGTCGTCTGCGGAAATGACTTTATAAAAGATGAAAAGATGTAAGAATTAAATTAAGAAGATAAATTAGAAGCTATTTAATGACGATTGAATTTTTTTTTAATGTGGTTTCTTTAATACGAATAACAAAAACGAACATAAAAGTTGGCTTTTAGATTAAGACCATTAAAATTAAAAACAAAATATATATTTAAAAGTATATTAGAGTGAAAGAGACAAATGAAAAACAAAATTAATATGATTAATTATTATTATAAAATATAGAAAGCCTATGATTAATTTTAATTAAAAAATAAAATAAAATTTTTAATTGTGGTCGTTGGGTCATTTTGTTCAACCACTTTTACAAGACATTATTCAAGATTTGATTACATTAAATTAAAACTAACATTACTAACTAACTAACTTTAACGTTTCTACATGTTCTAAGGCCATTACTATCAAACCAATAGTCCTATTTCACCCGCTTTTCTTCGACAATTACTTATTTACAGTATAAAAGTCATCAAAATAGTATTGTTACTTTTTGAATTATCGGGCGGACGGATGGACAAACAGACATCACTAGATTGACTCAAGAGGTTACGCTGATCAAAAATATAAATACTTTTCCATGTCTAGCTTGCTTCCTTTTGATGGTTACAAACGCTGTACCAAAGTTAAAATACTTTATACCTTTTTTGGTGTAGTGTATAATTTGGTCTCTTATATTCTCGAAAGTCCTTTTCCTTTTAATACTTTTCTCATAATTTTTTGTAGTCTATTTATCGTTTCTGGACTACACATAAATAGAATGGATGAACAATAGCCAAAATGAATGAGAAATTATCGATTTAAATATTAATATTGCACTTTTTTTTTTGTGTAGTCCAGAGTGTAGTCATTCTTCATTTAAATCTTCGCATTTATCATGTCTGCATGTCTATCAAATTTCAATCTATTATCCAAATAGAATACCCTAATACTTTATATACTCGGACACTTTCCAATTGCTGACTATCCATTTCAATCACTGCTCTCAAAACTTGATAAACCCTTAATACATATACATTTAGTTTTATCAATATTGATCTTTAATTTGTTTTTGATAAGCCACTCGGATAGATTATTGAAGTCAATATTCATTTGAATCTGTATAATCTGTAACTTCTTGCCAACAATGTGTAAAAGTGTATCAACAGCAAACAGTGAAACAAATGATTTCTCAATGCCACATTTTATGTCGTTTATATATAACAAGAACAAAACAACTCCTAAAATTGTTCCTTGTGAAATCCTTATTCCTATTTGTTTCGCATCTGACTATTTTCAATTTACTTTAATTCTTTGTGTTCTGTCAATCAAAAAGCTTTCAAATTACTTCTTATCCTGGATGCCATATTTTTTTAATATTTTTAAAAGAGTCTCTCGATCTGAAACCCGACTTTTCATTATTAAATATTCCTCAAGTTGGATGTAAACGACTTTTTTCAGAATTTTTTCATAGGTTGGTCACATATTATATATATACTATTATTGATTCTTTCCAAGCCTGTGGGAATTCTCCTTCAACAACTTGTTTATAACATTCACAAGAACAAACAATTCTAGGTGCCGCGTGAAATAACGCCATACGAAATAAAGCCATAATGGCTTTATTTCGTTATTGAATGAGAAATATCGCACATTTTTTCGCGAATGGCTTTATTTCCAATTCAAATGCGAAATAAAACCGTATCATTTTCTAAAATTTACGAAATAAAACCATATAGTTAAATTGATACAAATTCTAGTTTTACTGAAATAAAATATGTTAAAAAATATATTTTTATTACGAAGGCTGCCACCGCCAAAACTCCCGCTAAACATGTATTGAAAAACTGATATTATACTGAAATACTGAATTTATAACCAATATTGTAAAATCAACCCCCAAAAGTTCAATTTTTCTAAATAATATATATCTAAACAAGAAATTAATGAACTTGGATTTTAAGCGTAATCCGTTGGTTTCAAAATATGGATTTCAATAATTTGTTTAGCGGCGGCAGCCTCTGCTATTTTAAAAACTTCGGAGCAAAAATATTTATATAAGAATAATAATTAGAAGGGATTTTAGAGTTGGCTCCAAAGGAAGGAAATACGCCTTTTACAGAATCTTTATATACATGTAATATATGAGATTCTGTATATGTGTATATTCTGTATATAATATATGAGATTCTGTATATATGTCAGATTCTCAATTAGGAGGGTTTTTGGAGTTGGATTTAAAATCAGGATTGCCACTTTTTCCAGAATATTTATACCTATATATTAAATTTTAAAAGAGTATTTTTTTAAAATTTTAATTTTTTTTGGAATTTTTAATTATAATTATTTTTGTTTGGAACATTAAATTGCTATTATTTTTACAAATAAAATTACATTTTTAAAAAGGAAATAAAGCCATATGGCTTTAATTCGCAATTATAAGCAAAAAAAAAACCATACGCGAAAAAATTGACGATATGGCTTTATTTCGTATGGCGTTATTTCAAGGCACTTCAATACTATTTCATTGCAAATAAATTAAATATCATTAAATAACATCACTATTAACATTTCTCGTTTCATATTTTTAATAATAACTTCCAACTCATTATTTAAACTCAGATTTTGTCTCCTCATTTTTCACTACCAAACCATTCCGCTGATTTCCCCGCTTTCATCAATATTTCGTTGAAATATAGAGCGCTGATTTTTATATTTGATATATTTCGTATATTCGTAAAATTATTGTTATAATTAACTTACAAAAATATTAATTATATTTTCTTCCGCAAGCCAAAAGTTAAAAAGTCAATACCATTACTTTGTATATATGTATACCATATATATATAAACCATACATTGTATATTCAAAATAAATTCTAATTAAACCATAATTTTCTGTTGAACCAAAGTATATAAGTTTATAAAAAAGTTAAATGAATATATCAAATGTACATAATACTGATATCATACAATAACAGATCTATATATTAAGAATAGATATTCTAATTTTGGGGAATTGACGTAACCAAGTACAACTAAACAAAAAAAACAGAAGCAAATAAACTAATTTCCCTTGGCATTTTTTTACGTAAACACATTAAAATGTCAATATAAAAATCCTTTGTAACATTTCTAAACTAATTAACATCATATATGATGATAACTAAAAATCAAATTTAGACTAGACAAATATTACCAACACAACCAAAAAATTAATTTTTGGTTAACCATAAAAACTATAGAAACACTTGAAAATAAAACTTTAGGCTTTGTTATATTGGTTATAATACAAAAATTTTTATTTAAAAAGTCTGTTCAACTGTGTTCAATGGTTTAATATGAAATTTTATTTTATATGATTAAATCCCATTTTTAACCACAAAATTAAACCTTATTATCACCATTTAGACTTATACGTGACGTTTAATTAACAGTTATGGCTAAAAAACTGTTAAAAATAATTTTAAATCAAAGTGGAAGTTGTTTAGTCATTTCTTCAGTCTGGAGTCCTCAGTGGGAGTAGACTAGAAATTTAACCCAGACAACTTCTCAAAATTATTTCAACTCACAAAACCCTTTATATAAATTTATTGTTCTTTATTCAGGCTGGAATCCTCAGTGGGACCAGACTCAAAATTTAACCCTGACAAAAACCCTTTATATAAACACGGTTAAATAAATTCAAGATGGATTGTATAAGCTTTTCTTCTGACATAATGTGGTTTGTATTGTAATGTATTTGAATTTTATATGGGAGCTGTCCCGATCCCATGGCTGACTTGCGAAGTTTGTCTTTCTTTTGGTTTCGCCATACCAAATTTTATTAAAATGGTTCAAAATTTTGATGAATTATCAAAACTCGAAACTCCTAGAGTAAACCCAATGATACTAGAATAAATTTTTGAAACCTACTCTTCATGGGTACCCATCCATGTCTGTGTACCAAATTTCAACTCATTCCGATGGTTAGAACTCAAGATTTCTCAAATAGTCTGCAGATCCCGTGGTTCGATTTGACTCATCTATATACTTAACCTTACTGTTTGCATTCATTCAAAAATTGCATTCATCCCAAATTTCATTAAAATCGGTTAAAATTTACACAAACCATCGTGTTCACAGACACACATACTTACATACACTCATGCACACAAACATATCTACACACACACGAACACACATACATACACTCATGCACACAAACATACATATTAAAAAACGTAGACGTTTTTACATGTTGAAAGACTTATGGGACTATCTCATTTATTAATTGTATGTCAAATTCATTAAGTTCAATTTTATGAGTATATAATATGACACCCTATTCCAACATGTACCTATTATAGTCAGGTTTTTTAGTTTAACAGTTGAACAATTTAACATTTTAGTCTTTCAAACATTTGTTCAATTCACAATTCTAGAAAATTCAAGAAAAAATTTAATATTTCTATTGTCATCCTAAAAGTATGCAAAATTTGTAAAATAAAAAAACATTTGCAAAAGACTTTATTTTAGATGTCCTCGGTGGCGAAAAGGTTAAGTACGTACAGATTAAGGACTTAAAATTTTTACTCTTATTATTATCCTTGATATATAAACAGTATTTTATATCATCACGATGGGCTATAACACAATAATTGTTAAAATTGTGTTAGATTAAAAAAATTGTTTTTGCGTTTATATATCATCCTTTTTTCTAATTTAACAGCTAAATATTTGGTTTTTTCCGCAACTCTCATAGTAAAATCGACAAAAGTTATTCATTTATGTAAAACAATATCATTTACACACAAAATATTTTTTTTTGATTGTTGACTTTTTAAAAATAAAAAAGTTATTTGCGTAACATTTTTTATTTATTATTTAAAAAAACTTATTTTGGTTTTCTATTTTTGTAAACAAATTTGGTTTGAACTTGATACAATAGTGTTTTAGAGGTATTGTAATATTATGAAGGGCATTAGGAAACATACAAATGTTGTTAAAATTGCAATTTATGTATTTTGAAGTTAATTTTGTATAGATATTTTTATACCCGTATGACTATATAGTCAAAGGGTATAATAAATTTGCCATTACGTTTGTAACGCAGAGAAAGAGGGAAGGTAGATATAGACTCAAGTATATAGATCGGATCAGAATCGAAAAATAAATCGATTTAGCTATGTATGTCCGTCCGCACGATAACTCAAAAACTAAAGGAGCTAGGATCTTAAAATTTTCGCAAATTCGTTTTTTTGCAATAGCCGTCATCGCTATTTAAATCCAGCCATTTTGGTCCATGGGTTCGGGTAGCTGCCATACAACTTCTTTTTTTTTATATGAGTATTACTCTGTACCTATTACAGCTGCGTGTCTGAAATTTTGGCAAAAGTAGTTTAGTTTCATGGCCAAAGTTTCTGCAAAATTTGGTTGGTCTACTGAACAGGGTTCGAGTAGCTGCCATACAACTCCTTCTTTTATATGAGCATTACACTACACCTAATAAAGCTTTATGTTTGAAATTTTGCCAAAAGTAATTAATGTTTATAAATTATATAATGTTTATATAACGGTCATACGGGTATCCCAGAGTTGACACAGTCTACTCTACCTCACTTTTCCTCGTTATTATTAAAAATTAGATGCTTTTGGAGAATTATAGGGTTTTTAGGATTTAAGTATTTAGTATAAAGTACTTCAATCATATGATCGAAGATAAAGTACAATTTTTACTTTTTCAGTACTTAATATAATTGCTAAATATTTTGAAGATATCTAAGAATTAAAACTTTTTAAGAAATCGAAACGTATTTTAGGAGTCGGTTTTCCTCGTTTCAAATGGAGACAAATTAAAGCTGCAACCATATTCAATTAACCCAGTCTTAATTAATTTTTTTGTAAACAACTCTTTGGATATAAAGGCTGATGTCTGAAAATTTCTAAATATACTACAAACTGTGTCAGACGTAAGATAAGTCTCACGTAGTACTTGGACTTGAAATTGTAGATTCTCAAGTAGTAAATTCAATAGAATAAATTTAATTTATAAGATATATGCATCCAGAACTTTCCTTATTTTCAAAAATGTACCTATTTATAGTACAAACAGGCTTGTTTTGAATAAATAGCGGCGCCGTGAAATAACGCCATACAAAATAAAGCCATAATGGTTTGGAATTTTTATTTATAATTATTTATGATTGGAAAAAATAAATTGCTGTTATTTTCACTGATAATTAAATAAAACAGACATTTTTAAAAGGGAAGTAAAGCCATATGGAAAAAAACCATACGCGTAAAAATTGGCGATATGGCTTTATTTCTCATTCAATAGCGAAATAAAACCATTATGACTTTATTTCGTATGGCGTTATTTCACGGCACCTAAAAAGCATATAAAAAATAAATGCAAACAAGCTTAAGTTTTTTGACAGTTTATTTTATCAATTTTTTATACCTATTGTATTCCTATAGGTCAAAAGGGCATACTAAATTTATCATTACGTTTGTGACGCAGAGAAGGCAGGGGGTAAATATTGACTTAAAGGCATGGATCGCATCAGAATCGAAATGTAAATTGATCTAGCTATGTATGTCCATCCGTCCGTCCGCCCGCTCTCAACAAATAAAAGTGCTAGGATTCTGAAATTTTTATTAATATGTTTTTATTTAATAGCAGTGGGTTTGAGTAGCTGTCATACAACTTTTTTTTTGTACCTAATAGATAAAGCTATGTGTCTGAAGTTTTGTTAATAATTACCTAAATAAAATTTAGTCGTTGCAGTGGAAGAGTTTCGACGGACTGTCTCTCAACTTATATTTATTTTGTTCATAACTGGAAGCCTAATAAGTTATGTATTGAGGAAGTTAATAGTTAATTATTTTACTAATAATATACTAAAGAAATAAATTGGATTTTGTAACCAGTTTTAATATTCAAAATATAAAAATACTTAGTGTTTTGTATAATAGATATTCCTGGTATATTTTTATATTAACATACTTAAAGTATAAAGTTCAGACAATGGGTCGAATTCATAAAACCCCAGTTTTATACATTTGGCCAATTAATTTAATAAATTTTTTCACATTTATTTCTTACTCATCGCAGTTATAATCTCCCGATTACTACTGGCTTTATTTATTTTGAGTAATAAATCCCCGGCAGACTTTTGATCCCAAAACATAATCTAATATCACCAAAATATTATTTAAAAAAAGCCTTCAATCCGATATTTTCAATTTATGCCCTTTCTAGAAATTTTCTACAACTACAATCTGAATTTTTAAAATAATAATCAATACTTAAACATTTAATATAAAATTTTGATTAGTAAAATGTCGCAACCTATTAATAATAAATTATAACATAATCAAAAATCTAAAAATATAATTGAAAAATTAATATTTAATTGTAAAAGATTTTTAAAATAAGGTTTTTTCAAAATTTTTAAATTAAATTTTTAACTTTTAATTTACCATTTTATATTTATTATTTTATAAAATTTATTATCAAAATAAATAATGTATTAATTTATAAATAATACCTATAAATAAATATTTCAATCCCATAATATAAAAAAAATAAAGTAATAAATTAAAAAAATTATGCCTTAAATTCAATAAAGACATTTGATCTGAAAATTAGTTCGATTTTCCAATAACCATTTAAAATCTAAATTCAATAAAAAAAAATACCTTTTAAATGATACTCAAGTAAATAATTTACTTCCATTTGATGTCAACAGTTTCAATTTCAATTTTATTTTGTTTCTTTTTTTTTTAATTTTCAAGAAAAATTGTCCAAATATATACCTAATATACACCTGTCCAATTGATAGTCACAGGCCTATTTAAATTGTTCTACCGTTTGTAATATTTTAAATTTAAGAATGATATAGAAATCGTCTCAAGTTTATGAATCGGTTCAATATCGAAAAGTAATACGAGTAAACTATCTACGTCCGTCCCTCCTTTCATCGAATCTTAATAGAACTATTAATTAACAGTTAAATTATACTGCGATTATTTAGGTCTACTATTATTTTTTTTTTGAAATTGGACCACATCTTCAGGAAAGCGGCATATAAACTTTTCCTAAAATGTTTTATTTGATTCTAAGAAACAGAATGGCGCAAAATTCTCAGTTCAGTTTCTTAAACTAATTCAAGAATGAAGTTAAACAAGGCGTATGATCAAATTTTATAAATCATTAAGACTATGTTAACTTCAATTATAAATTGAAAACTTATACTGAAAAAAAACAATTGAATAAAAAGTTAAAAATTAGTAATAATGGTTATAGTTACTCTAACCAAGCCATAAGATAGCTGCCAACAAGTTTTGGGCCCATCTGCATATATCTGTGCAGACCTGAAACCGAAGTTTTAATTCAAAAATATAAATAATAAATATCTGCAGCCATAAAGCAAAAGCATAACGCATTTTAAACTCTTCGATGATCGCGCAAGTATGTTAGAGTTACAAAGCGCAACTATAATTTGTTTATTTTTATATTATATATTTATTTCAATTTTCCTTTTATCCTAAATTAAATAATGAAAAAAGTATATATATGTTTATATATACATATTTGTAATACATATAATATATATATATACATTTGTAACACATATATATATATATATACATGTATGTTTTAGAAATCTTGCAATTTTCTTGATTGTTTTTTGATAAATATCGAATATTTTAGGAAAGAAAAATTAAGTGTTTTATTGGTGTTAAATGGCTCGCAATTTACAAAAAAAAATGTAATAAAATATTAACTTTTGTTTTTTCAAGGTCAATTAAACATAATGTAATGATACCAAACAAATATTATACCATTTATAATAATTTGGCATTACAATGGAATAACTCACTGTATTTTTATATTTTCTAATAAAAATAAAAAATTTTTAACAAAATCGGTTCATTTTTAACATTTCTAAAACGTTTTTTCATTTTCAATTTGTGATAATACAAAACAATTACTCTTATATATTGTATAATATATCGATTCTTCTTTTAATAACGTATATACTAAACTCTATTAATATATTTATAAATGTTTTTCTCATTTTACACAATGCTTTCATTCTTTAACTTTAATTTATCTCAAAATTAAAGCATTTAATAAACTGTTAAATCTGCCATGAGCATTATTTATACACCATGTTATTTAAGAATTAGTTGTATTAATATTTCTAGATTATATAAAAGAGAATGTAAAAGTCTGGTTATAAGTAATTTTAAAGGTTTGTCTCTCAAGAAAGGTTACATATAACGATGGAGAAGGGGAAGTCGAATCGATATTATTAACAAAAACAATGGTAATTAAGTTGAATTAGCAATCGATTTCATTACCGAATCGAATTAATTTTATTACTATAAACAATGGTAATTAAGTCGATTTAGCAATCGATTTCATTACCGAATCAAATCGAGATTTTATTACCAGAAGCAATGTCAATTTTTTCTTTGGAAATATTTATTATTTTATTAACAAACATTTTATTACCAAAAAATAATGTTAAAAAACTAAAATAAATTTGATAATATCGATTAGGACTAAACAAGTGGAATCGATTCCAAAAAAACTGAATAGACAATAATCGCCCTGTTTTCGATACTAGAATGAATCACAAACATATTAAAACAATCTCAAATTCCTTTCTTATGGTTTGCTTCATACATACATTCGCAAGAAAGCATTCAAAATAATGAAAATGCCTACAATCTAAAGCCCTCAACTGAAACTTTAATTTTGTAAACAATGATAAAATCGTTTTTGGAATGCATTTTTTTATAACCAAGAATTTAAACAATTATCTGACCGATAGCTCAATGGTAAAGTCGCGGTTTTTCAATCGAAAAGTCTCGGGTTCAAATCCTGGTCGGATCTTATCTAATAAAAAATATAGTGTATATCAAAATAATTAAATAAGAAGTCCAAACATTTACTATTGTCTGGTACAATAAATAAATAAATTTAAATTAATAAGGCTTTCCTTACCAAACTTCTGTTGAGCAAATTACTTAAATCTTGATTTTGAATATATATTAACAATTTTGCATATTTCTTTTCTGGAAAGAGAGGTAATCCTAAACACTGTGTCACCAAACCGTTTCTTTAAATCCCATTTAACCCATTAATTATAAAGGTTCCCCAAATTAGTTTTAATCATTTCTTGCCTCCCAGTTACTAAACATTTTGAAATCAGATTAGCTTATATGAACACTTGATGATGTTCTAACTTCTTATAATTCATCATTAAAAAAAAATACAATATTCAATATTTTAGTTTTCAGTTTAAACTCATATGATAAAAAGAGGATAAACTTTAAATATAAATAAATTATTTTTTCATTTCCCTTAATATTTAAAAAAGAAAAATCAATTCAGATTAATGACCAAAAAATAAATTCTTTTTTTTTTAATTCTTTAAAATAAAAAAATAGATTTAAACTTCCC
Organism: Dolichopus griseipennis; assembly: GCA_963082915.1. Lineage (NCBI taxonomy): Eukaryota > Metazoa > Arthropoda > Insecta > Diptera > Dolichopodidae > Dolichopus > Dolichopus griseipennis. The sequence goes on along the minus strand of OY720441.1, from coordinate 312,624,141 downwards.
ATTCCCAAATATTATCAACATTTGTTTTTAATATACCACTTTAACTTGTAAAAATATTTATATCTAGTAAATAAAACTCCAAACATTTCGAAAAACAAATTCCTGAATTCTAAAGCAAAAACTTCAATTTGAGTGTGAAGCGCCACAAAAAATGTTATTTAACAGAAAATTTACAAAATACCAAACCATTTTTCCATAATCATGGAACCATTTTTCTGTTTTACTTTGTTTTACTTATTACTTAGAACCACTTTTTTAACGCAATACTTTTTTTTCAAATTAAGTAATATATTTTCCAACTTGCGGTTGGGATTATAAACATTTACCTAAAGTATTTCAGTCTAATAGAAATTTTAAATTTAATTTTTTAACAAATTGGATTAGATATATATAAGCTTAAAAAAGTTGACCTATACTAATGACTTATCACTGAGTAGAATCACCTTTTTCCTATAACACCTTCTAAACGGCGTTGAATAGTGTTTGTAAGCCCTTTTTGTAAGGTCCTGGATCTAATCTATAAAGGATGAAGATTCCTAAAATGCTGGCTAATTTTATTTTTAAACTATAGAAAGATTTGTTGATGAACTTTTTGTTAGTTCAAATTTCATTCTTCCCGATAATGATTGAATTGTAAAGGGATTTTGATTCTTTGCTGCTCACTCTTATTTTGCGATTTCGATAGTTAATTACCTAAACTTTTTTTTGCTGTATGCCGTATGCTAATTTCCTTGTAGATGCAATAACAAGTTTTTTTCCAGAATGTTTAAGTACTTAGCTGTATTAATAATACCATCTACAAAATATAGCTTTCCAACGCCTCCAGGTCTATCTAATATCATGTCTACCACACTAGATATATTTAAGCTAATTTTCTCCTTTCACTTTTAAATATTCGTTTTCTTAACACAAAATAATTTCAATAAACACTTGGACTCGTTTAATATCCAAAGTCGGAATTTTGATTTCCTAGATTGATTTTCTAGAATCTGGTTGGATAAGATAATTTCTTAAGCAATGACTAATCCATTTTCGTAATTTTTAACTTCTTTAGTCGAAACTCTAGGACCCTTCTATAGCAGAAGAAACAAACGACGCAAGTTTCTATAATTTAACATCCTTTGTCCCCCCATAGTTTCAGGAAATATTTATAGCCAATCTGAATTAAATTCATTTACCTTGGAGTTTTGCAGAAGAGGAAAACTTATATTAAATCAACTTTGGTCACACCTCAATTCATTACAAGGGTTTTTAATTTTAAATTCAAGTATTTTCAATAAAAAATTTTTTAGACATTTAATCAACTCCCCCTTTGGAATAGCAAAGAAACACACCAAAATAAAAATTATAAATTGAAATGCCTGTTGAGCTTTCATTTCCATTCTTACACATGTACAAAAGCCTACCAATTGAAATTTTATATATAAGTATGAGATTCGAAGGTTTACCTTTTATCTTAAGATAAAGATATCAAAAAAAAAAATAAAACAAAAAACTTAAAGAAATAATTTATTATTTTAGACGAAATTTCCGTAAAAACAACAACAAAACAATTGCAAAATATCCAGAAAAATAAAAACAAACCAGATACCAACTTTTGCAAAAAAAAAATTTGAATAGCTAATGAAAAATATTTCTTAAAGGCAAAAGTAAAATATAAAAATTAAAATAATTTTTTACCTATTTTTCATTCTAATTTCTACTTATGATATCTATACATATTTATATTTGGTTGTGTGTATAAAAATATACATGTACATCGAAGTGTAAAAAACTTCTTATTCCCTTAAGAATTTGAAAATAAATTTTTTTAGGAAAATATAAAGACATTCAAATAAAGCAAATATAAATAATTTTGCCATGTCATTACTCTTTAGATTCTTTGCCCATAACCTAATGTTACTTTAAACTTTATGTTAAAGTGATAAATGAAAATTCCTAATGGAATATAAGACAGGTGTAATTCCAATTAAGAGAAAAAAAAAATTTTTCTAGGAAAATTTTCTAGTCTTTAAAAATGGAAAATTCTTTTTTGGATTTTTGTATGATTGAAACTTAAAAAAAAAAAATTATTTTAAAAATAGCTTGACTTCAAAGTAACACCAGTTAGACTGTGATGATACAATATAAAACAAACTTTTTAGAAATTTATGAAATATTTTACGATAAAAGATACCAGTCAGCAGTGTTTTGCCTAAATGTTTCATTCAAATCATGAAGACAAAAATTAAAGCTTTTATAAGCTTCGAATTTGTCTTTTTTTTTACTGGGGAGGTTGAGTAGAAAGCCAGTTTCAGCCAATTCAGCACCTACATCAAAAACCTCTCTAGATAGATTCGGTACTTAATTAACCAAAACTTTCCTTTTAAAAATAAACTTCAGATTAAAGTCTTAAATTGGTTTTAGAGATAGGGATTAGGAAAGGCAACTTAAGAAGTGGGGTACTGGGAATTATGGATCATGTAGGATTGAGGCTAAATAGTGCTGAGTTTTAATCTGATGCCAAAATGCTCTTTTAAAATCGAACTATAGAATAAGACCTTTAATACAAATATACAATTTGATTTTGAAGATGGGAACTAGAAAAGGAAGCTTGGGAAATGACGGTTAGGAATTAATAATTATGTAGGAAAAAGAAGAAAATTTGATGGGAATATTTTGAAGACAGATGTTAGTATTCTTCAAAACATCGAATATGTTGCACACATGATTTTTCAAATTAAAGAAATGTATAAATGATTCAACTTAAAAACTGCACAATAAGTTAAACAATATCGTAGTTCATTGTATCTGACCAATGGCGTAGTGGTAAAGACGCCGCCTTTCGAGTAATCAACGGCTTAGTGAATATTATGATTAAAGAAACTGAAACCTATTTAAAATAAACTTGGTGAATGCCCTATACTCCTTAAAGGAGTGGAAAAGCAATAAAAAAAAAAAAAAAATAACCTAAAATATGTTTAGGTTTTACAATTTCTGCAAAAGTATTTGAGGACAAAGTATTATTTAATCAAAGCCAGGAAAATATTTAATATCCCATTCTTTATATACCTTTTTAAATGCCATTCTTTATATACCTTTGTATTATGTATGTTGTAACGTATAATTGACAGGTTACATTATCGTTTCAGTGTAAACAAAAACCTTAGTGTTTCCTCTTTTGAATTTTTTTTTAAAATAAAAAAAAATTTTAAATTCTCAATAGAGAGATTGAAACCTTGAAAATACAAATTTATTTTCTCAATATATAAAATAGGTATAAGATGAGTTTTATTAAATATGTTAGTTGTTATATTTATAACCTATCACAATTCTCAACATAGCACAATTTAAATACTCATATTTTAATATTATTCTAAATAAAAAGTAAAAAAATTTGTTGACATTAGACATTGTCTTTTTTTTCCTTTATAAGATTAACATGACAGTTCCTGAGTTTACAACTACATTTACAATAAAACCAGTTCGTTAAACTTTAGAATAAAATTTTGAAGCTATTGCTATTTATTAATTTATTTATCATAAGTGATAATGCAATATTTTAAAACTGTCAGTTACTGAGACCAATTTAAGTTTAGATACTATTAGATTTAGATAAAATTTATTAGATTACATCAGTACTATTTATTATATTTATTTAATTATATTATATTATTGAATATTTAATATATTATTGAGCGTTTGAGTGAATTGTATATAAAAGAATTAAAAAATAGTTTCCTTGTAATTTCAATAAAATTATTTATTTTTACAAGTACCAGTATTTCATTTACGACATGCAGACTTCTTCAGTGCTGCTACTCGAGTAACTCTATTATACTAAAATTATATTTAATCGTAAGAAGGAATTGTAATGAAAATTACTTTTTTCAGTAATTTTATATGAAAAATATTTATGAACTGCGTGGAGATCGAATCTCATTCCCTTGGTTGGTAAGTCTAGTTAACTTAACTACTATAATACTATACTACTTAACTTTGTAGATTAACATTTAAATTTTGAATTATCACGTGGACGTTTTGTACTGCTTAAAAAAAACGAGGAAGTATATAACACATCAATTTTAAAGGTGCTTATGCAGTTTAAAGTTCAAAACTGCCTCCTACTTTAATTATACTTTATACGTGCAGAAATACAAAATTTATTACTGATTTAATCTATGTTATTTTTAAAGTATTAACCCATCTTAAAATTTTAATACCCCTTAGCTTTAAATTTTTAAGGAAGTAAATATGTTGCTGACATAAACTTATTCCACAAAACGTCAGGCCGAAATGGGTTAACAATATCCAGTTTGTTGTTATTTGTATTCCACCCTCACATCCTATTATTCTTTCAAAGGAAGATTGGATGCACATTGGTGCTGTCTACAGTACACAATATGAGTATTTTATAAAAATTAACAATAATAAACGGTTTAAAAATATAATATGGGTTAAAGTATTGGAAATTCATCGATGCAATCATATGACAATGACAATGAAAAAAAAATATGAAGTGTTTTTATAAAACAAATTTGTGAATAACATATTTTCATTCAATATTGAATTAAAATTATTCTATATAATTAAATTTTTAATTTTAACTTGACTCATAAGGAATTGTGGCTGACTCTTTTAAATTATAAACCTTACTTATGAGTTTCTACTCAAATTAAAATTAATAAGTATTCAAAACAACATACTATTTGCATTAAAAAAATTACTAATTCATATTGTTTGCCCCAAAACCAAATGAATTAAATTAGAAACAAAAACAACAGTATTAGCCCTAGGAAAATTCTAAAATTTTAATGAATTTATTAAAGTATTATTTTATGATAATTAAAAATATAAGGGATGAAGTAAATAAAAAACAAATACCTACTCCTACTGAGTACTGAATAAATATAAATATGAAAAAGGAAATGCTAATTTATCTAAAAAAAAAATATTGAAATTATATATTAATTTTTTATCATAATCACGATTAGTAAATCACTTAAAAAATTAAGTAAAAAAGTACAAAATTTACATTTAGCAAGAACATAGATATATAATAATTCAGAAGAATAATAACTTCATTTTTAAAAATTATCACTTTTATTTTATTAAAACACTATTAAATTATTTTGAATTGAATTTTCCTTAGTGTACATTTTTAAAAATATTTTAAAGCAAATCTATGGATCAAGTTATTTTAAAGTAATACGAGTATATACCACGATTGAAATTAATAAATAGTGTTATTTTCTTGTAACGGTATAAAAACCGGGATTAAATATAAGAGTTTTGAGTATCATAATCTTGTTTTCTAAAAAAAATGGTTTTTAAAAATTCGATTTATTTCGATTTATCTACAGCCCGAGGTAAATATGATAATTTCGCCCACTCCAAAAGTTGATTGAAGTAATGTCTAACTTTGTCAAGTAATTTAAAAAAAGGAGCCCTACTACTTTACTTGCCCAGTTTTAATTTTAACTTCGTAGATTCATTAGATTCACAGTTATCGAAACTTTGTATGGCAGCTCGCCGAAAATGATGCCTTAACATTTTGAAACTTTATAAAAGTGCTTGGCTTAAAATATAACTAACCATTAATAATTTTCATCCTCCATTTGAAGAAATTCATATTGGTTTAAAAATGTTGTATGGCAACTCCTCGAAGCCTTCGTTTAATCCAAAAACAATTGGGAACCTACAAATTTTCTAAAAAATGTTTTGTACTAGTTTCACAATTTTATCTGTAGTTTTTGAATACTATCTCTTTTAATTTTTAAGTGACGTGTATATTAAACCTCGACAAAATAAGCATCATATTCATGTAATTATCGAATTTCAAAAGTCAAAGTCCACATACAAAATATTACACATACACTTATTATATGAATACAAGTAAGACCCCTGTGCAATTGCATTTTCCCTAAAGTATCTGTATTCCCTTGTGCATTTTTCCCAAAGCATTTTATCTCTTCTAGCATTTAAACTGTAATTTTTAAATACTCCACAATACCGAGTTACCTCAGACAATTTGTTAATATTTTGACTATTTGAAATTACATTTGGTATAAATATTACTTTTTGAAATTTAAAAAAAAAATTCAGATTGTTAATTTACACCAACTATATTTTTAATATGCAATATTATCCATTTAGAATATATAATACTTTATTAAAAATATGTATTAAAATAAATTTAGTCACACTCTACAATACGAAACATTCATAATATTGGAATATGCATAAAAAATTTTGATCTGGAATTCTTGTTTAAATTACACATTTATGAACTGATAATGTACTGCAAATTCATAAAAATATTTAACTATAAATCAAAATATATTACTAGCTAACATATTATGTCATTGTTTTTAAATTGTGCGAAAAAATATTATATTACCAAGGCAACACAAAATATGTAAAAATCAACGAAAACTCCATCTGTATTCCTTCCGATAACCTGAGTTCAGCAGTTACAACAAAATACAAATTTTTTAGAATTTTTACACTTTTATAGAATAAAAAAAAATTGTCTTTGTTTGTGTAACTTTAAATACTAATTATTCAGTACTAAACAGTATTAAATCTCTACTGAAGTTCAGCGAAATGAATGAAACAACAATATTGTACATTTATTATCTACATCGATCTCTTTTTATACCTAAAAGAGAGTTACTTTATTCCATCATTAGTAATTAAATATAATTGGGAGTTAATATATAAATGCGGAAGTTGTTATTATTAAATTTATGCGTTCAAAAATTTTGAATAAAAAAAACAATAAATTAGTACCTATTTTGTTTAATTTTTCTAATAATTTTTAACAAAATAGTAAAATTAATATTAGTTTTTTAAAGAAACAGAACTGAGAAAACCACTTTCATTCACCACTGAAAAAAGTACTGAAAATGTGCCGAAAAGAAGTAGAAAAACTTTCAATGTATTAGTGCAAAACTGATGAATTTTCTCCCACCATTTTAAATACAGTAGTAAAGAAGTACTTCTCGATTCAGTACTTCTGGACTACTTCTGGACTACTTGTGGGTTATTAGGGTTATACTTATTTTACCTATTACAAATATTAAAACAAAATCGTGTTCTATTTATATTCTGAAATCTGAATACAATCTAAATTATGACGTCCACAAAATAAAATAATCCATATCAATTTTGCAGGCTTCTTACTATTAAACATTCATTCCATACATTCTATAGATATTAGATAAATAACCTGCATAATACATGTATAGATGCAATGCATTTTTAGATAGTTAAATCAATTAACTAAAAGAAACTAAAGCATGTGTATTAATATGAATATTTTGTAGGCAAATCAATTTATTAAAACCAAGTTATTGTAGGTTTTTGTGGTTCAACCTAAAATCATATAAAAAAATTACATAAATGTATTCAAAACGTTTTGAAAGGAAAACAAAATCCAAATCATAAACAAACAATTAAATTAAGGTTTTAATAATGAACTGAAATGGAAATTGTACTTTGTGTGCTATTAACATAATTGTTTACGTAAAAGAAGTTCTTTTGTTTCCAAGAGTTTTCATATTTTGCAAAAAAAAATATAAAAGAATAATAAAATTTTAATGTTCCCCCTGAACCACCTTGACAACCAGCAACCTGGACTATCAAAACAAAAAAATTCAATTTCAGAAAAAACATAATATTAAAAATTTTGTTTGATGTTGTTAGAATCATTATTACAAAATTTGGGTAGTTGAGAGTTTTAATATTTTTCAATTGAATTCTCATACTTTTAAAAGTTTGTTGTTAATTTGTGTGGAAAAAATCTAGTAAATCTGCCAATAATTTTCAAAATTTATCTTCAAATGTTATCAAGTGAAGTACTGATTTATCAAATTTAATTTTTTTGATGGCAATTTCAAAATTTATGATTTCAAATGGCAGATTTGCTTCCAGTACTTAAATACCATAAGACTCAAAAACACCATTCTAGTTTCAAGTGATTAAATAAAGGTTAATTTAAGGTTATGGTGATCTGTTTCAGCTAAAAATTAAATACAAAAAATTTATATATCTATGTTGTCAGTACTTAAAGTCTGGGACTTTTAATTTACAAAGAACTTATACTTTTAATCATAAGAATTGAAATATACAATCAGGTCTAAGTCTACTAAGGAACTAAGTCTTCATTTAGGACTATATTTAATAATCTGCTAAAGTTTATCATTTCGAGTGAAAGAAAGTATGGCACAGACAGCATTTTATATAATTTTTAATAGCTTTGACATGTATAAATTTATTTTATTCTTCCAAAATTTCTTGCCCATATTGTGCTTCCTATATATGTAATTTTAAATTTAAGTTTATATTATTATTATTTTTTTTTTGTCAAGGTCTTGAGTAGAAAATGGTGTGAGGATTTTATAAATTTTTTTATAGAATTCCCTACCCCAAAAAAAAATAAACAATGTGATAAACGAGTAGCTTAGACTTTCCCTTTCTGATGTAGCAACTATATTTATTTCATATTCTAATATAGACTATAAAACATATTTTTTTATTATATATCATGATCTAATTAGGCTTTGAACCTCAGACCTTTCGATTAAATTCTAACATACAGCTCCTAAATGTATACCTTTATTCAAATGGAATTAGTTATTTTTTCAATCAATATTGATCTTTTTTTTAAAAGTCTATGTATCGAAATAAAACCTGAATTCAAATGACAAAATTTGGAAAACCTATCTGACCGATAGCTCAGTGGTTAAGTGGCGGTTTTTCAATCGAAAAGTCTCGGGTTCAAATTTAATATCTAATATAATAAATATAAAGTGTATATTACAATAATTTAATAAAAGTCCAAATGTCAAATCGGCAAACGATTAATATTATCAGGCAATATTTACTATTGTCTGGTACTACAAATACATAAAAAAACGAGGAAGAGTGTGTTAGAGTAGACTGTGTCAACTCTGGGATACCCGTATGACCGTATCATATACATTATATCATCCGATTAATTACTTTTGGCAAAATTTCAAACATTCAGCTTTATTAGGTGTAGAGTAATTCTCATATAAAAGAAGGAGTTGTATGGCAGCTACTCGAACCCTTTGCAGTAGACCAACTAAATTTTGCAGTAACTTTGGCCATTATACTAAACTAATTTTGGCAAAATTTCAGACACGCAGCTTCCATAGGTATAGAGTAATGCTCATATAAAATTAGAAGTTGTATGGCAGGTACTCGAACCCGTGGACCAAAATGGCTGGATTTAAATAGCGATTCCGGTTTTTGCATAAAAACGAATTTGTGAAAGTTTCATAATCCTAGCTCTTTTACTTTTTGAGTTATCGTGATGACGGACGGACGGACGGACATACATAGCTAAATCGATTTATTTTTCGATTCTGATCCGATCCATACACTTGAGTCTATATCTACCCCCCCCCTCCTTCTCTGCGTCACAAACGTAATGGCAAATTTATTATACCCTTGGACTATAATAGTCATACGGGTATAATAAATATGAAAAATCTAGTCCCCAATTCTGTAATAGAAACTAACAAGGCGGAACAAATTAAAATATATCTCAAAAAGTAATACCTAAATTTTTTTTTTTCAGTGGGCTTAAGTCAAGATTTTAAATTTTTTTGCATTGTTAAGTTCTACTTTAAAATCGATTTGCACTTTTTTAAATCACATTGATTCTGGGACGGAATCCCAAGGTGCCCAAAAAATGGATGTGATTAAAAAAACCAAAGTTATTTATATTTCTAAAAGGACAAAGGGCATCTAAAAGAGTATAAATTTCAAGTATGGGGTTGTTTTTAAATTTATAAAGTGGAAATATGTTAAAATGTGTCAAAATTGTTTAAATTCTTCATTTTTAAAAATACGTAAAGAAATTTTTAGAATATATATCGATATCTGTTTTACAAACAGCTGAATTTAAAATTTCCTAAAGTTTTTTAAAATATTGTCAAAAAAATTAAATATCATAAAAATTTACCGGTTCTCTTTTGTTTTACGTTTTAAACGATAATGGTTTTTATGGGAATAGATGCGGATCTGAATTATTATAAAACTTTATAATAAAAATAAAAATAGTATAAATCAGAGTCAAACAAAATATGTAACTATGTAAACTTACATAACCAACAAAGGTCGAAACAACGTAGGTTTAACTTATATTTTCAGAATTGGTCAATGCCAAAAATATACATATTTTTGTACTTATTTTAGCAATCTGAGTTTAAATAGCCGTGCTTCACAAATTCTTTCTTTAGTAATTCGTCATCTTTTAATAAATGCGAGATTTTAAATCAAAATGAGGAAAAATATAGTTGCTCTTGTTAACTTTTAGATAGCCGTGCACATCATCCACTATGATGTTTAAAATAAAAAAAAAACATAACGAGGAAGAGTGTAGTAGATTGTGTCAACTCTGGGATACCCGTATGACCGTAACATATACATTATATCATCCGGTTAATTACTTTTGGCAAAATTTCAAACACAGCTTTATTAGGTGTAGTGTAATGCTCATATAAAAAAAAGGAGTTGTATAGCAGCTATTCGAACCCTCTGCAGTAGACCAGCCAAATTTTGCAGAAACTTTGGCCATTACACTAAACTATTTTTAGCAAAATTTCAGACACCCAGCTTCAATAGGTGTAGAGTAATACTCATATAAAATAAGAAGTTTTATGGCAGCTACTCGAACCCACTGAAGTAGACCAACGAAATTTTGCAGTAACTTTGGCCATTACACTAAACTATTTTTGGCAAAATTTAAGACACGCAGCTGTAATAGGTACAGAGTAATACTCATTTACCAAAATTGTTGGATTTAAATAGCGATGATTTCAAAAAAACCAATTTGCGAAAATTTCAAGATCCTAACTTCTTTAGTTTTTGAGTTATCGTGCGGACGGACGGACGGACATACATAGCTAAATCGATTTTTCGATTCTGATCCGATCCATACACTTGAGTCTATATCTACCCCCCTCCTTCTTTGCCTCACAAACGTAATGGCAAATTTATTATACCCTTTGACTATATAGTGAAAGAGTATATAGTTTATACGGGTATAAAAACACAAGGGATCTGTGTTATTTTATTAAAACAAAAAATAACAAAAAAGTAAAAGAAACAAAAGATAAAAAAAACCAAGGGTTTTTAAAAAAGCACATTTTCAAAATTATATTGTGTTAAAAACTCAGTTTAATTTTGGAAATATATACTATGGGGGAATAAGTCACTGCTAACTTGTAAAAATAGTAAATTTCTAATTTTTAAGTCCTAATAGCTCTTCAATGGAGAAGATTACCAAATTTCTAAAGGATCTAATCTCACTCACCACCCCCTCCCTCCCTCCATTTTTTTAGGTTCTAGGAATTAAACCAAAATTTGGAATTTTAATTAGAATTTTACTATCTAAGCAAAAATAAAACTGAGAGACACTTTCTTCAATTTAAAGAACCGCTTTTGAATTTAAGAAAAACGCTTAATACATGTTAAAATATAATGTTGGACCTTTAAATTTTGTATATTAATAAAAAAAACTTTGGACATGTATTTAAGTTACAGGTGCTTAAAAAAAGCCAAATTTCAATTTTGGACCCCTTACAACTCTTAAAAGGGGAGCGCAACAAAAAAATTTTCTTAACCGACTCCTACTAATTTCTGAGGATCTAACATCTCCCAAAATTTCAAGTTTCTAGCTTGAGCCGTTCAGAAGTTATGTGGGGCCAAAAATTTTGCAAAAATTGAGTTTTGGATAGTGGTAAATTTTAGTACCGATGGCAACCCAATGAATAAGTTTTATAACAGTTTGTAAAGCTTATAAAAGCAGCTAGATAGAAATTTTGTTATAACGTTTTAAATAAAGGGTTTCTTCCAAATTTGAGGGGCTGTAGCTTCGTAACGGGTGGGGCTACAGAAAAAAGTTCTTCCATGAAATTATTTTTTTTACAATACCAATTTTAATAAAATAGTTAAAATTTCTTCTCTCTATTTCAAACGGTGTAAAACTTTGTGTAAACATACGGACAGACGGACAGACAGACGGACAAAGTTAAAATTAAGAAAAACCTTTGACACTGGTTGAAACTTCCGTTTTGGAGCTTTCAATATATAAATAAAAAAAAATATTGACAGGTGTTCAAGCTATAGGTGTTTAAAAGCTAAATTTATAGCAAAATTTAAGGTTTTGAACCCCTTACAGCTCCTAAACAGGGGGCGCAACAAAAAACAAATCTTAACTGACTCCTACTTATTTCTAAGGATCTAGCTTCTCCTAAAATTTCAAGTTTCTAGATTGAGCCGTTCAGAAGTTATGAAGAGCCAAAAATTTTGTAAAACTTAGTATTAGATAACGGTAAATTTTAATACCGAATGGTAACCCTATACATTTGGCTTTTAAAATTTTGTAAAGCTTATAAAAGCAGCTGTCTTTTACCGTTTTCAGGTTGAAAATATACCTTATAGAACTCTTGTTATAACTATTTAAATATAGGGCTTTTTCCGACTTTGAGGGGCTGTAGTTCCGTAACGGGAGGGGTAATAGAAAAAAGTTTTAACATTAAATTATTTTTATTGCAATACCTACCCGTTGCTGACATTTTTTTGTCAATCGTACGTAAAAAGGGACGGACAGAGTGAAACTATATAGGTACATTTTTACAAAATTTTTTGAAAATGTATACTAAAAATGGCAGCCTCTTGAAATGAAGCCTTAACATTTTGAAACTTTATAAAATTGCTTGACCTAAAATATAACTAACCGTGTGTAGTATATATTTCCGTCCATCTGTCCGCGGACAGATGGACGGACAGACATATACATAGCTGGATCAATTTACTTTTCGATGCTTATTTGATACGTACCTTTGACACTATTTCTAGCTTGCCTAGATCGATGCGTTACTAACAGAGGTATAATTTTAATATACCCGTGGCCTTATTTATATACATGTTATAAAGAGTTTTAAACTTTGCATTCAATACCAGGGTATTCTCTTGTTTCAGAAAATTTTGTTTGAATTTAAGTATGTATATTTATGAGATTCTGAATTGGGAGGGATTGTTAAAACTTTTTATTTATAAAAAAAAAGCTTTAATTATTTAACGTCTCAGCCATTGACTAATTAAATTTATAAATTTAAATATAAATCTTTAAATGGATGTATTCATTGTAAATGTTTTTTAATAAATCATACAAGAATATGTTTATAGTCTTAGAATTCAAAAAAGTAATGAAAATCGTTTTAATATACTATAAAACATCTACTACAAGCAATAGTTTTCTTTTATATGATGGTTTAATTTAAAAAGTAGTAAAAGTACTTGTTAAAATTAAATTTTTTAATAATACTTTAATATTCGTTCATTAAATACAAGCACTTTAAAAATAAAATTTTAATTCTCATAGACTTATGTTCTTAGGTTTATTCCTACTTGCAATTTATTTGAATTTCAATTAAATAACTTTTAATTCTTGTTAATGTTATTACAATTAAATTAAGAGTACTTAATTCTAAAAAGATCACCACAGATTTTATTACCTTTGTTATAGTATATTTTATTCACAATTTTTTTTATTATTTAATTTATTGTTTTCACAGAAATGAAGCAGCATCGTTTTATTTAATTTTGTATAATAATTTGATAACTTTTATAAAAACTAATACAATAAGAAATAACATTCATATTGAGATATTTGATTCCGAACTATTACAAAAATATTTAGTACTTAACTAACAAAATTTCCCATGCTAATTTTCCCTTGGGAATTGAACTCCAATATGCCTCTTTTTTTTTGGGTTTTTGGTTCATTTATTAGGGTTTTAATCTCCTTGGGACTTGAGTTGACTTTTTTTTTGAGTATAAGTCCGCGGAGACATTTATCATATCACTGCCCTTTAAAATCACAAGAGTATGGGCATCAAATTTTTTTTAAAAATTTCCTTCACTATTTTTAAATTAATCAGATTATCAAATAATACAAAATTTTACATCAAATTTTGAAAAAAATTTTTTCCATAGCATTTTAAAATTAAATGAAACCTTTTGCAAAAATAATTAAATCTTTTGCAAATATATAAAACCTTTGCACAGGAGGTTTGATTTTATTCAAAAATGTTTCATTATTTTTATCTAAGGTATTTAAATTATTTAGGTTTATTTTTATATTTATTTTCATCTTTTACTGCATAATAAACTATACAGGATCAGAAATTACACTCCAAACCAAAGTCTTTTATGGATTACATTTGCAACATTTACAACAATTTACAATTTCGAATATTAACATATATATATAATATTTCAATTAAAATGAATTAAATGAAATTTTTAAATTTTTAAGAAAATCATATTAAATATAGGTTTACGTGTTGACATATTTGTATATACGTGTTTACATATTTGTATAAGTACTTACAAATTTACTTATTTACAAATTTATATTTTTACATAATTTAAAAATTTACATAGTTACATAATGAAAATTTCCAGCAAACTGAATTTCCTTCCATATTTTAACAATATTGCAATTTTAACATTTTTCGAGATTGAGAATTAAAATATTCTGTTTACTGTCTGCAAATGTTTTCGTTTTTTGGCATTCTTAACACAAGGTTTGCATACTTACTTTACTTTACAATACTTATTTTACTTCACTTTATCGGCATAACAAATTACTATTTTTGAGCCTAGTCCAAAGCCTTCCTCCATTGGTTTTTCTCTTGCGCAGCTTCTCTCCAGCTTCCAACAATATTCAGCATTCTTACATCTGACGAAACACCGTCTTTCCGTCGAAGATATGGTCGAACTCTCCTACGTCTAACCTCCGGATTGGAGTCAAAAATCACTTTTTCTGAAGCATCATAGTTCATTCTTACTACGTGACCTAACCAGCGTAATTGTTGGATTTTAATCCAAGTTACGAGTATCGTCGTACAGCTCATACAGCTCGCGATTTCGTCGCTGTCTCCAAACTCCATTGACGTTTGATGGATCAAAAATTTTACGTAGGATTTTGCTTTCAAAAGACCCTATCAGATTTTCATCGTAGTTGGATATGGTTGGACAAGGTTTTTTTTTTTTTTTTAACTTTAAATTTTATTTATCCCTTTATACATCTTACAAATATCTTAACCTAGAAAAATTTACAAAAACGGTTTTCTTTCTTATATACTTAACATTTAAATTATTAGTTTAACTTTTATGTTAATTTTAATCGACATTTTATTTATTTTTATATTTAATTTGAATTATAAACTTAATATTATTCTTATAAATATTGGAAAAACTTGGGAATATAAAAACCAATAACTAAACTTTTTTTTATAAAACTTAACCTACTTAAATAACCTAACCTAATTAAAAACAAATTGTATTAAATACTTAATGCTAATAATTTTTTTTATTTTGACTAATCTTACGTGTTTTCCAACCACCAATAATTTCTTTTTAGCAATTTGTCTATGTCTGGTATTGACATATCGTATTGCAGATGTTCTACGTTTATATCGCCCGGGTTATATTCTATGACTTTGTATGTAGCCCGTCTATTATAATGGTATAATAGGGGGACATGATTATCGTCTTGAATATAGCCATATTTGTCTAGAAAGATAAAATGCTCAGGGGCTATAAAGCCTGTGAGCAAGGTCTTTATAATGTACTCCATATTGTGGTAGAATATATGTGATATTAAACCATTTTCTGGGGTGTTTTGTGCTCTTTCATAGTGGTTTCTGACTAATTTTATTATAAAATTGTCTATTCTAATGATTTTAGCGTCCTTGTAGTAAAAATGCTTGTAGTCGGATTCGGGCTTTCTGTTTATATTGGTACAGTTGGACAAGGTTTACAATGCTTATATTAACCTTTTAATTTTATTGCATACTTATAGGATTTTGTTTTTAAGCAAATGGTTCTAGATATATATTTGTTTTTAACAATAAATAATTGTTATAAAACATGAGCAATTTAAAAGTATTTATATATACATATATAAATATTCACACTTTTTTTACTATTATTATAAGTATATATACATATTTACATATAAAATAATACGTATTACATAAAGAATTATTTATTATTTTCTTCGTTATAAAATATTTTTACGTGCCAGTCTTATATTTATTTTCAATATATATATATATATATCTATTCTCAAATATAAAGTTGAAAAAATATCTAAAAAGTATATTCCTATATTATAATATTATATATTCTTATCTATTCATATATTGAAATAATTACAAACACCTCTTAAAATATTCTTTTAATTTAATTATTAACTTTTTAACATGAAATTATTTTACTTTTAATTTTATTATCGCATAATAACTTAAGTTGTCTAGTACATTGGAGACATTTTTTTACTACATTAATTACATAATATTTTTTTTTTTTTTGTTTTTATTTTCTTGTTGTTCAAGTTAACAAATTATTATTTTTTAATTCAATTAACGTATAGTAATTAAAACAGTCCTTATATTTACAATTAAATAATGGTGTATACGAAAGAAAAATTAAAGATTATAAAAGTTTAAATGTTTAAAAAAAAAAAAGCCAGATGTCACCCAAATTCACAAAATTAATTTGATAATTTCGTTTTTTAAGTCAAATATAATACGAATACAAGTTGTTAAATGTATATACAATTAAAAGATAATAAATTTTTATTTTAAAATGGTATTTTTTTGGTTGCGTCAGTTTAAAAATAATTAAAATTAATATTTTTTTAATATTTAGACACAGACTCTTAGGAATATTAAAAAAAAACCTCAGACTAAAATAACTTTTTCATAATTAAACCAAATTAATGTATTTCTGTTTTAATAAAAATTAGAAATATAATATTATTTTTGGTAATTAAATAATACTTAATTATTGTGCATTAATCAAAATTTTAGAAACATGTTAACTAAATTACTATTGTGAAACCATTAATTAAGTATTTTCTAGTAAATTTTGAATTGTTGGATTTTTATAACTAACTTATATTAAATTAATTGTATTTATTTATTTATGAACAGTCCCCTACCCACATACAATGTGATAAGTGAGTAACTCAGCGTTCCGTTTTTTAGTTTGCCAGGCATATTTTTTTATTATGATATAAACTATTATAAACTAGCTGTTGGCCCGTCACAAAATGACGGAAGGTCAATTGAAAGAAAAACTTTTTCTAATTAAGAATTATTTCTAATTTCATTGTAAACATATAATTATATACATACATATATTGTATATCAATACCATTTTCTTAAATAAAATCGCAACTGTTACATTTTGTATTACGGAGATTATGCTTCGATTCTAGTAATATATACACTAAAAATTGGTGAATTTGTTTTTGATTTCAATTAATATTGTTTTTTATTTAAACTTGTTTAAATTTAAAATTTTTAAATTCGAGAAATTTGTTTGTTAATAAAAGATTTAAAATTTTTTTATAGATTTATTTTGTTTCAATAATGATCTTTTTCTCCATTTATTAACTTTTTGTATATATATTTTTAAAAAATGTTGCTAAGGAAGAATAAAATCGAAATATGTACTTGTTTGCTGCAAACATTGTACAATGTACCTACTCAACATGCTTAATCATGTACCTATTTATATGAACATAAAATTGTATTAAATAAATTTTGAGTTTTGAAATGAGTTTTGCATTCTCAAATGCAAATTATAAATTTTATTTTTTGACTTTATTTTAATTATACCTAATTATGTTAAAAGAAATATATTTTGTTAGAATTCTATGGTGCATTTCATTTGGGTTTATTTCAGAGATAAGGGAAACTTTGAAATTGCTTTAATTACATTGTTTGGTTTACTTGCTTTTCAAAGCAAACCAAGCAACGCAACAAAGCGTTCATTGGGCCTTCGCCGTTATTTCAGTTTTTCACTAAAATTAATGAAGACTTACTACAGAAATGTTCCTTCCTGTGAAGCATAGTCTGAATTTTTAATATCAAAATGTGTTACTATTTATATAAAATTTCAAACAAATGTACTGTGAGTTTTAAAAACCGAAATGAACTAATTCTTAAACATTTAAAATAATATAAATTCAAAAAAAAAATTTTTTGATAATTTATGATAAGATAATTTATATTTTATTTTTTAAAATAAAACACATCCAACAAAACATAATATTTAATTTTTTTATAATTGAACACATCTAACAAAACACATTTAATTGAATGCGTTTGTTACACCTCATTTCCTGGACAAAAATTTTTCAAAATAATGATAATAGCAATAAAAATTATATTTTTTTATTAGATATGATCCGACCAGGGTTTGAACCCGAATCCCGTCTGTTGAGAGGCCGACGTATTGTAATTGTATTAATAAATATCGAGGAATATTACAAAATTAAAGTTCCCTATGGAATTAAAAGTTAAAAAAATTCCACGTGAAATTGTGCATTAGCACTTAGCAGGTATTTTAAAGCTGGATTCTAAAACAGTGACATACGCCTTTACAGAATATTTATTTATACGTGATCTGTTAGATCTCAATTATGAGGGATTTTAGAATTGGATTTAAAATCAGAATCAGTTGCTTTTTCCAACATTTTTCTTTTTTGTGGAATTTTTGGTATTTTGTAAATGGTATTTCGGATTTTTTTTTTGGAATTTCGTACTCAACCCGTTGTAAAAATGCTAAAGAGTAATTTCGTCTAAAAATATTACAACCATGTTTCCAAATTTTTCTGTAGTAATCATTATTCGTTTTCCGTATTTTTGCTTGAATACTTCTGTTGCTATTCATTTTCACTATTAATTTTGAGTATTCATCCTGCTGGAAATTTTTTTTTTTTTTATTAAGATTTTTTATCGTTGGTTTGATGTTATTTGGAGAAAATTTTAACTTCGAAAAAAATGAAAATATTGCTATTCATTTTTAATATTCATTCTGTTTTATGCATTTTGAGTATTATTATTGAGTATTCATTTTAATAATCTTTTTTATTATCCATTTTCAGTAAACATTCTGCTGCAACATATTGTAAAAAAATTTGCTGAAAAATCCTGCAGTTCTTTATTTTGTCTGCTGAATCATTTTGAATATTAATTTTCAATGTATCATTTGCATTTCGTTATATTTTAAGCATTCATTATTAGTATTTCTTTAAAATACCTTGACAATGCTTATTTTTCATTTTCAGTACTTATTTTCGATATTCTTTCAGTCTGTATTTTACTATACATTTTGAATATTGAGTTTCAGTATTTTTCAACAACATGTTGCTGACCCATTTTATAACATAACAACTGATAACATATTTTGAATTTTCTAAATTGCATTCAAACATAGAGATATTCTGATGACCTTGTATCCATGGGTTCAGGTAGCTGCCATACAACTTCTTTTTTTATATGAGTACTAGCTAATACCCGGTGCGCGTTGCTGCGCCTTTCAATGGAGGTTTAATTGAATTTGATGTTACTGCAAAAAGTTAACACAAAAATTACCCACGGTTTACACACGTAAATTTAAAAATGTATGAAAGCAATCTTTTTAAAACGATTTTTCTAGGATTATTCTAGTAATTTTTGAAACTTTCTGTAATTTAAAGCAGTACAAACTATTTTCCAAAATTTGACGTAATTTACTTCCAAAAAATTTTTTTTGACCAAACGTAGGACCGACTGTTAGCAGACTCAACTCAATTTTCAAGTTGCTTCACACATATAAAATTTTAGGTCAACCGGTCAAATCGTTTACAAAATATATCAAATGTATATATCATATACAAAATTTGAAGAAAATCGGTCAAACCGTTTCTAATTTAGAGTTAAGTATTGAAAAAACCTATAAAAAGCTGTTGGGCCGCAATGGGTTAATGCAACTCAATAAAATTTGTTTTGGGGTTTTCTTTTTAGCCAAAGCAGAATTTCATAAAATCGGACAAAATTTGGACCCAAAATTTTTTTTGACCACTCGTCGGCCCGACATGGGTTAACAAATTCCAAAACTGTTAATACTGTCAACTCAATTCTCAAGGAGCATCACTTATACCAAATTTGAAGTCAATTGGCCAAACCATTTCAAATTTAGAGTAAAGTATTGAAAAAACCAATAAAAAGCTGTTGGGCCGCAATGGGTTAATGGAACTCAACAAAATTTTTGTTTGGGGTTTTCTTTTTAGCCAAAGCAGAATTTCATAAAATCGGACAAAATTTGGACCCAAAATTTTTTTTGACCACTCGTCGGCCCGACATGGGTTAACAAATTCCAAAACTGTTAATATTGTCAACTCAATTCTCAAGGAGCAACACGTATACCAAATTTGAAGTCAATTGGTCAAACCGTTTTGAATTTAGAGTAAAGTATTGAAAAAACCTATAAAAAGCTGTTGGGCCGCAATGGGTTAATGGAACTCAATAAAATTTTTTTTGGGGCATTCTTTTTAGCCAAAGCAGAATTTTGTAAAATCGGACAAAATTTGGACCCAAAATTTTTTTTGACCACCCGTCGGCCCGACATGGGTTAACAAATTCCAAAACTGTTAATAGGGTCAACTCAATTCTCAAAGAGCATCACGTATACAAAATTTGAAGTCAATCGGTCAAACCGTTTTCATTTTAGAACAAAGAAGTTTAAATACTTGTACCACAGCCCCAACTTGGCGGTCCGTTAGAGCAAAATTTTTGGGCCACTATTTCTTTCCGTACCCAAAAACCTCTATATACAAATTTTCATGAAAATCAGCTGGGCAGTTTAGGAGTCTATTCGCTACATACAAACAAACAAACAAACAAACAAACAAACATACAAACAAACAAACTTTCCCTTTTATATATATAGATTACTCCATACCTATTACAGCTGCGTGTCTGAAATTTTACCAAAAGTAGTTTAGTTTTATGGCCAAAGTTTCTGCAAAATTTGGTTTGTCTACTGCAGAGGGTTCGAGTAGCTGCCATACAACTTCTTATTTTATATGAGTATTACTCTCCACCTAATGAAGCCTGGTGTCTGAAATTTTGCTAAAAATAGTTTAGTGTAATGGCCAAAGTTTCTGCAAAATTCGGTTGGTCTACTGTAGAGGGTTCGAGTAGCTGCCATACAACTCCTTCTTTTATATGAGTATTCCACTACACTTAATAAAGCTGTATGTTTGAAATTTTGCCAATAGTAATTAACTGGATGACATAATGTATATATTACGGTCATACGGGTATCCCAGAGTTGACACAGTCTACTCTACCACACTCTTCCTCGTTTTTAAATAAATTGGAAAAACATTAATAAAAAAATTATTTAAAATAGCTATTTATATTTACCTATATACAACGATATCTTTATTCTAAAAAATTGAATTTATTTTAGTAACAGCTTAAATATGTTTTAGTGTTAACATAAAAAACCGCAACTGAAACTAATCTCCTGCTAAATTAATGTCGGAATTATGGAATTTTCATTAGCACCTGATATTATATTCACAAACAATTAACTTCGACATATAGAAGAGTATGCATAACATGGAGTTGTTTTACAATTAATATAACGCTCTTTTTTAATTATTTTTTTTAGTTTTGAGGTAAGAAGTAATTGCATTTGTTCGTTCATTAATACTGAATAGCTATTTATTACTGTTTACGCGATTAAAATTAATTATAAAACTATAATTAATTAATTAACATTTTTCAATAATAAAATTTCTAAAAAAGCATACTCCTAAAACCTTGATAACATTAAACTAACTTAGATATTTTAATAACCTGCAAAGCACTCTAATACGTCAATAATTACAAAATGAAAGCGAACTATTTCTAATTTTTCGATTCTAGGATTTTAATTTATTACAGAGTTGTAATTATTTATTTAAAATTATTCAATAACAAAATTTCTAAAAAGTCCTCCTAAAAATTAGTATAACATTCAACTAACTTAGATATTTTTATAACCAGCAATTGAAAGTACTCTAATACGTCAGCGATTACAAAATTAAATCGAATTATTTCTAATTGTCTCGATTCTAGGATTTTAATTTATTATAGAGTTCAAATTAATTAATTAAAATTTTTCAATAAAAAAATACATATAAGAACTTAGATAACATAAAAGTAACTTAAATATTTTTATAACCAGCAAGTAAAGTACTCTAATACGTCAGCGATTACAAAATTAAAGCGAACTATTTCTAATTGTTTCGATTCTAGGATTTTAATTTATTTTAGAGTTCCAATTAATTAATTAAAATTAATCAATAACAAAATTTCTAAATGAAATACATATAAGGACTTAGATAACATAAAAGTAACTTAGATATTTTATAACCAGCAATTAAAGTACTCAAATATGTCAGCGATCACAAAATGAAAGCAAACTATTTCTAATTGTTTCGATTCTAGGATTTTAATTTATTATAGAGTTGTATTTATTTAATTCAAATTATTCAATAACAAAATTTCTAAAAAATTCTCCTAAAAATTAGTACAATATTCAACTAACTTAGATATTTTTATAACCAGCAATTAAAAGTACTCTAATACGTCAGCGATTACAAAATGAAAGCGAACTATTTCTAATTGTTTCGATTCCAGGATTTTAATTTATTATAAAGTTCTAATTAATTAATTAAAAAACATATATATAAGAACTTCGATAACATTTAACTAACTTAAATATTATTTTAATCAGCAAGGAAAGTACTCTAATATGTTAGAGATTACAAAATGAAAGCAAACTATTTCTAATTGTTGGGATTCTAGGATTTTAATTTATTATAGAGTTCTAATTAATTAATATTTTTCAATAATAAAATTTCTAAAACATATACTCCTAAAACCTTCATTATATTTAACTAACTTAGATATTTTTAAAACCACAAGTAAAGTACTCTAATATGTCAACGATTACAAAATGTAAGCGAAATATTTCAGATTGTTTCGATTCTAAGATTAAAATTAATTTTAAATTTCTAATTAATTAATTAAAATTTTTCAATAAAAAAATACATATAAGAACTTAGATAACATAAAAGTAACTTAAATATTTTTATAACCAGCAAGTAAAGTACTCTAATACGTCAGCGATTACAAAATTAAAGCGAACTATTTCTAATTGTCTCGATTCTAGGATTTTAATTTATTATAGAGTTCTAATTAATTAATTAATATACTCCAATAATAAAAAAATTTAAAAAAAAATACACACAAAGAACTTAAATAATATTCAACTAAGATATTTTTATAAGCAGCAATTAAGTAGTCTAATACTTCTGTGATTACAAAATGTAGGCGAAAAATTTCAAATTTTTTTAATTCTAGGATTTAAATTTGTTATAAAATTCTTAATAATTAATTAAAAATTTTTAAAATATACATTTAAGAACTTAAATAACAAAACAAATTCATTATTTTACTTAATCAGGTACTTATCTTATATTTTTATAACTAGCAAGTAAAGTAATTTTAATCCCTAATGCGTCTGCGATTATTGCAAAATGGAGACGAATAATATCTAATTTTTATTTGAATACTTAATATAATAACTGGAAAGTGTAGGTGTATTAAATAGTTATTTCTAAAGAAGAGTGACAAATGATGCTTGATAATTTTATCATCAACTAAAAATGAAAATGTAACTGATGTAATGGAAATATATCAAAGATATTTCCTTTTATACTTTATTTCTAAATAAACCTAAAACGAATCTCTTATTTAAGTAATTGCGTTTTAGAACAACTATTATTACTTTACTTGGAAAAATAACTAAAATTAACTGAAGTATTAAAATTTTAAAATATGTATTTTTCAATTTAATTAGTAAAATGATAAATTGTACAATATAGGTATATATAAAATTAAAAGGGTTCATATTCTTGGAAAAATATAAATAATAAAATTAAAACGAATTCATATATCACAGCAATTCAAATACTTAGTATGTATTGAATTTTTAATTATGAATATTTTCTCTCTTCTAAAATATTTTACAACCTGTTTAAGTCTTTTCTAAATAATTATTACCTTTCAAAATGAAATTCAACTTCAAATTTTATATTATTTAAAAAAAAAAAAAACGGGTATATGCAATAAGGCCGAATTGGAAGTCAAATTGCAATTGAATAAAACCGAAATCATAATTTCTTAATTTTCGTCTTCATTTTTAAAAATTTCTGCAAAGGAAATAAAGCCAAAAATATTTTAAATATGAGATTAATCAAAATTAGTGTTGCCGCTTTTTCCAAAATATTTATATATAAATATATATGTGAATATGCCAGATCCTGAATCAGGAGGGATTTTATAGTAATTAAATATTTTGGAAAAAAGGAATACCCTGATTTCGAATCCAACTCTAAAACCCCTCTTAATTCAGAATTCCGCATATACACATATATGAATAATCTGAGAAAAGCGGCAATCCTGATTTTGAATCCAATTCTATAATCTCTCTTAATTCAAAATCTCACATATACACACACAAATAAATATTCTGTAAAAGCGGAAATCCTAATTTTGAATTCAATTCTATATCCCATCCTAATTCAGAATCTCACGTACAGATATATATAAATATTCTGGAAAAAGCGTACAATCCTGCTTTTAAATGCAACCAATAACAAATGTAATTAAAAAAATTACTAATTTGAAATAAAATCAAATTGACTTTATTTCAATTTTTCATATTGAAATAACACCAAATTTAAAAATTTGTTTTTTGGCTACATTTCAAATATTTCTCAGTTGGCTTTATATCATTTGGCCTTATTGCATGTACCCAAAAAAACCTATTGAAACTACTTATTGATTATTATAAACAATCTAATAGATATTTAATTTTTTATATTATGAAGAGTTTTCCAATATTATTCATATGAAAAGTAATCAAACGTGTAATTCTTAAAAATTGAATGCAAAAATTTCTTAAAAAAAAAAAAAAAAACAATTTATTTGAGTTTTATTTAAGCATAAATTTTATAAATTTACTTCTTTTTTTATTTTTATTGAGGTTTTTTTTTTTAATTAATTCTATAATCTTTTGATCTTTATAGTTTCCATATTCAATAGAAGTTCCAATAAAGATTATATGAAGTAATTATATTGATGGAATATCTACAGGATGTATAAAATTAAAAAAATTTTAAATAATAATTTCTAAATATACATAAACTCAATTAATATTATTATTTTACACTTTTAAAGCAGTAGTTGTACTGTGTTCGTTGTTCCATCTGCCGATCTATTTATAAATTCTATTAGAAAATTTTTAAAATGAGAAAGGCTATTTTCTATAAAAAAGTAGAATACAGCACGTATTAGACTAATATAGTGTCGTCCATATTAGACATAAGACTAAGATCATCTCTTCAGGATCCATTCACATGAAGGCTTTCTGCGGAGAAGCAAGCACCAATAAGACCTTTAAATTGAAAAAAATCTATCTTAGATTAATAACAGGAATATGCACGGGCCACTAATGCTTATAGCCGATGCAGCCAAAATAGATCTTGCTTCCACTAGATAAGCGTCTTCATTTATATTTAACCGAACTGAATAATATCACAGTCACACAACACAACGTCCTTATAATTCAAATATAAAAGAATTGTGTTTTCAGACTAAATCTAATCAGGGGTAGAACTATCTCATATTGAGATTGTATGTGGAGTTCATTAAGCACAATCCTAGTTATTAGAATTTGTTATGTGTACTACTTTCCCTCCCAACCTATAAACCTATATGGTAAAGACAGGCCTATTAACCTAAAAAAAAGTTATTCTAGATGTAATTGCACCTGTTGGTACAACTATTTTAAATAACTTAACTTAATAATTTTTTACACCCTGTATTAATATAATTTAAAAAAACTTAATAATTTTTTACACCCTGTATTAATATAATCTAAAAAAGATTCAAATATATTTTAAGTCCCAATACATATATAATAGTTAACATAATACATATAAAATATATTTAATATTTAAAATTGTAAATAAGGAATAGTTATTCATTTAATGTATATTAGGAGAAATTTTTTCATAATTTTATGGTTGATGCTTTTAAATTAATTTCTTTTTAAACTTAAAATATAAAATCATATAATAAATTTATTATAACTAAATTTTAATGATCAATACACAATTTAAGTTTTAATATCAATTGAAACTTTCAACTTACAAAATATAATATGTGGAGCACATGTATTTACTTTAACTTAATTAAACTTTTATATAGTTTTTAAAATTATATAAGTATATTCCATTTAAATTTATTATTTTTACACCCATATGACAAAAGGGTATACTAAATTTACCATTACGTTTGTGACGCTGGCAAGGAGGGGGTAGATATAAATGACTCAAAGGTATGGATCGGATCTGAATCGAAAAGTAAATCGACCGTGCTATGTATGTCCATCCATCCGTCCGTCCGTCAAAAAAATAAAGTAACTAGAATTTTGAAATTTTCACAAATTCGTTTTTATGCAATAGCCGTCATCGCTATTGAAAAAGCCAGTCAGTTTGCTCCACGGTTTAGAGTGCCTGTCTTACGACTTCTTTTTTTATATGAAAATAACTCAATACTGCGTGAAGCTGGATTTTTGTAATATTGTCAAAAGTAGTTTAGTTTTATAAAAGTTTGTGCCAAAATTTGATTGGTCTACTGCAGTGGGTTCTAGAACTTGTCATATAACTTCTTCTTTTATATGGATATTACTCTATACCTAAAGAAGCAGGGTGTCTAAAATTTTGCCAGAAATAGTTTAATTTTATTGACAAAGTTTGTGTAAAATTCAGTTGGGGTAATGTAGTGGGTTCAAATAGTTGCCATAAAACTTCTTTTTTTATTAGAGCATTACTCTATGTCAATAAGAGTTAACTCGAATGGCCAAGGTCTGAATAAAATATAGTCGGTTTAGGGGAAGATGTTCGAAGGGCTGCCTTTCAACTTATATTTTCTTTTGTTCATAACTGAAATCCTAATAAATTGTGTATTTAATATTTTGCCAAAAGTAATTAACTGTATGATATAATGTTGAAATTACGGTCATACGGGTATCCCAGAGTTGACACAGTCTACTCTACTACATTCTTTCTCGTTTTTTGAATAATTCTTCTATTATATTTTAAAAATTCATTCAATTATTAAATGATTGAAAATTCAAATTTATAATTCATAGTTTTATTATGAGAGCATTCTTCAAAATAAACTTAAAAATTTTAAATCTCATATTGAATGGTACCTACAGAACTTCAATTAGAAAAATTGGAAAATTCTTAAGATATTTTATTTTTTTTAGAAATTTTATAAATTTTTTTCTATTAGTTTTATTCAGATATTTTTTTTTGAACATCTAAAAGTAAAATATGGGCTTATACTTACTATTAAAGATTGTATTATAACTTCATAAAATAACAGCACATAGTAATAGTAGTATTTTACAATTTTGTTGACCGAGTTTTGAAACAGTTCCTATTTCAGACTTTTTGTTCGATAAATGTTACTTAGTTGCGAAACTAGTAGTCATAAATTATGGTTAAATTTATCCCATTATATATATACTTCGGATTTCTGATTTCTATTTTACACTGTAGAATAGTGTCTTAACTCTCATTCCTCATTCTGCTATTCCATTCCCTTAAAATTCAATCTTTGCATTAGCGCCATATATGGAATATACATCAAAATTTTTATTAAAACCATTTTGAATCCAATTTTAAAAAGGCTTCTTTTAAATTATTTACACAAACACGTTTGACTCCTTAACAAGGTCAGGAGAGAGTTTGCAGTTGATTAATAAATTAGTGTTACCCAGTTTTCCAGAACATTTACACATTTGTATATGTAAGACTGTTAATAAAAAGTATTGAAATTAATATCAGGGTTTAAATAATTAATATTGGGAACGGTTACCCCATTATTTTAAATTTTGTGATATTTAAATATGTATTTGAAAAGAGTCAGTAGAAGAACTTTATAATAGCTATAAAAAGTCCACTAATTGTTTCAGTGGTGGTTTGGGAGCGGTTGTAAGGCTGAAAAGCCCTAAATTTAAATTGTTATAACAAGAGTTCTTTTTGGTTTATTTTCAATATGAAAATTTTCAATTTTCATTTTTAATTTTCAACGGTAAAAGAAGCCTGTTTTTTAAACTTTATAAATTTTTGAAACGCAAATTCATAGGATTGCCATACGGCACTAAATATAACTGATATGCGAAACTCAATTTTTGTAAAATTTCAGATGATATGAAATTCTGAACGGCTTAAGCCAGAAATTTTAAATTTTGGTTAGAAAAGTTCGATCCCCAAAATTTAGTAGGAGTCGGTAAAACAAGCTTTTTGTCACGCCCGTGTTAATCTCGAGAATCCTCGACAATCATCATAAGTTTGCTTAGTAACATTTTGAAAACATTCCCCATTGAAGGGCTAATAGGACATCAAAGTTTGACATTCAAAACTTAGTTACCAGTGCATATATTCCTCAAATTAAATGCAGTATAAAACACTATATAATTTTGAAAATGTGCTTTTTTAAAAACCCTTGGCTTTTTTTATCACTTGTTTTTATTTTGTCTGAGTGAAAGTGTTAATACTATTATAATTATAACTATGTAGACAATAGACATATCCAATAGTTTTAAATTATATTTTATATATACAAAAACTATTTATTTATGTCATACAAATTATATATAAAATGTAGATATATATACAGAACCGAAATTCAAATAACACTTAAAAGAAAAGAATATAAGCAATATATTCTATAATAAATAAACAAAAAAGTGTTGTATGGTTTTAGTAATGACAGAGTATTAATGGATTGATAAATAGCTCAAACAAACCATAAACTGACAGTAAAACCAGAAGAAGTACCTATCTTCAAATTGAAAATCCTCATACATATATTATGATAAACTCTTTTAAAATTAATTCTTCTTAAATATTCGAAATTCAATATGTCAAAATAAACAAAAACTAAAAAAAATAGTTTTTGGATGAAGTGTAGTCTTCTTGATAAAAATTAATTTTTCAATACTTTTACTTTTTATTTAACTATTGTTTTTTAATTGAATTCATCTCTTGAGTACTTCAATATTGTGCTATGAAATATGGTAACAATTATATTTTTCAAATAATCAAATTACAACATATTGAACTGTCTGAGTTGTTGCAATTAATGTTCTTATAAATATCTGAAGCAAAAAATATATCCTAAACGAACTGCAAAGTTAGAACAACAACTTCAACTCAAGTATCATATAAATAATTCAACTTTAAGATCTTACATATATATATACTATCGTATATATAAATAATCTAGAGTATGAGACAATCAGGATTTTGAATTCAACGTTAAAATTGCCCCTAATTCAGAATGTTCACCTATACATATATATAAATATTTTACGAAATGGGAAAATCTTAACTCTCTGAAAAATGCTATAGATTTCTTAACGCTCCTTGTTTTAATAAAATTTTGGACACAACCAAATAGACTTTTTGTATTGGTTTACATTTTTATACCCGCATAACTATAGGTCAAAAGAGTATACTAAATTTGCCATTACGTTTGTGACGCAGAGAAGGAGAGGAGGGTAGATATAGTTTCAACGGTATGCATCGGATCAGAATGGATAAGTAAAACGATCTAGCTATGTATGTCCGTCCGTCCCAGGATAACTCAAAAAAAAAGGAGCTAGGATTTGGAAATTTTCACAAATTCGTTTTTATGTAATAGCCATCACCGTTATAGAAATCCAGCCAGTTTGCGTCACTGGTTCGAGTACCTGCCATACAACTTCTTTTTTTAAATAAGCATTACTCTATAACTATTAAACCTGGGTATCTCAAATTTTGTCCAAAATAATTTAGTTTTATGGACAAAGTTGGTGCAATTTGATTAACTGCAGTGGGTTCAAGTGGTTGCATTATAGCTTCATCTTTTACATGAGCACTACTCGATACCTAATAAAGCTGGTCAACTAAAACTTTGTCAAAAGTAATTCAACGGATGATATAATGTCAATATTACGGTCATACGGGTATCCCAGAGTTGACACAGTCTGCTCTACTACACTCTTCCTCGTTTCGTATACAGTCACATTAAACCTGCAAGAATGTTTATTTATTAAAACTTTAAGAAAATTAATCGATAAAATGACATGACATAAATCTTTTAAACCACTTAGAATTGGGATTCCGTACAAATCATTGATGCGTATTATAGAATAAAAAAGTAGCAGTATCTTCTTCATTCTATATATAGCGTTTTTCAATCTTGTGATCAATCTGTACTTAAAAAAATTATAGGAATTAATTGATCCACCTAGATTAGCTTCCGTTGGTTTGTTCAACTATTTAACGCTTAATATTTAAAATTTTCCATCCCTATACAAATTTTTGAAAAGTAATATATATTATTTTATACAAATTTGGTTTTGGCAAAATATAATCTTGGAGTTCCAATTTTTTATTTTTATTTATTTGTTTATGAACAGTCCCCTTTCACATACAATGTGATAAATGAATGAATATGCCTTTCCTTTTAAGGTGTGGCAGTTAAATTTATTTTATATTATGAAATAAACTATTACGATATCAATTATAAATTATATATTTTTATTATATATGATCTGACCAGGATTTTAACCCGAAACTTTTCGATTGAAAAGCCGCCATGGTGGCAAAAAAGTTTGAAAGCTATCCAAGTTCAAGGTTTTGACGTTTTCAGATTAAGTAAATTTTATATTTGCTTTTCTAGATTTTTGCTTACTCTTTATTGAGTCTAATCTTGAAAATAAACTTTGTTGCACATGCAGTAGGTTTGGCAAAAAACAGGTAAACTACTTACTGTAACGTTTTTTTTTTTAAATAGATTACCCAAAACCAGTTTTTTAATTTAAAATTCATAAAACCATTATAATAAAATATTTGTTACCCTGCAATTATTACATTTTATTTTTTATAATAGAAACATCCAACAAACACATTGAAATTAACGCGTAGATCATCATTTATCTATGGGCAATCATTTTATATTTTCAATATCTCAATATTAATTATTATGATAATTTTTTAATTTATTTCAATGTTTTTATCATAATAACTATTTTAATAGCAGTTCAAAAATAACAGTTTTCTTTATTACTTAAATTTATTTATTTATTTATTTATATATTTATTTATATACAAAATATAATTATATTTTTTATAATTATCATATTCATCTTTCAAAATATTATTAAAGTATTAGGTAATATTCTATAAAAAATATTCTAAATTTATTTAATTTATGATGTCATAGAGAGTCTAGGTTTTTGATTATTTTTTTTTTAAATAACAGATCGATGTCCTATACGAAATGTTTATTTTATTTTAATATTATATTACATTATATAAATATATTTATTATATAAAGCTAAAGAATACACATTAATTCGCACCTGTCTACAAGGTATATATAAAAAAAAAATCGTTTGCCCTGTTCCTCAATTCCACAAGGAACTAAAATAATACCTAAAATTTATATTAATTTAAGAAAATTGTAATCACCTTAAAGTATCAACACGCGTCCTTATACTTTTTATCACTATAAATATATATATATACAAAAATTTTTTATAAATATATAGGTATGAATGTATGTATATTATTTTTTAGATTTAGGTGAGTTGTCTAAACTTCAATAAACATTTCTATGTATACATACTTATATATATATATTTATATATTAAAAAAAATATTTATATTATTATTCATTCAAACAACATAAATTCTTAACACTTGCAACAAAATACCATCTTATTTTTTACATAATGTAACAGCATGTTTTATTTTAATTATGTAGATTGTAATATATACATCCTTTTTTATATGTTTACTTTATAAATTATTACAATAAAATGAAAAGTAATAAAAATTAAAGAAAAAAAAAAATTTTTAACGAAAACCCACTTGTTGCAATTTATAAACTCAAACCAATAGAACACATTTATTTCTATACCCAATTTTGAGGGGTATTTCCCCTTAATTATATAGTACACAATTATAATTCAAAAAAATTTCCCATTTTTATAATCTATTCCCCTCAGTTATTATTACATTAAAACATTTTCCCTTTCAGTATATAATAATTTCAAAAAATGCAAAACTGTTATACGAAAACAAAACTAATATACAAAAATATTTTATTCAGTCATTATATAAGAAACTGTAGAGAATAATATTTAATTAGATTCCTAATAAGAGCATTCACAAAGACCCTAACCTTATCCATTATTTTTATATCCGCATAAACGTAGTTCACAGGCGTATTAAAATTGCTCTTCCGTTTGTAACGCATCGATTTTGATATGATAAATTTAAAGTCAAATGCATGGATCGGATCAGTATCAAAAAGTAGCTAAGTGTGTCTGTCTGTCCATCCGTCCTTTTATGTGTCAACATGATAAACCAAATACTAAAAGAGCTTAAACTTAAGAAATTAACAAAAAGTGTTTTTTTGAACATCTTGTAGATTCCCTATTTTTGATTAAAATCAGACCAAAGCTTTCGTTAGTTGCCATACAAATTTTTGGAACCAATTTGAATTTCTTTAAAACTAACAGAGTACTGGGTGATTATAAATGCAACCGGATAATGAATACAGGATGGCGCAAAACGACCGATATGGTTTGAATGTTTAATAACTTTTTTATTTAATATTATTTTTTTGTTATACAGTATATTAATGGGGAATATTTTTAACTTAAGTAGAAAAATTAAATCCCGCAAGTGGTGACCATTTTCGGCTTCGCACATTCGTGCTCTTTCCAGTACATTTTCCATAACTTTTCGTAATTTTTGATCGCTGTTCAGTTGTGTACTGTTCCATTTCCAATTCCCCAAGTTTTCTTAACAAAATTCTGAAATAAAAATAAAAAATATAAATAAATTTAAAAAGTTATTAAACATTCAAAGATTAAAGTAAAATCTGGATACTTAAAATGAATGTGCATAATAAAACATCAGATTCTGTGTAGTTCCAAAAGTTGAGGCTTCATATCTATAAGTATAGAACCCTATACTTACCATACAAGATCTAGAACCCTTCTTATATATCTTCAGAAATGATTATAAAATGCAGTTTTTATTTAAATTAGGCAGTTATAGTAAAAGCGCAAGTTCGTTTGCCAACTTTGAGATTTTTCGGTCTGTGCTAAGTGTAGTCGCCAGATATTGCTGGAACCAAAGTACAAACTATTAAGACTAAAAGTTTGAAAATTAAAATCAGTGTAAAATAATAAAACATTTTTTTGAAATAAATGGGAATGATCATTCATTTTTGGCAAAGTATTATACAAAGCTATCAACTATAGATTGCTGTGAATCTAGTCAGATTACGAAGCTTGTATTAGAAATAAGTCAGTAAAGTGATTGGGCAAGTACGTTAACAAAGTGGAACATTATTCACATCAACTTTTGGGGTGCTTTTTTAAATATATCATCAGGAAATTTATTGGATTCGCACTTGCATTTCAAACAAGATAAAGACAACTATAGTCTTCTTCGCTGTTTTTAATTTGGATTTTTTTTAAACGTTTTTTTCAATTGCAATTCAAAATTTGATAAAAAAAATATAAATTTTCTCCGTGAAAATGATTTTTATATCCGTAATCAATTTAAAATAAATTAAATTTTAATTAAAAAATTAATTAATTTATTTTTGATTGATTCTGAAATTTAATATTTTGTAGAATTTACAAATTTCGAAGAGACCCTCTTTAATAGAAACCCCTTAATAATTACATTGCAATACTCTACTTAAATAACTTCAAACAAAATTTTCTATTCAATTTTTTTATAATTTAATTTCAATTCGGATCCTTTTTTCTGAAACAATCACCATATACTCATATATATATTATTTCCTCATTTATAAAAGTTATCTATAGATAGAGATATTATGATCTAGATTTTAATTGTTTGTATTTGATTGAAAATCTCATATTTCAATTTTCTGTGTTAATATTGACCGTATACTCGTACTATGTTAAGGTTCTTGTATCCTTAAAAAATATAGGAGAAGCATAAGGGTTTTTTAAATAGAATATAAACGCTCAGGATTTATGAGCAAGCTTTTATCATAATAACTTTCAAAATAAGTTTTTTCTTATAATAAAAGATTTCTTTAGAACTTGAATTAGCCTGGTGGCGGACATAATATTTGTTCAACAAATTATTCGCAGTGAAATTAATTCACCTGCTATTCGCGAACAAATGAGATTTAAGGAAAATTTGAATAATTTAAGATTGGTCGAGCTCTTTAACGTATCACATTATTCTACGGACTACGGTAAATTCAAGCCAATTTCGCGTATGTTAAGAGAAACTAACTTAAGGTCTGAGTTCTTTGATACTAAAGTTAACAATTTAACATTGAGAGTCAGACTTCACGCGACACATGAGTAGTTCTCGTAGATTGTATGACTGAGCTTGCATTCGTAAATTTACTTGCATATTTGTAATGCTTAACTAATTGGTGTTGGCATGGGTCTTTAACATTCATTTTCTTTTTGTTAACATATATAATTTTTAGACTTTTTAATATATTTGTTACTAATATTAATTTTATTTTGTAGTTTAGTAGAGTAGTATCATTTTACTAACACACTAACCCTTGTAAATGATGACATATCATTTTATGGTAATGGTTGACTAAGTGAACACCATTTACTGATGCTAGATTTAAGCAACTTTTCTATATGGATACAGAATCATTTCTATATGGATACAAATTCCGTGGTATTTGATAATAAACCTTTTTATTTGTTAAAGAGGTCAATTATTAGAGAACTTGTTTTGTCTACCGTATTAGCATTTTTTCACCTGACTTAAAGTTCATATTAAATATCCAGATTTAACAAATTTCCTATAAAATGATTTCCAAATCACAACTTTTGTTTTCATAATAGAAGGAGCTCAAATACTTAAAACTGATTACACGTTCTAGAATCTATTTATGGATCTGTTTATGGAAATGTTTACGTTATATATTGTGCTATACATTTATTTTGTAAATAGTAAACAATTTTGCAAATACAACAAATATGGACAGATACTCATTTGATTTTATTCTTTAATCAGCATTAAGAAATCAAATCTTGAAATATTCTTTTGGTAAATGGTAAAAAAAGTTTTGTCCAGATGAACTTTTGTCTTGATTTTCTGTATTTTCATCTTCAAATTTCAGATTTATTCTTTGATGCGAACACAAACTAAAATGTAGAATCGATTAAATGGAAAAGTACGAAAAGAATACAATGCACTATGAATTTCCCACCCAATAAAATTTTTTTTAAAGAATTATTAACACCCAAGTTCTTTTAAATTATTTTTCTGATCCAACACTTATATTTCCTAATTAATTTTAAATACAACTTTACTTCATCAATTTTTAGTTCATCTTTAGTAACATATTCCACTTCGAATAGGTACTAACTCCATATTTTTAAGCTTAAAATTTTTGAATAAAATTTAACATTTTAAATTACATATTTTTCAACCTTAATGGATAGCTCTTGAAAGAAAATTTTTCAATTTAACTGATATTTTATTATCATGAAATATAACTCGGCCAATTTAATTTGGTTTTATCTGCAAATATATGATTTTAAACCCAGATAAACATCTAATAAATAGATAAAAATTGAAAATAGGCCACAATAGTGGGCGACATCTATCGGTGATATATTCAATCAACTTAAGAAACAAAAATTTATGAATTGAATAGTGAATTATTATGGCCAACTTTCTTTATTCTTAATTTGAGGCCATAATTTGTTCGGTTTTGTAATTTTTTGGGACCATTATTTAAGGCTGGTTTTGATTATGATTAGGCCGATGTACCCACAAAAATGTTAGAGCATTGAAAATGTAAACAAAAATGTTGCGCTTGTGTAAAAGACAAATATAAAAAAAATATCCATGAATTTTTTTATAAATATTCACAACAATATCTTCTCTGAATATTGTTATAATTATCGTGGATATTTGCATATATAATACATATGCAAAAAGTTTGTATCTTATATAAAATTAAACTTATTTTTTTAGAACTTTTTTATAATTTTAAAAATTTAATAATTTTTTTAAAAGTTTTAAAATAAAATTTATATAAAAACACAATTCCGACCACCCAGCTAAATTCGCTAAAGTATTTTTTGTCAGCAAAAACATAATTGAAGCGAAGCGAACAATAAAAAATATCAAAAATTTAAAAATGAATTTCTTAAAAATTTTACGAACTGCACAAATTGTTCGTAAGGTATTTACGATATATAGATTGCTGAGATGAGTTTGGGTTTTTTGAAAAATTCTTCAAAGTTTAAAATTGAACTCATTATTAAATGTTTAAAATAAAAGAGCTCATTCTTTGTTTATAAAAACTTATAAATAAAAACGTTTAAAAATTCTGTCAAATTCAAAATGTTGTTTTTAATGTTTAAAAATATTGTCAAACTCGACTACAACGAAAAAATTAGAAAATAAATCTATTTAGACGAGGACGAAAATTTGATTTGGCGACGATCGTAACAATTGTGCATTGAACAGGTCGCATCCGAATCCAAAACTATTATAAAACAAATAAAAATAGGTGGAGATTGGAAGGAGAACCTTCACCACTTCAAAAAAATTTATGAAATGTCAGTCAGCCATAGTTTTCGTATAAAAAAATTTTGAAAATGGAAGTAAAAGTTTTAAAATTATAATTTTTTTAAACCTACAATAAATTGCAAATTTATCCGAAAAAGCTGTTGCAAAAACAAAAACGGTATATAATAATATATTTCATATATTATTATTCATGGTGGGGCATATCAGAGAAGTCCTACCTACGTAGCATTATTTTTACCAATATTACCAGTGTCAAAGAATACACATATATCCATACTTTTTATTTATTTAATTGTTAACAGAAAATAATTTTTTTCAATTAATTGTCAATTGAAATTCAAAAGTGAATATCAAAATATTTTTATTTTTTGCTCGTTAGATGTCGCATTATTAATTGTATAATTTTAATAAACGTCATTAATGACATTTGTATTTAGCTGAATACTTGAGCTGAATATGTGAAAATTACAAAAACAAAACAAGCTAACTTTTTCTCACAAATTTTTTTTTTCTGATTAACAAAGTGAGTAATAAAAAGTTGATTGGGTTGCATTAGAAATAAATTTATCGAGATAAAAATTGTGTTTTAAAATTAAAAAATAATATAAAAATTTTCTAAAAAGGGGATAAAGGTAATTTAATTTAAAATATTTAATAATTTCATGAAATTTGTTTAAAAAAACAATAATTTATCGAGG
Organism: Dolichopus griseipennis; assembly: GCA_963082915.1. Lineage (NCBI taxonomy): Eukaryota > Metazoa > Arthropoda > Insecta > Diptera > Dolichopodidae > Dolichopus > Dolichopus griseipennis. The sequence continues at coordinate 312,586,827 of OY720441.1, read as the reverse complement.
GTGTGGTGTTAAGTCAAGTGCTTTAATGGCGTTTTCATTATTTTTTTGTTGTAATTATGTTAAACTATTTCTGTATACAAAATGTAAAATTTCTCAGAAATAAATAAAACAAATGGTCTTATAAATTTATAAGCTATCAAAAAACAGTGAAAATAATTAAAAATAAATTTAAAATTTATAATTATTATAAATTTAATAATGGCGATTTTACATGGGAAGGTAGACAAAATATTTAGTCAATTAGTATTTTGTCTGCATTTCACCTTTTACTGTTTAATATATACGCATATAATTATATATATATATATATGTGAAGAGGTATACATTATGTTGGTTGCATACCTACATTAACATAAAGTGCATACATATACTTAGAGAATAAAAATTATATTTGGATGGTTTAAAGTTGGTTGCATTTTTTTAATCAATTGTGCAAGTGTATTATTATGTACCAGTATAAAACTTATATATGTATAAGTATAAATCCTTGTTTTTTTATTCATTAATCCATTCCAAACACTTCATTTTTTTTTTTTTAATTTTAAAGTTTTGAACTTACACCTATATTTTTTTTTATTTTTCAGGTGTACAAAACTCACCATGAGCTATCAAATGCCTCCTCAGAATCGAACGAGTAAGTAAATCTATTGAAAAATCAAAATAAATATAAAAATCTGAAAATTTTTGTTTAACCTGGAATTTAAATATGTACTTCTATGTTTAATATTAATTAATTACAATAAAACTTGTGTATAATTGATAAATAATATGTTCAAAAGTATTATTTGTTTGTTAAGATTTATGTTTTATATTATAAAAAATATTTGTTGTTTCAAAAAAGTTCATTATGCTATAAAAGATTACAATATTTCACATGTACGAAGAGATTGGTGAAATTAATCTACTGTTGTATTTGCTATCATAGAAACTGCGTTCTACCATACATTTTATGCATTATCAAATATGCATTTTTATACTTCATTTAATTTACACAATATTTATTTATGTTATAAATATATGATATAAACATATTTTCGATCCCTTTTCATTAGTAGCTTTTCTTTAAAGTTTTAACGCTTCATTAGTTCATTTTTTAAAAGTTAAAATAAATTTAGTAAAATTTTGTTTGTACATAACTAAATGATAGTATCCATCTGAATTTATTATTTTATTACATATTTTTTATATATATTACTTAATACAATAAAAGGAAGAAAAAGTTGTGTTAAGTACATATTGAACTTGGACGTCTTAATTGAAATAAAATATTTTAACAATACAAGGGGCAAAAGTACGGATTGTGGAAAAGGTTACTGCATTTATTTAAAAAAAATCTGATACTTAAAATGTATTCGAAAGACAAAATTCCTTTAAAAAAATGTCAATATTCTTCTATTTTAAAATCGCATTTTGTCAGGGAAACCCAGAAATGTCTTAAAAAATTCTCCAAGAAAAATCAATTTTTAAAATTCATGTTTTGGTTCTTTTTGATGATGTGGGGAGAGGGGATATTAATATTTATTTTATTTATTGTATATTTTATTTACATTATATAATTGATCACCAAGGGAATTGTAAACAAAATTTATTTTATTTAATTATTTCCGATAATAAATAAAACAACCCGATGTAATCGCCTCTTGTTATATTAAATTATACATAAAATTAGCAATAAAAGAAATTTTATAAACAATTAATTAAGTATATTATGAGAAATACAATAATTGAAGTAAGTCCATTAAGCTAAGAAATGCAAAAATTTATTTTGACAAATAACAATCTTAATGTGAAGACGAATTTTTCTATACACTTGAAATCAAATTCGAATTTTTTATACAAACACTCAAAATAATAAATGTAAATTAAGTTTTTATGAAAAACTATGTCTCAAGGATGACAATTAAATGTAAATTTTCATGCCTTAATTTTTTTCTTTTACCTTTTTTTGAACATTAAGTTTGCTTCAAGAAGCACAACATACAATTGTACGATGTTACATAATTTAATTTCCTTTTAAAATCAAAATTGCATTTAACATCACATTATTAAAAAAATTTTAAAATATTCCTTATTAAATAAAATTGAAACAATATTTAGTTAATTACCTCTTTTTAAAACATATAACATATAGGTATTTTGAGCTTAAAGAATCTTTATTTTTTAAACCTTTCAAATTTAAATTTTAAAATAAAAAAAAAAAAATATGTTATGCTAAAGGACATAACTTAAAAATTTAATTATTAAAATAAACCTATATATACATATATATATATATGTACATTTTTAAATATTTCTTAAATTCCATTAAAGTTATCACAAAAAATTAAATTCATTATTAAATAAAATATTTTTTAAGATTACCCATAGTTCCTAGAATTTATTTTTAGAATTACATACAATTCATACACAAACATTATTTTATGCAAATGTTTACTATAATTAAGACACTCATTTTTATAAAATGAACTTAATCTAACTACCTATTACAAAAATATTCTTATGTTTATTCATAAGAAAAGGAATAAGAGGGTTTATATTTTACATTTTTTATTTTTATAATTTGCTGTATAAACTAAAGTGAGGGATGAAAAAATGACTGCCATGAACACAAAATAATCATAAATAAAATAAAAAGTAGAAAATAATCATTGTAATGTTATGTACTTTTTTTTGCCTACAAGCTGAAATATATATGACTTTACTTTATAATTTCTGAAAAAGCGACATAAAAAGTAAAATAAAAATGAAATATACATAAAATTATTTTAATATTTATGTTTGTACATTTATGGCGTCTGTGATTTTTCTTTTTTATTTTTTTTTTTAACTAAACAATTCAAGGAAAAAAATAATAAGGACTTTCCATTCAAAGGTGGAAAGTTTTCTAAAAAAAAAATAAAAAAAAGAGAAATAATAAAAAAATTAAAAATAAAAAGACATATTCTTGGTAAATCATCTGCATTAAAGATTTTAACATTGCTATTTCATATAAAAGTATAATAAATACTTGAAGTTATATCCAGAACTGCAAAATTGATTTCGACGATTTGTTTTTTTTTTATAATTTGTACCCTTCATATATATTTTATGAAATTTATTTTTTAAAAGTATTATGAAAGTTATGGAAGGTTTATAAATTGGCGCAAAATCCGCGTTAACATAAAAAGAAAAGGATAAAATATAGAAAAGTCTATTATTAGAAACATATTACTCATTTGAGATTAGATTCAACTTGCCCAAATTATTAATTATTCTTAAGTTAAGTTCTGTACAGACTACCAACTTACCATCAGTTTTTAAGAGTTAATATAGATCATTTCAGTAGTGGTGATAGTATAGGGTAAGCACTATCCGGAATATCAAAAACATGATTTCTAATAAATGATACAAACAAATGATAATTTTCCATCAGTTAGTAGGCTTTCGAAAATTATTCTAAAAAGAAACAGCTGAGAGTCCTTGCAGCGGTTTAGCTATTTTATATATAAATGTGTAAAGATTAGGTTATTGTTTATTGTACACACTATGTATTTAAAATAGACAAAGTTATTAGTCATTACAACATAGTGATAATGCATGCAAGCCATCATATTTATTGAAGAAAATAATTTTTATTTTCATTTTAAATAAAACTGACCCACAATTTTCACGTTAAAAAAAATCTGTTTGAAACTATTAAAATTTTATTTCCAAACTAAATTAAAAATACAAAACTAAAATCTATAGAAATTAACTGCATCTGTTTACTTACTAATAACTTAAAAAATCTGTTCAATTGTATCCTATAGTTATGTAAATATTACAGAATTACATAAAACTTTATATAAATGCATAAGAAAAAATTCAACAAATATCCATTGCCTATCCTACATAGAGAAGTATTTGTATATAGTATTACTTATATAACAAACGGGGAACTTTGTTTTATTAAAAATATATCATTATTATAAGAGGATGGAAAATTATAGTTATAAAGAACGTATTTATATAAAATATCAAAAAAAAATAAAAAACCATATAGAAAAGTTGAGTTTATAAAATTACATAGCTTGTCCTACTATATAACAAATTGCAGGATTTGTTTATTTTGTTTTTCTTATTTTTAGTTGATTTGATATTTAATTTGTGCGCTAGAAATTTCTATTATAAAAATAAAAATTTTAGGAAGGAGAAAAAGAACTATTTTAGTTTAGTTATTTATCCTATTGGTAACTTTCTTTTCCGGGCCTTGTTTAAACTTAAGTTAAGTTGATTATTCTTAAAATGTATAAATATTTTTATTTTAGACTAATAAATAACTATATTTTTATCAGTTATTAATCAATGTTCAATAAGCCAATATTTAAATATTTCCGCTAACTTTTATTCTTCGATTTAAAATTTAGTTTAAATTTCCTTAAGCACTTACTTTAGTAAACCACACATTTCTCCTTAATCTAATACAAATACAATACATATTTAAAATGTTGAAACCTTTTGAAAATGGGAATAAGTAAGTAACGAATTTTATAAATGTTAGGATATTCAATAAACATTTTTTCAATGCAATATTTTAAAACTTAATGTCAACTTCAATACTGTTTAAAAATTAATTGGGTGTTCTTGCATTCAACATTTTTGCATCAAAAAAATAAATTTAAACGGGACATTTAAATAATTGCAAGAAATTTTAAAAAACGATATTTTAAAGAGAAATGATAAAAAAATAAAAAAAAACTTAAATTACGCTCTATATAATATAAATTGTACATATATAAATCATATATCATCAATATTTCCGTTTAATATTCAAATACATATTCGAACCAAAATCGATCCTATTTTTTTGTATAAATTAATATTTAAATAAAATGTTAGTATTTTAAATTCTTAACAATATACAATTTATACTTTTAATGATTAAAAATGTATTGAACCGAAATTTTAACGATTTTATTTCAAATATTCAGCAAGTCATTATTTAAAATTATAATAATTCTTAGAAATCAATTTGTTTATCATTTTCGGGTTAGCAAAATAAAATGTTGCACCAGTTGTACTTTTAAAATGCATGTACCTATAAAATCTAAAGATTTTTTTTAATATTTAACTCATTTAAAAAATTATTTTTAAAGTTGTATAATATTTTTTTATCATTTTGGTGTTTTACAAAACAACTAGTCTGGCAAAAATAATTAATGTTTTGCATAAGCTAAAAAATTATGCGCAAACTCTACAAATTTTATGATATCTTTAAAATATCACAGTTAAATCTTTACTTTTAAATTTTATTCTTAAATCATCTCTGCATGAAAAACGTTCTCTTTTAGCATCATGTACATTTTACTGAATTTTCACAGTTATTTTTATATTTCATATTAACCAAATAAAACACAAATATACTTAAAAAAATCTAATTATAATTTTGATAATTCATAATTTTTCTTTTTAAATTTTAGTGCCGCACAATCAGTACAATCCACCGGATTTACCAATGGTGTCGGCAAAGGAGCAAACATTAATGTGGCAACAAAATTCATATTTGGGTGATTCAGGAATTCATTCAGGTGCCGTCACACAAGTACCATCATTAAGTGGTAAAGATGATGACGGAATGGAAGGTGATCCATTAATGTTTGATTTAGATCAAGGTTTTCCACAAAATTTTACACAAGATCAAGTTGATGATATGAATCAACAGTTAAGTCAAACACGTTCACAAAGAGTTCGTGCAGCAATGTTTCCAGAAACATTAGAAGAAGGAATTGAAATTCCATCAACACAGTTTGATCCACAACAACCAACTGCTGTACAACGCTTGTCTGAACCATCACAAATGTTAAAACATGCCGTTGTAAATTTGATTAATTATCAAGATGATGCAGAATTGGCAACACGTGCCATTCCAGAATTGATTAAATTATTAAATGATGAAGATCAAGTTGTTGTATCTCAGGCTGCAATGATGGTACATCAGTTATCAAAGAAAGAAGCTTCACGTCATGCTATAATGAATAGTCCACAAATGGTAGCAGCTTTAGTTCGTGCTATCTCAAACAGCAATGATTTAGAAACAACTAAAGGAGCAGTTGGCACTTTACATAATTTATCACATCATCGTCAAGGTCTATTAGCTATTTTCAAAAGTGGTGGTATTCCCGCTTTGGTCAAATTATTATCATCACCGGTCGAATCTGTTTTGTTTTATGCTATCACAACATTGCATAACTTACTTTTGCATCAAGATGGCTCTAAAATGGCAGTGCGTTTAGCTGGAGGATTACAAAAAATGGTAACATTATTACAACGTAATAATGTCAAATTCTTAGCCATTGTTACTGATTGTCTACAAATTTTGGCTTATGGAAATCAAGAAAGTAAATTAATTATATTAGCTTCTGGTGGACCAATAGAATTGGTTCGTATTATGCGTTCATATGATTACGAGAAATTATTATGGACTACTTCCCGTGTATTAAAAGTTTTATCAGTTTGCTCAAGCAATAAACCAGCAATTGTTGATGCTGGTGGAATGCAAGCTTTGGCTATGCATTTAGGCAATCAATCGCCTCGTTTAGTACAGAATTGTTTATGGACATTACGTAATTTATCTGACGCAGCAACAAAAGTTGATGGAATGGAAGGGCTTTTACAAAGTCTTGTTCAAGTTCTAGCTTCAACAGATGTAAATGTTGTAACTTGCGCTGCAGGCATTTTATCAAACTTGACATGTAATAATCAACGTAATAAGGCAACAGTTTGTCAAGTTGGTGGTGTTGACGCATTAGTACGAACGATCATTAACGCTGGTGATCGGGAAGAAATTACTGAACCTGCTGTTTGTGCATTACGCCATTTAACATCCCGTCATGTTGATTCCGAAATGGCCCAAAATGCAGTTCGTTTAAATTACGGTCTTTCAGTAATTGTAAAACTCTTACATCCACCATCAAGATGGCCTCTAATAAAGGCAGTTATCGGTTTGATACGCAATTTAGCCCTTTGTCCGGCAAATCATGCACCATTACGAGAACATGGTGCTATACATCATTTGGTTAGACTTTTAATGCGAGCTTTCCAGGACACTGAAAGGGTAATTAGTTTTAATTTATTGATTATTAAAATTTCAAAATTTTATTATTTTTTTTTTAGCAACGTTCATCTGTTGCTAGTACTGGTTCACAACAACCAAGTGCTTATGCAGATGGTGTACGTATGGAGGAAATTGTAGAAGGAACTGTCGGAGCTCTTCATATATTGGCACGAGAATCTCATAATCGTGCTTTAATTCGTCAACAAGCAGTTATTCCAATATTTGTTCGTTTACTTTTTAATGAGATTGAAAATATTCAAGTATGTATTTAACATTTTCCTTTACTAATGCATATGTTTTTGTTAAATTTAATAATTGTAATTTAAAATTTTAATTATATTTTAGCGTGTTGCTGCTGGCGTTCTTTGTGAACTAGCTGCTGATAAAGAAGGGGCAGAAATTATTGAACAAGAAGGAGCAACTGGTCCATTAACGGATCTTTTACATTCACGTAACGAAGGTGTTGCAACTTATGCAGCAGCAGTACTTTTCCGTATGAGCGAAGATAAACCACAAGATTATAAGAAACGATTATCAATTGAGTTAACAAACTCATTATTACGAGAAGAAAGCAATATATGGGGTAATGCAGATTTAGGACTAGGACCTGATTTGCAGGTAAGCTCAATTTGTTCTATATTCAAATATTTTAAAACAAAGTCCTTTAAAAATTCAATTAAAATCATAACTTCATATCTTACTATATATTTACATAAAATTATATTAATATGTTAAATGTAAATATTAAATGTCTTAAGTATATATACATATCGAATTGAAATCAATCAAAATAAAATGCGATTCTATAATATATAATTGTCGACTGCTAAAACAAAACAATTATAGAAAATATAAAAGGTATGGTCTCTTAAGTGTTTTTCATTTTTCTCAATTTTTTTCTGTTTAAAAATTTAATTTTCTAAAAACTATTTTGTATTTTAAAACAATATAAAAATATAATTTTTCAAAATTAGGCTTTAAAAAAAAAACCGTAATATTCGTTCAATTTCCATTAAATTAGAAAATAAAATGCAGAAAAAAAAACAGCTAAAATTAACTAAAACACTTTTTTAAGGGCACATTATTGGAAATCACGTTTTGCACAGTTCGTGAATTATAACTCAAACTTTTAATTATTATTTAGAAAATAAAAGAAATTAAGTATTAATATAAAAAATAATAATTAAAATATCTGGAATTGAATGTGAAATAACAAATAATTAATTGGTGAAAAGCAAATTTTTACTAATTTTAAATAGTTTTGCCCATGCAAAGAATTTATAAATTAATCACAAATCAAATTATCATTAAAAAAAAATTTTCTTGCAAAGAATTATTAAAATTTTACTAAATTGTTGTTTTTTTTTTATTATGCAAATACAACCAAATATATAATGCTATTTCTTAATTTACAGTATTAATGTTGACTTTAAGTCTTAAAAATATAATATATCTGAACCTTAAAAAATTAAATAAAACTATAAAATATTTTAATAAAAACAACCAATCTTATTCAAATATAATCTGCCTTTCAAAGTAAATGATTTTGAAATGACTCTGTTTATTGGTTTAAATATCTGTTTAATCAAAACTGTTAATTTAATATATATTAATTTGAGATAATTTATTGAAACCCAAAAATCTAATTTGGATAGATAAGTGTATTTCGTAAAGGAATAAATTCAAAGAAATACTTTAATACTAAGCTTACTGTATTAAGTAAGCATTAAGTATTATACACCAACTATAAATACTATCATTTTCATAATAAAATATCTTTAGAAAAATTACTAAATTAATATTTTGTTGTATTTTGATAAGTAAATTTAAGTTTTATCCAAACTTAAATTTAACAAAAAAAAAAGCAATATTTTAGTAATTTTAAAACTATTTTAAAAAACCTATATATTTAAAAAATTTAATAAATAATTATTAAGTTCCAATAAAATTCTAATAATTTTTTCTTTAAATTGATTAATAAATTTTTTAAAATAAGTAAAAAAAAAAAAAAATCCCATCTCATATATTAATTTTGAATTAAAAATTATATTCATATATGCATATATAGTTCTATATATACTATTATATATAATTAATTATTACATTTTTTTTTTCCTTTTTTTTATGTTAAATTTAATTTATTTATGTGTTTTTTATTTCTCTTTCTTTTTATTTTTCGGTGTTTTTTGTTTTAATTTTTAACCAATTAAAAAAAAAACAAAACATAAAAAAAAAAATATAATTATTAAACTTGCAAAATGAAAATAATAAACCAAATCCTAAAATGGCACAAAAATCAATTACTTAAAAAAAAAATTTAAAATAAAACTAAAATCAATCACTAAATTATCGCGGATTATGATTTTCTTTTGCACTGTTTTGAAATATTAAAACAAAAAAAAAATATAAAAAAAAAACATAAATAGGATATGCTTGGGCCTGATCAAGCATACGAGGGTTTATATGGACAAGGCCCTCCCAGTGTTCACAGCTCACATGGAGGTCGAGCCTTTCAACAAGGTATGTATTTATAAGTAAAATCGCATGTTAGTATCAAAAAAAAAAAAAAATAGAAAAAATAAAATTAATTAAGTTTAAAATTTTTTATTAATTTATAAAATTAGTCTTTTATTTTGTTTATTTTCAATAATTAAAATAACAAAAAATATATATGAAAATTAAAATTTTCACAATATTTAATACAAAATTAACATACAATACTAACAAAAAGCAAATTACTAAATAATTATAAAAAAAAATGGAGATTTTATTTTTCAATAAAAAAATTGATTAATTTAATTTATCAAAATTTTAATATTAATACTTTATAATGTCATAATAAATGCACCTAAATGCACATACACAACACACTTCAAAAAATTAAAATAATATATATATATATAAAATGGTTTGTATTTTAAAAGTGGTTATAAATTTATAAACTGAACCCACTTTAATTAAAATTAAATATTTTTTACAGATATAATTTGTGAATTTGAAAATAAGAAAAAATATTATTGAATGTTTGAATGCTAAATTATTTTTTCTTTATATTCAAAAAAAAATATTAATTATAAAAAGTACATATATAAAAAAAAAAATTTATACAATAAATATGAAATATGTTACTATTTATTATTATTATGGATTAAACTTTATTTATCATAAACAAAAAAAAATCAAAAATTACCAACAAATCAAATCACATTATTATATATACACAACAATGGTTGATAAATGATGACAACGTATACAAAACAATAAATTTAAAAGGTATAGGATTTATTGTGGAATTTCCTTTTATAAAAAAGTAATGGTAAAAACGCTAGATTTATCTTTAGCCTTTAATTGTTTTATTCTAATCCCTAAGTAAATTCGTTTTAAGCGCTAAATATTATTTCCTGAGTTGTTTATAAATTTAACATATTTTAAGATTGAAATATAAATTCATCTTAAGTTGTTGAAAATTAAATACAAAATTAGAAACAAATTTCTAAATGTAATTAATTATATGCTATAAGTGCATTTTCAGCTATTTATGCAATTATTAATTTAAATATCGTTTATAGCGCTTCCTTTTTATACTAATAATTAGATTAGTGTGAGAAAATTAGTTCCGTAAACATAAATTTTATATTGTTTCAAATTACATTAAAAACTCGATGCAATAAAAATTTTAAAAAAATTAAAACTGTTGAAAAGATGAATTTTGTACAAATTAATGGTTTAATTATAAAAAACAGACTATTATAACTAGACTAATACTAATCAGGTACAATTCGAAATTAATCGTTACCATTATTTTACCGAAAATGTACACAATAACAATATGATTACTTTTTCTAGTAAATTATTATAGTTACATTTGTTATAACTAAAGTCAAGTTGAGTCAAAATTCGGAGTATATAGAAGAAATGAGACTATATTCCAATTTTTTGATCAAGTTGGTATTCAAACTTATCTGATAATTATAGTTATTTTTAAGAAAAAGTAATAATTACGTATCACAATACATATTGATAAAAAAAATAAAGGGTATTATGTAAAAAAAAAAAAGCCAATGATCATTCATAAAAGTTAATATTAACAATTTACACATTCAAATTTCGAATGAGAAACGAATACGTTGAAAACTTTTTTGATTTTAAATGTCAAGTAGAAAGTTAAACCATGTTAAAAAAAACCAAATTTATATTTAATAATTAATTATTAGTAGTTTATCTTACCTATAACTTAATATTAATTTGTGTTTTTTTGATTAAAATGAATTGCCCCCAATTCCCCAGCCCCCAAAAGTTATCTGCATAAAAATATTTTTGTTATTAAAACAACTTTTTGATTGCTCTAAATTCCTTAAACCCCACAACCCTTGTAGTTAACCATATTTTTCAGTGCACATTTAAAATTAAAAAAAAAAAAATGTCTTAAAACAACAGAAATTGAAAAACTATTTTATTTTTTTATATTGAACATTTTTTTTTTTTTTTTTCATAGTTAAAAAAAAATTTTATGAAAATTTTAATAGTTAATTATGCATATTAAAAATAAATAAAATTTGCATAACTCTTTTAAAAAGTTTATATCGCATTAGTTTATGCTACTATATTATACCTTAAAAGTTATTCTTATAACATTTACGAAATTTTAATTTGTTTTTTATTATTATTTAATTATTTTATTTTGCCCTCTTAAACAGTTAAAAAATACAAATATTTTATCCTATTTTAAAAAATTTAAAAAAAATAAAAAAAAACCCCCCCTGGAGAAATTTAACTACACACCTTTAAACACTTATATTGAACTTAATTGTATTTATCTCTCTATTTCTCTTTTAAAATAATTATTTAAACTGCCCACAAATTAAGTAATAAAAGATTTAATTTAGGATATTTTTGGATGATTCTTCAAAAAAAAAAAAAACAAAAAATCAACAACAATCTGCTTATAAAAAATACATTAGTTTGTTTTTTTTTTTAATAGAAAAATGAAAAATACACAAAGAAATAAAGAAAAATTATTGTCATAATATTTTAATATCAAAATTAAAATTTTCTTTTTATTTGAAATTTTCTTTTCTTTTTTAGCTAAGCCAGCCTAACATATATCATCACTAAATCATAATGCAATGGATAATTAAATATGGGATTTATTAATAAAAAAAAAAAAAATTAATAATATTAAAAAAAAAATAAAAAAACAAAAAAAAAAAATTATAATTAAATAAAGCAAAAGCATATTCGTTAAAATTAAATCCAAAACCTTAGTATAGTGACAAACAAAAACCAAAACCAACCAAAGAATTTTTTTTTTTTTTTATTCTTATCCTTTTATAATTTTTTCAAATATACAAAAAAGCAAAAGTTAATATAATATTAAATTAAATTAAATTAAAAAAAAAAAATAAAGAAAGCACAACCAACTTCGAATTTAGACGATAATATTAAATAAAAGGCAAACATTTATAGGTGATTATATTGAACAAAAATCAAATCCTGAATGATTTTTTTTTTTTTTTTTGTCTTTTTATATAAACATTTTCAACTTCAAACTGAGATAATCAATTTCAATATACAATATTACTATAAAATAATTGTTTAAATTTAACATTCATTATGTAAATTTCAAAATAAGTTGCACAAAAAAAAAAAAAAATTTCTAATTATTTAAATGGCATGAATAAATCTTAAATATACCACCTAAAAAAGATTATTTTGTCAAAGAAGAAATTGATATTTCACATTTGGAAGTTGTAAACCAGTATAAAAATGGATTTATAGTTTATTTTTTTCATTCTTAGTTTTTCTTTTTCCTTTTTTTTTTTTTGTGTAAAGTTTTTTTTAGAAAAAAAAATACTCAAAAGTTAATTAAATTGTTTTCCTTTATTCATTATATAATTTTACAAATTAAAAATATATATTATCATCTTAATCATTATATTACATTATATATATATTATATAATTGTTTTTTTTTGTTTTTGTTTAAGAATCCAAATTTCTTAAAAATATTAAAATATTTTTTTTTTCTTCTACTGTATAAAATATATTTTAATTAATAATTGGCATAAATATATATACAATATATACATTTCATTTCAATAAGTTTTTTTGTTATTTATTTTTAATTATCTGCATGAAATAATTGTGTTAAAACGGATTTATTTATTTTTCTTCTTTGAATTCTTGTTATTTTAATATTTGGTTTTTGTTGAAAATGTTTTTTAATTTTTTTTTTTGAAATAATTGGCACTTTATTAATTTTTTTTTTTTGCCCTCTGGAATGAATAGATTGATAGATTTTATATAAATCGTGAATTATCTTCATATAATAGGTTTTTTTCTTTTGTACCCAAATTGATATTTCATTAGTTACAAAGAGGACATACTGTAAATACTTATCCATATATATTACATCAATTATATATACATATATTCTTCTTCTGTTTTAACTTTTGTCTAAATATTTCCTATTTTATTATTCAGATAGATGAAATATTAAGCATATCGTTTGTTTTTTTTTTTTATAAATTAGTTTTGAATATCTAAACTATAAAATTTTTAGCAGAATATTTATTTAAACAAATATTTACTAAAAGCATTAATATTAAAAGATATTATATTTTCAAAATTATTATTATTATTTTTATTATTTATTCGTTAAAACAAAATTTGTAGTCAACATAAGTAAAAGTGTTGTCTGATGAAAAAAATAAAGTTGGTTTCAATTTAAAAATTTTAAATTGAATTGTGAAAATAATGTAAAAATGTTTTATACTATAGTATCTAATATTATAAAATAAAAGCATATAATTATATTATAATAATAAATATTTTAATATAAAATAACAAAAATATATTAAAAAAGAATCATCTATTTATTAATTAAATTTTGCTGAAGTAAGAAAGTTGATAAACAATTTTCAACTTTTGTCACAAATTAATTATGATTAAAAGAAAAAAAATAAAGAAAAAAAAAAAAATATCTTCGCTAAAATTAATGCATATCGATTTAAATTTTATTAATTAAAATTTCTTATCAGATATCGATTTTAAACTTTCTCAATTCTTATTGTACATATAATAAGTATACAAGTCGTTTTATTAAAAATTACCTCATTAGAGTTTGAAATGTGTAGTTATTTTCTTTTTTCATTTTTATTTAACATTTTTTTTTATCAGAAAAGATATTGACAACATATTTTTTTGAATAAATTTATTTTTAATTGCAAGTAATAAAATTATTACTTTTAATAAAACAAGAAAATTAACAAAGATATTTAATAATACAAAATTTTTGAAAATTTAATATTCATAATGGTTCATTTGAAAGAGTGAATGAACATTTGTTGAAAGAAATTTTATAGTTTCGTTTTACTAATATGTATGAATTATTATTTGTTCAAAAAAAACTCTCAAAAATGAATCAATATCTTTTTCGATGATTTTTTTTTAAGAAAATTTTTCTAATAAAATTAAAAAAACGCTTCGCTACACTCTGAAACCGCAATTGTGAGTATAATTGTGAATTGTACATAAGAAATCAACAAAACTTTATTTCATAATTTAAATTTAAAACGATTACCAAAATTTAAATTAAAATAAATTTCCGCGTGTGGCGATACTTCCGGACCATTAAAATTTTATATGATTTTTTTTACTTTAATCTCCTTTTTTTTTTAATTTGTTTTTTTTTTCATAATAAACACTTAATTAATATGCTAAATTTTATAAAATCCTGCTAGAAAAATAATAAAAGAAAAATCATGTGTCTATATTTCGAATAAAATATATTAAGTATTTTTTGATAATAAATAGCAACTTGAATGAAATCCAAACCCTTCCCGAATTTTTAAATTTAGATGTCGTCTTTTTGATTCTCAACATATTTTTATTATTCCCTTTTTTTATGAGAAAGAAAAATTTGTTATAAAAATAAATTTGTTTTTATTTTTTAATTTTTGCCTGACTATTTGCAGCAAATATTTTGCGTTTTTTAAAAAAAAAAAAATTATTATTTGTACAATTATTTAAATATTTATTTTTTTAAGCTTAATTTAATTTTTCCGTTTCCTTATTTTTAAAATTCTTTAAATGCAGTTAAAAAAAAATTATTTCAAAATACAAAATTTAAAAAAGGTACACGTTTAGTACATCTAATAATAAATTTAGTAAATAATATAAATATAATTGGGTTAAACTTTGTTAGAAAATTGGAAAAACAAATATTAAAAGAAATTTTATTTCAAATAAAATGACAAAAATATTATGTGTATATGTAAAAAATTCATTTAATGATTATTATCAAGTGTTTAAATTAATGTTTACACATTTTTATCATTTTATTTGAATTAAAATATTCCCATTTTAAATTTAACGTCTAACATTGAAATTCTTCAATTAAAAAAAATATCGTAAATCTTTTTAAAAAATTTTTAAAATTGACCACAGACCAAAATTAAATATGTGTATTTTCAAAAACTAATTCGAATTAATTATTTTGACTAATTGTACTGTACCTTTAAAAAAAAAAAATTAAAACTGCGATTCGCCATTCTCCAATTATTAAGTTTTTTATTCATTTTTATTTTTGTTTGTGAATTAAATTTAATTTTTATTAACGCACGTAACATTTTTAACACTTTTTTTTTTTTTTCGTATTGAATATAAATTTACTTTAAAAAAAAAAATTGTTTTTTTTAAAATACATTTTAAATTTAATAATAATATACATTTTTTTTTATATTTTTTTTATTTTTACTTTAAATAAAATCACAGGATACGATACTTTACCAATAGATTCAATGCAAGGACTTGAAATTGGTGGAAATACTGGTGGTGGTAATGGTGGTGGTGGCGGTGGTGGAATTGGACCTCCAGTTGGAGCTCCAACTTCACCATATGCTATGGATATGGATGTTGGTGAAATTGGAGCTGGTGAATTAAATTTTGACTTGGATGCAATGCCAACACCACCAAATGACAGCAACAATTTGGCAGCTTGGTATGATACTGACTGTTAGATTTATATTAAACAACCAACACACACACACAAAAAAAGAAATTAATCAAATCAAAAAAAAAAAAAAAAAACATTTAACATAATGCTAAATTTTTTGACTTCAATAAAATAATAATAAAAAGAAAAATAAAACTTAATTAATATCATATTATTATACAATAACAAAATATTTTAAAATTTGCTTTCGTTTATTTTATAATTTTTAAATAAAAAATCAAAAAACACATATTTTAGTGTTCATTTAGATTTTAAGATACAAAAAAAAAAAAATTTTAAATGAAAACAAAAATTAATAATCACTTAAAAAAAAAGTAAAAGAATTTTAAAAATATGTCATAATCTTAAAGATATTTAAGAAATTCAAAATAATGACTTTTATAAAAATTAAATTAAAAATTAATTAACAAATTATATCGTACATTCAACAACAAATGTGAACTCAAAAACCATAAATTAAGTGGTTATTATTTTTGTTTTCCACAATTTTTTTTTTATTTTAATTTTTTTAAATCAAACTTAAGATTGCATTTAAATCTTTTTTAGAATTAATGAAAACGAAAAAAACAAAAAAAAAAAAAAATTCAAAACCAATTTCAAATGAAATTTTAAAATCACAAGAAAGGAAACATTATGTATTAATAAAACATTTTACAAATTTTGTAGCTAAATTTAAATTACCTACCTTTTTTTTATTACTATTTTAGAAATGAATGTGTATTGAATCTATTTTAAAACGAAAAAAAAAAAACAAATTGCCTTTTATTTGATAAAATCATCATATATCTTCCGTTTAAATTAAAAATAAAATTTTAATAAAATATTTTATATATTTAAGATCATTTATTGAAAATATAAAAAAAATAAAAATAAAAAAAAATTATATTGTTTTTTATTTTGTTTGTTTAAAAAAAAACTTTCAAATATTTGATCACTATTTTTGGGAAAAAAAATAAAATTACAAGGATTAAGAATTTATAATTTATACAATTTTTTTTATATAATCGATGTTCTCAAATATGTAATAAACTACAAACATTTTTTAAATATGTGTAGTTCAAAGCATTTTATATTAAAATGAATTTCATTTTAAATAAAATTTGTATAAAGCTCGAGTTGATGATTAACTTAGTTAAAATTTGTTGAAATCAATTAAGCTCGAGTATAATGAAATAATAAAAGTGCAGGTTTACGAACATCAATATTATATAAAAAATTCTTTCACATATCAATGCATCTTATTTTATATTTTAATATATTATACAACAAAAAAATAAGAAAAAACATTTTTTTTTTTTAATATTATTTTAATAAACATTTTTTTTTATTTTCAAAAATATTAAATCGTTGTTTTATTTTCATTTTGTTCAGTATTAAATCAATTTTTTTTTTCTTTTTAACTATTTAAAAAAAATCTGAGGGAACAAAAAGACATCTAGTAAAGGATCTTTTGTCTAGTTATATAGGTAGTTGGTTAGAAAAATGGAAAACTTTTTTTATTAGAATTTGAAAATGAATCAAAATATGGGACAATTTAAATTTTTAATATGAGCCCAGTAGTATTTTAATGATTTTATTTTGTTTTTTGCAAGTACGGTCATAAATAATTAAATTCTAATATTCTAGTTAAACTTCAATAGCATAAGTTTCACGTAACCAAAGACTTATAAACCTGGATCTACGTTTTTTTTATTATTTAGGTTTTCTGTTTTTTTTTTTTTAATTGAAACGGACAAAATCATTAATGAAAGTTGATGGGAAATATTTTAATTTTGTAATACTCGTGGATCACACAAATGGCAAATGATTTAAAATATGCAAAAATTAAAAAAATATTTAAATATTTAGAATATTTTATTAAATTGTATTAGATAAAATTAATTTATTATTTTTAATCATTTAAAAGATTAATTAAGAACGAATTTAGTATCTTTTATGATACATAACGTAGTCTAATGAAAAGATTTAAATATTAATTTCATAGATCATGATTTAAATAAACTCAGCTTAAAAAAGAAAAGTTCTAATTCTGGTGATTTAACCGTATGTTAAACAAAGTTTAAAAAAACAAAATAAAATTGAATAAAAAATTGTAATTAAAATACAATTCAAAAATAAATCAAAATTTTAATACGTTAAAAATAATATTGAATTAAAAAATTTAAAAAAAGATTAAAATAATTAGAACTTAAATCATAAAAAAGATATAAATTAATATAATTATTTATAAGAAGCACAGATTTCAATAGCCTGTATATTATTTGGCCATATCGTTTGATAACTTGTAGCAGTTATAGTAAAGCGAAGATAATAGTAATTCAGGAGCTATTACAAAATTTTTATTTTTTTAAAAATATATTGAAGTTAATGAAGTAAATGAAAATTGGTAATATCTAACTCATTGACTTCAATCTCTAAAAATTATCAACTATAAGGACATTGGTTTTTCCTGATTGTGAGAACTCAGCGTTAATTTAATTAATTAACTATAATAGTTTTCTGTCTTACATGATTGATATGAGTGAAATATGAATTCTGAATCGAACTATTGATATGAATTGCATTAACTTCCCTATCATTGAAATTTTGAATTTTTGCAATAATGTATTAGTACCTTTTTTAATTGAAAATTATTCAGTGTGATGTTCGTGCAATTCATCTTATAGTCAAAAAATTATTATATTTTAAATACTTTTTTAAAAATTAAGCAATTTATTTAATTATTATAAGATAATAAGTTAATTTATTAAAATTTTTAATTAAATTTGTAATATGCCACTTTACTTTTTCTCCAATAATTCTTTATAAGAAAAAATGTTAATTATATGCAAAACACTTAAAAGAAAATTTTTTAAATAATAAATAAATTAAAATTTATAAAACAATTATTAAAATGAATTGATATTAAATAAATTAAAACAAAAATTTAGTTAAAAAAAAAAATTAATAAATTAAATCTAAAATTTAAATTGACAATTTCATTTGTAATTAGGCAGTCATTTTAAACTGTAGCATGTATTTTTATTAAAATATTAATACAATTTAAGATAGACTGTAAATATAGTTTAATAATTAAAATCATAATGCAAAAAAAAGAAAAAAACATAAAAAAAAATTTTAAAAATTAGATTTTAAGTATAATATTTGTGTCAAAAAAATATACTTATGCGTTTTTTTAACCACAATTACCTATTTAATTTTTTATTTTTTGTATTTTAATTGCAAAATGACATGAATGAATTACTTTTAACGTAAAATTACAATCTCAAATAAATCGTTAATAAATAAGAATTTTACAACCTTTAGGTAATGACCCTTTATGACCCTTAAGTAACGTATTACTACTGAATCATTAATCATGTCTGATTCTTTCCCAAAGTCATCCAAAAAAGTGGATTGTATATCTGGGTTTAATTATTGATATAGCTGGATTTAAGATGTCATTAGAATCTTATGATAGACGGGTTTAAATGGAATTAAATTTTCTTACTTCGATATAATCCTCTTGAATATTGACATTAGTTCCTAATATTTTATTTCTTAGATTATTTAAAATTATTTCCAATAATAATAATAATGAACTCTATATTTATAACACAATAGTTAAGACTAGAGAACGACATAAGCTTCGCTGGTTTGGGAATTAGGTTTTAGAAGATAATTAAGAGAGTTAAGAGTTCTAAGAAGATATATGATTAAAATTTTGTAGATTGAGCTTGAAATTTATGAGCAAAGATTTTTTTAAAGTGCTGTATTAGCATATTATTCAGGTTTTATAACAGCTGTAAACTAATTCGTTAAAAACTTATTTATTAAATCTTGGAATTTTTGTGGCAAAGAAAAGAAGGTATGTATTGGTAATAATGTAATAATGGCTTCTTTTTTAATTTCAATCATTTATGTAATAATGGATAAATGATTGAAATTAAAAAAGAAGCTTCAATTAAATGAATTATAAAAAAATTGAAAAAACACTTATAAATTTGTATACCTATATTTTAATTTTTTTTTTTTTTTTTTGTATTACATTTTATATTTGATTATTACGTAAAAAGATTATATTCCTTAATGAAAGACTTTAAAACAGTCATAAATATAGATTTTAAAAATTAAGTAGATATAAATACAATATTTTTTTTTTTTTTAATCTGAGCAAAATTATTTGAAGTTAACTAAAATAAAGATTCTTAATTTAAAGTTTTTTTTTTGAATTGCTGTAAATTTTATGTTGTTTTTGATTTCTCTTTTTTTAAATAATTTTCCATTGCGGCTTTATTGTAACCATTATAAAGATCAAAAATATGCATAAAACCTAAGTAACTTGCCAATGTCATTCCCCCAAAAAATAAAAAGACCAAAAATACTGCTGATAAACAACCAAATAATAAAACTGATGCAATAGTTATTAGAGTTCCTAAAATTGATATTAATATTCCTAAATAATTATTAATCGATATTTTGTTAATTTAAAATCAAAAATAAATTACCTTCTACTAGTATGAAACCTGTAAAAGTTAAGACCACGGTAGAGAGTGCAAAACCAAATATAATTAAAAATGGTAATAATAAAATTGTTATTATGCAGGATATTATTATAGCTAAATATGGATGTTTCGCTGATAATTGAGCAACTTTTTCAATGATTTCATATGCACCGATACGATGTAAAAATATATTTCCATTTAATTTCAGATTTTCCCCTAAAAATGAAAAGCAAAATTATGATTAAAATTTTTTTAAATTGATTCTAAAATATGCACGGGTAATATCTAGATCAACTTTAAAGGTAAATATTTAAGTATGCATATCTAACTATGAGAAAAATTTAACTGTCAAGATTCAAGATTCTCAGTTTAGATTAAAATATTAACAGTTAATGTTAAAGTTAAAACAGAATACTGTTTATTAATATAAATATAAATCTTGAATTAAATAAAATCTTTCTTGTTAAAATTTTTATTAATGTTTAACTTACATATTGTTCTTAAATGCAATAATAATAAATGAACTAAATGTTCTCTACTATTGTTTTGATTTGTTTGAAAATCTGAAGAGTCCGCAGTTGTAGTCATTTTTTAATAACTTTTTTTTTTTTTTTTATGTAAACGTAGACACTATTTGGCAACTGTAGTATTTAAATATTAGTTTAAATTATTATAAATTGAACTTTTATTTTAATTTATCGTATTTAAGTTTTTTTGAAATATGTTAAAAGAATTTTTCATTTTTTTTCTCAGTTCAGTTAAATTCTTATGAAGTTTTCTGACTATTTTTGACTTATGGAATGTTATGGTGCGACATCTACTAGAACGCACATAAAAAATAAAATAACTTATACTTACTTACACTAGCCAACAAAATTAATTAGTATACAGACAGAGATACAGACATTTACGATATAATGTTTCGTACTTTCATTCTTTTTATCTTTCAGTTTTTTTTATCTTTCTCATTCTTCAATAATTTTAAGCTAAACCTGATTTCAGTTACCTCTTAATCGTATTTATCGTATTTTGCAAATCAGAAAGCTAAAAAATCGTATTTTTTGTCAAAATAAAACTAAAAATCGTATATCGTATTTTCCATTGGAAATTCGCTTAAAATACGATAAATACGACGCTATAACATCACTGCTTTAAAGTAATAGTTGTAAACTTTAACTTGTGATTTTATTTGTGATGTTTTTGTTTTTTTTTGTTGTTATTGTTTTGAAAGGGGGAAATAGAGTCTTCCTCACACCTGGGCTTCGAAACCCGTTGTGCATCCTTGCTCTCAGAGCCGCTCTTATTTTACTACAGCTCCTCGTTCAGCAATTCTATACCCTTCATGGATCTTATTAATTTACCCTGGTCTAACTCCCTTACAAAATTGAAGTCATCCTAGTGTCCTTCTTCTAATATCCTAATTCTAAAGCTTTCCAATGCTTAGCATTGGCATAGGACATGGAGAACCGTTTCGTTCTTTCTTCTACAGCATCTGCACTCTCCAGTAGTTGCTCTACCTATTCTTGCTGCATGGGCCCTGAGCATCAAATGGGCCGTGCTTATCCCTGTTATCAGTCTGAGATCTCTCTTTTTTAGTTTTAGGATCTTATTCATTTTGTTGGTACTTACATCTCACCAGCAAATCTTTGTGTGGGTTTATCCGGTGGAGTGTAGCCATTGCTCTTTCGCGTGGGTTTTAGCCCAAGCTTTTGTGAACCGTTTTACCTCTGAGGGTGCTATTAAATCTATGTTCACACTAAGTTCTCTAAAGCCACTTTTTGCCATTTCGTCTGATCTTTCCTTGTCGAAGAATCTTTAATATGCCGGGATCCAGTGCAGTGATACTACATTAGTTTCTCCCAGCTCATCCAGTGCCTTCTATCAAATTAAGGTTGACCTTGATTTATGCAGACAGCTCTCCATTATATTTATTATTGGTTTGCTGTCTATATAAGTATTTATTATTTTGCCCCGTATCTCTCTCAGTTGCAATTCCTTTATCGCTTCCTCTATTGCAGTCGTTTCCAATTAACGAACCGTTGCATGGATTGCTATTGCTTTAGCTATCATTACAATTGGTTCGTCACACACTATCACTATTACGAAGCGACTAATTTCCTTAGCCGCGTCTGTATAAATGTCATAATCGGTGGTGTTCTAGGGTTAATACGAGCCTTATCTAAATTTTTATCAACTGTTAATATAAGACAATTGAAAATTAACATTTTGTCAAAAAGTAACTACTGTACATACATACATTGTTATCTTATGATTTAAAAATTAAAACTTAATTCATTCCTGAATGAAAAATAAACATTTGCAGACAAAAAGATGTAAAAAATTATTAGGAAATTTTTAAATCGATTTAATATTGTTTAAGAAAAATTTTGCTTGACATTTATGTTTTGATACATAAAAATGCATTCTTATTTCCCATCTTTGCTAATGTCATGACCTAGAATTTGATATTAAGATTAAGACATTTCTTATTAGAATTAGCGATAATTATAATATATTTGATAATTTTGCAATCTTTCTTTTATAATAGCTGTTCAAATAATTAAAAATATAAAAAAATGTCTTTACAAGAGGTAGAGTTAATTAAATAAAATCAATTAAAAATTATTTTATTTTTGAAATAAAATTTAATTATTAATTTTTTATTTGATTTATAGCAATTTGATAAAGCTGCTGAAGATGCAAAAAATCTTAAAACTAAACCGTCTGATGATATTCTTTTAGAGTTATATAGCTTATTTAAACAAAGTAATGTTGGAGATTGCAATACAGGTTAGTATAAATGCGTGTAAATATTGAAATTAAAGTTAATGTTTTTTTTAATAGAAAAACCAGGATTTTTTGATTTTGCCGGGAAAGCCAAATGGGAAGCATGGAATTCTCGTAAAGGATTGGCTCAAGAAGATGCTAAGAAAGCATATGTAGAAAAAGTTCAAAGCTTAATTGAAACATACGGTTTAAATTAGTTTTTAAACTTTTATAAATCAAACGCACATGTTCACGACAAATTATTTTTTCATTAATACAATATAATATGTATGAACAAACATATATACTGTATGACGTTACGTTAGAAAAGTACTGTACTCAATTGATAAATTCGGTAAAATTTATGTAGTAAAACTACAAATATAATATTCAAATAAAAAAATTTTTATATAAATTTTTTACATTTCATAAAAAGCAAAAATATTTTATTGTAGCTTTAAAATAAATGATATTTTTTTTTTGCGTAATTGCACCTTAATGTATACATTAAATTTTATCACAATTATGTATTTAAAATTGAAAATTCTTACTAAAAACCAAAGGAAATATTATAAAAACAAATTTTCTAAAGTAGTATAACATATTTAAGCTCACTTTTATTTTTTTAAATAAATTTTAAAATTTGTAATGCTAAAGGAAAACTTAAATATTTAATGTAATAATCAGAACATATTTGATATTTTTTATTTTAATAATAGTAACCAAAATGATCTCTAATTTAAATTTTATAACAAAAATATTATTTAGCACTTTGTTGTCTAAAATATAATTCATTTTGAAGTTCTCTTAGATTGATTTCTAGAGTTTCAACTTCATTAAATCTCATAGCTTTTCTAGCTTGACTAATATAACCTTTAATTATATTTATTTGTTCAATTAATGGATCCAAATTATTCCCCGAAGAATTTGACTGGTGTGTGCTCCAATTATCTAAACTTGTCACGGCCGACTAAAATAATACGAAAATCGAAATAAATTAAAAAAATTTAAAAAATTAACTTACAGCTGAAGCAAACGATTCTTTATTTGCATTATTAACAACTACTGAACTATCTGCTAAACCATATTTTTCAAAAGCTTCTAAAGCCAATCGACGTTCTCTTTCAATATTTTGTTGAGTTTCTTTTCTTCGTTTATCTTGTAATTGTTCAATTTCCTCTTCAATGGGGAGTTTTGAGATGGACAACATATTTTCTTTGATAAATTGTACACACGCTATACGTATAGATTTTTTTAAAGCTTCTTCTCTACTACCTTCTTGTGTTGGAATTGCTAAAATTCTTTTACTTTTCATATCAATTACTTCAGCTAAATGTCCAATTTTTCCTCTTAATGAACTAACATCATTTACCGTATATATAGATTCACCTTGGTACAAACTTTTTACCATTTTTTCATATATTTCAATTTCAGGAATGCTTTCAATTTTAATTTTTTGTATATCATCATAAATACTAGTAATTAGAGGTCTGCATGTTCTGCTGTCTTGCATTTCTTTTCTAGCATCTAATAAATGCAAACAATGGTCACAGGTTCGTAATGTAGTTGGAGTTTTATCTTGTTTTGCTTCTAGTTTTTTTTCATTATCACTTGAAGGAAAAATACCATTCACTAGTTCAACTAATTAATATATACAAAATAAAAATGAAATTCAATAACTGAAAGTATTAAAAAAGTTAAATATACCAGCTTCATTTATAGAAAGAAATTGAGAACAATCATTGCACATAATAGAGCCACATAAACGGCAGTGATGTTGTCTTCTTGCTATATGAAAACTTTTTGCACAATTCGGACACAATTTTACACAGCTTCCATCGATCCACGGAACAGTCTTATAAATAAAAAAAATAGAAAATTAATTTTCATTAATATTTTATAATTAACATATGTATTTTTTTTTACTTTTTGATCATGAAGTTTTTGCTGTATTGGATCACTCGGCCTATCTTTTAATAATTTATTTAATCTTATCAATAATTTATTTGTTTCGTTTGCATATCGATCTAATCGAGGAGCTCTATTAGAAAATTTTTAATTAAGAACTTTGATTAAAAATATTCAATTTTATTTGAAAAAATTAAATTTTTTACCTACCTTATGGAATTAAAATAAGAAAAATGATTACATTCTGTTCCTACAGTCTGATTCATATGATCAAGAATATTAAATTGATTGCTAGTATTAAGTTTTATATTATTATCTAATGATTTTGCAAGATCCAAAGTTTCATCAAAATTTAATTTTATCTTTCGTTTAGCTTTGCTGAATATATCTTTTAATGATCTAATAGCATCTTGTTCTTCAGCATGAACTCTTTCAACATGATCAGTGAGTCTCTCTGGAGTTCTTAAATCTTCTCTACATATTGGACACAAAAACCCTTCAAGAATATGTCCATCGTCGATGTCGAAAGAACTATTCATAATTTATTTATATTTAAAAGATGAACTGAACACTTTTCTCGGATTAATAAAAAAAACACCCCTCATTAACAAAAACCTTTTTTTTGTTAATATATGAAGAAATATATTTGCCAACAATATGTCAAATTATGTTTGTACAATGGTTTTACGGGATTTACATATTAACACATCAGTCATCAATTACGATTGTTGAAAGTTGACAGAACCAAAAGACAAATTGGAACGAAAATTGACAACTCATTTTTACTTGGCTCAGTGGCGATTGTACAATTTACCTTTCAATTTACTCAATTGATCTTACTATTTTAATAATTTCATTTAGTTTAATAATTCCTTCCATTTGTTATAATTTGCTAATATACTCTTCATAATTTGAATCTCCTTAAGCTCCTTTAAAAATATTTTCAAAATGTTTAAAATGTCTTTCAGTAATTTCTTTCTTTATTCAACTTTGCTTTCAATTATTGAAACTTGAAAAATAAATGTCAAAAAATTTATTATTATTCTTTCTTTTTATTGCTAGGTTATGCGAGTTAATTTTTCATTTTGTAAATAAAATAATTATAATATACATGTTCTTAATTTTTTTTCCTTTCAAAACTTAAAAAATTTTAAAAGGCAAAAATCGTAAAACATGTTTTTAATTCGTAATAAATTTAAAAAATGTTTAATACCATTTTCATCCAATTTATATCAAAGTCGGATACTTTCTAGTGCACAAAATGAAGCAAAATCTCCCCTGGTTAAGGAATCAAAACAATTCGACGAACAAATAGTTCATACAAAAACAAGAAGAAAACTACCTTCTAGACAACCATTAGTAAAAAATTTCTTTGTCGGGCAAGTGGATAAGGAACTTTTATCGTTTCCAGAAAATATATCCAGAGATGATATGTCTGTGTTATGTAAAGATATTGAAAGCATTAAATATTATTTCGAAAATAACATTGGCACTGCAACAGATGAAGCAATGTTAAATGATATAAAAGATATTGGTCTATTTGGATTGAATATTCCTCAAATATATAATGGTAAAGAATATAATTGGTCAGAGTGTTTATTGGCATCTCAATATGAAATTAAAACCCCAAATATTGCTGCATTTTTATTATCTCACCGGACTGTATGTGACGTTATTAATAATTATGGTACAGAACAGCAAAAACAAAAATATCTCCCTAAATTATCAAATGGTAAATTAAAGCTCAATAATGTTTACAGTTTTAACTAATTGGTTTCAATATAGGTTCATTGATTGGTGCAGATGCTATATTAGAATCAAATAATGAAAATAATCAATTTTTTAGTACAACCGCAGAATATTCTCTTGAAAATGAGTCATGGATTCTTAAAGGCGAAAAATCTTTTCTAGCTTTTGGACAAAAAGTCGACATATATTTAGTTTTAGCTGAAACACCACATATTGATCGTTCTGGAAATTCAACAAAAGGAATTACCTTGTTTATTGTAGATACTACACTGCCAGGTGTAAAAGTAGGGAAATCGGAAAATTCTTTTGGTTATACAACAGTTCAATTTGAAAATATTTCAATTAATAATGGTACGTAATAAAATGAATAAAAAAACTTTCAATTTATTTTATTTAATTTTAATTTAGATGATATTCTTGGGAAAGTGAATGAAGCTTCTGAAACGGCTCAGTTATTATTGCAAAATAATCGAATTAGATCATCATATGTTGGTCTTGGTATAATGAAGAACATGCTTAATAGTGCAACTAATTATATTACAGAAACAAAAAGTTGTGGGATTGCATTAAAGTATAAGAATAACAATATTTAAAAGAAAAAATGTATTTATATATATTTTGTATTAGGGATGTGGAGTCAATTAATACGCATTTATCTAAAATTGCATGTCGAACTTATGCTATGGAAAGTTTGATTTATTTTACAACAGGCCTAATAGATGAATTCGAAAATCAAGATACAGATATTGAATCAGCAATAGTTAAAGTAATTTTCTTTTGTATGCAATTAAATTTTTTTAAATATATTTTGGTTTTAGTTGTATTCATTAGATAGTTTATGGGATTCAGCAATATCTTTGATGGATTTTATGGGTACAAATTATATGCAGTCAGATCAAACAGGAGAACTTGATATTCGAAATATAACTAAACTTTATACACAAGGTGAATCAACAGATTCTTTAAGACTTTTTATAGCACTAAGTGGATTAAAGCAAGCTGGAGTAAGTTAATTAATGCAATGTAACAATATATAAAATTAATATATTAAATTTCAGATGATGCTCCACGAAACTGTTAATAAACAAAGAAATCCTTTATTCCATCCAAAACATATGCTTAACAAATTCTTTCAATCAAGTACTATAGATACACCAAAAACAAAAATGTCATTAAATGAACATTTACATCCAACACTAGAGCCTGCATCTCAATGCTTAGAGCATTCAATATATCGATTATTTGCTTCTACAGAATTACTTTTAACACGATATGGAAATGAAATTGTTGAAAAACATTCGGAAATCAAACGTTTAACGGAAATGGTAACACTAATTTACGCAACATTTGCTAGTTTAGCTCGATCATCACGTTCATATTGTATAGGATTAAAATTAGCAGATTACGAAATGTTAATAGCATCAACTATTGCTTTAAATACTAGAGATCGTGTTAAAGAATTAGCAGTTGAAATAGAACGAGGACCATTTATTACAAATGATGTCAACTTTCAGAGAATTTCAAAGCAATTATTGCAAAATAAAGGATATTTTTGTGAAAATCCTTTGAAATTTAACTATTAGTTTTATTGTGTATTATGTCGTAGGAATATTAAATTTTTTTAACTGGTTAAAATATGTTTATTTATATATTCTTATGCTATACATCGACACACGCCACAAGAATATTAAACGATGTAAGAACCATATCAATAGTCATTTAGTATAATTATTTTGTGAATAATCAACCTAGAATTACTATAATTGATAAGGTTTCTTATTTAAAAACATTTATATTGAACTACAGAAATTATATTACAATATTTTTAACATGGTCTTATAAAATGTTACAGAAAGAGGAATAAAAAAAATGTACAAAGTTGCTCTTCGATAATATGATTCGATTTGATAGATTTCAAAAGTCAATATAACTACGTTGTTATGTAGGTTTCCGCATTATTTTCACGTTGAATCGGCTCATAAGAGATTTTAAGGTTTTCCCAACGTATTTTGCTGGACTGATCCAATTCGTCTCTCAAACGACACATTTTAAAGATTAAAAGAAGTTTTGATCAACTTTGAATGGTTGAGAGCTCGAATAAACTAACAATCAAGTGTATGTAAACAGTGGTTCAGTACAGTTAATTAATAATCGTCATAATCGCAACAAGAAGGATGCAAATTTTATATTTGGATTCAATTCAACGGTCGGAATTTGAAATGTCTACGGTAAATTTTGATTAAAATTTCAAGGTATACTTTTTTCATCAAAAATTAACCAAAATCTGAATATATAGTATTAGGAAAAAATAAAGTAAAAAGAATTTACAATAATAATTAAATTTTTTTAATGTACAAGCATTTATTATTCATTTCTTCCATAATTTAAATTTCAATTAACAAGCTATCAACGGTAGTTTTATTTCAATAATATTTCTCAAATCTAGCAGTAGGAAATGGGGAAATGAATAACCTGGAATGAAAGAAAAAGTGCATCAGTTCAAAATTAACCCCTGCTCTATTGAAACAAATGGAAACGAAACAGTTACCTAAATATGTCAGTTTTGTTTTGCAAATGTCATTTTGTAAATAAAAATTTTTCAATTTCAATTAAATTTTCAAAAACAAAAATCAAAAAAAATTTTGTGTTTTAATTAATTTTTAATATTTTCAACTTCACTATTAAATTCAGCACAATAACTAGAATGGCTTGGCGTTCCGTTGGTGCCAATAATGCCGATTTAATAAGACAATTGAGAGGTACTTAGTGTTATTTTTATTTCTTTGTTCAAATTATTTTATAAATATTTTTCTATAAATTTGTAGAATATGGAGTCGTAAAAACAGAAGCAGTAGCAAATGCAATGATAGCAACAGATAGAAAATGGTATAAAAAATTATTTTATTACTTTAAAAAAAAAAAATTTTTAGTATATAATTAGTTTGAAAAATTAATAATAAAAAATATAATATGGCTAAACTAAATAACGTATATGGGTATAGTATCAATATCTACCTTCTAAAATTATATGTATATAAATAATATTCGTTTGTATGTTTGAATTTGAATTTTTTAAGTACTAGAAAAATAATGTTAATAATTGCATGAATTTATTAATTTACACAAATATGATGTTAAATTCTTGGCTTGTGTCCAGAAAAAAAGCATATTAGTCAAATTCGACGATTCATTATTTTGTATAACAAAAATTAAAATGCATAGATAATAAAATAAATACAAATGTATATTTTTATATAATTTATTTTAAGGTATTCACCGAGAAATCCTTATGTTGATGCACCGCAAAGTATTGGCTGTGGAGTTACAATAAGTGCGCCGCATATGCATGCATATGCATTAGAAATATTAAGAAATAATTTGAAGCCTGGTGCTAAAGTTTTAGGTATTAAAAACTTTTTTATTTATAATGAATATATAAATAATTTAATTTTTTAGATGTTGGTTCTGGTTCCGGTTATTTAACTGCATGTTTTCTTAGGTATTTAAATGCAATTGGTGATACAGAGGGTAAAGTTATTGGTATTGAGCATCAACCAAACTTAGTTAAATTAAGTATAGAAAATATCAACAAGGATGATCCAAATCTAATACAGTCTGGAAGATTAATAATTATTGAAGGTGATGGTAGAAAAGGATGCCCAGAACATGCACCTTATGGTAATAAAATCTTTTACTTATAAAAAAAAAAAAAATTTCTATATAATTATTTTTTTAGATGCTATACATGTTGGTGCTGCTGCACCCTCTACTCCAAATCATTTGATAGATCAATTGAAGAATGGAGGTCGTTTAATTGTACCTGTTGGACCAGAAGGTGGATCTCAAAATTTAGAACAGTATGATAAAGATAATAAAGGAAATGTCACAAATACAACATTAATGGGTGTTATGTATGTCCCTCTGACAGATTTACGTCGTTCTTGATTTTGGTTAGTAGTCAAAATTATTTTGATCCTAATTTTACTATCTATAATTGGCTACAGAGTTTATAAACATCTAATATCTGGTTAATGAATTTTTTTTTTTTTTGTTTTAAATTTTATTCTATAATTTCTAGATATAAATTTGTTATTTATTTTTATTTAAAAACAAAAAATTAAATAAAAGATGAAATATTTTACAAATATATTTTTTTGCAGTCAAAAAGAGAAAAAATGTGTTTTATTTTGTTAGATAAGGATTAGTTTAGAAATTTTTTATTTTATCTAAATCTTATGCATAAAATACAAATTCCTCTTTTTAAAAGTTATTGAACATATATTGGAAGAAAATTTCGTAAGATTAAACTAAAGAAAAGCATTCTATTTTTTTTTTTCTCAAGGCTTTATGAAAATAAAAACAAAAAATTGTAATGTTTAGGTACACGTAAACTTTATTTCAAGATTAATAAATAACCACATTAAAGAAAAGCTTCTGTATTATAGTACATACTAACAATCTTTTATTATATTTCTTCAACAATTTTTCTTTTTTTTTTTTTTTGCGTTTAATCTAGAAGTTAGTGATTGCTTTAAGGAATTATTTTTTAAGCTACGATTTTTTGAAAGATTTTACAATGTCTTAAAATGTTCTGCAACTTTAGGCAAACTTACAATGATTATATAAAGTAAGTTAGTATTTTATATATATATATATATTATTTATTTGCAAAATTGGAAGATCTTTTTATTTGAACTTTTATCAACTTATAATATAAAAAAAAACCAGTTAAATATTTCATGCCCAAAAAAACATTATTGTTGTGTTGTATTAAATAAAATGTCTATGAATTAAATTAATAAAATTAATGAATTGCTACTTTGATTTTTTAGGCATTTTACAATCATCAATTTTAGTATAAAAAATTAATATAATAAATTTGCATTTTTGACATGAATTGTAATTCTTTAGACATTGTTTCCACTTTTCAAATTCAAAATATATTTTAGGATTATTTATTTTTTAGTTAATTAATTAATATAGATTTAAATTAAGTTTAATAAGCCGCATTGATTTAATGAAGGAAAAACTTTATAAAAAATTAATGTTAGAAATTTGTGTGAAATACAATTTTTAATTTTGCAATAGTTTAATCACAACAAGTCTTAAATGCGTTCAAATATTCAAAAAAAAAAATTAATAGAATTTTGAAAGTCAAATAAAATTATTTTTGATCTGTAACAGTGTTTTAGAGGACAATAAAACTCAAATTTTAATATGTTTGACAAATTTTCTACAATGCTTAATAAAAACGAAGAAAACAAATTTATAAAAAATTAATTATCTCTAATGCTTTAAATTTTATTCCATAATTTTAAGCTACATATACTAATAATTAAAATCATTTTTAACCAAAGCAAATATTTGCATATTACTATTGCTTGTATTTGTATAATAATTTATATTATTAAACAAATTTTAAATTAAAAATTGTATTTCACGGTTTTAATTTTTAAAAAGTAATGTTATGTTTTACTGTCTTACACTAAATAATCATTTAGTTAAACATTATTTAAATTTTGTCATGCTACTAAATCTAATAATTGAAATTTTATTAATATAATTTATATATAATATATAATATCACTAAAAGTGAATCATTTATTTTTCAAATGTTTTTTTTTTTCGTCTTTCATCATTTAATTTTTCTTTATCATTATTTTTTCATTTTATTATAAACCAATATATTTCACAAACTTATTAATTAATATTTTTTTTTTTTTAATTAAAAATTTTAAAATTACGATTTATTTGTCTTATATAATTTAGGTACTTTTAAAATAAATGATTTCATTTTTTTTTTAATTTTTTTTTCTACTAAATTTTAAATTTCCACCATTTTTTCTGTATATCTAAAACTATAAAATATAATTTATAATTATATTTAAATTAAAAGAAATATTTGAATACAATTGAAACTTTTCTATAATAAAATTTATATACTTATTTAAATTTTTCATTTTTGTAAAGTGTAATGTGTTATAAAAAAGAAAAAATGATTTATAATGCTTGCGCGTATAAATGATTTCCAATATAGAAAAGTTTCGTTGAAATTGAGATTCAAATTTAAATAACCGATTTATATTTTTTTTAATTTTTGGTAATTGTTAAAAAAAATATATAATACCAAAAATTTTCTAATTTGAATAATAAAATTGTATATAAATTTTTAAATGATATTTTATTCCACCTTTACTAATATAATCTATTAAAAAATAATTAAATAAAATCTATATGTTTGAATTTTCAATAAGTAGGTGAATGAACATTTAAAAAACATTTATGGATAGATTGACTTACTTGACGATAAAACTAAATTATTTTCTTAAAGATGCAAATTGAATTATTTATCAGTCTTCAAAAGTGTAAAATTTTTATTACAAAGAAATTCCGATATTTTATATTTTTCAAGATTTCACTTTTAAAATTTAAATTTATGTAGCTTACAATTCACAAGTTTATTTTAGTCAGAATCTCATAGTATTTTAAGATGCCATATATTTTATTAGTAAAGGTGAATTTAATTTTTATCTTTTTACTTTTCTAAATTTAAACTATATATTTATTTAAAATTACTTTATTTACTCGTTAACTTTTTAAGTGTAATTAAAAATAAAGGTGCATTTTTGATTTTTAATCAAGGAGGAAATTTTTCATTATATAAATTTAACTTTAAAGGAACATTAGTTGTTCTATCGATATTTTTTTATTTTATAATTTAAATTAATACAATAAAAACATTTGAAGAACATATCACTACTTAATTTGTAACTTTCATTTCAATAATAATCATAGAAATAAATTTTTTATATTTTCTTTCAAAAAATTATATTTTACAATTTTTTAATAAAATTATTAACTAATAAAATTCGGAATTAAAATATTTTTTACATAAACAACCACATTTTCATAGATCAATATGAACTTTTCCAAGTGTCAATATTTGATTATAGTCAAATAAATTTATATTTGTTTGAAAAATTAAATTTTATTATTTTAGTGACATTAAAGTTGTTATTTAAAGACATTGTTATTACTATAA
This sequence comes from Dolichopus griseipennis, assembly GCA_963082915.1. Lineage (NCBI taxonomy): Eukaryota > Metazoa > Arthropoda > Insecta > Diptera > Dolichopodidae > Dolichopus > Dolichopus griseipennis. The sequence goes on along the minus strand of OY720441.1, from coordinate 312,552,791 downwards.
AAAAAAACTAAAAAAAAAAAAAAATTATGTTTGTAAGCTTTGTATTTCATTTTTAACTTATTTAACTACAATCAATACATTTCAATTTTAAACAATTAACAAAAATATTAAATTATAGAACAAGTGTAAGAAATAGAAAAACAGTAGTTTGGTAATGCGGAATGTTTTAAAAAACGAAAATATTTAATTTGTAAATTTCAAAAGTAAATAAATTGAATTCCATGTAAATTTTATAAATTTAGAGCAATGGTTGCTAATAAATACATTATATTCTTTTTCTGTCCATCATTTTATATGGACGGCTTAACATTTACAAAAGTATACTTTAATATAAATATTATTTAACTAGCAAAATTAAACAGAATGCGTTATATATAAAATATATATATACGAATATATTTTTTATTATAGATGTGCTTAATTTTATTCAAAAATTTTGATATGTAATTGACTAAAATTTAAATTTTACTTTTCTCTACAGTTTTAAAACTCACAAAAGAATTCAATTTATTCATTTCACTTTATATAATAATAATTATATAAAACGGAGTTCCAATGAAAAATAAATATATTTATATAATTGTCTATATAAAGTTATAGTCAACTAATTAGAAATAAAGAGAATTTTAGGTATTTATATTTTAATGAAAAACAGCAATTAATTTACAAAATAAAATTGACAATACTTTAAGCACAGTTCGGGAAATTGAAATATATAAGTAATATATACTTGGCAAGCATAAAATAATGCTGTGTCCTAAAGTTTTTTTTATTTAAGCTATTTATTTAAATTTAATTAAAAATAACAAAAATATAATTTAATATTTGTTAGTATCCAGCAAAAAAATTTTTTTTTTTTGAGTTTCTAATTGGTTGACTATACTTTTATTTTTTTAAAATATAAAATGTATAACAATTAAAATATAAAAAAATTTTAAATTTACAACAAAAAATATATAACAACGTAATCACCATAACTTTTTTTTTTATACATTCGTAATATAATGCTTACAATAAAATAATATATTTTTTAATGCTTTTAATTTTAATACGCGTAAATTTATTTAAAGGATTATTTTTTTTATATTTATGACTTGATTTTTTTAGTATAATTTAACTGTTAAATATGTTTATAATATAATTAATTTAAAATACGTCATTGATTTCAACAATCGACATATTATCTTTGTCCTTTATCAGTTAATGCGATTCTAATGCAATGCATCCTTCTTCTTCCATTTTTGATAAAAATTTCATTGCACGGAATTGTGGTTCTGTTTGCCGAACCATATCAATTAAACCCAGCAGTTTTTTAATACCAATAAAAATTCTAAAAAAAATGTTTAAATTAAAAACATTTGTTTAAGAATATTATATTTATATACAAACTTTTTCTTGTGCATCTTCTTAGCCAATTTATTAATTTCATCTCTTGAGAAAAGATCATGTTGTTCTAGAACCTCAATGACATGCTCAGGTTCTGATAAATTGGGAACGTGAATAATTGACGTAAATGCAGACAACATTTCCATTTCTTCCAAAACTTGTCTAAAATAAAATTTAAATTTCATTTTAAATATTTTTTTTTAGTTTTTTTTTTTTAGTTAGTGTTTACCGACGGCTGCTTGTACACAAAACCAGTAATTTACGACCTTTAGGTGGCTGTTTCTTTAATAAAACAAGAAGGGTTTGTAAACCCATATTGGAATATCTTGGTCCAATTGGACCATAATCCAAAAGACGTTCGATATTGTCCACCACAACACAACTTAATGTTGATCTGTAAGCGTCGTCAAAAACCTTAATATTATATGAAAAATATTAATTAATATTTTTTCTAAAATTAATTAAAAACAATTTGTATTACTTTACGTATTTGAAGACATTTTGCTGATTCTGTAAATCCAACCATATCTTCTGGTGAAACAACTTTGACAAATGGAAAATCAGATAACTTTGCTAATTTAGCTGCTAATGCAGTTTTTCCAGAATTTGGTGAACCTTCAAGTAATATTGAAACCAAACCCGATGTTTCCGGTGCTTTGGCTTGATTAATATAGAGCATACCATCTTCAAGAATGTGAGCAACTGGTACACCCCAATTTATTATTCCACGAGCAAGCATAGTATCGAGAATTTCTAATGCTGACCCAAATGCCTATTTATTATTTTTAAAAATCAATTTATTGAAATAAAAATTAAAAAAAAACAACAAAAAATTAAACATACCGGTTTTATATCATTTTCCAAAGAGTTCATAAAATCATTACGATTTACTTTAAGTTTTTCAATTGCTTGTGGATCGACTTCTACTTTACTTGAAGCTTTAATTAATCGATTCATTGCAGATGATTGAGCAGCACGGATTAAGCCTTCCAATTCAGCACCACTGAAATTTTTGGTTAATTCAGCCAATTCCTAAAATAAAAAAAATGTGCTAAAAATTAGAGCAAAAACAAAAACTCTTATTAATTTATAATAGTTTACTTGTATATTAACATCAGGATCCATTTTGTTATAAGCCTTCATACGTTTAGTATGTATATTAAGAATTTGAACCCTTCCTTGTTCATTTGGTAAACTAATTTCCATTTGTACTTCTAATCTTCCAGGACGAAGTAAAGCTTCATCAATCATATCACGTCTATTTGTCATTCCAATGACTAGAATATTATTTAGTTGTTCAACACCATCTATTTTTGCTAACAATTGATTTACAACTGTATCATGAACACCACCACCAGCACCAGCAACAGAACCTCTTGCTTTACAAATAGCATCAATTTCATCAAAAATTATAATATGAAGACCACTGTTTGGTCCAAGCTTTATAAAGAACAGACAAATGAAAACTAACACTATAATACGTATTTTTTAATTAAGTTTACCCTCTTTTCTTCTTCTTCTGCTTCAGCAAATAAACGACGAACATTTGCTTCAGATTCACCAACATATTTATCCAAAATTTGTGGGCCATTTACAATTTTTGGTTCACGTGCATTTAACATATTACCAATCTGACGTGCCATTAATGTTTTGCCAGTTCCAGGAGGCCCATATAATAAAATACCTTTAACATGTTTACATCCCAATTGCTCAACAATTTCTGGAGGAAAAACTCGTGAGGCAAAAGCACGACGAAAAATTGCATTGAATTCCTTATCTAAACCACCGATTCCCATTTTTCCGAAATCCCAGTCTGGATTAATTATGGACTGACGTACAATTTTACTATTAAAAAAAATTAAAATAAACTAAAATTGATTTTTTTTTTTAAAATAAAATTACCCTTTAGCCTTTCCAGTTAAGTTCAATGAAGAATTATCAGCTTTTTCAAATTGTACCACCGTATTACCCAATAATCGTCCAAAACTAACTTTTTTCATTTGATCAGTTTTACCTTCTTGCATTAAATGTGGATCGATACCTAAAAATATTATGTATCTTTAATTATAAAATTTGATATTTCTAATATTATATTTATTGTATGAACCTTCAAGGCTTTTGACAGCCAGACCAAGTAATTTTTTATCTTGGAAATTAAATACTAATGTTTGGCCAACTGTGAGTGCTAGACCGGCAAATTGTAGCACAAATTCTTTTGCCATTTGATCTGAATCATATGGTTCTTGAGAAATTCTTAAAAAAATTAAAAGAAAAACAGTATTAAATAAAAAAAAAATCAATAATATTATATCCATCCAATTCTAATCATATATGAAGTGTGCAGCAATAGAAGGGCCATTCAAAATAAAATATGAAATAATTGAATAATAGACAAGAAATCCTCTGTTGGTTCCTACGTCCGAAAGTTTTTCGGAATGATGGAATAATTATGTAAAGTTCAGTGATTAGTACAAAATTTGTAAAGATCATATTTAATTCGTATTTGTAATAAAAAAGAGCAATTAAAATGAAACTCAATTTGGTTTTAGAAAATATCTAATATCCAGATTCCCTGTCCCTTTAAAACAAAATAAGCACAACAAATGGTTAAAGAGATAAAAGATATATAAATGTTTCAAATAATTTGAGAAATCTTATAAAAGTTTATATTAATAAACAAAGAACAGCAAGCTAAATTTAAACATTTGAAAAATTAAACAAACTAAAATTTCCAATTGAGATTTTTTTAATGAAATCTAGTGGCTCAAATAAATAAATGAGTAGTAGATAATATACTGGGATGGGGCACATTTGAGGTGTTGCTCTTATTTATTTAAAAAAATATATCTATAGATAATTTTAATAATTATTCTTTAATAATTTTAAAGATGATATTCTAAAGAATTTATGGGAAAAATTGTTGTAAAATATATAGTTTAGAGCCATGAAAATTTGGTTTAAAGTGTTCCAAGTGTCAAATTTATCATATTCTACGTTATTAGCGAAATATTGAACATAAAAAGAGGTGTGAGGTGTCTATTGTATTATATAAGTAAAGTGCTATGCAATGAGCAGAAAACCTGTCAAAAACATCATACATGTATTAAATTGTTTTATTTAACAAACCAATTTCTAAATAGGTACAAAAAAAAAATCGAAAGATATGACGTTTAAATATTTTTATTTCCAAACTACTAACTATAGAGAAATAAGAGCAATAATAAAAAATGAATACAAGTTCTATTATATTTATTTTGGTCTAAATCTTGAAATAAAACTTTATTTAAAAATATTACTATTATTTTACTTAGAAAGGAATTAAAATGAATATTTCAAATGATTGAACTTAAGTAAAGAGAACAAATTATTGAACTAAATTTTTTATTTTTATTTCAATAACAGTTCAAGTTCTTTTGTAATAATAAATTTGTAATAAATTTCGTTATTGTTATATTCTTAAATGGAAAAATATAACGTAATTTGATTTGTCCATTACACTAGTGTTTGAATTTTTGATAAAATTAATTTGATTTCATCAAAATTTGAACTTAAAATAAAATAATTAAATGTTTTTTGCATTTTGAAAATAATATTAAATAATTAACGGTAAGAAATAAAATTATAGTAAATATAAACTTACGTTTTCTTTTGTAAGAAATCTGTTTCCAAAGTCACTGTACAAATTACGTCAGAAGAAGCATCAAAAGCAAAAGGTCTAACTTCAATTTCTTGATTAATAGATAATGTGGCCCATTTTCTTTGTACTAAAGAAAATCCAATATAGCCTCTTTGAATATCCATTGTTCTTTGCAATGAGAAAACATATCTTTGCCCTGGTCCAGTACAAATCTGTGCATATCTAAATAAATTACAATATATATATATTTATTGATTTTGCATATAATTTCATAAGATTTTAATAAAGTCAATAATTACTTAATATCATCTGGAAAATCTTGTGAATTGACAATAGCACGATTTGTTAAACTAAGTTCATCAGTTGGACATTTTCCAGCCTTCATACGCTATATTAAAAATACATTTATTTTTATTTAAGTTTTTTCTTTTAATTATAATAGCTTACCACTGCTTGAGCCATTTTAATCAATATTCTCAAGGATTTTCTGAAAATCAATAATTCATATTTAATTAACTAGTAAGTGGTAATACAAAGTTTATTTTTGTTAAATTTAAAAACACCAACCCGCCTTACTATTTTAAATAGCTAAAATAATTGTCTTTTATTCTGTACTTGTTAAAGATATATTTTGAAATGTTTTTGTTTTAAAAATTACTTCATACGAGTTGGGAATTTGGAAAACTCAGCTCTGAGTATATCGATTGTTTTCACAATGCTGACAATTACATTTTTTTTTTGACATTTTAAATTTTATTAGTGCTTTCGTTAAGAACAGTTGTAGTAGATAAGGAAATTTTCTTTCAAGTTCCGAGTGAAATATAATTTAAAAAAAACAAAGCAGTTGCTTTAATATTAGATAAATTTTTCTCAGATTTTTTTAAAGATTGGAAACCTTACCAATATCGTTGGTTTAAAATGCACCGTACAGTGTATAATTTTAAAACTGCACAATTTACCTAAAGATCTTACATAATGTAATATATTATGATCACAGGCTGGATATATATATATATATATATATATTTTCTATATTCAATTTTAGAAAGAGTTAAAAATAGAATACTCTCAATAGGAATGATGGAAAAAATTTTTTATAAAAAAAGATTTTTTATAAAAATTATAAATTTTAATTCAATTATAATTAATTTCAATTGAAAAATCGTTCATAAATTAAAATGAAAGCTGAGTAAAATTTATTTTGTTAATTCCATTGTCATGTATTGATAAAAATATATTGTAGTGTGCATGTGTGTGAATTTTTTTTTATATATAATACAAACTTTTTGCATATGTATTAAAAATATTACCACGTCAATTATAACTAAATAGGTTCAGAGAAGATATTTTGTGGATATTTATAGAAAAATTGTTTTCATATTTTTGGTTAACGAGGATTTATTTTTTATATTTGTCTCTTTCAAACGCACAATGAAAACTAGTCTTACCTCCCAACTAATGAATATTAAAAACAACGCAGTCCTGGACATAAAAAACAAGACTTGGCTTTTTAATCTAGACTTTAAATAGTAATAAATTAGCGGTTCCAGCAACAGCAATCTGTTAATTTTTTTACTTTTCATAAATATTTATTTTTCATCGGTTTAACAGATTTTTTTTTGACGTGTTAATTCATATAAATTATTTTTACTTCACTCAAAATTTGGTAAAATTTAAAATATACAGTTTATTCAAAAATCAACAATCTAATTTGGCAACCCTAATATAAAACAAATAATTTTTCATGACAATTCAATTTGTGTAGTATAGTAATTTCTATTGGAATTTGATTTGGAAAGAAAACAAAATCTGAAAATTTAAATAAAAATATATTTAAATTAATTTTTTACTTTTTTAAAAATAAACCATGACTTCAAACCAAAAGGTTACCGTTTTAACTACGAATGGTCGTAGGCAAAATGTGCCGGTTACTCCAAATACAACACTTTTGGAAGTAAAGTATCTTTATTATTAACTTAATAAAAAAATATGACGGTTAGCTTTGTACTTTATTAAATGCGTTGTGTTCTGTTTTTAGATTTTGGAACAAGTTTGCAAAAAACATAGCTTTAAAAGTAATGAACATGGCTTAAAACATCACAACAGAGTAAGTTTAGAAAAAAAAATTGTATTAATTTTTGAACTTAAATTTTGTAATACATTTATATTATTAATTTAAGGTTCAAGATTTAACATTAACTTTTAGATTTTCTGGATTGCCAAATAATTGTTTATTAGAATTGTTCGAAACCGAGAAACCTAGAGATGAAGATACAGAAGTAGTATTGTGTGTTCAATTAGAAAATGGTGAAAGATTTCAAGGCAATTTCAAATCAAATCAAACTTTAATTGATGTTTTAAATAATTTGTGTAAAAATGAATTAATTTCTATGAATAATCCTATTGTTTTTTATATGAGACAAGAAATACATGGAGATTCAATTAATACAACTACATTAAAAAGTTTAGGAATAACAAGTGGTCGAGCAATTGTTAGACTTTTAGATAGAAATATTGAAGATCTAAATAAGTTAGTTAAATACATAAGTTTTTGTAATTAAATGAGTTCTACGTATTATTGTCGATTCTTATTTTTTTCTCAGACAAGCAGTTGTTTATATTCCACCAACTGTAAAACCAACTGTAAAAAGTGAAGAAAATGAAAGAAAATCACCACCAAAACAAAAAAATGAAACTCCGGCATTAAATGTTGTAGAAGTTGTAAAAACTTTAAAAGGTAATGATGATAAAAAAGAAGAATTAAGTCATGAAACAGAAGAGAAAGAAGTTGAAAAAAAAACTGAAGATGTAAAACCTGCATATTCGTGGGATGAAAGTGGTGGTAGATCTATGATTGAAAAGGAAGACTTACCTTGCAATAAAACTGAAATTATCAAGGACGATGATGTAGAACCACTTGTATACGAAGTACAATAATTAATAATAAAAATGTGCCTAATCAACGAACTTAGACATATCTAACTTAATATTTTATTTTTAGCTTGGTGAAAGAAGTGCTGTTGTATTTTCTTTAGAAGCAGCTCAAAAAGCATTGGATAACATACCAGATTCATTTTTTGATTTAAACACAAATGATTTGAAACTTTTACTTCGTGATTTAAGAAAAGAGGCAAATGGAAATGAGGAGATGCCATTATTAACTGCTAAATTAAGAGAACTTGAAGAAAGTAAAAAAATCTTAAGAAAGATGGATCAATATAAACATTGTGTAATAAGAATTCAATTTCCTGATAGATTAGTTTTGCAAGGAGTTTTTAGACCAACTGAAAGTATAACTGATGTTCATTCTTTTATCAAACAGTATTTAAAGAATTCTGAAATTGATTTTCATTTATGTAATATTTAAGATTTTTAAAATTGTAAAAATTTATTAAAACTTATAAATTCTAGTTACAATTCCACCCAAAAAAATATTGAATATCGAAAAAACGTTAGTAGAAGTGGATTGCGTACCAACTGCAATTTTACATTTTGGTGTTGATTTAAATGATACTCAAGAAAAAAGTTTTTTGTTAGAAGAGTTATCCACAAAATTAAGCAGTCCAGATGGTGCCTTATTATCTGCCACAAAATCTAGGTAAATTAAATAATTAAAAATCTAAATATAAAACAGAAATATTAGGTTTTTAAAACTTTTTATATAGAGGTTTACTTCCACCAAAATCAACTAATGAAGATAACGATGAAGTAACATTATCACCAACAACATTCAAAGCTTCTGTTTCAAAAAAACCTAAAAATGAAGAATTTAAAGAATCTGCTGCTTCTTCACAAAACAAGAGTGATAAGGTTCCAAAATGGTTTAAACCATTCAAATAAATATTAAGAAAATTTCGATCATTTGTAATCTGATTTATAAGAATAAAAATTTATTGTATATTGTACAATAAACCAAAAAAAAAAAACAATTTCTTTTTTTCTAATTTCGATTTTATTTAAAATAAATGATGGATAACAAACAGTGTTCGTATATCAACAAAAAAAAAAAAAAACAAATATAATAATGAATTAATGGTGAATACAGCAAATTTTTATACAAATTTTTTTTTTAATTTATGAACTTAAAGACATAATTCTTATTATCGTTTACAAATGCAATTAATGTTGTAATTGTATATTGAAATTGAAATAAAGTAGTTAAGCAAAAAAAAAAATTATTTCATTAATTCTATTAGTTAATTAAATTAATTTTTATTTTATATATATATTTTTCAATATTTTTTTTATTCATTTCATGTATATTCTAAAAAAATGCCTCGCTCAAAATTTTAAGGCTTAAATATTTTTATTATTATTAAACATGATGAGCTTCTTGGCAGTTTATTTATTTATGTTAATATAAAATCAAATGTTTGTGGGTTTATATATAAAAAAAAAAAAATCAAAATAAAATTAATGTTTTCTAAAATGTGTGTTATGTTATTACATTTTTAATATATATGCAAAACTTTGAACATTCACATATTTATATATAACAAAATGACAAAGTTTTTCGAATGAAAAATATGAGAAAAGCAAACGACAATGAGTACTTAACAATTATTATATGAATTATATGTATATATATTTATACATACAACTATTTTCTTAAATATTAATTATTACTCTGTTTATGTTAAAGTTTATTTGTTTTTTTTTTATTATGTTTTAATTATCTTAGTATATTTTGTGATTCATTTTTAAACTATCTTAATTCTATTACTTTAATCAAATACAACGCGATTATATTAAACCCTAGATGGTGGCATTTTATTTGACTTTATATTTTAACTAAATTAATTATTTACGTTGCGGAGTACATAATGTTTACCAAGTCGGGTAAAATTGTTTGAGTTTTTTGTATATATATATATATATTTTTTTTTTTAATTTTGTTGAAAATACATTAATATAAATTAATTAATAAAAGTGTGTAAATAAAATACAATTGCTTGATATGACTCAAATATTTTCAAAGCTTTCTTAAAAAAAAAACGTCTTATTACTATTATATCAAACAACATTAATTCTTAATTAAATAAATTTTTATTTCGAATATTTGATGTAATCATTTTAAAGAAGATTACATACTAAAAAATTAAAACCAGCCAAATTATTTGATTTAAATATCAAATTATTTGATTTTATCACATTTTAAAATTTTATATTAAAATTGTTAAAATCTTTGTTCGATTTAGGAGTACGATACTTTAAATTGTCTCAAATTCGAATCTATTTATAATAATTTATTTCTATGCTATATAATATATTTTTGCAAAAAATTTTTAATTATAAATTATTAACAATTCGGGAACAATTATTATTTATCTTAAAAAATTATTATCTACTTTGAAAAAAAAAAACTACATAAAAATTCGAAAATTATTTAGGTTTTAATGGAAAAATAATATAAAGCTTTAAAAATATTTGTTGCAAACATAGCAAAAAAAAAATATTCAAGATTTTGCAATTAATAAGCATATTAATATAGTAATGTTCATACATAAAATTTACGTTTTTAATATTTCTTGTTTCCTTTTTATCATATAAATTACGGTAATAAAATATAAGATCGTATAAATAAGGCTAATAAAAATTAATAGACTGTAAAGCTTTTTAAATTCTTATTTAGTCTTTGATCCGTTTTTGGTTTAACTTTTTTTTACTATAAAAAGCGATCGAACTTTTTAAACCGGTAGTATATATGAAATTGATGTATTAAAAATTAAAACAGCGAAATATTAGACAACAAAATTTAAAAAAACTATTTTACATTCTCGATCCTTTCTGTTGTAAAAATTTTGCACGATCGTTTGATTCTTGTTCTCTAACAAGAGGACTGTGACACTCTTTCGAAACGACGAACAAGAATTCCGTATCTTCTGCACCATAACTGTATTGAGAACCAATATTAACTAATTGTTCGAATCTCCATCCATCAGACATTGTCGACACCATCTATAGGGTTATAAATATTAAGACATATTTTTAATAAATTATGATATAAAATTTTTACCTGTGTTAGTTCATTTTCTTGACATTGCAATACTCTATAAACACGTTTTTTATCTGAAGTTGGTCTCTGCAAATAAAAATATTGAATATGTCAATACAAAATAATAAAAAATATTTTAATATATTTACTAGATCTCTTCTCAAAATGCATTCTTTTAATAAACTTATCAATTGCGTGACATTATAAAATTCAGCTTCTTCTAGAACTCCTTCTTCTGATAATCCATCTAGAACAAGCTTACCATGTCTTAAATAATTAAGAACAGGTGCAAAATATCTAGGATCTCTATCAATTAGATAAGCACCAGTTTCATCCTACGATATACAATATTAATATAAAAATAATTAAACGTAAATAAATTTTTTTTTTACTTTATCTGATTTTATATCTGAATCTTCTTGTACAAGCCTGAATAAAAAAGAACTTGGATCACGAGATAATGTAGTTTTTGTTGTTAAGAATGTTGTTCCACCCACATTTAATTTGACCCATTGATGAACATTTTCTCTAGCTAGGAAATTAGGACTCTTTTTACCATTCAAATTAACCGTAGCCATTTCCTTTAATACTTCTCCGTCATTCATTAATGCTTTTTGGTTCTAAGAAATTAGTAAAAAAGAGAAAATATTAAAATATATTAAATTTTGTATAAACAAATAAAATCAACACAAATATAAAAATAGATTTTAATATTGGTTTTTTTGGAAACAATAAGAATTATTGATGCAAGTAAAACAGATATAAGTATTTAAGCTATAAATGAATTAAATTAATTAAATGAAATATTTTACTTTTATAATTTTTATATTGAAAAATATTTAAATTATTATTTATAAAATCGCACTTGATTAAATGATATTCTTTTTTAATTGAAAAACTTATGACAGAATGATGACAGCACAATTTTGACATAATTGCGATGACCATGACATTTTAACTAATTACATTTTTAGAGTAACAATACACGTATATAATGAAATTTATATCAACTAGAAAACTTCGAACTGATCGTATTTAATATTTACGATAAAATCTTTAAAATAAAAATACTTAAATTCTAAAAAAACATGGATTAAATTTTAAAAATTAAAAATATCATTAATAAATTTCATGATAATGGATTTTTCATTATTTAAAAAATTGGAAAATTGAAAATAATTTTACATTAAATTTTTCGTTTGATTTGCTTTTCAAACGATTTTAATTGTTATTATTGCATTAATACTTATTTTCTTAAATTATGCCTCTAAGTTGAGGAATATTAGTTTTTACTAAGGTTTGCAATATAATTTTCTTTTTTTAAGGTTACCTTCTCTTATATACATATTTACGTTTCTAATTTTCTACAAATTTTACTTTCCATAATCTGTTAAGAAAGCATTATTAAACAAGGATATTTATTTTAGTTTATAGTAAAAGACAAAATAACAAAAACCGCGAAGCCAAAGGGAACAAATAACCTAAATTTTTTTTAAAATTAAACAATCTTAAACTCCCACAACAACAAGAAACTAATTGTTGATTAGTTAGGGCTTTTTAAAATTTGTTTTCTAAAATCATTATAATTTACTTTAAATACACATATAGATATAAGTAAAAAAAACCCTCAATTTGATTTTAAAATGTGATAAAAAAAAAATTTTGTTTTTACAGTACAATTGAAGATTTCAACTTTATTCTTCTATATATTATTTTAATAACAATGTAATCTACATCTATTTTTTAGTTGGTTTTGATAATTCTTCTAAAGCTTTGATTTCGGCTGAAAAAATTTAGAATCATGTGTTAGATAAGCAAATTTAGAGTTATAATTAACTTACCTGCAGCATTTCTCTTCTTTTCTTCAGCTAATTTTGCATCTCTAACAATCTTTTGTTGATTTTCAATTTCGCGAACTTTAACTTCCTTCTTAGAAAGTCTATTTTGGTGGTATGTACCATATGCAATACCAAGACCTAAGAAACTCCATCTGCCAAACTAAATTATGTAACATTTTAAACTTGAAATTATTTGTAATTTGATAATGCTTTATTTGTAATATTACCTTAATCAAAGGTGAAACCTTAACTGGAGCTGGTAAAGACATTTTATACTTTTTATTTTCTGAAAATTTAGAGATGCAAAAACTCTAGAATTTATTACAATTGTACAGGACCAAGTTGTAAAGTTGAAACAGAATTTTGATTGACAAATGACAGTTCTTTGAAATGTCACATTGACATTTTTTTTAAATTTTAATAGTAGAACAGTGTTGGTACATAATTTTTTCAATTTTTAATTAAAAAAGATTAGATGATGAGGTAGAAGAAATTGAACGATTATTAGTTATTTTAATTTTAAACTTAAAAAAAAACTTAACTTTTAGTTTTTATCAATATATAAAAAGTGCTAAATTCAAGCTTTTTGACAAAAAAAAAGAGTTATTGTAATATCTATATTAAATATAAATAATTTAAACTTTTATAAAAAAAATGTTAAAAACAAAATTTAGATTTTCTGTAAAAAAGTGTTTTTATTATGTTTTTAAACTCATTTTCTTAATAAAATACATAGAAACTTTCGATTTTATACATTTTACAGTTTTAAAATGTTACAAAGCTTTTCTCAATATTTTTAACAGAATTTAATTAGTGTTAATCCTTATCCACTTCCTAATATAATTTTTTTTGTGCGGTTCCACTACTTACAATTTGTTATGTGACAATTAATGATATTTGAAGCATATTGACAACAAAAAACCTTGGGCGTTTTTCTTTTTCTCATCAGATAAGTGCTCAGAGCAAACTATGCTCATATTAAAATTTTATCCGAACTCTTTCGCTCTGATTTAAAAAAAGAAACACAAAACGGATAATCTGAATAGTCTGAGCACAAAAAGAAACACATATTTTTAACTTGACAGCTCTGACTCTGCTTTAATGAGAAAAAGAAAAACACTCCTTAGTACCCTGTTCTTTTTTAAAACTTTTAATAAAATGTTTTCCACCATATTATTTTGGATACAATTCCGCTACTCAGATAGCAAGCAATTTGAATATGCGCGATAAAAGTTCGTTTCACTTGGCAAAATAAAATATCGGATATTACTTTTAATTTAACAGAAGTCAGTAGTCAATACATATTCAGCTTCTTCTAGAACTCCTTCTTCTGATAATCCATCTAGAACAAGATAAATCTTAGTAAATTGTAAAAGCATTGAAATTTTATGTTAGCTATACAAATACGATATAAAACTAGCATCAGTTGAATTAAATGTGTTTTGTCAAATGTGTGTTAAAATCCAGATTTTATCATTTTATGCTCTTTAATTATATTATTAAATAATTTAAAATTATAATTAAACCTAAATTTATTTATTTATTATTCGTACCAGATAATAGTAAATCTTACCTTATATTATTATAGACTTTTGCAAACAGGCCGGACAAAACATTAAATGAAAGTTTTACTGTATAAAACCCACACAACACAACACAGAAATTTAGAATATATAACTGATAACTGATATACAGTTGTAAATAGAGTTATTGATTTTTAAAAATTAATTTCATTTAAAAAGAAAGAAAATAGGTTTTAACATCTTGACAAATAAACTCAATAAATCGCATAGATAATAAGCCTCCAAATGACAATCGCAACAATATAACGTCGTGCTTGCCATATATCACTTACCTCCGAGAACAATAATCGCACCCAACAACGTTGAAATTAACAATACAATACAATAATAATGCACACAATGAAAGTAACAACAAAAATTTCGACACATCCTTGGCGCAGAAGTTTATTAATATAATATAATATAAATAAAAAATTCAAAATAAAATAAAATTTTTATTTTACACTCAGTTCACTGACTGCAAAATTGATTATGTTTATTTACTTAATTTTTTTACATTGATGTCACTTTGGTAGCCTATATACAATGACGCTCTCGTTTCACTATATTGTATAGCTTTTTTGAAAAATGATTTGATAGAAAAAAAATTAATAATTTTACTAATTTTTTATTCTGGTATTTTTTTGTTTTTTTCAATAAAAAATATTTTTTTGTAAAGTTCAATTATTTGACATTTGAACACGTAAGAAATGGAACAAGTTAAACAACTTTTTTAATGACTGCGTAATGGCTGCGACATGACAGCGTCTTTTTTAGACACTTTCATATAATTCAATACATTTAACTTAGTTTGTCAGATAACTATGCGTAGAGAGCGTAACAAGAGTTTTCATTCTAGATAGGTTATAACGCCTATAACAGTCCAACCTTTTGAATTGTACCATAGAATTACTAGTACTAGAATGGCAGTAGAGAAAAAATTTTAAGACAAATTTCAAAATTTGGTACGTGTACCGTTTGTATGTATTTACTAGTTTCTCCGCGATGTATTTAATTTTGAAAGTGAAATATAAAAGAAACTTTTAAGTACGATTTAAGTAAGATTTCAAAGTTAAAAGTAAATGAAAACAAATTAGAAAATATTATATTCAAAAAATTTGTGTGTTGTTGTGCTTTTTAAAGTTTTTTAAAAAACATTAAATTAATTAAAGGATTATTAAGATGGGAAGAAAGTGTTGCTTAAAGATTTTTTTTTATTTCTTGAGCCGATAATATACGATACAAATATCAGCCAATTTTTTTAAAATTATTTTAAAGGTATTTTCCTTTTGGTTTTTGCTTTCCATTTTTCATTATTATTAAGTGACCGTTCTGTAAATTTACCAAAACATAGTATATTTTCGAATAGAATCAATTTGAAAATCATATTGCAATGCTAAATTTTTTAAATAATAAGTAAAATTTTGATTGAATAAAACAAGGGTAAATAAAAAACCGTTTAATTTTTTATTCGGAAACGTTAAGTTATTTGAAACAGAAATCAAAACTCTCCTTACGGTTAACATAAATGTAGATTTCATATTTGCAAAAGGTTCGTTCATATTTAAAAATAGCTAAAAATGTTTATATATTCACAAGATTATAAATACTTTTTGTTTTGTTCAAAAAATTATGATTTGTTTTTGATTTACTTATTTTCATTTCCACGATGAATAAATACCTTAAGATAAATCAAAATAGATATGTAAGTTAATTAAAATTAAACTAAAAATATACTTATAGAGATTCCATTATTTTTAAAAATAATTTACTGCAATTTCTTCTAATATTATTCAAATTTTTTTCTTGATGTTTTGTTCAATTATATATTCAATATTAAAAAGTAAATATTTAAAATAAAAGTAAATTAAATTAAATAGTTAAAATCTTTATTCGAAATAACTTACAATATACACACTGCCCTAATGAGAAACTGCCTAATAAACATTCTCATTTACTCAAATTTAAGCAATGACAGATGAAGTAGCCGTACCATTTGTATACGCATACGAAATTGCATATGTATTTTTTTGTCTGAATACCTCAGGATAGGAAATCACATTAGAAGAAAAGAGTCGGGAACATTCTTTTGCCATTCTAGAACTAGTAATTCTATGAATTGTACCTAATAAATTTGATAGCACCATTTTTTGACATTTTGCAACTTCAATGTTGCGTCATGACTGCCATCATTGTGATCAAGGCAATAAGGACAAAAAAGAAAATTATTTTCAGATATCCTTTCACCTATTTTTAAATATGAAAAATTGAATTAACACACACATTATATCAAATCAAAGAAAACCTGTTACCATGTTAACAATACCTTAAATCCATTGTTTACAAAAACAAAACATTCTTTTACATTCATACAAACACTGTAATAATTTTATCTACACGTTACCATACGGTTTTGTTTTTTTTTTTTTTAATTTTCTTTTAGTTGTCAGTTACAAAATAAAAAAAAAATACTGTGTATAGTTTATTATCGAATTTATTTGGTTAAATTTAATTCATGTGACATTCTTTTAAATTAAATTAAAATATCTGTAAAATTTTTATTATTATTTCAATTTAATATATAGGACATTAAAATTTTTTTTATTATGTTTTCTTATGTCAATTAAAATTTGAAAACATCAAACTGGAAACTATCAATTATTCAAAAAAAAAAAAAAATATAGCAAAATTTCATTCTTCAAAAATAATTCTAAAAAAAAACATTAAATTAAATTTACAGGATAGTTGGATTTATTATTGGAAATTTAAAAAAAAAAAAAACAACAAAAAATAAATACAAAAAAAAAAGATAAAAAACATAAAAAATAAATAAAATTGGTTCTTTCTTAATTCGTATATCCTTTAAATCTTTTAAATTAATTTTTACCAAATTCGCAAAAGGTGGAAAATTTTTTTAACTTGAAAATAAATACTGTAAATTTTTATTTATCAAAAAAAATAAAAACATTTTATATTTCATTTCATTTTTTTTTTTTTATTAATTCAGTTTTTCCCCTAAAATAGAAAAAAAAAAACAAAAAAATAAAAATCTCCCAAAAATATCTTAAGAATAATATTAAATTAATAACATTAATAAATTGAATTAATCATTTTGAGATAGTGCGTAAATAAATTCTCGTGATATAAAAAAGAAATTATCAAAAAGGACCAAATCGAAATAATAATTAAAAATTAAATTAAAATAAATTTTTGAGGAATCAAAAAGACAAGAATAATACTCTTAAAATCATTCAAATAAAGTTTCAAAATATTGTAATAAAGTTGTAAACTTCAACTTCCAGATATATTTACTTATATTTCAATTAATATAAGTAATAATATAATAAAACTTAAAATCATTAATAAAGAATTTAAAAGGAATTTAGGAAATTATATATTTATATAATGATATATTAATTGAATTTAAAAACCAAATAAAAAATATCTTAAGATTTATTTTTATTAAGATAAATTAATATTGGACGTTAATTAAACACAGATTAAAAAATAATCGAAATCATATAACTATACAAGATATTTACCAAAGAATATTAGGATACGACGAATATCTTAAACAAGTTTAAAAATAACATATTGGAAGAATTTATATTAAAAAAGATTTTAAAATCATTAATCATAAATTCAATATAAAAAAAAACAAAACAATTCAAAATAAAGGAACATCAGTTTAATATATAATATAATTTTAGTACTATATGTAGATTACAAACATAATTAATATGTAGATATTAAATTTATTATCATGAATCCTAATTATTACATGTATATTATCAACATTTAAACGAGCCGTTCAAATAAACAAAAAAATATATATATATATATAATTATATATATAAAATATATAATAAAATATGTAGATATATCTACTACATATAATAAATAAAGATATTATAAGATTTTTCATTATAAATTTTAACTTTAAATACCTCTGATATATGTTTTTATTAGTGTGTGTTTGTGTAATATAAAAATAAAAAAAACAACAATTTCTTTATATATTTGAGTGATACGTGATTTTATTTTTTAAATATAAACATTTGTTTT
Source organism: Dolichopus griseipennis (assembly GCA_963082915.1). Taxonomy (NCBI): domain Eukaryota; kingdom Metazoa; phylum Arthropoda; class Insecta; order Diptera; family Dolichopodidae; genus Dolichopus; species Dolichopus griseipennis. The sequence continues at coordinate 312,534,308 of OY720441.1, read as the reverse complement.
TTTTTTTTTATCTTAGAGATACTTTTATTTACTAATAAAACAATATTATAAAGAAAAATTGTATAGCATTTTTTTTTTTGCCAAAAAATAAACGACAGTTGATTTTTAAAGGATAATAACATATAAATATATACAATTTTAATAAATACTTATATACTTATACATATATAAATATATATATATAATTTATGTCATTTGTGCATGTTATTTTTTTTTTATATTTTTATTATCACTAAAAAAAAACGAAATAAATTGGAATATATAACAAAATTTATATATATATATATAAAAAAAAAACAAAAATAAATTAAAAGAAAGGAAATAGAAAAAATAGAAACAATTGAAATCGATCTAACAACAACAACAGCAACAAAAAATCAAAAAAATATTTTTTAAATAAAACAAGGAAATATTTATTTATTAATAAAGTAAAAACAACAACAGAAGATTTTCTCTAATTTTTATACACTTGCGATTTCGGATAAAACATACCCAAACATAACCACATCAACAGTCGAATCGAATCAAATCTTCGGAATTATAAAAAATACAAAAAGTATTTGTTTCATTTTGAAAAAAAAAAAAATATATATAATTAAAAAAAAACAAAAAAATAATAAATAAAAACAAAATTATTAATCAAATTTATAAAAAAAAAAAAAAATTTAAAAAAGTCATTATTTATTTTAAAAAAAAAAAATTTAAAATTTTATTTAATTTGTCGTTATTTTAACAAGTCTCAAGTTTTTTTTTTTGTTTTAATTATGTGACTGTCATCAAAGAATATATATATATATATATATATGTAGATATATTTTTCTAAATTTAATTATTTAAATATTTTTTTTTTTTGTGTTGTTTGTTTTTTTGAAAAAATTTATTTTTTAATTAAAATCAAATAAATAAGAAAATAAACTTAATTTTTAATTTTATCTTAGTATATATATATAATAGTTCATTATATTGATATTATATATATATATATATATATATATATATATAAACGAGTGCACATATACATATATGTATTATAAAAATAATAAAAAAAAAACGGTAATAACGGTAATTAATAAAAAATAATAGTAGAATATATATATAAAAAAAAATTTATTAATTAATTAATTAATAAATAATGGCTGGAAAAAGTAAATCACAAGATAAAAATAAAGTATCTGAAATTGATGATCAAATTTATAAAAATTTTGAAATAAAAAAGGTAATTTAAAAAAAAAAATTTAATAATTTAATTTATTTTATTATTATATAATATATTACATATATTTAATATTTAATTTCAATTGTTAAATCTATATATAAGAATGTATTATATATTAATAATTAATTAATTAAATGTGTATTTATATATTTAAATAGCGTTTAGGTAAAGGTGCATATGGTATTGTATGGAAAGCAATTGATAAAAAATCAAGTAATATTGTTGCTGTTAAAAAAATCTTTGATGCATTTCGTAATGAAACTGATGCACAACGTACATTTCGTGAAATAATGTTTTTAAAAGCATTCAAAGATCATCCAAATGTTATACAATTATATAGTATTCATAAGTAAGTTTTTAATTACTATATTTATATATATATGTACATGTTTTATATATAAAATTATAATTTAGAATTTTTTTTTAATAATGGAATTTTTATTATGAATTTTTAAATGGATCCTTAAAATATTTTTAAGATACAACTGCAGTATTAAGTTTTTTTTAAATCTTTTTTTAATTTGAATTTCTTTACTTCAGAATTGATTTTAAAGGGTTGGTGACTAAATCCGCAAAAAAACAAAAACCATAATGACTTTTGCCAAAAAAAAAAAAATCCACAAGGGCTAATTGACTAAATAAAAAAAAAACTATTATGCCCTTTTTCAGAATATTCATAATATGAAATTGCATTTATTTAAATTTTTATATTTTTTTTTTTAAATTAGGGAAAGGGCAAAATTTGAATTTATGGATATTTTATTTCTGGATATCGGTTTGTGGATTTAATCACCAACCCCCGATTTTAAAATTAAGATACTTAACGTGAAAATAAATCATTAAAGTTGTTTAAAATTTATTTTTTAATTACTACGAACAGTTAAAAATAGAAAGATGAATTTTAAAATCCAATTTTTTTTAACTTAAAAATTATAATTAATATTCAATCGTTCAAAATTTTATTGCTGAATAAATAAAATCTGTCGGTCTGTCAATTACAATTATCCAAAAACAATTATTTCATGGAAGAAATTTTCTTATTGTAAGCCTAACTATTACGGAGCTATACAGCCATACAAAGTTCAAAAAAGTTCTATATTAAATTATTATTCTATATTTTCATAAAAAAAGTTTTGTAAGGACTATTTTCAATAATGGAAACGCCAAACGATAGCTGTACAATCATTTTTATAATCTTTTTAAATATATATAACACAATTGTTACATAGAGTTGCCATACGGTACTTTAATTGTGAAAGAACTTTGATCTAAAAAAAATTATTACGAAAATTTTTAGTAAACTTATAAAGTATGGATCTCCGTTTAAGAGCTAGAAAAGTTCAAAAATTGAAAATTTCTAATTTTTAAATACTTGTAATTTGAATAACTGACCGTTTTTTTTTGAAGTAATATATGCATAAATAAAGAGCTCCAACATTACATTTTAATACGTGTTAACAGTTTTTCTTAAAAGAACCGTCTTCTTTTCTTCTCTTTTCCTTTAAATTGATGAAGGTGGGGGCTCTGATTTTTTTTTCAAATTTTCCTTTTATAAAAAATTGTTATGGACTTTTTTCAAGTACTTTTAAAAATTGTTTAATTTTGGAAATTAGCTTATTTTAAAAATTATTTATGAGTCATAGCTTTTCTATATATACCAAAGATACATATTACATTAATTTGGGGGATGTGCGAAAAGGAAATTGGGACTGGAGCATTTTTACAAGAACTATATTAAAACTTGAAACTGTTCTTAGTTTCTTGTAGTTTATTTTACATAAATGGATATATAAAATTCCATGATCCTCCCTAAATTTGGATAGTGGTTAATTTTCCTATACATTAAAGATTTGGGTATTAAAATATTAAATTATTACCAATGGCGTAGTGGTAAAAAAGCTCACGGATTCAAACCCCGGTAATCTTATAATTAAAAAAATAATATCGTAAAATTGTTTAATTATATCGTAAAAATTAATTTTAAGCCGAATAATCAACGGCTTAGTGAATATAAATGATTAAAGAAACCGAAGCCTTGTTTAAATAGACTTGGTGAATGCCCCATACTTCTTAAAGGAGTGGAAAAGAAATAAAAAAATACATTATGTTTCTTTCAATTCTATTTGTTAACCTAATGATTAAATCTAATAACGTTTATTCAATGGTATAATTTCATAGCACATATTTAATGCGAGAGTTTGTAAAAAAAACTCTGTTTTTATTTCTATTTTCGCTTATAGGGAGTTTTGATCTTTAATAAACAGATAAGAAGTTTCAGAATTTAAACTTTAATCTAAATATGTATATAGATACATAATGTCAATAATTGAACAAAAGAGTTAGGATAAGAAGGTAGCCTTGATATGGATTGTTAGTTTTGGACTATAGATGATGAAGGGCTAAATTTGCCAAAGATATAAATATATATAGTGTAAGGATGAACATAAGTTACAATTGCATCATTTCTATATAAATCACAAAAACAATATAAAAACATTCTAGACTAATTTTGAAAATTTAGTAAAATTTAACGCATTAGTTCTTTTATTGCTAAATATAATTTTATATATTATCAATACATAGATATATTTAAAATAGTGTACTATGTAAAGGAATTTTTGTTGCTTCGTAACCTATTAATATTATTTAGTTATTAATTATACTTTTTTATGTTTCAGACATTTTTTGTTTTTTGTTGTCCTTAAGAACCAATTTCTTAAATATTTCGTCTATATTCTTCTGATCTAAAATTAGTGTTTCAAAAAATTATTGATAAACAATTTATATGTCAATAAATCATGTAAATCAATTATGATTTTACTATAATATATATATATATATATATATAGAGGAAAATAACTTAACATTTTATTATAAATGGTTTTTTTTACTATAAATAAAACCATGTATAATAAAATGTTTTATAGGGGGCTTCCCTTATTCTATTCTATTTTATTAATATAATATTGTATATATATATTTAGTGTAAAATATTATTCAACTAATTCAAAAAAAAAATTTTGTATTTTATTATATTTTTGTCTCTAGAGCAACTAACAACTTAGATATTTATTTAGCATTTGAATTTATGGAAAGTGATTTACATAATGTCATTAAGAGAGGAACAATATTAAAAGATATACATAAACGTTATGTGATGTATCAATTATTCAATGCCATTAAATATATTCATTCTGGAAATGTTATACATAGAGACCTTAAGCCTAGTAACGTCTTGATTGATAGTAAATGCAGGTATATTTATTTGTTATTTTACAAAATGTTCAAAATTCAAAATCACATACATATACATTATATAGACATATAGTATATATATATATCGATTAAATATTTAATATTACAATATATATATTAGTTAATTTGAACAAATTTTTATAATAGAATAATTTAATTAATATTTATTTATAATTTAATTTAATTTAATTTAATTAATACAGGTGTAAAATAGCTGATTTTGGTTTAGCAAGATCTGTATCAAATAGACCAGCTGGTGATTCTAAATCATCGGTGGATCCAACTGAACCAATTTTAACAGATTATGTTGCAACAAGATGGTATAGAGCTCCAGAAATTTTAATTGCAAGTAAAAGGTAATTTTTTTATTAATTTAAAATTTTTTATAATCATTTTCTTGAAAATAATGAAATGCTTTTATAATGTATTATGTTATATATATATTAGCAGTAGAGTATCTAATTCTATTCTGAAAGCATAACCGTAAACATTCGTTTGAACGTTTTTCTATAATAAATTAACTGGAAGGAGTGTTAAAAGCTTTTGAACCGAAATAGGAAATCAAAATTCTCTTTGATCTAAATATAAAAGATCCAAAGTTTAATAAATAATTAATAATAATATATCTTTAATAAAAAATACATTAATATAACAATATAAACAAATAATTTAATTGAATGATATAACTCACAGATAAAAAATACCATATAATTCAAATAAAAAATATTACAATATAAACAAAAATAGAATTGTATCTATTGAAAATTTAAGACGTTTCTACATGTTATAAGGCCTAGTACGTACTATCTTATGTTTAAATTGTATGTGGAATTCGTTAAGATCAATTCTAATAACACGAATATAATATGACCCGCTGTTCCAACATGTACCTGAGGTATGGACATGCTTATTAGCCTAACAATTGAACAGTTAGCGTTTCAAGAAAAAAAAACCTCATTTTATTAAACTCCTTGCTGAAAGAGGTTAAAAAATCCAAAGTATTTTATTGTTATTAAATTTAATTTCTTGATCAAGGGTTAAATACAAATTGATAAAAAATTTGTTGTTAATCGGTGGAAGCCTTTAAAAGATCCTGATTCAATAGATTAATGGAACTCGACTTAGCGAGTTTTCTATTTTTATTGGATAAATAAAGAAGCCCATAATTAAAAAATTATCTTAATTATTATTTTGTCTTAATGCCAAAAGGGGTTTGTTGAAAAGCAATGCATATACAAACTGTACATCAGACATACTTGGTGAAACAGATTTTATTTTACATAAGAATAAAATAACAAAAATTTCCTCTTTAAGTCAAAGACTTTGCCAATTGATCTAACATCTTTATTCCCACCTCGAATGCTTTTTAGCACATTTTCAAAAATTTTTGTAAAAATGTGCCTATATAGCTTCACTCTGTCCGTCTGTCCGTCCGTCCGTCCGTATGTCTGTCAGTACAAAAAATTTTTCCAGCGTTTTAAAATAGAGAAAAGAAATTTTAACCACGAGTAGGTATTGCAAAAAAAATAATTTCGTAGAAAATTATTGGGGAATTCACAATTTAATTCCTAGAACCTAAAAAAATGGAGGGGGCGGGGGGGTTAGATGAAGTTAGATTGAGAAATTTGGCAGCCTTCCTTATTGAAGGGTTATTAGAACTTTAAAATTAAAAATTTACTGTTAGCAGTATATTTTATAAGTAAGCAGTAACTTGTCACCAGTATATATATTTCCAAAATTAAACTCAGTATGCAATACAATACAATTTTGAAAATCTGATTTTTTAAAAACCCTTGGTTTTTTTCATCACTTGTTTTCTAAGCCATCAGATGTACAAAATTTAAAATAATTTCGCCAAATCAAAAAACGGTTATTCTGAAAAAAAGGAATAGAAAAAAATAAAATGGTCGGATTTATGGTATACGAACAAAACTTAGCACAATGCGGGGTTATCTAAATCTAGAAATGTAAGGAATTCGAGAATATTAATATATAAGAAATCATCCTAAAATTATGCAAATTTATAAACTCAAAATAAATAAAAGCGGGCAGGCACAAAATGGTCTTTGTACCCGAGGGTTTTACAATTTATTGTAAATTATTATTATATTATTGTATTAATATTAGATTAAAAACGAGGAAGATTATAGTTGCCCTTGTCAACTTTTAGATACCCGTGCATACCCACTATGGTGTATAAAATAAACCGTAATTTACTTCTCTTATACATTTAACTCATTACCCCATAATTTTGACGTAAAAAAAAAAAAAAAATTAACAAAAAAAAAAAAAAAGTCACAAAACAAAAAACAAAATTTTCATTCATTGTCCCATAACTTTAGCTTAAAAAAAAAAAAAAAAAAAATTAACAAAAAAAAAAAAAATCACAAAAAAAAAAAAAAAAAGTTTTCATTCATTGTCCCATAACTTAAGCTTAAAAAAAAAAAAAAAAAAATAAAAAAAAAAAAAAACAACAAAGAAAAAAAAAACAAAAAAAAAAAATTGGCCCACCCTAAAAGTCCGATGGTCCGAGTGATGTCCAACTTTGCCAAGTAACTTGCCCTATTAATTTACCTGCCCAATTTTAATTTTAACCTTGTAGCTTTATTAGATTCACAGTTATTGAATCGAAAACTTTGTATGGCAGCCCTCCGAAAATGGGGCCCTAACATTTTGAAACTTCATATAAGTGCTCGATTCATTATATAACTAACCGTGTGTAGTTTTCAGCCTCGTAGTATAATTAGTTTTGAAGAAATTCATATTGGTGCAAAGAAGTTGTATGGCAGCCCCCCATAAATGGGGCCCTAACATTTTGAAACTTCATATAAGTGCTCGATTCATTATATAACTAACCGTGTGTAATTTTCATCCGCGTAGTATAATTAGTTTTGAAGAAATTCATATTGGTGCAAGGAAGTTGTATGGCAGCCCCCCGAAAATGAGGCCCTAACATTTTGAAACTTCATATAAGTGCCGGAGTCAATATAAAACTAACCGTGTGTAATTTTCATCCCCGTAGTATAAATAGTTTTGAAGAAATTCATATTGGTGCAAAAAAGCATGCATGTATGGCAGCTCCCCGAAGCCTTGGTCCGATTTTAACCAAAAACAATAGGGAACCTAGAAATTGTCTAAAAATGACTTTGTGTGAATTTCAAGACTCTAGCCCTTTTAGTTTTTGAGTTATCGTGATGACACACGGACGGACGGACGGACGGACGGACGGACAGACACACATAGCTAGATCGACTAATTTTTCGATTCTGAGCCGATACGTACCCTTGACACTATATCTAGCTCGTCTAGATCGATGCGTTACAAACGGAGGAGCAAATCTAATATACCCGATGTTCATATATATATGCACGGGTATAATAAAATAAAGATAAATTGTTTCTATCCAACTTTAAATTATAAATTGAAGCCCTTAGTTCTTCAGGTATAGTTTGTTAAAATCAATTTTGCAAAACCAAACTTAATAGATATCCCATTTTTAACAGAATTATTAAACTCAGAGTTATGCATGAAAGAAAATATATATTTTGTATCAGAGCTGTTCAAAGAACTTGCATTAAGCAAACTATACTTAACTACATTTAGGACAGACATTGGCCATTGTCATTGAACTATATTGCAAAATTTCATATACTCCAGCTTCATTAGATTTTGTGTTCATAAAAAAAATAGGTTGTATGGCATCTCCTAGAACCAGCTGCACTTGATTAACCTATTATAACTTTAATCCTTTTTAACTTTTTGGGGTTTGTATAATAATATATTTGTGAACATTTTTGATTCAATATAAATCTCAGTTAACATAAGGTTTCATTATTCATTGTTCGAAGGTCTTCTCTTAGACCTATATATATTTTCCGCATTAGATCTGCTTAAAAAGGGTTGCTTTGCATAGTCTTTAATGAAGTTGATTGTATAGATATAGTTGATATAGTTGTTCTATATCTATATATAGAACTTAGATCCTTTATGTTTAATTTTGATTTTAATAGTAAAGTCGATTAGTGATGGCGATTAAAATTCCCCTTACTATATACTTTTAAATGAACTTGCCTGTGTTGTCTATGCGTTTATTTTTCATTCTGTCAGTTAGTGATACATTTATATTAGGAATCTGACCATAAATTTGTAAGAATGTTGTATGGTTAAGTGGTTAGCAAAGTGGCTTCGGGTGTAAATAGATGTGAGTTCGATCCTCCTTAAAAGGTAAATTTTTTTTTTTGAAAAGTACAAGTATGGAACAAATTCAAAAAATTTAATAGCTGCTCAACATTTTATTATATATCTAACCATTCTAGAGATAAGAAGAGATTCTAGAAAATTCTAGAAAAAAATTCTTAATAATAATAATTTAACATATAACTTTTGATTTGCAAATTACTTTCAAATATAAGCAAAATTTTTTGAAGACTGATTTTAATCATGATAAAATAATTATTGCATGTTAGTATCTGGCTAAAAATTAGCAAGTGACTCAGTAAAATTTCCTAAAAACATAATATTATTTTTGTTATACATGTACATAATTATGTATATTTATATGTACATATATGATTTCAACATTATAAATAACTTTTACATTATTAAGAAATTTTGAACATAATTATATTAAAGAAATATATATAGGCATATAGTATATAGTATAATAGTATGTTTGTACTAATGTTAAATACTAATTAGGAACTTTTTATGGAAAATATATTTCAGTATTCAAATAAAATATTATAAATTGTGGAAAAACGTATAGGAATTATCATTTAGTTATTTCGTTTTATATTTCATTAAAAAAAAGTGTGAAAAAAATTTGAGGTGCTTCTAATTCATATTTGATCTCCTTTTGTTGTTAATCAATTCATTTGATCTCCTTTTGTTGTAGATAGACCAGAATATTGTAGATATGGTGCAATTGTTTAAATTACCAGTATCACAACTATATTCTCAATTTGGATACATGGGTACCTACTGGCCAGTAGCCAGTTATAGTTGCCATTTGCGACATCTATAAGCAATTTGGAAATGAATTATTTTGATCACCTTTTCTTGTAGGTGGAGGACAACGTTTAAAATATGATGCAATCCTTTAGATTACTCCGTCTTTGTTATAATTTTACTGTACTCGTATACAAAGAAAGAACCAATTTCTTCAAGGCACCTGAACACCCAACTCTCTTAGGAAAGCGGGAGTGATTTTTTTTTTGCTTGTTTATTTCCTCTTTCGTTGCCTTTGATATTGCTATGCCCCCGCATCCACACGAAAGTTATTTTTATGTTTTGACTTATTGAGGTGAACTGTCTTACCAGTACTCTTAGTGTTTTGACTGTTATTCACTCAGGTGAGATGTGATATTTTGGTTTAAATCTCGACCGGCCTCTCTTCGCTCTGGGACGGAGAAGAGTCTGTTGAACTTTGAAATATTGATCCTGCATCTTCAATCCGTATGTCCCTTTTAGTTTATCACAATTCTCAAATGAATAAGTAGTTTCAATTCTATATTTAAATTATAACTCACGCACCCATAGAATAATCATGTTGAACAAAATGTACTGAAAATATTCCGAAATCAACGGTATGAAGCATATTTCATTGATTCAATCATTGGTTTTAAAATGTCCTTGAATATTTTAAATTTCTAACTTTAAAAAAACCGGCTCTTTTGCTTTAGGTTTAAGCTATAGGTGAGCTAATTTTACATCGGAATGCCTCTTACTATTGTTCTCAATTCTTTTAATGACCTTTTTAGAAAAATTGAAAAAATAAAAATACATATTTTAATCCTACTGTAGAATTGAATACCTAAATTAAAAGAAATAATATTTTGACAATTTTATTTACTATTTGAAAAGTTCTTTATTATAAATTAATCTACCTTTCTATGAATAACTTTTATACTTATAATATGTTAATTTATGTTTACGCATTTTCACATAAAAATAATAAAAACCTTGACTCTAATATATATATATTTATATGCGTAGATATACAAAAGGAATCGATATGTGGAGTTTAGGATGTATTTTGGGTGAAATGATTAGAGGAAAACCTCTATTTCCTGGTAGCAGTACAGTGAACCAGGTAATATATATCAAATTGAATAAATTAGCATAATAAATATATTAATTTTTTTTTTAAAATTAAAATAAAAAGATTGAAAAAATTGTTGCTTCATTACCCGAAATAAGTGAAAAAGATATTGAAGCAGTTGGTGCTGGATTTGGTTCTGTACTTTTAAATCAACCAATAAGTTCAGAAAAGTATGAATTATATTATACATTTTAAAATACTGTATTAAATTAATTTTTAAATTATATTTGATTTAGTAACCTTCGGATAGATGAGTTGTTGACCGGTTCAACTGAAGATGCAAAACATTTAGTAAAATCGTTATTAATGTTAAATCCAGCCGAACGTTTAACAGCAAAAGAAGCACTAACACATAGATATATTGAAAAGTAAGTATATTTTCAATTGCGAATTTTCGTTGGATTTGTATCGGGGTTGTATATCTTTTTTATAGCTGTCCACTGTACTGTATGCTGCCATTGGTTGTACATCATGTGTGTTTTTTAGTCTATTCAATTTGGCGACTGCATTTCTGCAACCTTATAGAGTACCATTATAATTTTTCCCCCTTTCTGTTTACATATTTCTTCTATCTTAGTTTTTTACCAAGAAGCACTTCGAGGTATTTGATGTTCGTGGAGGACTTTAGTTGGTCATTAACTTCACTTTGAATGCGTAGGGATATGTTGTCTCCGTTTTTTTTAAAAAGACATATCTCCGTTTTATTTGGGTTTAATTTCGAATCATATTCCTAGCAATGTTATTGGCTAAGTTGGCTGCTGCTTAATGTTGGGATGTTTTTCTGTTATATTCTTCCGCGGTAACCATTATCACATAGTCAGCAACATAGTGTTCGACTACTTCTCTCTGTAATAGTTCGTCTATTACTTTCATCCTTGTCAGTGGAGGTAGTACTTTTTTATTTAGTACCTCTTAATTTCATCTTATATCCTTTTTATGATGTCTAAAATATAAATCTTTATTTTAACCAGTCCTCAATTTTTGAAGCTGTCTACTATCTTCTGGTTTTCAACGTTATATTAAAAGCAGCCTTTATATCAATAAGACAAGAGGAGTTGTTGTTGTTTTGAAGGGGGCGAAACGCGGGTCTCCTCACAATTGGTCCTTGCGGCCCGTTGTGCACCCCTGCTCTCAGAGTCGCTCGTATTTACTACAGCGCCTCGTTGAGCCATTATATACCCTTCATGAATCTTACCAATTTTCCCTGGTATGACTCCCTTACAATAATGAAGTCATCTCAGTGTCTTCCTCCTTAATCTTAATTGACAAGAGGAGTTATTTTCCCTTTTTGGAAACATGTTTTTATGGTATGCACGGTTTAACGTAGGGCCATGTTTACCGATTTTCGGATTCCGATCATAAAATAATCGATTTTGGATTTTAATGGTTTCTTATTTTCTGAGTCTGATAAATGGAAGTCATTTATTTTCATAATACAAGTATTCATTAAGTGAAGTTTATTAGTGATTTCGAAAACTACCTAGAAATTTTGATACTAAATATTCAGAAATAACTAAAAATTGATCTAATAATAAAGAATGATGCATATAAAATAATTATCATACATAATTTTAATATTTAATTTATTGATGTAATAACATATTAATAAATTTCTGATTTAATAAATTCATAGTTAATAAAAATACATGATTCATTGAATTTTTTAAACATAAACATTACATATATTTTCCTAACTATTTTTGATAATTTAATTCAATATTTTTATTGAATGAATTTTTAGTACTTCATGTAATATAAATCTTTGCTTAAATTATTTAAATTTTTTTTCTTTAAATAATGTATTTATTTATTCTAAATGTTCTAAATATGCCAAAAATATCAAAGTTACACGTGTAGAATGTTTTTGAATGTCTGAACTCTGAAATAACATAATTTTAACATAATTTATTATTATTATTATTTTATTCAAAGAAAAATGTCAAAATTTCTTTGAGATAATAAGCATAAAATTCCATTGATTCTATTTTTAATTTTATTTTAGTTTATTTTATATACTTATTATATACTTAATATTAAATTTAATATATATAATAATAATTCTATTTTTAAATTATATTTTTTTTTAAAACAGATTTAAAAATTCTATAACTGAAGCCGAATTAAATTCAGACGTTTTACCACCATTTCGTGATGATATACAATTAACAGTTCCAGAATATCGTTCAAAATTATATGAAATAATGCAAACGTCAGAGATGAAAGGAGGAACAGAAAAGAATAACAGTAATAGTAATAGTAATAGTAGTAGTGGAAAAAATACTAGTAAAACTACTGTTAGAAGAAAGTAAGTATTTTTTTTTTTTTTTTTGAGATTTAAAAAAAAAAAACAAAAACAAAAATAGAAAATAAATTATTGATTATAATTATTTTTGGTACATTAATAGTCATCAATTTAATAATAAATACAAATAGTAAAATATAGATGTGACATAAATCAAAAAAACAAAACTACATATATGATATATCTATATATAATGTCACAAATATCCATATACATATATACACTAATTTAATCAAATTAAATTAATTTGTTTCGTTAATTTCCCTCGCATCAAATGAAATCCATTATGACAAAATGTTATTAAAGTGTTATAAGAAAACAAAAGTAAAATTATTTATTTGCACGTTATAAAACTGTTTCTATATACATATTAAGTTCTTTGAACTCGCGCCCCTCTTCTGTTTGTTTGTAGAGAGCAATAACCTAGAAAAACATTGTAGGATGATCTCATACAAAATTAACTCGTTTTCTTACAATTTAAAATTACTATACCTATAGTTTTATGTATTGGTCACTATCCTTATAAATATGTATATATTTATTATTGCTAATAATAAATGTATTGGTCACTTTATCCTTGATTAGATTTTTTCAAAATATTTTATTCAATTACCAAATTTACTTGTTTTGGAGCGTGTAAGCGTTTTCAATTCAAAATTAACTAAAATTTTGTTATTTAAATATATATAGAGCTAAGTAGGTTTATTACTTTTTAGGACAACACAGAACAGAACAGAACAGAACAGAACAGTAAACAATTAAACGTCAAACAATTTAGGACTATCTAGAACAACCTAGAACCATAAAGTAACATATATATAGAGTATTCACGTAGAACAAAATTCGTTAGTCATTTCTTTTTAAAAATCCCGTCCCATTTTACTCAATATCCCGTCCCATTTTTACTCAACACTCAAAATTCATTTTAAAACTCAAATATTTTTACTTAAAAATTGAGAAGAGTTTTTTTTAAGCTCTAGAAAAAAAAAAATTCTTCATAATTTGAGTATTATGATATTATATGAAGAGTAAATGTATATGTATGTACATATTGACATATTTACATTTTTATGCATATTTTTATGAATGTTAAGAAAAATGTATGTGTGTACATATTTTTTTGTAATGTAACTTTTTTTATGTGATATTTTTCTCTATTTTTTTTTTGATGTATTTTTTATGTATTCTTATTTTGATATTAAGAATTATAATCAATTTAATAAAGGCGCGCATTTTTAAAAGTGTCAAGTGTTTATTTTGTTACAAGTGTTTATTTTGTTATGAACATATTATTAAGTATTAAAATTTGAATTAAAAAAATTGAGGAACAAAATTTACATGTAAGTATTAATTTATAAATTTTCTATTAGAATAAGTATTATATTTTAGACAAAAGCAATTAAAAGAGAAAAATAACATTCGCTACATGACAAGTTATCACTATTAAAGGAATTACATATTTTTACGAAATTTTTTTTTTACAAAATTTGAATTTCCAGTTAAAATTTTTTTTTCATATCCCGCAAAATTTCGTGTAATTACGAGGTATAACTTGTCACATCATAGCTTATTGCTTTTACTATAGCTTTTCTCTAAATTTCATTGCATTTTTCTTATAACTTATCATGCAAGATGTTACATTAGAAATAGTAATCATAATAATATGTATGTACCTACATACATGTAAAAAAAAATTTGGATTATGAATTTTAAAAGATAAACTTAATTGCTACATGTATTTAGGAATAAAAAATATTTTACTTATGAAACACCTTGCATTTTTATACGTTCTAATTTTCTTCATCTGAAACAATGCGGTATATTTTTATAAAGCCATGTAAAAATTTTGTCTATTAATCTTCTGAAAAATATTATAATACTTTATGTCTTTTATGTAATAATCTTATGATTATTATGTATTTGATGTATTATTATAAAATAATAAACTTTTTTTTATAAATATACTTAAATTTGGTTAAATTCTGAACATCAAATTCGGCCTGATAGATATATTCCGCATTGTCAGAAATATCTATTTTCTCTGCTTATTCCTTTTGTCATTCCTTCATTTTCTTTATGCATGTTTTAAATGAAGAATGTTTAAGGACGTAAAAGCAGATTACCGTAAGAATGGTACCCCTTGCATAGTGTGCAATAGAAGTAGACGTAATTTTGACGGTAGGCTGTATGAATTTCCAAAAGAGAAAAATTTATTCGAAATGTGGGTATCGGCATGTAGTGTAAGTATAGAAAATTTAAAAACAAAAAAATTATTTATTTGCGAAGACCATTTCGAGAAAAAATTTTTAGGGAGAAAACTAAAAAAGGGAGCTTTTCCAAGTTTGTGTTTGCCACATAATAATATTGAAATCAATCCTATAACTCCACTATCTAATTTAAACTTTCAGTCAAAAGAGTTTTCAAATTTTAATAAAGAAAATATTTTTTCTAAAACATTTAATAATAACTCAAATATTAAAGTTTATAGTCAAAAAAATCTAGAAAATTTAAAAGTACCCTTAGAAAACATTCGAACGGTGTCTCCAAATGAATTGTCGATTAATTTTTGTAGGCATTGTTTAAAATTCCAGAAAAAAGAAAATTTTTATTTTAAAAAATTTTCCACATGTCATAAAACATTAGGTCATATAAAAAAAAAAAATGTTTATTTAAAAAAAAAAATTATATCTTTAAAAATTCAGAATAGGAAATTACAATTAAAAATAAAAAAGGAAAAGCAGGATTCTTTATCTAATACAATTGATAGGCAGTCTCATTTAGCAAACGATGCCAAAACTTTTTTAAAAATGAATTTCAAAAATGGAAAGATATGGTCAAAAGATGAAAAAAAGGTAGCTTTAAATATACATTTTAGTTCTCCAAAAGGTTATTTATTTTTAAAGAATGCGATAAAGTTAAATTTACCCCATTTTAGTTCCCTTAATAGGTGGATCCCTATTAAATATTTAAATGTAGGTCTTAATGAAAAGAATATTAATGAATTAGGGATTATATTTTCAAATAAAAATTCTCTTGAAAAGGAAGCAGTATTAGTTTTCGATGAAATTAGTATTAGAAGGGATCTTAACTATAATAGTGCATTGGATCAAATTAGTGGTTTTTCGGATTATAGCTTTAAAAGAACGAAAAGCGTTGCAAAATACGTTTGTGTTTTTCTCCTAAGGGGATTAGTACATAATTGGAAGTATGTTCTTAGTTTTTATGCCACAGAGAAGGGCATTAGTGGCGAAGATCTTAAAAACATTTTATATATTAATTTAGGTGCAGCTTTTAATTTAGGTATTAATGTTAGGGCCGTCATATGTGATCAGGGTGCTAATAATAGGAAGTGTTTTAATATGTTAGGCGTTTCAAAAACAAAACCCTTTTTTTATTTTAACTTCAATCAAGTAGAAAAAAAAATTTTTGCTCTTTACGATCCAGTGCATTTAATAAAATCGCTTCGCAACACCCTTCTTAAATATGACCTTAATACAGATGATGGTGAGGTTTCTTTTAAAATTATTCGTTGCCTCTATTTCCATGAACAAAATAATAATAGAAAAATGTGTCCCAAACTTTCAAAAAAACATATCTTTCCTAATTCATTTGAAAAAATGAATGTGCGATTGGCTACTCAAATTTTCAGTAATTCTGTTGCTGCTGCAATTAAAACTCTAGTTTCAACAAAAAAATTTACTGATAGGATTTCTTGTGCTGTATCAACAGCAAAATTTGTTTCAAAAATTAATAACTTATTTGATTGTCTCAATAGTAGGAAATTATATGAAAAAAATCCATTTCGTGCAGCATTGCAGCAAGATAATCATATATCCAAATATCTTTTAGAAATGAAAAAATATTTTCAATTAATAAGGCCAATCACATCTAAAAAAGTTTATTGTATCGACGGTATGATACAAACTTTAACAGGCATTACGGAACTAAGTTCCGAAATATTTTCAACTTATAATAAACACGAATGTTATTATTTACTGTTAGCTCATTTAAATCAGGATGTTTTAGAAAATTTATTTTCTTTGATTCGGTATAGAAATGGATGTAACAATAATCCTTCCGTCCATGAATTTAGTAATATTTTAGCAAAATTAATGTCGGTTAAGTTAATTAATTATAAATTTGAAAGCTCTAACTGTGAAGAAGATGACGCTGAATTTTTAAATATAGACGATTTAAAGGATTATCAATTAGAACAAGATGATTCGGATTCAAATGATCAAATTGATGACGATTTAACTAATTTAGTTAATAATTATTTAGAGGGATTTCAATCTAAAATTTTAGAGGATAATCAAACTGAAGAGTTAAATATTGTTTCAAATAACGCCGAAAGATACATTTGTGGCTACGTTATCTTTAAATTGATAAAAAAAATTTCTTGTGATCAATGTACTTCTTCATTTTTAAAAAATTCTAATGATATATTATTGCTTGATTCGGAGCAATTTATTTATCAAAAAAATTATAAAAATGAATCAGAAATCCTGAACTTGAAAGCTCCAACCGAAAAAATTTTCGAAATTACACAATTTCATATGAGCATATTTGATCACTATTTTTATGAAAATTATCATGAAAAAAATTTAAGGAAAAATATATTTTTATGTTGTTTAGAAGCCACAAAAAAATCTGATAAATATCCTACATGGTTTAGGGAAAATGATGAATGCTACACGCATAAAATAAAGTTTTTAGAGTTACTAATTAATCTTTTGCTAAAAAAGCAAGCAAAATGGTTAAGGGAAAAGCTTTTAAAAAATGACGAAAAAAAAGCTGAGAGTAATCAAAGTAAAATTAAAATATTAAATGCATAACTTATTTTTAATATATTTCATAATATCCGTCTGTCTGTCTATTTGTCTGTTTATTTCCGTCCGTCTGTCTGCATATGTTTGTACGTCTGTCTGTCTATTTGTCTGTTTATTTCTGTCCGTCTGTCTGCATATGTTTGTACGTCTGTCTGTCTATTTGTCTGTTGTTTAAAAATTTTTTCTCATTATAGATTTAGCAAATAGATTTTTGTATGTAATTTGTAATACTTATTTATTAAAATAATTTTTATTTTTTGAATAATTTACTTGATACCTATATTATTTTCTTTTCATGAACGTGAAAATTGGATGAACACGATTGAAGTACCTAATCATAATATAATTTTGTAAATATGGAATGTAAATAACTAAATTTAAGTTAATGAATATTTTTGTTTGTTTTCGATAATTTTTTTTAGTCAATGAATTGTTTTGTTTTGTTTATACCTATGTATATATTTTATATTATATTTTTTTTTTGCTATAAGGGTTTTTTATGCCGAATGGAATATAAAATATTAAAGCTTTTTTATATATTTTTCAATAATGTAATGCAATACTTATTCCATTTGGCTTTTTCCTTTATTAACTAACTTAAGAATTAATAATAAAACAGAATTATTTAAAAAAATATTGAAATTTTATTAAATTTTATATTTTTACCTTTCATGTCCATTTAAATTTTAAAAAAAAAAATTTGAGTCAATCAAAATAACGAACTAAATTCTTCTTAAACGTAAAATTCTTATATATACTTATTAAAATGATAAGATTATTTATGATTTTACAAGCCATACAACTTTTAATAATAAACTTGCTGTCGCACATTCATTCAACATTAATATCAAAAGTTACAAATAATAAATATGAAAATAAATTTTTCTATTTTGATTTACAAGAAGAACGAAAAATACACTTAGCTGTTTTAATTTCATATTTCACACATGCATCAATAAAAGATGTAAAATCTCTATTTAGTTTTTTTAATTTCAAATCAAAGTAACGAAAAAAAAGTAAAAAGACCTTAAATATTTTATATGTGTTAATATACCTATACACTATGCATGCAGTATAGATTTAGCTTTTCATACTTTTATATGGAATAAGAAGAATAATGTATAAAAATAAATATGTATGTATGTATGTATGTATATACCCTTCATATAGTTTTTTAAAGGTATATTAATAAATACTAACAAGAAATTGAGAAGAATTTTTTTTTATTTATGAATAAATACTAACAAGAAATTGAGAAGAATTTTTTTTTATTTATGAGTTTAAAAACAAATTATTCTCAATTTTTAAGTAAAAATAGTTGTTATGAGAATAATTTTTGAGTACTGAGTAAAAACGAAAAATATTTTTTAAAAAAATTGGTAAAAAAATTTTACTCTACGTGAATACTCTATATTATATGTTACTTTATGCTAGAACATAAAAACTAATGAACGCTGTTTTATACTTTTCTGTTCTACATTTTCAGTTTTGAAAACTTACAAATAATTTTTTATTAATTTTATTATATTTTCAAATTTTGATTAGTATTTTTGTTTTATAGCCTATCTGCAATGACCCTCTCGTTTCACTCTCATTACGTAGTCAACAAAAGAATGTCCACAATGAAATGTACATGAGGGCGTTTTTTTAACATTGTTTTGTTCACAAATTTCATGATTTACGAGTAAATTTGACATTTAAATACGTAGAGAAAGCGAAAAAGTAAAAAATTAAAAAACTTTTTAATGGCTGCGTCAGGGCTGCGTTTATTGTAGATACTTTCATATAATTTAGTACATTTAACTTAGTTTGACAGATAGCTTCGTGTAAAAGATTTCTATTAGATAGGCTATTCAAATTTTTATTTGAAAAACAAATAAAAATTTATAAGCAATTGTATCTTTTCTAGGTTGTCCAAGAATTAATTAATAAACACTCCTAATCAAGTTAATTTTCGTATATCCCTTTATGTAAAATAACGAGATAACTTGCGTTGCATATCTTCGCGGCTGACGAATTCAATTATTCAAATGGGAAGTAATTTAAACAAATAAAAAGACAAATAATATTTCAATTAGTTTTAACAAGCTTAAATTACTAATAAAATAAAAGGTCAGAAACTGCTGCTAATTCACGTGCCCTTTTATCAAAATCTGCGTATCAAAATCTCGCGTTTCATATTATCGCGTGTCAAAATCTGGTGTTTCAAGATTGCGTGTTGCAAAATCTCGCGCCTTTTAAAGTTTTGTAGTTGAAATACTATATATATGTTGGAAATGGGTGCAAGACACTTTACTGGAAAAATGAATCACAAATATTTTGCCACAATGAGGAATACATTAAAAAAACTTGGCTCAGCCACCGGCTTTATAGACTTTGAGCACTTCATCTTTTTGATGAAAAAATACATATATTCAAGACCATAATCATGTTCCTCTGTAATATCACTATAACAGACGACCTACAAGTTAGGTCATAAAATATAACCCGGGCAATATAAATGGAGAAAATCTGAAATACAGTATGTTTATTTCGGACATAGATAAATTAATAAAAAGAAACCATCGATGGTTGGAAAACACCTTTAATTTGCATTAAGTAGCCGCCACAAGGGGGTTTTGTTAAGAACAACCTTTAAGACCCGTGGAAGCTTGTAAGTAATACTTTTTCAATTAATTAACCATGTATTGAACCAGTAAGCAGATACGGAATCAAACAAATAATTTTTTTAGTACGACAAAAATTGCATATTTTTAGGCATTTTTTTTGATTAATTCTTTTTTTTAAAATAATATGTAAATTAATTGAAGTCGAATTGCTTTTTTTATATAGTTAATTCATTTAGGCAGATTCCCTTCCTTTTGTGCAGGATATCAAGATTTCATTGTTACCTAAACTAGGAGGAAATAGAGGGAATGTTCTACTCGAGTTATAAAGCTATACTTTCACTATATAGGCAGTCGTTGAGTGTAGAAAACTCAGCTAACAAGTTATTTGGTTGATTCCAAATTCAATTCAATGCTCCATTCGTTATTCAAATTGTGTATATCTGACAGATTTACAATTAATTATTTCTTGGTAATATTTTAATAGTATCTGTTAAATCGCTATTATATTTTTTTATTTTCAAACTTCTTTTTTTTTTGTTTTAAAAAAAGTTTTACTTAAAAATAAGTTTATATGCGTTGTAATTTCGATTATAATAGTACATAATAACTAATAAGATATTTTTTACTATACCAAGTAAAGTTTTTATTACCAAAATAAAAGAAATAAATATTAGTGTATAACAATACCTAATAATTATGAAATTTATTAAGAAAATATCTATATAGTAAAATTTCGTGAGAAATTTGAACCGAAATAAATTTTTGTATGTTATTGTCAACAATAAAAATAAATATTTTTAGTTCAAGGTAATCTTTAAAAACTATTCACGCAAGCATTTTACAACTGATTACTAAATTTTAGAATATTTGTATTTGGTTTTTCCCACATACGATAAATAATAAATAAAATATTTTTTATAATTTAAATTTCAAGTAAAGTATAGATTGTATATAACTACTATTGGTATAACTATACATATAACGTCCCTGTACAGCCTGTACTTCGCATTGTGTCCTAAAAAGCTGTTTGCAATATTGGAATCAAAATTTTCCAAATTTTTATTATACCTTTATGCAATTAAACACAAAATTTTGATCATTTGATAACCCCCTACCATTAATATACTATTTTCACATAAATTTGGTCTTTTTTCAAATCAAATTTATCTATTTTCAAATTAATTTAGTTTTTTTTTCAAATTAAATTGGTCTTTTTTCATATAAATTTGATCTTTTTGTTAAAAACGCCCGCGTATCTTGGGACTTAGTGCTCGAACTGATATAATTTGAAAAACTGAAGTTAGGTTCGAAAAAAGGGCACCTAAATTTTTTTAGCGCTATTTATTAAAACAGGCTTAAGAATCGAACTTTTTTAAATTTTCTTTGTGTATTTAGACTTATAATAGTAGATAATGTCGTGTATCTTCTTTCAAATTTGTTGACCGACAACTAGATCCCCGAAACTGTGGCTGATTAATAAAAGACTAATTTTATTTAAAAAAAGATCAAATTTATTTGAAAAAAGATCAAATTCATTTGAAAAAAGATTAAATTCATTTGAAAAAAGATCAAATTCATTTGAAAAAAGACTAAATTTCATTTAGAAAAGGTCCAAGTTCATATAAAGAGAGTATATAAATCAATGTTAGATAAATGTACATAACAAACCTTCTAATTATCCAATTTAAAAATTCCAAAATATTTTCTATCTATGATTGACCCATTATCTTATTAGAGCTCTATATCCTTCTTTAGTCAATCAATTTTTGAGTCTTAACTCAATTATTATTTAAAATTTCTTCAAGGTTATGGTGGTTGTTAGTTGGCAGATTTTACACGTGATATATGCAAATTTACTTTTATTTTAAATTTAAGTTTGTTAAATTAATGCAATTCAAAGTGCAATATCTAGTTATTATAAATTCAATGACGTAAATTATATGCAATTTAAAATTCTGATTATTATAAAATAAGTTTTTTTATATACCAATAAGTGTATGTAATGGTTATTACCCTACATATATGACTAGACCATAAATGGTACCCATAATTTAAAAAAAAAATTGAAGAACTCCAAATAAAAAAGATACAAAAATATAAAGTATAAAAAAATTTTTATAAATCACATGAAAATCAAAATATATTTTGCAAATTTAAAAGAAATTTAACAACTAAACAAAAGAAATTTTTTTATTATGTGACAACATGATACCAAATTAGTTTTTTTTTTTTTTTAATTTTATTTTTTGATTCATTATATTCTAACATGATAATATTAAATTATTGTATCACGATGAGTTCAAATTAAATATTAATTTTGGAATATAAATATTAAAGAAATCTTAATTTGGAAATGAATAATTGGATTTTTGAATACTTTTAAAAATATTAATAATTAATTTGATTAAAATTTTATAATTAAAATAGATTCCTAGTGTATAATTTTCTAAATATAGAAAAATTTGGTATTGCAAGTTAATTTAAAATATTAGTTTTGTCTTTCGTTGCATAGCAGGTTGATGACTTGCATTCTTTTGTGTTTGCTAATGTTAGCGTTATTCTTAACTTCATTCTAAGTTTATTCTTCTCTATCTAATTCCGCCACTGTTGTTGTTGTTAGCTCATATCCCCCAATGTTCTTTCGCCTGGTTTTTTGTCTAGGTCTTTCTTTAGATTAACTTCCAAGTGTGAGAATCGGCTACAGCCTAGTTTAAAATAAACTTGGTGAATGCCCTATACTCCTTAAAAGGAGTGGAAAAGGAATAAAAAAAAAAAAAAAAATGTCTACTTTGAGTTCTCAGATTGCTCTCTTGGTCATTTGTACGACTGTCATTGCCAGGAAGACTTGAAAGCGCTGGTCCACCAATCAAGGATTATTCTTGTTTAATGCAGATTGATTTTTATATCGGTTTAAAATTTGTACATAAATGTTTAACAGTTTCCTGGGATCTCTCTCCATTGTAATTCAGCTACCGGTCTCTCGATTTCTTCCAATTGCTATTATAGCTACCCTACTAAGAACTAGTTTCTTGCATATGATATCTGTTCCGCAACAATTGTCTTTCTTGGCAGCGTCGGTGTTTATATCTATCATATTTAGTAAACTTTTGTTATTAATACGGAAATTTTTCGTATTTGTATAAAATCTACAGTCTAATATGAGTTCTCCTGCTATCATCACTGATTACCAGGGATCCAGTCGCAATGTTCATCATTCCGTCCAGGACCTTAATTTCTTTGTGTTCATGGCTTTTGTTTAGGTAGTTCTAGATGGACCAGTTATTCTTCTTGTATTGTAAATTAGAGAGCCGTTTGTTTTAATTTGTCATACAACACACGTACATATCCACGTTACTACTTTCGACGAAAGACCCCATGTTTTGCTGACTTCATATCTGACCAGAGGAGAGCACCACATGGCTCTTATCGTCTTTTCCTTTCACTCACATGTTCCATCCTTCTGAATTTCTTTTCAATACCCTTAGGTATTTGACATTATGTGAAAAACTCTAGTAGATTATTATTTTCTCTAGGGGCTTTGAGGATATTTAACGTCTCTTTTTCTTATTAAAAAGATATATCTCCATATTATTCGAATGAAGTTTTAGGCCGTTTTTGGGTACCCATTTTTGTGACTATGTCGATTGCTACTTGCAGTTTGGGTGTAGTTCTTCCGTATTTTTTTTCACGTTTCGGAATGATACACTTTTACAAAAACAAATGTGGTTTTGGGAGAAAATTTGAAAAAGTTGGAATATATGTATATTAGTGTAGTATATATAGGAATATAGTATATATGTTATTAGAAATCTACCATTTATTAGAAATCTGAGCATCCAAATCAATAATTTATTCTAAATGCCTATTTCACAAAGCCGTAGTCCTCAAAATAAAACGAACACAATATATGATTTCTCACAAATTTTTTATTAAATTTATTTGATTTATTTATGTTATAAATATTATGGTATCTTTTTAAGGGAAACACCAAAACTTGAAAGTTCAATAACAGTAACTGCAACATCAAAACAATCATCTATAAAAATATCACCTTCAAAATTGGAGGATAAATCAAGTAAAAAAGAATATAATCATACACGTTTTACTGAAAAAAAATACCAAACAAATTCAATTTCAACTAGTACTAATACTAATCCTCATCATCATAACAGCAATAACAATAGTAATATTAATAGTAATAATAATAATAATAACAATATCTATGTCAATAGTAACAGTAACAGTAATAGCAATACAAATTTTAATGGTATTAATAATATTTCAAATAATGGAATATCAATTTCAAATCCAGTAAAACCACCAACAAATAGTACTGCAAGTCGAAAACAATATATTATTTATAAAGAGACTGGTGTTTCAAATAGAGGAGCTACTAATAGTAATAGTAATACCAATATCACTAATAACAATCACAATAACATTAATAATAATAATAGCAGCAGTAATAATAATAATAATAATAACAGTAATAATAATAATAGTGGAAGTAATGTTTTTAATAATAGTAATTTATTATCAAATGATGCCAAATTATTAAAACCTTTATCAAAATTAAAACATTTTAAATTATCAACAACAACAATAGCTCCAGATAAACCAAAAATGGTAAATAGTCCATCTTCTGTTGAATATTCTTCATCAGTTTTAGAGAATGGAAATTCAAAATATCGTAATATTAATAATTTTGAGAAAAGACATTCAATTGATTGTACATATCATCCACAGGGTATATCACCAAATGTAAGTTGTTTTTTTTTTTGTTAATCTTTTAACACTATTAAGCAATTTTTTTTTTTCATCTTTTAGAAACATCAATCAAATACATCTGCAAAATCTGGAGCTAAAAATAGTAGCTTTTCTAATTTGAATACTCTAAATCCAACAAAAGGTTTAATTAATAAAACATCTTACAATAATCGTTTAGCATTAGAACGAGAATGTTTTGAATCAACAACATCTAAAAATAATCAATTATATCATCATGGTTATAGAAAAAAATCTGATTTAACATCTGATACATTACTGCCATCATCTAATACTTTATTAAATGATACAAATGACAATAATTGTAGTAATAATAATAATAATAGCAACAATAATAATAATAATACTAATAATAATTATTATGAAAAAAGACTGAAATTATTAGAAGAAAAAATTCAAAAACAAAAATTAGATATTAAAGCGTTATTTCATGAAAAAGAAAAGAATAAAATGCCAAAACCTGCATTGGATTTAAATGATTATAAAACAAATGATAATAATAATAATATTAAACATAATGTTGTTAATAATAGTAATAATAGTAGTAATTGTAATATTAATAATCATAGTAATAGTAATAATATTAGTAGAAAATTAAATTCATCATCATATACTATATCAGAAAATAATCAAGATAAATATTTACGTAGCAAATTCACAATAGCACAACATCATGATAAAATTTATAATAATAAACGTAATCCAAATACAATTAATCGAACTCAAATACCAATTAAATATGATATTGGTCATCCAGATGGTAATCATATGATTAATTTAAAAGAGAAAAATTATACAACATCATATGAAAATAATAATACAAATAATATTCGAAAAACACAATCAATAATTTCATAAAAAAAAAATTTATAAAAAAAAAAATAAATTAATAACCAAAAAAATATTTGATTTTATTTTTTAATGAAGTTTTTTTTTTTTAAATGAAGTGAAATATTGGTAATTAAAAAAAAAAATGTAACAATAAATATTTTTGTGTTTTAAAAATGCATAATTTAAATACAATATATATATTTATATTTATATATAAAATTTTCTAAATAAATATACATATATATTATGTATATATAATTTTATTTTTGTTGGCGAATGTCATTTTTTTTTTTTTTAATTTTATTTTTTTTCTTTTTTTTATATGTTAAATATAATTTAAAATATATTCAATTAAATCTCTATTATTAAATAATTAATAGAATATTTCATTTACAACAAAATTTTTATACATAATTATGTAAATTTTAAGTGAAATTATTCAAAATAAAAGAAAGTTTTTGATTTGAGTATAAATTTTTTTTATATATAAATTGAGGTTATAAATTCCTGTAATAATAGGTGAAGTAATTTAGTGGATTTTTTAAATAAATAATTACTTTTTAACAATTCATTCAGTTGGCAATAATTCTTATAATATATTGCCTTGCTTATTTAATTTGCCTTTCATTTTGTTTCTATCCATTTAAACTTAGTAATTTGTTAAAATTTTTATATGGTATACTATATAGACACATATTAATGTACATATATAGCTGAATAAGTTTTTTTGTTACTGTAGCGATTTATTAATTTGCAAGAAAATTAATTAACTGACAACATTTTAGCTTTCAGGCCTATCGTGAGTGTCAACTATCACAAATGTGATAACTGATAAAATTTACCAAAAACCAAAGCAAGCTCTTCACGAAATCATCGGCCTTATTACAAACATCCGTATCGATCGATAAATGATTCTTTATCGTAAAAATATTTAATAATAATATAAATTTACTATTGTGAATTGTGATAATTTGATATTTATTGAAATTTAAAAAAAATAATTATTTTATTTTCCTTGGGTTTAATTTCAACATAAAATTTAGATAAATATATGAATTTTGAAGCAAAATTATTTTAAAAGTTTCTATTTGCTGTTGTTTTTAGCACAAAATAATTTGAAAAATATCTTCAGTGGAGAACAACTTAATTTGCATAGAATACGTTAAACTTTGAGAGATAATTTTAACCTAATGGTGTAAAAAGGTTGAAAATAAAACAGTAATGAAACTGTATACGGTAACTGTTTATTAAATACTTGAATTTGAATAAATCTGTATTTAAACATGTATTGGAGATTATTGAAGATATATAAGTCAAAAAGCTGTGTCAAATATTATAAAACTTGCAGCGATCTTAACATATTTCTCCCACGGTATCTATCAAATTTTAAAAAATTTTTTAAAAATTGACTTTTTAAACAAAAGTGACAAAAGTAAGTTGAATTAATTAAAATTTAATTCAATAATAATTTTCTTACAATTTTTTTTAAAAATACTTTGTTTTAACAAATTATTTATTTATCATATTCAAATGAGCTGTTGATAAAATAAACAGATAAATATCATATATTTGAACATTCGCGATACCAAATTATCACATGATATTTGATTAAATTCACAATAGATATGAAATTTTTCATACATTTGAAACTTGCGATGTGATTAATAAAAATTTTTGAGAATTATCAGAAATTGTGATAAATGACATGTGATAATTGGCACTCACGATTAGCCTGATTATTCCGAGATTTGATAAAAATAGATTCGTTTTAAAAGTTTTTTTTTTTTTGTATTATTGAAAACGTAATTGAAACGCACTTGATAATAGTTAAGAACATTTACAAACAGTAATTCTGTAGAATGAATACAAAAGATAATTACTAAGAATTCTGGGCATGGCCGTAACTGAAAAAGAAAAATAAAATTTAAAAGTAGATATTAATAGTTTAGATATGCACATACATTTCCAAAAATTCAGAATTATAGTCAGGGTAAATGTAGTAGAATATATTTCAATATTTCAAAGTACGCCAATTGACGGAAAATTGATTGTCAATCTGCAATCAAAAAAAATATGATAGTTATGATAATGTCGCACAATATTATTTGCCGATAAAAAATATCCTATTTACTCTTATTCTACGAGTTTTCTTAAAATGTGTTTATCTGATCCGCATTCGATACGTCGTTTTCAATAATAAATATGATAAATTGCAGAATATTGTATACTCGTTATTTGTAATGAAAGAGCAAAATTTTTAATGTAGGTTGTATTAAAAATTAACATATCAAACAAATTAATTGAATTTAGTTGTTAATCTTTTTCTACTTTCGGTTGAAATTTGAAAATTAGTTCGTTTTGCAAAATGTGTTTTTATTATAAATAAGAGATGGCGAAAGTGTTCTGAAAAGTTTGACAGCATCTGTTGTCAATTTGTTATTGACATTTTCAATACATTTGACAACCGTTCCTTTTTTGTTTTTGACAAAACTAAGCACACGTTTTTTGTAAATAAAATATTAATTAAAAATATTTTTACAAAAATGGAAGTAGAAAACGATAATATTAAAGTGGATGAGTTTTTACCAGCAAAAGATGAAAAAAAAATCTTAAAACGTGTTGCCAATAATGATATTGACATGAATATTGAGGAAATTTCCGGAATTGAAGGTATCAAGAAATCGGGTGCTACTGAACAAAAACGAAGAAAAACTAGTGAAGTAAGAAAGATTTCTGTACCACCGCATAGGTAAATATTTTTGGTTTTAATTATTAAAGCTAAAAACTTTGTGTATTATTCTGTAAAGGTTTTGTTTTGTATCAAATGTATCAAACAGTTTTAAGTTGTATATACATATATAAATAAATAATGTTATATTATGCATAATTTTTAATATTCTTTATATATTTTGGTTTAATTTTTAGATATTCATCTCTTAAAGAACATTGGGTAAAAATATACACACCAATTGTTGAACATTTATTATTACAAATTCGTGTAAATACAAAATCAAGAAACGTTGAAATTCGTTTAAGTCCAGAAACACCAGATATTTCTAATTTACAAAAAGCAGCTGATTTTGTGAAAGCATTTCTATGTGGTTTCGAAGTTGATGATGCCTTAGCTCTTCTTAGATTAGATGATTTATTTGTTGAAACATTTGAAATAAAAGATGTAAAGACATTAAGAGGTGATCATATGAGCAGAGCTATTGGTCGTTTAGCTGGTAAAGGTGGCCGAACAAAATATACAATTGAAAATGTAACAAAAGCTCGTATAGTGTTAGCTGATAGTAAAATTCATATATTGGGAAGTTATCAAAATATACAATTAGCACGTAGAGCAATATGTAATTTAATTTTAGGATCTCCACCAAGTAAAGTATATGGTAATTTACGTTCGGTTGCAAGTCGTGTGGCAGAAAGATTTTAAATTTATAACATTAATTCTTAATAAATTTCTTATGAAAAGAAAAATTTGTATTTTTTATGTATATGAATATTTTTATTTTACATAATTTTAAAATAATTTAATTTAAACTTTACAATGACAATCAAATAAAATATGATCGCCTTATATTTTTGCATATAAATATGATTAATTACAATAAATATAGTATAATGATATAATAAATACACAGGAAATAAATGTCTTAACTATGGCGGAATGTTATACAAAAAAAATATTTACATTTTGGTGAAAATTAATAAAACAAGCATAAATAATGTTATACCAGATAATATTATTATAGCCATTATTTTTCTATTTTTTCTTTGGTACATCTCAGCTTTTTGTAATTGTTTAAGTCCATCTGAAACTCTAACCTGTGTTTGTTCTACATTGTAATCAATTCTATCTAATACTGTTCCTTGTTCTTGAACCATATGTGACAAATCTTTGAATATATCATTTAAATCAATAATACTTTTAACAATTTTATTAACTTCCTTTTCTCTGTGAGCAGCTAATTTTGTATTTTCTTCTTCAAATAATAGTAATTGTTGTTGTGTCATTTTATCCGAAACAGGTCTTTGGAATTCATTATCTAAGTTTTCTTCATCATAATAATTTTCCATGGAACTAGAGTTAGGCTGAAGAAAATTGTCATAAGTTTCAACATTATTTAATTTTTTATTAGTTTCATTTAAGTCAATTGTTGTAAAGTCCGTTGGTTCAAAAAACTTTTTTGATCTTTCTTCTCGTGAATTCAATTGATTTAAATATTGACTTTGTCCATTTCGATATTTAACTGTTATTTCTTGTAAAGATAATAAAAGGCAATTAACCACATTTTGCGTCAATCGTTGTTCTGTTTTATTGCCATACCCTAAACTAGACCTGATACATTGTATATGACGATGAGTTGATGTTATTAATTTAGAAATATCTTGACTCAAAACATCAATATCTTCTTCTTCACTATTTTCTTCAAAAGTTGTTGGTCGTAATAAATGTCGAACATGTAATGAACCTAATTCTTCTATTTTCGGTTTTATTCTAAAATATTAAATAAAATGTTAGTTAAATATAATGAGATTTTTTAATCTAACTTAATAAGAAATATGATTTTTATTTTATATATAAAAATAGCGAAAGGTAAATAAAGACAACGTCATCCTATTTTGAAAATTGAAAAAAATATATGTACACGTAAACTTCCTACATAAAACCTATATAAATTTTGATTTAGGTCATATTCATGTAAAAATAAATTAAACGAATCACTTAACATTTAAAACAAATCAATATTTTTTTAATTGTTTATTAACTACGTCCTACGATTAGTCCTGTCCTGCTTAAGCTGATAAAAAAATAGATAAAATTTTTTTAATCTTCGATTTGATCTCCCTAGTACTAAATTAATCAAAATGTCTTACAAACTTAACTATTTTTATTTCAATGTTTTTCAATTTTTAAGGAAAAAAGTAATGAGAAACAAATTACATTAACACAAATCTTTTCAATAGTATGTAATGTATTTATGCATTACTTACTTAGACATTGTGTATTGGGCCTCTTCTAATTTATCTAACCATATTGGGGGTGAACCACATTCATCTCTTAATTCTAAACCTTCTTCTGCATCATGTAAATTTCTTTTTAAAAGTTTTTCTGAATCTCCATTCCTCTATTATAAAATATATAAATATTTATAAAATAAGGTCACAATTTATAATCAAATTATTTACTCTATCATCATTATACATATGACGATTTTTCATAGCATTATTTCGCATAATCACGAAAACTTCTGTTAAGTTTCTTGAAGTCATTTTTTATTTGCAAATTCTCACTCCGGTTTAAATATATTTTTACTTTTTATATAAAAACAAAAATTGAACTTAAATTTTTATCAATTTTAAATTAAATGAAAAACAGAAATCGTCATATATGTCAAATTAATGACAGTGAGTGACAGTTCAATAAAATAAATTCACAGTACTTAAATTTATTTTAATATGAAAAAAGTACTTGAAAATAATTTTATACATAATTATTTTTATTGAATTTGATTGTATAAACTTTACTAATTTTATATTTTGTCATCATATTAATTATAATTAAATAAAAATAAATGACTATTACCGGCCTACATACAAAGGGGAAAGGATCAATCAATTTATTTGTAATATTTACTATTGTAAATAAAATTTTTCTAAATCTTATAAATTAGAAGTTTTTTTTTAAATAAAGTATGGATTGTGATTAAATCTATATTAAAAATATAATAATAACAAAAAACGATTAATGGAGCCAAAAACATTATTAGACATTTGCCAATTGCTATACCTGATAAGTTTTCTAAATTTAAGGGGATATGGGAATTTGGGATTAACCATGGATAAACTACCAGCCTATGTTAATGATAAACAGCTGATTCTATAATAATTCATTTTGTTTTGTTTACAAAATACACACACTCATACATAAGTGAGTATATAAGAAGTACATATGAAGTACAAAATATGACAACTGACAGCTGAGATGAGATGACTTTACGAATTATATATCTGAACGATTTATATATATAAAACTAAAGTAATATGCCATATTGTTTTATATACTTAGTCTGTCTGATGCTTTGTGTTGTGTTTTTAAAAATTTAAAACAATTTTTAATTGTATTGATTAGTTACAGTTTTTTTTCGAATAATAATCTGTAATAAGGTTAAAGTAGTTTAATTAATTACTAATTAAAATACTTAAAATTTATCAGGTATGTTTAAAATATGAATAATTTGCTAAAATTTATTAAAAACTTTTTATTTGCTTGAGTGAACTGCAGATTAAATCAATATTAAAATGAATCAATCTTTTTTCTGTTTTATAAATTACTCACAATATTTTTTTTAGTAATATACGCATTGAATTAATATTAACACTATATATTTAAGTTTTAATTATTTCTTTATTTTTAATTGAAAAGATCATCATTTCACATCACAGATACAATTTGATTTTTTCATGGCTATTTTTACATATTTGCGTTGTAAAAGAAATGTTTTAAAAAAAGTTAATACATAGCTCTTTCATAAAGAGATAAAGAGAGACAAAAAGGAATGATTTATAATTTATTAAAAAAATAAAGTTTTGAAACCTTAAAATAAAAGTTATTTCACAAAAAAAACAAAGCATAAAGCTTTAAAAAGAAAAGATTATACCTAATTTTTTTTTATAAATATGTAAAACAGTTCAATTTCAATCGCGTTTACAGTTAGTAGCAAGCGTTAAATAAAAATTTACTATTGTATTGTATAAAATCAAAAACTTATTTTTAAAAAGAACAAATAACAAAGGTTTTTATAATTACGGTTTCTTTTTTATTTAATTTAATAAATATTTTAGTATTAAAGTTGATTCTTGTTTTTTTTTTTTAGAAAAATGAAATTTCTTCAAATATTTTTATTTGGAGCTATATTCATATGTTTTGCTCTTGCTCAACATCCATTATCGCAAGAATTCATTGACATTATCAATGCTAAAGCAAAAACATGGGAAGCTGGACAAAATTTTCACCCAAATACATCAATTGAATTTCTTAAACGTTTAATGGGAGTTCATCCAGATTCAGAAAAATTTCAACTTCCTGTTGATAAAAGTTTAAGACTTTCAGATCAAGAAATCCCAGATAATTTTGATTCAAGAAAAAATTGGCCTAATTGCCCTACAATCAAAGAAATTCGAGATCAAGGATCATGTGGTTCATGTTGGGCATTTGGAGCTGTTGAAGCTATGTCAGATCGTGTAAGTACAATTTTTTAAGAAATAAAATTTGATTTTATTTTTTATGAAACCAACAAAATGTTGTCATTTTTCTGAGAACTATTTATAAATTAATAAATTTTTAGAACTTTAAATTAAAACACTGTTTTTAAATATGTATTTTACTCAATCTATATTCTGTTTTTTCAAAAAAAACTCATAACAAAAAAAAAATTCATTCTACTTGTGATAACCTTTTAAATGTGTTATTATTTGTGATAATTAAATTAGTGAAAAAAATGTAATCTACTTTTTCTTTGTAAATCTGTCTATACATAGAAGCAAATTAATAGTCAATAAATATTTATGTAAACAAAAATAGTAGAAAACGATATAAATGTAAAATTTTAAAACAGTGGTTAACAACAAAACTTAGTCAAAATCTTTGAATATATTCCAGAAGATTGTTTAGCTATAAAGTAAATATATTTAATGAAATTGATATTTTTTGCTTGATAAAAAATTACAAAAAAAAAATGGTTACAAAAAGAAAACCAAAAACTTGAAACAAAGGGTGTTGTATTGCTATTTGTTTCAATTTTTTTATGATTCATAAAAAACTGAATCGACTTTTAATAAATTAAAATAATATTATTCAAATTTCAATTTTTTTTTAAATGAATAGTGAAATGAATTTAAACCTTTGTATTTTTAGGTTTGCATTCATTCAAATGCAACTGTGCACTTTCGTTTTTCAGCAGATGATTT
Source organism: Dolichopus griseipennis (assembly GCA_963082915.1). Taxonomy (NCBI): domain Eukaryota; kingdom Metazoa; phylum Arthropoda; class Insecta; order Diptera; family Dolichopodidae; genus Dolichopus; species Dolichopus griseipennis. The sequence goes on along the minus strand of OY720441.1, from coordinate 312,500,410 downwards.
AGTTTCATGTTGTCATTTATGTGGTTTCGGCTGTAATGGAGGTTTTCCAGGTTCTGCGTGGTCTTATTGGGTTAGAAAAGGAATAGTTTCTGGTGGTGCATATGGCTCGAAGCAAGGATGTAGACCATATGAAATTCAACCATGTGAACATCATACAACTGGGGAACGTCCACCGTGTGATGGCGAACATGGTTCAACTCCAAAATGTGTACATCAATGTGAATCGACTTATTCAACTGATTATAAAGCCGATAAACATTTCGGTAAAAAATCATATAGTGTTGAGAGAAGTGCTGAATCAATTCAACGTGAAATTATGACAAATGGTCCAGTAGAAGGAGCATTCACTGTTTTTGAAGATCTTGTAAATTATAAAACAGGTAAATTAATATTATATGATATATGAAAATTTATATTATACGATTGAATTTTTTAGGCGTTTATCAACATGTTCATGGTAAAGCTCTTGGAGGTCATGCTATTCGTATTTTAGGATGGGGTGTTGAAAGAAACGTCCCATATTGGCTAATTGCAAATTCATGGAATAATGATTGGGGTGATGAAGGTTACTTTAAAATTTTACGTGGAAGTGATCATTGTGGTATTGAAAGTCAAATTACTGCCGGTCTTCCAAAATTACAATAAATATTTTATAAATATATGCTTTTCAAAAATTAATTATTTTCACATTTATTATAGATATTTTTGGAAAATTGTGATAACTAAGAACAAAATAAAGAATAAAATTTAAAAATAAATTTATCGATTGTTTCAAAATAATTATATAATTTTTTTAAAATTTGCATTCATCTTATAAAATATTATTTTAAAATCTTCAGAAGTCAAATTATTTTAAAGGTATTTTTTGGACTAAGACCAGGAAAATGAAATTAAGAATATTGCGCTACACTCTAAACTATTTTTTAACTATATTTTGTATTATTTATTTTGTGTAATTACATACACTATTACTGGGTTACAAAATTTTCAAAACAAACTGGTGCATAATATAAAAATTTAATAAAAAAAATTTTGCAAATTCACAATATAAAAATTCAAAATTTTTATCAACACTTAAGCAATTTATACAACCGTGATCGGATTATTGCCCACAGAAAAATTATTATAAAACAGAATTGCCGCTTTTTCCAGAATATTTAATATTTTATTTTAAATCACTAATAGATTATCTCCTAGATAGAATATAATTTTTGATTTTTTCTCTATTTATTTTAATTTAATTTTTATATTTAATTCAATTTTCTGTGGGCAATTTTCGTGTGGGCAATAATCATCGAATCTTATACAACATAAATTCATTTAATTTTGATTAGATTTATCCAGAAAATGAAAAGAAACTTTTTAACAGACCTAAAAATAGTATTTTTTCCTTTTTAAATAATTGCATTTTTATTTCACAATTTAAATATAAAAAAAGCTTATACGTGTGATCTTCAAAAATATTTAGGTCGCAAAATGTTTTCAATTTAAATTCTTCAAAAGAGGAAGGAAATTAAATTATAAAAAAATTCTGTCTGGTATCTTATATATTTATTTATAAATTGATGAACAACATTATTTCATAAGTTTTATTCGCCTATCTGTTATTTAATTTTTTCATATAGGTACACAACGAAATTTTCAATTACGATTTTGATTATGTTTTAATGTTCTTATTTATTTATAATCAAACAAAGCTTTTTTATCAAATTATCATGCTACACCTAAAAATGATAACCCCGTAGATTTTATTGTTAAAAGGGAAGAAATAAGTATAAAGTTGTACCGCCCAACTTTAAATTTGTAAACTTTTCTTATAAAATGTGTGAGTTAGTCGGACTGATTTCTTGAGAATTTTAAACTATTTATTTATTTATGAACAATCCTTTACAACATACAATGTGATAAGTAAGTGGTCCAGTTTTTCCTTTTTAGATGGGGCAGTTATTTTCATATTATGATTTAGGCTTAAATTTATATTTTTTTATTATGATCTAACCTGAGTTTCAATCCAAGATCTTTCGATTGAAAGGCTATGTTTTTCAAGCCCAAATTTTTCTTACGAATGAACTTACAAATGAAAACAAATGTTTAATCATATTTTTTTGAATTTAATTTCTTCAATAATGTATCAATGTTACATTTGTAAATTATATAAATATAAAAACTCATTCAATCGATAGTAGAAACTAAAAAAAACACAATATATCGATAAAATGTTTTTAGTTTTAGATTTATTTAAATAAAAAAATGTGGTTCATTAAAAAAAAATATCAATAAGCAAACCACATAAGGTCAAAATATTTTAATTCTTTTAGGCAATACCTGTTACTAATTATTTATATAACAAGATACATTATGCAAATCTTTATATAAAGTCATCTCCTTTGCATATAATATTTTTATAAGCTTTTTTCCTATATATAATGTACTTAAAATTCAAATTTAAAAAGGTTCTGATTTTTTTTTACAATTCAATTACAAGACAAACAAAAGTTCATTAAAGAACTGAATGACTATAAAAAAGATGATTATAAAAGTACCAATTTTTTAACAAAATTGTGTTGCATATTGTGTATTATAAAAAAATTCTATAATAGATAAATTTCCTTATTTAGTAAACAAAAAAATTTATTCTCATAGCTAGGACAATTCGAAAGTTCGAATAGAAATACTATTATGAATCGTTATTGGGTTTCTTAAAACACATTCGCCGCAACTATGAAGGCATATCTTTAATAATATCTTTAATATTTATACATAGTACATGCATGTATATATTTTAATCATTTGAAAATTTTTTTTTGTAAGTATTTTAAACGGAAATTTATTTTAAGAATTGTTTTATCGGCCTGTTTGTCTTACCACAGGGAAAAAAAAAATCCCCTTAATATAACAAGAAAAAAATATTGCAATAGAGATTATCACATTTATTTAAAGACAAGTTACTTAAGACAAATCAACTCAGTCGTAATTTGCAAAATTTTAAGATCAGTTCGTTATTTTTACAATACTTGTTTGAATTTTTATTTATTTTCAAGATTTAATAAAGAAGATGATTTTTACTAAAATTACTATTTTTGCTTTTGTATTATTAGTGTTGAATGTGACTGCAGGTAAATGTTAATTTAAAATATATCTATATATGTATATGTTATGTATTTTAAAAAATTTATATTTTAGAAGAAGATAATTGTCCAAATATTAAAACACGTAAAAAATGGAGTGCTAAACCATCATTAAATGTTGAATATCAAATAATTCCAGTTAAATATGTTATAATAAATCATACTGTATCACAAAAATGTTCAACTTATTCAAGATGTTCTGAAATTGTACAAAATATTCAGGATTATCATATGAATAAATTGGGTTGGAGTGATATTGGATATAAGTAAGTAAATAATATATATGTACATATGTATAATATAGTGTATACAGTATAGGTTGAAAAAAATAATTGGGTTTGGTCAAATGTGAAGTTACATTAGATATTGTGTGTTATTCTTGATGTACCTACATATGTATATTCGTTTATTAAAATTTTATTATTTGACTTGGTATACTTTATAACACGTCCACTGTATCGAAATTACGCTATAAATAATTAAGTGTATTCGTATCTATAAGATACAGAATACTTAATATGAAATGTATTAATGAAAACATATATGGTATGGTATTGTTATTATTATTTGTTATAAATGTTTTAAATTTTATACTACATTCGATTTTGATTGAATTTGTTTATTAAATATAAAAAACTTACATATTTATTAAATAGGTGTATTAAGTTTTTTTTTGGATTTTGTTAATTAAATCAAGACCTAGTCCTTGTCTTGTTTAAAATTAAAATGATTTGTCTTGTTTAAAATGATAATTCCTTTTAGTATTGAATATTTTTCTCTAAATATATTTAATATATAATTTTTATTTCTTATTGAATACAGTTTCTTGATTGGAAATGATGGAAATATTTATGAAGGTGCTGGATGGCATAGAGTTGGAGCACATACAAGAGGATATAATAGTAAATCAATTGGAATTGCATTTATTGGTAATTTTGAGGGTAAGTAAAATTAAAATAATATTTAAAATTATGGAAAACATTAATTTTCTTTATTTAATATATTAATTTGAAATTTATAGAAGAACTTCCAACAAAAGCTGCCTTAGAAGCAGGTAAAAAACTGTTAGCATGTGGTGTTGAAAAAGGTGAATTAAGTCGTACATACAAATTAATGGGTGCAAGACAATTAGTTGCAACTAAAAGTCCCGGTTTAGAATTGTATAATGAAATTCAAGATTGGGAACATTGGTGTGAAAATGAATAAATATGTATATAAACATAGAATTTTTTTAAAAATTTAATTTCATTTCCATATTATGCATATTCAGTTTTAGATTTTAAGTTAAAGAATATGATAACTTTTAAAAATAAATAAAGTATAGTTTTAATTCAAGTAATTTGAATAGAACTTTCTTTAATATATTTAATTTTCCAATACAAAATAGCGACAAATGTTTGAAACCAGAAGTCTAATAGCTCAGGAACAGTAAAATCAATACCAACGCTTTGTCGAAACGGGTTGTTGAAACGAACATTTCAACAGTCAGATAAACATTCGAACGAGTTTTAGTGTCAATCGGATGTATCTTGACGGTGTGTATATCGGACGATTGCATGTTTTTTTTGTATAGGTATAAAATAGATGATTCATTATACCCGTATGACTATATAGTCAAAGGGTATAATAAATTTGCCATTACGTTGGTGACGCAGAGAAGGAGGGGGGTAGATATAGACTCAAGTGTATGGATCAGATCAGATACCTATGGAAGCTGCGTATCTGAAATTTTGCCAAAAGTAGTTTAGTGTAATGGCCAAAGTTAATGCAAAAATTGGTTGGTCTACTGCAGAGGGTTCGAGTAGCTGCCATACAACTCCTTCTTTTATATGAGCTTTACACTACACCTGATGAAGCTAGGTGTCTGAAATTTTGCAAAAAATAGTTTAGTGTAATGGCCAAAGTTACTGCAAAATTTGGTTGGTCTAATGCAAAGGGTTCGAGTAGCTGCCATATAACTCCTTCTTTTATATGAGCATTACTCTACACCTAATAAAGCTGAATGTTTGAAATTTTGCCAAAAGTAATTAACCGGATAATATAATGTATATGGTACGGTCATGCGGGTATCCCAGAGTTGACACAGTCTACTCTACTACACTCTTCCTCGTTTTAATTTAACTTTAATATTAAAATCTTAATTATGTGATTAGGGTTATATACGCTCAAATCCTATCCAATCTAATAACTAAAATTGCAATCGCTCCTAATGAATGTTTTTGAATCCTATCTGTTTTCACTTGTTACCTGAAAGTGTTATGAAATTATATAAATATATACTTATTATATATGTATTATAAAAAGATGTATGCATATAAAATGAATGCAAAAGTATCAATATGATGTTAAATATTACAAGCGTATAAAACAAACAAAAGATTGAATAATATAAAGGTTCTTAAACTTAAGACACTTATCCAATATAAATATATACAGAAATTAAGTAAAAGCGTTTAGGGGTTATTTGGAGGTTTTATTATTTTGTGTATTTTTTCTTTTTTAAAAAAGTAACATTATTGAATGGAAATAAATGTATGTACTTGAAATTTGTATATAAATATATATATGTATAATATCAACCTATATATATACAATATGCATCAGTATAGAAAAACATATTTTTGAATGTGTTTTTTAAAAGGGATTTAAAGTTTTGATTGAGACAATTTTGTTTAATAAAGGATCAACATAATAAACGCTTATTTAATGTATATATATATATCATACATCCTCCATAATTTCATACACATATATAGTTATGTCTTATGGTAAAAGATATGATATTATATGATGAACATAAATTATTTAATTTATTTCTATACATTTATTTGAATAACTTTAATAAATAAGTGTAAATATATGATCCTCTTTGTTTTATTTAAGATGGCATATTTATTTATTATTTGATATTATTTATTAAACATTGTTAGTTTAATTTTGGTAAAAATGTTTTGCTAAGTTAAATTTTACAAAATTATTTTGCTGTATATAGATTTATAATTATTTTCCAAGGATTTGGAGTTAAAAGTATATACAGAGTGTCCGGAACTCAAAGATCACAAAGAGCGGATGTTATACAAACGTTTATAATGAACTAAAATTTGTTGTGGAATGGTTTGATCCATGGGTCTATTTCTAATTTCTAACGGTTTAACTTTAAGGCACTTGCACAATATTAATGAATCGTTTAAGTGTTGGTAGCTAGCTGAGCTAGCTGATGTTATGGGCCTTTATTATATGGTACTACAAATAAATAATTAAATTAATTTAATCTCATAGTTGTTAGAATAAAAATTTTCTAAAATCTATGCTATAAAGAAATATATAATTATATACCTATATGTATCAAATTAATAAACAAAAATAAGCGTAAATAAATTTGAAAAAAAAAGTAAAATAAAATATTATTTCCCATAAAAGTTTTTTTCTTTATTTTTGCTAATATATTTTTGCTTTGAATTAATCATTCTCTCATCTTTTAATTATGTTAAATTTTTTTTTTATTGAAAATTTCGAACATTTTTGTACTAATTTTTTGTCAAAATTTAATTAGGGAATACCCAGTTGATCGTATAGGATTCTTTCATTATAAAAATTGTAATAATTGATTATAAAGTGTCTAAGAAATAGTGATTTTTAATATTTCATAAAAAAAATATTATTAATTAAAATAATTAATCATATCCTATTATAAATTTTTTTAAAAAACCACAACATTACATATATAGTAAACAAAATTTTTAATATTCAATGAATGTTTTTGTCTGAGGGTCTGAATTAAGTTTTTATAGTTAAACAATAAATAATTAGTCATAGCATTTTATTCTTTGTTAATATTTAATATAATTAAACAAAAGGAATACAATTAAATTTTTAAAGAGAATAAAATATAGAGATTGCGTTTAAGATTCAACAATTAGAACGTTTGGGAATTTCTTACGAAAATATTTTGCATATTATATAAATAAATTGTATAAATTAAATTTTAAAATAATTTAAGCTTTGGCATATATGTAAAATCAAGTCGTTAGTAAAATATTAATTTTAAATTAAAAACGAGAAAGATTATAGTTGCCCTTGTCAACTTTTAGATACCCGTGCATACTCACTATGATGTAAAAAATAAACCGTTATTTATTTCTCTTATGCTATTATATATATTACAAAAAAAATATAAAAAAGTAAAATAGTTAAAAAACATTTAACTCAACTCATTATCCCATAATTTTTGCTTCAAAAGAACCATAAAAAAAAAGTTTTATTTCATTATCCCATAATTTTTGCTTAAAAAAAAAACAAAAACAAAAAACCAAAAACAAAAAAATTACCATAGAAGTCCAGTGGAGAGTGAGTGATGTTTAACTTTGCCAAGTAACTTGCCCTAATACTTTACCTGGCCAATTTTAATTTTAACCTCGTAACTTCATTAGATTGTAAAGCAGCCCCCCGAAAACGGGTCCGTAACATTTTGAAACTTCATATAAGTGCTCGATTCATTATATAACTAACAGTGTATAATTTTCATCTTCGTAGTATAATTAGTTTTGAAGAAATTCATATTGGTGCAAAAAAGTTGTATGGCAGCCTCCGAAAATGAGGCCCTAACTTTTTGAAACTTCATATAAGTAGCTCGATTCATTATACAACTAACCATGTGTAATTTTCATCCTCGTAGTATAATTAGTTTTGAAAAAATTCGTATTGGTGCAAAGAAGTTGTATGGCAGCCCCCCGAAAATGGGGTCCTGGAAGGCGGACTTACACATAGCTAGATCGATTTACCTTTTGATTTTGATTTAATCCTTTGAGTCTATATGAACCACCAAACGTAAAGCCAAATTAACTATAATAAAAGTGCTCATATATTCCTCTATTTTCAAAGCTAAGGAATTTACATGTTAAAATAAAGGTTGTAAGATATGTAATCGATCAAAATAACTTAAACAATTCTTTCTATACTAGCGAAAATGCTTCCATACCTGGTTCTATCATATTAATACTATATCATTTTTAAAATGTCATAATATGACTACTTGTATGAATATCTTTAAGTTCTTTTCCTATTAGTGCGCCCATAAGTAGGCTGTAGTTGTGGCTATACTTTTTATTAATTTTTTTTTCATTTAAAAATTTATGTACGGAAATTGAACCCGCACATGGTTTAATTGAAATATTTTTACAATATAATTACAATTCCATTGTATCTGAAAAATTATATCGATAAAAACCTCTAAGAGATCAAGGGTTAAGGGATTTTTAAATTTATTTTAGTTGTATTTAAATTTTTTTTTTAATATTAATATCTTACAATTTTTTCTTTACATTATAAACGTTGAATTATTTCGAATGGTTTTCAGTACATAAAGTTACGAATTCTCTTATTATTTTTTTTTGGCACCAAAGAACCTTCAACTTTTGTTTTAAACTAGTTAAGAATCAAACAAAACATCTCCTTCTTATTTTCATCCTATATTACGCATCTGTGATATGTGTATGTCAAAATTTTAATTGAAAAGGTCAGCGAAAATTTGAAAAATAAAACAACAATACGATGATGGGACAACTTTGTATATTATGTATAATTTTTTTCTTATTTTAAAAATATACTGTTTCAATACAATCATGGGATACTTAATAATAAAATAAAAAATTAATAACTTTATATATCAGTAATATTTCGATAATCCGAATAATTGATTGCATAACCCTATTCGGATTAACGTGATATTCGGATTGATGGATATCAGTCTAGCAAGTATAACTGTGGCCCAAAAACCCTCTAAAATTAAATACCATAAGTCATAAAGAGTTAAAGTTCTATGAGCTCTTTTTTGTGTCATATTTCAAACAAAAATTTATAGTTTTTCTTTTGTACATTCTGATTCTTACAATATTTTAAAGTAAACTAACAATAATAAATTTAAATTAAAACTTCAAGACTTCATAAAAACAAAAACGCATATACAACAAAACCTAACTGTTAATAACTTTTTTTTAAAAATATTCATACGAAAACATAAAAACAATAAATATATTGCATTTTTGAGCATAATTCGAAATATAGAATCTCCAAGCTGCAATCAATTCGGATTGTAGAATAGTTAGTGCTTTGTAAACTGTCATTCGGATTATAGGGGTTTCGGATTATCGAAATATTACTGTGTATATATATCTACAGAAAATCTCTAATAGCAGTGAACATTTGTGAACATGCTATCCATGATGTGCCAGGGGTTAAAAGAAATAAAAAAATTTGACGAGATTAAATAAAGTATTAATCTTAAGGTAACATTTGACTTTAGATTCGAACTTGAAAAACTTGACACAAACAACCTCTAGCTATATCAAAATATAATTTTTCGAACTGGAACTAGAATATTCAGAGGGAAACTTCCAAATTGAAAGCATTTTCTTTCTCAAATTTCCTAAATCAAAAATATGAAAACAATTAAAGATTAAATATATGGCAAACTGAAAAGCAAGAACATAACAAGCATTTTATTTTTTTTAGAGAACATATAAATTTGACTCCATACTTATTGAATAGTAAATTTAATTTTTTTTGGGATAGAATCTATTGGAAAACGGGGTCAAATGAGGATGGGATAAACGAAATAAAAAAATTATGAAAATCGAAACACATTTTTCTTTTATGAAACAAGAAACAAAATAATATTAAAGTTGAAGGAATCATAATAATAAAACAAAAGAAAGTTAACTTTTCATCACTACATAAAATGAAGTATCAAAGAGGAAAACTAAGATTCAGCATAAAACAAAATATTGATTTCAAAACACATATATATGTATAAATGTATACGTATATGCATATTTAATATTTAGTTATTCATCCCCATTCTAATAAGTGTGTCAATTCTGATCAGGAATTGGAAAAGTTAATAATAAATTTTATATTAATATATATATAGATATAGAACTATATAGTTTATAGAAGATATATAGTTTTTCTCATTGAAACATATGCATTCAATTGTTGTGGACAGAATTTTTAATTTGATTTTTTGTTACTTTTTTTTTTATTAAATTCGGTTTGCATTTTTTTTGTTATTATTTTCTTTTGCTGTTCATTTTTTGCTGTGGTGTGTGTGGTATGCATAATAAAAGCGTTTAGGAAATGGAATGTTAGAATTAAAAAAAATTATTATAGGTACCCATCATATACATTTCAAGAATGACAACTTTTATTAGGTTAATTTGTTTGTTAATCAAATTCATTATTAATTTTAAAGCGTTATATATTTTTTCGATTCTCCAATATAAACACCACAATTTAAATCATGTATATAGTTCGCGACGCTAGACACTTATTGACGCTCTTGTCACTTATCGCAGATTCAACATAAACGCACCCTTAGTGAAGTAATTAAAAATATATAAAGGTTAAATATTTTATGGAACATGATTTCACAAATTGAAAAACTTGGAAAATGATTTCTAGATCTAATGGGTTAAATGAACCAATATGTTGCACGTTTAGGCTTACCACCTTTGAATTTTCCCAAAAGCGTATAACATATATTTTGAAGTAAAAAAAATAAAAAAAAAATGTTTTTCTCATATATTTTTATTCCTTTTATGAGTTAATTAGAAAAACGATAACAATAATAATAACAATCAAATTAATTTAAAAAAAGTCTTACTTCAATTGACTTAATAACATATAATTAAAAATTTTATAAGACATACTTAATGTAAAGCTTTAAATTTGTATTTTTTGTTCGATTTTGCTGCTTCGATCAATTTTTTGTTTGAATCGTTTTTTTGCATAATAAAATCAGCAAATTCAGTGCAACTCATCTTATAATTAAAATGCATAAATAATTCTGATTTCACCATATCCAGAAGACAGAATTAACATTGAGGATGGGATGGAAAACAAGAATCGATTAAATATCGACCGGTTTTGTTTCCTATTTATTTTATACTATATAATTTGACGTTTATATACGATATTTATTACCCTAGCAGCAATAGACGCAGATATTTATATAAAAAATATTTTATAACCAAAATACATATATACGGTATATATATATTATAACCGTATAGGTGGCAAGTCTATGCACGTTCGAGTTGAGTTAAAGATAAATTTTAATATAATATTCTCTTATATACTCTTTTCAACCCCAAACATTCTTATGGAAAATTTATTAATTTTGAAAATGTGCTTTTTTAAAAATACTTTATTTTTCTATTACTTGTTTTAATGGTATAAAAAGATTAAATATGACCCGCTTCTTTTACTTATCGTGTAATATTAGTTAATATTAGTTTAAGTACTATGTTCGGCTCATTAATCTGGGAAAATAAAAAGAATTGCTATTTATAAGCGATACTAACTTCAGAAAAAAACGAATGCTTTAACTTCAGCAAAAGTTTGTTTAAGCATATCATCAGCGGTAGTTAGTGTGCAATTAGAGAAATTCTTGTTTTATAAATTATAAATAGGATAAGTGTATGAAGTGCTTTAACCATATAAACTATTCTTCAGCTTATTAATCAATTTTTCTTATTATTGGTAGATTCTGTTAATCGAGTGCAAGCTCTGAAGAGGTTTGCATATGTCGTGTCAAAGACCAAACGCATTTTATTTGTGAAAATAAAAGTAAACTCTTCGATCATATGTATACATATATACATAAATTTTTTTAATAATAATCAATGACCTCTAAATTATTCTATACAAAAAATGACTAATAAAATATTAAAAAAACAAAATTCAATTAAGGTACATACTTAAAAATCAAAATCAATTGACATATCAATGCCACCTTATTCAAACTTTATTCTTAATAAAGTCTACTTACTTATTTCAATAAACAATAGAAAAAAAAGCTCAAAAATAAAATATGTTAATATTTCGAATTATAACATATAACGAAGTTAAAATAAACTAATTTTAATTAACAAATTACATATTCGATGTATATACATGTATGTATTTACAACTTAATTTAATGCAATTTTTTTCAAATTTCCAAAGGTTAAAAAAAGAATTAAATAAAAAATTTTTATGATTTTTTTGAAATATGCGCACAATATTTTTTTTTTCAATTTCAATATACATTTTTATTTTCATAGTCTTTCTTTATATGTCTAAACTGATTGCTGGCCTGGCGTAGTGATTTTAGGACGTCGGCTTTTAAACCCTTTGATCTCGGATTCAAACCCTGGTCGGAATTAAACCAATAAAAAAATATAATTTGTACCAATAAATAGTTTATGTAATATAAAATTGCTACATCTGAAAAGGAAAGACTAAAGTGAAATAATACTTTTTTGGTTTTCGATTCGACTTAGCTCCCATTCGCTATTGGATTCAAATTAATGGTTTCAATAATTAATAATTATATTCATTTAATAAAAAATACATTAATACAACAATATAAAGAAATGCAAAATATAAACAAATAATTTTATTGAATAATATAACTCACAGATATAGAATACCATATGACTCAAATACAAAATATTTCTCTAAGTTTAAGAAAATCTAAGACGTTTCTCCATAGTATTCACCTAGTACTATCTCATGTTTAAATCGTATGTGAAATTCATTATGATTAATTCTATTAATAAAAATATGTATGTATATATGACCCAAGAGTAAACTACTAAACATAAGAGCTTAAAAGCACAAAAACGCGTTTCTAATTACCAAAATACAAGAAGTAGTTATTACGAAAACAATCTATGTATTTTTACTTCTTCCTTAGAGAAAGTTCTAAATTGGATACGTGTTAAACTTCTTGAACTTTATTTCTAGAGATTTATTAAAGTAAAAGAATTTTATATTATAAATCAATCATAAACCTAACAAAATAAGCTAAAAATTTGTTAAGGAAGAAGACTTTTTTTTTATTAAAGTTCAATGACATAAAAATCGAAAACTTTCAAAAATCTTGTTTTTTGTTACACATATCATTAATATTGATTCTCCTCATACATCTCAGCAGATCCCTAAAACTAGATATATCACTGTTAATCAATAAGATAAAATGAAATTTGACTTAGTTTTTTGCTGAATCTTCGTTTTTTAATCTTTATGTTTTATTTTAACCCAGACTGGTGGTGGTGGGTTTTGGTTTTTTCTTTTTTCAATTTTTGTCATTTAATAAAAGAAGAAATTAATCATTCTTTGACGTTTATGACATTTTTTTTGAGCATAAAACAAAATACAAAGAAGAAAAAATTAAAAATGAAAGCAATAAAGAAACTTTTGTTAAAAATTATGAAACTAATAAATTTATTTTTTTTTTTTTTTGCGTCCAATAATGAAAGTCTTCTAATTCTTGTCATTTAAAAAAAAATGGTTTTTTTTTTATTTTGTGTTTTTGACTGACATTGACAGGAAAGCATTTTATTCTCCTTATATGCATGAATGTGTATATGTATGTATAAATGCGAAAAATTCATAGAATTACTAGTAATTCTATGGAAAAATTTAGATAATTTGTATGAGAAAAACTTTAAATTGCTTAATTTAGCTATAAAAGAAAATGTAACACAATATACAGAACAAAGTTTTTTTGCAAATTTTGTGACTTTTTTTTTGTTTTTGTTTCGTCGTCTTTTTAATTTTTTTTTGCAAATAGGAAATTTTGAAAGTTTTAATTGATGTGAAAAACAAAAAAAAAGGAATTTTGGTGGAAAATTTTAAAATTCAAGTTTTTAAAATTGTATGTATGTAAAATGCTATAGAAATGTTTTAATATATGTTGTTGATATTAAAGTTTCTTTTTTAAATTTTTAAGGACAGGATAGAACACAACGAAAAAGGAAAGCACACGATTAAACGTCAAATCAAACACTTAATGACTACCTAGAACAATTTAGAACACAAAAACTAATAAACGCCTTTTTGTATTTTTATACCCGTGCATATATATATGAACATCGGGTATATTAGATTTGCTCCTCCGTTTGTAACGCATCGATCTAGACGAGCTAGATATAGTGTCAAGGGTACGTATCGGCTCAGAATCGAAAAATTAGTCGATCTAGCTATGTGTGTCTGTCCGTCCGTCCGTCCGTGTGTCATCACGATAACTCAAAAACTAAAAGGGCTAGAGTCTTGAAATTCACACAAAGTCATTTTTAGACAATTTCTAGGTTCCCTATTGTTTTTGGTTAAAATCGGACCAAGGCTTCGGGGAGCTGCCATACAACTTTTTTGCACCAATATGAATTTCTTCAAAACTATTTATACTACGGGGATGAAAATTACACACGGTTAGTTTTATATTGACTCCGGCACTTATATGAAGTTTCAAAATGTTAGGGCCCCATTTTCGGGGGGCTGCCATACAACTTCCTTGCACCAATATGAATTTCTTCAAAACTAATTATACTACGCGGATGAAAATTACACACGGTTAGTTATATAATGAATCGAGCACTTATATGAAGTTTCAAAATGTTAGGGCCCCATTTATGGGGGGCTGCCATACAACTTCTTTGCACCAATATGAATTTCTTCAAAACTAATTATACTACGAGGCTGAAAACTACACACGGTTAGTTATATAATGAATCGAGCACTTATATGAAGTTTCAAAATGTTAGGGCCCCATTTTCGGAGGGCTGCCATACAAAGTTTTCGATTCAATAACTGTGAATCTAATAAAGCTACAAGGTTAAAATTAAAATTGGGCAGGTAAATTAATAGGGCAAGTTACTTGGCAAAGTTGGACATCACTCGGACCATCGGACTTTTAGGGTGGGCCAATTTTTTTTTTTTGTTTTTTTTTTCTTTGTTGTTTTTTTTTTTTTTTTATTTTTTTTTTTTTTTTTTTTAAGCTTAAGTTATGGGACAATGAATGAAAACTTTTTTTTTTTTTTTTGTGATTTTTTTTTTTTTTTTGTTAATTTTTTTTTTTTTTTTTAAGCTAAAGTTATGGGACAATGAATGAAAATTTTGTTTTTTGTTTTGTGACTTTTTTTTTTTTTTTGTTAATTTTTTTTTTTTTTTTTACGTCAAAATTATGGGGTAATGAGTTAAATGTATAAGAGAAGTAAATTACGGTTTATTTTATACACCATAGTGGGTATGCACGGGTATCTAAAAGTTGACAAGGGCAACTATAATCTTCCTCGTTTTATTCAAAAAATACCTGTTCTAAAACTATAATAATAAACACAAAAACCTGTACCTTTCTGTTCTAGGTTGTTCTAGTTCTTTCAATTGAAGGTCTCAGATTCCATCAAAACTTTGTCAGATCATATTTAATAAAAAATATAATTTATAATTTATATCATAATATTTTATATCACATTATAAATTAAAATACTTGCCCCATCAGAAAGGGAAGGTTGACACACTCACTTATCATGGGTACGGGATTATTTATTCCTTGTTCATATCTAGGACGCGAGCAAACCTAAACCGGTTATAGTCACAAATCTTGTCACATGCATTGAATAAAATATCGAGTTTAGCACTCTCACCAATAATCAAACCACAGTTGACAACATTATAATACAGAAAATAGAGTAATACGGGTACTTTAACTAGTTTAAGTTTAATTAGCTACATCATTGAATGGAGAAAATTTCCAAAGTTTCCTAAGGATAGAATAAATTTTTATTGGACATTTATACAATTTGATCAGACCAGCAAAAATTGTTATTAAACAAAACACCAAGATTCTTTACTTTATCTGAGTAGGGAATGATTTTATTATTCAACTTTAGTTTAGGTAGAGAATAACTAGATTATTTCCGATTGTCAATATAGCCTGGGATTTAATTGGGTTGAGCTTAAGAATATTAAGATAACTCCAATAAGATCGTAATATAATTTAGCAATGCAATCATTTAGCATGTGAATAAAACTAACTATTAAGATGAATTTCAGTGTCATCAGCATAAAGAGAGCAAGGTGAAAATCTGAAACATTCCGGTAAATCGTTGATGAATAAACAGAATAATAAAGAGCCCAGGATAGACCACTGAAGTACCTCATAAACTAATGGTAGTTTAAAATTTTGAAAAACGAAGTTTATAAACTTCGTACGACTTTTAAGGTTATTTGCAACAAAACACACCTCACTACTTTGAAGCCTGAAGTTAGTAGCTACACTTTTTACATAGCAATTCATTATTTATAGTATCAAAAACTTTAGAAAAGTCTAAAATTTGGTAGACAGTTTCAAGAAGAGCTATTTAAGTGCTCCGACCCTTTCTAAAACACGATTTTTGCCCGTACAATAAGTTCCCCGTTTCAAGGCGGAGGTATGTGGTGTTGAATAAAAAACTCTCCTTCAATTTTTTTAAACTTATCTCAATATAACTTTTTATCCACATTGTTGGTAGTCTTCCTTCATAGTAAAATCGACATTTAAAAGACAAATTTAAACTACAGTCAAGTGTTAAATAATATTTGGGAGGGTTGTTGATTTCTTATAAAATATATTAATTCATTGAATTCAAACAATGTTATTAACTTTTCTTAACATTTTTAAAAAAAATTGTATACATATATTTACACTTTAAAACCACTATGACATGAGTTAAAAAAAATTTTACTCTTGTTTGCAAAGAAAATAAACCAAAAATTGAGCATCGTTAAAAAAACAATAAATTGCAAAATAAAAAAGTTCAATATGAGAATGTCTGGGCTGTCTTTTTTTTCCTTTTTTTTGTTCATATACTAATTTTATTTTTTAAACACTGATCTATTGATGCTTAACTAAACAACGAACTTCAATTTGGTATTATATTTAAAGAGTTTGAGGATAAACAAAAACATAAAAGGCAAACCATTTCCAAAAAAATACCCTTGGTTTTTAGTTTATTTTCAATTTGTGTAAATATTTTTACAAGTATTTAGAAATAAAATGTAAAGGGTATTATAGACATCTTTACCTTTTTGTTACGATGTCCTTGTAAAAAAAAAGCATTTCGTAAATTAAAAATAATAGAATCCAAATATTGAAAAAATCATTGTACGATTTATTGTCACAGATCTACCAAGGTCAAAGCACCGTGCAAGGTCAAAGTTCTTGACGCTAAAAGATCCGTGACACTTTTGACTCACACAAAAGAGCTGTATCCCAAATCCATTAAAAAAAAAGAATTTAAATCGATTCGGTACCCATATAGGATCAAATCAGGAGTTTAGGTCCCGCATTTTCTTTGCGACATGTATGGCTTGCCTGGCAACAATATAAGGTTTTTCTTAATGTAAACGCTTATATGTATAGTACATATATACAAATATTACATATGTAAAATTTGAAACTCATTGGCAGTTAATTATCTACTATATGATCACATGTTCCATTCTAATTGATGTATCTGAATCGAATGCAACACTAGTTTAGTGTTGCCAGCACATTTTCAACTTTAAAGTTTTACAATTAAATTGTTGTAAAACTTCTGAAACATACTTTTTAAAAGTGATCAGAACAGCAATTGAATTGCATTTCATTGATGAGAACAGTATAGGATTGAATTATAAATAAATAATTGCTTTTAGCTTTAGAGACATTTCAGTGTCAAATATTTTTTAAAAAATTTACATGGTCTACCGACTTCAAGACTCATTTTTAAGGTAATTCCAACTCTTAACTTTTCCACTTAAAATTATTGTTATTTTACATTTTTTACCAGACAATACAAAAATTGGTTGAAACATCTCTTGATTGTTACCTTGCTTGGTCTTGCTTAATCATAAATTCAATTCAACCAAACAGATTCTTAAGTTAAAGGACTCTTAAAATATTTTATTAACTTTCAAATGATAAGTTCTTTTAGAAAACTTATTGTAAACTAGGCTAGAAAATGATTTCATATAGTAAATGATGAATTTGTTTGAATGTAGCATTGCTTTATCAAGGCCTCTTAAATGTTGCACACGTTGTTATTGATCAGATTTTTAATTTTACTGCACTATTCTCTTATATAGTAAATAGTATTAGATTCCTATAGTAGTCATTTACAATTGTAGACATCTTTATCTAAAACTTTTTATTTGTGTGATTCTAAAAAATAAAATTATAGATTTTAGAAAAAAACGAGGAAGAGTGTAGTAGAGTAGACTGTGTCAACTCTGGGATACCCGTATGACCGTAATATAAACATTATATCATCCGGTTAATTACTTTTGGCAAAATTTCAAACATACTAGCTTTATTAGGTGAAATATAATGCTCATTTAAAAGAAGGAGTTGTATGGCAGCTAGTCGAACCCTCTGGAGTAAACCAACCAAATTTTGTAGTAACTTTGGCCATTACACTAAACTATTTTTGGCAAAATTTCAGACACCCAACTTCAATAGGTATAGAGTAATGCTCATATATAATAAGAAGTTGTATGGCAGCTACTCGAACCCTTTGCAGTAGACCAACCAAATTGCAGCAACTTTGGCCATTACACTAAACTATTTTTCGCAAAATTTCAGGCACCCAGCTTTAATAGGTCTAGAGTAATGCTCTTATAAAAGAAGGAGTTGTATGGCAGCTACTCGAACTCACTGCGACAGACCAACCAAATTTTGCAAAAACTTTGGCCATAAAACTAAACTACTTTTGCCAAGATTTCAGACACGTAGCTACAATAGGTACAGAGAAATACTCATATAAAAAAAGAAGTTGTATGGCAGCCACCCGAACCCATGGACCAAAATGGCTGGATTTAAATAGCGATGACGGCTATTGCAAAAAAACGAATTTGCTAAAATTTCAAGATCCTAGCTCCTTTAGTTTTTGAGTTATCGTGCGGACGGACGGACGGACATACATAGCTAAATCGATTTTTTTTTCGATTCTGATCCGATCCATACACTTGAGTCTATATCTACCCCCCCTCCTTCTCTGCGTTACAAACGTAATGGCAAATTTATTATACCCTTTGACTATATAGTCATACGGGTATAATGACTATATAGTCATACGGGTATAAAAATAACAATAAAAAGAAAAAAAATGGTATATAGTGGTTTGGTTGTATATATTGGTTATTCCTTATATACAATTTAAATGTATAAGAAAGGGATATTTGAAAATATTGTTTTGCATAAAATTGAACTTAAAAATTTTTCAAATAAAATTTCGATAGAAATAAACAAAACAAAAATAATTGAAATATAAAAACAAAATAATAAAAAACAAAGTTAAAATGTCTATTTTGACTGCTCTGTGGCTAAAATAGAAAAATTACGCTCAATTGATTTCAATTGCATATATATAGGGGATTATATTCTTAATATCTTGTTTTGAGTGAAAATCTTTTTAAAAAATGTTTATACTGAGATTTAAGCGAAAGTTTTGTTTTAATTTTTAGTTTTTAAAGAATTATTTCTAAAAAAAAGTTCCGAACCACCCTATAGTTATTTTTTGGTAAAAATTGGTTTTGTATATATTGATTTGTGAGAACGTGTTTTTATTATTAGAGTTTGGTAGTTTTTAATGCAATTTATATCATTGATTTCTTTTATGAACTGGAAAATAATAATTTTATTTTTTCAAATTCAAATTTTCTAATAAATGCAAATTTCCATTTTTTTTTTTTTTGACTTTTTAATTTTCTTGTAAAGTTTTTTTTCAACTCAATACTGTTAATTCGGATTGATTTAAAAGTTTTAAACAGTCTGTGATTCTGTCAAGCGGAAAAATAATCTTTATTAGATTTCAATTTAATTTTTAGTAAAATTCAAATCTTTAGAGTTTCGACAAACAGACAATTTGTAATTTATAAAAATTTACAAATTAATATAAGAACAAGTAATGAAACAACCAGTAAGTCAATGCAACCGATTTTTATAGTAATACCTTGCACCTCAAAAATTCAATTGACAGTAACGTGATCTTCGACTTCAACTCATCTCAAATTTGAGGATTTTTTGGCAAATAAGACACAGTTACCTTTTGGTACCAAATAGTTAAAATGGTACAATATACTGGCAAGGTCTAAGGTCTATACTGGCTACTACCGTACCAGCCCGAACCACCATTCGAATTAATTTCAAATTTCAGAAACACAAAGGGAATAGGAAAAAACACCCTTATACCAAATTTGAGGTTCACCTATCTTTATTAATTTCGAGGATAAGCTTTTAAGTCTTGGGAAGGATGTGTAAGATACCTGAACTTCCACTCTAATTGATCTCAAATTTCAGAAACACAAGGAAAATAAAAATGAACGTTCTTTTATGAACTTTATTTAGTCTTGATTCAATCAAAAGCTTCCAGGACCTGAGCACCATGGTCTGATTTCGCCCATATTTTTTTCAATAATGACCTACAATACAAATTTCATCAATATAGCATCATTATATTTTGAGTTATCGTGCATACGGACGAACGGTATATATATATGAGCATCGTTAAATTAACTAAGAATGTGACGCTGAGCAAATATTTATGAAATTTTCTATATCTATAACAGTTTGGTAGTTACAAACACCGTATCAAAGTTAAAATCTTCCTCAATTTTAGGTGTAGGGTATAAAAAGAACTAATAGTTAATTTTTTTATAGAAAAGGTTTTCTAAAGTACATAATTCAAATAAAGGGACTGATTTTCATGTGTATACGATGACAGTATTTATTTAATAAATTTTAACTAACAAATATATATTGGGATTCAGATGCGGCATTGTTAGAATTAGATTTTACATTTTTATTTTTACTAGTTATATATTCATGTACTATCATAAAGTAACATATAATATAGAGTATTCACGTAGAGTAAAATTTTTTTACCAATTTTTTTAAAAAATATTTTTCGTTTTTACTCAGTACTCAAAAATTATTCTCATAACAACTATTTTTACTTAAAAATTGAGAATAATTTGTTTTTAAACTCATAAATAAAAAAAAATTCTTCTCAATTTCTTGTTAGTATTTATTCATAAATAAAAAAAAATTCTTCTCAATTTCTTGTTAGTATTTATTAATATACCTTTAAAAAACTATATGAAGGGTATATACATACATACATACATACATATTTATTTTTATACATTATTCTTCTTATTCCATATAAAAGTATGAAAAGCTAAATCTATACTGCATGCATAGTGTATAGGTATATTAACACATATAAAATATTTAAGGTCTTTTTACTTTTTTTTCGTTACTTTGATTTGAAATTAAAAAAACTAAATAGAGATTTTACATCTTTTATTGATGCATGTGTGAAATATGAAATTAAAACAGCTAAGTGTATTTTTCGTTCTTCTTGTAAATCAAAATAGAAAAATTTATTTTCATATTTATTATTTGTAACTTTTGATATTAATGTTGAATGAATGTGCGACAGCAAGTTTATTATTAAAAGTTGTATGGCTTGTAAAATCATAAATAATCTTATCATTTTAATAAGTATATATAAGAATTTTACGTTTAAGAAGAATTTAGTTCGTTATTTTGATTGACTCAAATTTTTTTTTTTAAAATTTAAATGGACATGAAAGGTAAAAATATAAAATTTAATAAAATTTCAATATTTTTTTAAATAATTCTGTTTTATTATTAATTCTTAAGTTAGTTAATAAAGGAAAAAGCCAAATGGAATAAGTATTGCATTACATTATTGAAAAATATATAAAAAAGCTTTAATATTTTATATTCCATTCGGCATAAAAAACCCTTATAGCAAAAAAAAAATATAATATAAAATATATACATAGGTATAAACAAAACAAAACAATTCATTGACTAAAAAAAATTATCGAAAACAAACAAAAATATTCATTAACTTAAATTTAGTTATTTACATTCCATATTTACAAAATTATATTATGATTAGGTACTTCAATCGTGTTCATCCAATTTTCACGTTCATGAAAAGAAAATAATATAGGTATCAATTCCTATATTATTCCAATATTATTATATTCCAATGTAATTCCTTTAATAGTGATAACTTGTCATGTAGCGAATGTTATTTTTCTCTTTTAATTGCTTTTGTCTAAAATATAATACTTATTCTAATAGAAAATTTATAAATTAATACTTACATGTAAATTTTGTTCCTCAATTTTTTTAATTCAAATTTTAATACTTAATAATATGTTCATAACAAAATAAACACTTGTAACAAAATAAACACTTGACACTTTTAAAAATGCGCGCCTTTATTAAATTGATTATAATTCTTAATATCAAAATAAGAATACATAAAAAATACATCAAAAAAAAAATAGAGAAAAATATCACATAAAAAAAGTTACATTACAAAAAAATATGTACACACATACATTTTTCTTAACATTCATAAAAATATGCATAAAAATGTAAATATGTCAATATGTACATACATATACATTTACTCTTCATATAATATCATAATACTCAAATTATGAAGAATTTTTTTTTTTCTAGAGCTTAAAAAAAACTCTTCTCAATTTTTAAGTAAAAATATTTGAGTTTTAAAATGAATTTTGAGTGTTGAGTAAAAATGGGACGGGATATTGAGTAAAATGGGACGGGATTTTTAAAAAGAAATGACTAACGAATTTTGTTCTACGTGAATACTCTATATATATGTTACTTTATGGTACTATATTGGATTGGTTACTGCCTAAGACTCAGTCATATACAAAAAAGAACAAATGTAAGTATAGGCAGAGCATATTGTAAAAAAAGTATATAAAATAAAACTGAAAAAAAAATATTTCAATATTTTAAAATATCAAATTTATTTGTTTTTTTAAGATTTTTATATTGTAATTTTTTACAGTAGTATAAATATATAAATTTTAAAAACTATGTGTGTATATAGCAATAGTGTTTTTAAAGTTTTAACCAATTTCTTTAATTTCTAATAGAACTAATAGATATTAGGAATATTTAATTTTTAACGAAACTCTGGCTTTTCTGGAGGAGGCGATTGCTTCATTTAGGCCGAAACTAATATATTTCAAATGTATACTTCGTGACGTCTCTAAAGTATAGAAAAATATTGGCTTCTAGGTCAAAATACCAATTGTGTTACAAATACTATGTAATCAAATAAATCAGCAAAATTGGTTATATGGCATACAAGTATGGTAATGTGCCAAACAGGTTCATCTATAGCGAATTTCAAAATTTCCAAAATAATGGTTCCTGGTCTGTTTCCTGGATGCAACGAAATATAAGACCAAATTATAAGGGTATATAAATGTACAAGTCAGCGTCAACTTTTATATTTCGATGAAATACGTAGAAGACTGAAAAGAATCAAGCCTCTGGAACAGCAGTAAATGCAGATCTCTCCATGGTTTCTCTCATTTGTAGCTAAAAGAGAGCCTCGACAGGGACTTTCTCGCAACTCGCTAAATATATCCGATCGATTTAAATTAATTGTGTTATAAATAATCATTCAGTTATGAAAACTAAAAAATTATTAAAAAAAAAGCAACAATTTTAAATGAAAGTCAAAGTATTATTCCACATTAAAATGAAATCTTAAAATATTATTATAATTTTTTTTTTAATTATAATCATCTTTTGGTACTACAGCTAATGTTAATTCTAATCCCCTTAAACAATACTCTGCAACGTAACATATTGCCTTTGTTCTCCAGTTCTGTAGTTGTATTTTTCTATTTTTTTCTAGGAAGAGATTGATTATTCTGACCTCAAAGTAAAAATTTGCTACCATATGATGATTAACTGGTGGGATTATTTCTGCATTCGAAAGAATTTGCTTGATTTTCGTCTTGAAGAGCTAACGTTCAAACAACTGTTCAATATGTTACAACCGGCTTCATAGAGTGTTTTATAAATCAGGCTTTCACTAGTCTAAAATAAATAAAACATTTGCTTTGTAGATCGGCGAAAAAATAACTATTTTCAATCTGATCTTAACATTACCAATTGCAGTCCCATATCTATTTTAAATTGTTTACCATATTATATCTATGTACCTATGAAAACTGGTTGTAGGATTTTGGGGGACCTGAATAAATAAAACAGGTAAATAAAGATTAAGAAGATACCTGCAAAGCCTGGATAAATGTAAATATTGGATTTAAGTTTCGTTTATCTAGAGACCAATAACGCAAGCGAGCTTACTAGACGTTACTATTAATTATCATTTAAAATTTTATCAAAATAAAAAGTCACAATCCAAACAAATAGTTTTTATTTAAAAATAATAAATTTATAAAAATAAAACTATACAAATTTAAAATTCAATATGTTCAAATTGGAAGATGAGTACTTAGAAAATTACTATTTGTTTTTTTTTTTTATTCTTTGTGTTCTTTTTAATTTGAAATTAATTTTCAAATAAACAATTAAAAAATAAAATTAAAAATTAAAGAAAGAAAAATATATTTTCAGGAGAACTAAAAAAGTTTTTCAATTCCCTTAAAATTTTATACTCTATATAGTATTATATGATAACGAGGAAGAGTGTAGTAGAGTAGACGGTGTCAACTCTAGGATACTCGTTTGACCGTAACATATATGTACATTATATCATCCGGTTAATTACTTTTGGCAAAATTTCAAAGCTAGCTTTATTAAGTGTAGTATAATGCTTATATAAAAGAAGGAGTTGTATGGCAGCTAATGGAACCCTCTACAGTAGACCAACCAAATTTTGCAGAAACTTTGGCCATAAAACTAAACTACTTTTGGCAAAATTTCAGACACGCAGCTGTAATAGGTACAGAGTTATACTCATATAAAAAAAGAAGTTGTATGGCAGCTACCCGAACCCATGGACCAAAATGGCTGGATTTATATAGCGATGACGGCTATTGCAAAAAACGGATTTGCAAAAATTTCAAGATCCTAGCTCCTTTAGTTTTTGAGTTATCGTGCGGACGGACGGACGGACATATATAACTAAATCGATTTATTTTTCGATTTTGATCCGATCCATACAGTAGAGTTTCTATCTACCCCCCTCCTTCTCTGCGTCACAAATGTAATGGCAAATTTATTATACCCTTTGACTATATAGTCATACGGGTATAATGATTATCATCTTCGTCTTTCCGACATCATATTAGATCATCTATTTTTTTACTTCGTTGAACAATTAAAGTTTAAAAAGTACTTAAAATCTAACAGAACCCAAAGGAATTTTGCTTTTTCCTTTCAAAATTTTCCATTCATTCAAAAAAAAAAAAAAAGAAATAAGAAAAATCCCAGGCTAACCCAACCATAAAAGAGAAAATTGAATT
The DNA here is from genome assembly GCA_963082915.1 of Dolichopus griseipennis. Lineage (NCBI taxonomy): Eukaryota > Metazoa > Arthropoda > Insecta > Diptera > Dolichopodidae > Dolichopus > Dolichopus griseipennis. The sequence continues at coordinate 312,475,136 of OY720441.1, read as the reverse complement.
TTCAAAATAACTTTTTTACACATAACATAATATGCAATATCTACATGTTTGTGTATAAATATTGTTCTAAAGCTAAAGTAACATTTTATTTTAAATTTTTAACTTTAGCATATACTTACATACTTGTGTTCCTTTAGCTGTTTTGTATGTTTTCTTACTATTATTTTTATTATTTTTTACTTCCGAAATAAATTTCATCAAAATAAACTTAATTTTCTATTCTCATTAATGTAAACAATAATACTAATTTTAGTACTATAAACAAAACTTACTATAAAAAGTACTATAAAAAGTAAACAAAACTTTGTATTTTCTGAGTGAATCTTTAAGTATATTTTAAAGACTTATATAACAATATTGTAAAATTGAAGGGTTCTAAAAAGGTGTACCAAAAATTCGATTTTAATTGAAAAAATGTAAAATATCATTTGTTAAAAATTATGTTTATAATTAAATTAATATAAAAAACTTTCAGATTAAAAGTGTTTAAAATAATTTAAATATAAAAAACTGTTACTTAATTAGGTGTACTAACAATTTAAATTTAATGGTTTTTCTCACACTCTGTAAAAGTTTGTCAGCAAACGGACAGAATTTTGAAATTAATATAAATTATTAAAGGTTTATTTATTTATGAACAGTCACCTGTCACATACAATGTAATAAATGAGTCATTCAGCCTTTATTTTACAGGTGTGATAAGTTTATATTTTATATTATGATAAAAACTATTTTTAATCCTAAAATATATTTTTATACCCGTATGACTATATAGTCCAAGGGTATAATAAATTTGCCATTACGTTTGTGACGCAGAGAAGGAGGGGGGGTAGATATAGACTCAAGTGTATGGATCGGATCAGAATCGAAAAATAAATCGATTTAGCGATGTATGTCCGTCCGTCATCACGATAACTCAAAAAGTAAAGGAGCTAGGATTATGAAATTTTCACAAATTCGTTTTTATGCAAAAAACGGAATCGAGTTTTAAATTCAGCCATTTTGGTCCATGGGTTCGAGTACCTACCATACAACTTCTATTTTTATATGAGCATTACTCTATACCTATGGAAGCTGCGTGTCTGAAATTTTGCCAAAAGTAGTTTAGTATAATGGCCAAAGTTACTGCAAAATTTGGTTGGTCTACTGCAGAGGGTTCGAGTAGCTGCCATACAACTCCTTCTTTTATATGAGCTTTACACTACACCTGATGAAGCTGGGTGTCTGGAATTTTGCCAAAAATAGTTTAGTGTAATGGCCAAAGTTACTGCAAAATTTGGTTGGTCTACTGCAAAGGGTTCGAGTAGCTGCCATACAACTCCTTCTTTTATATGAGCATTACTCTACACCTAATAAAGCTGAATGTTTGAAATTTTGCCAAAAGTAATTAACCGGATGATATAATGTATATGTTACGGTCATACGGGTATCCGAGAGTTGACACAGTCTACTCTACTACACTCATCCTCGTTTTTAGCACATTTTCAAAAAATTTTGTAAAAATGTGCCTATATAGTTTCACTCTGTCCGTCCGTCCGTCCGTCCGTCTGTCTGTCCGTATGTTTACAAAAACTTTTACACCGTTTGAAATAGAAATAAGAAATTTTAACCACGGGTAGATATTACGAAAAAAATAATTTCGTAGAAGAATTTTTTTCTGTAGCCCCACCCGTTACGGAGTTACAGCCCCCCAAATTTGGAAAAAGCCCTATTTTTAAATTATTATAACAAGAGTTCTGTTGGGTATATTTTCAATCTGAAAACGGAAAAAGATAGCTGGTTTTATAAGCTTTATAAATAATTAAAAGCAAATGTTTAGGGTTGCCATACGGTACTAAAATATACAATTATGCAAAACTCAATTTTTGAAAAATTTTTGGCCCCACATATCTTCTAAACGGTTCAAGCTAGGGTCTTGAAATTTTGGGAGAAGTTAAACCTTTAGAAATTAGTAGGAGTCAGTTAACAAAATTTTTTTGTCACGTCCCCTATTTAGGAGCTATAAGGGCTCGAAAATTGAAATTTTGCTATTTTCAAACCCCTGTAGCTTGAATACCTGTTAAAATTTTTTTTTAGTAATACGGTAAATTGAAAGATCTATAATTATATTTCAACATGTGTCAAAGGTTTTTCTTAATATTGAAAGGTGTCGAAGTTACAGCCCCCGAAAATTTCAAAAAAGCCCTATGTTTAAATTAGTATAACAAGAGTTCTGCTAAATGTATTTTCAATCTAAAAACGGGAAAAGAGAGCTGCTTTTATGGGCTTGACAAAAATATAAAGTTAAAATGTATAGGGTTGCCATACGGTACTAAAATTTACCATTATGCAAAACTCAATTTTTGAAAAATTTTTGGCCCCACATATCTTCTAAACGGCTCAAACTAGGGTCTTGAAATTTTGGGAGAAGTTAGACCTTTAGAAATTAGTAGGAGTCAGTTAACAAAATTTTTTTGTCACGTCCCCTATTTAGGAGCTATAAGGGCTCGAAAATTGAAATTTTGCTATTTTCAAACCCCTGTAGCTTGAATACCTGTTAAAATTTTTTTTTAGTAATACGGTAAATTGAAAGATCTATAATTATATTTCAACATGTGTCAAAGGTTTTTCTTAATATTGAAAGGTGTCGAAGTTACAGCCCCCGAAAATTTCAAAAAAGCCCTATGTTTAAATTAGTATAACAAGAGTTCTGCTAAATGTATTTTCAATCTAAAAACGGGAAAAGAGAGCTGCTTTTATGGGCTTGACAAAATATAAAGTTAAAATGTATAGGGTTGCCATACGGTACTAAAATTTACCATTATGCAAAACTCAATTTTTGAAAAATTTTTGGCCCCACATATCTTCTAAACGGCTCAAACTAGGGTCTTGAAATTTTGGGAGAAGTTAGACCTTTAGAAATTAGTAGGAGTCAGTTAACAAAATTTTTTTGTCACGTCCCCTATTTAGGAGCTATAAGGGCTCGAAAATTGAAATTTTGCTATTTTTAAACACCTGTAACTTGAAAACCTGTTCAAATTTTTTTTTACAAATATACAATATTTACAGCTGCAGCATTATGTTTCAACATATGTTAAAGGTTTTTCTTAAATTTGAAAGGGGTTCTTTAAATTGAAGAAATTGTCTCTTAGTTTTAACTATTTTTGCTTAGATAATAAAATTTTAGGTAAAATTCCAAATTTTGGTGGAGTTCAAAATTGATTTCCCCTAAAAAAATTGAAAGGTGAGGACAGGAGGGGGGTGGGCAGATCCATCATAAGTTTACTAAGCAAAAATTTGCGAACCTTCCCCATTGAAGGGCTACTAGGTCTTAAAAACTAAAACTTTTATGTTTATATAAAACAGTAACTTATTCACCAGTGTAAGTTTTTTCCAAAATTACATTGAAGCTGCAACATTATTTTCCGCACTTATTAACAAGTTTCCTTGAGTGCATTGAGGTTATATTCTAAGAATTTCCTTATTAGTCATATAATTAATAAATTAATGAAATTTTTATATATATTTTTATAAAAATAAATGATGAAATATTCAGTAAGAAACCGTATATAATTTTGAAAATGTGCTTTTTAAAAACCCTTGGTTTTTTTCCTTACTTGTTTATTATATATGATCGGACCAGGGTTTGAACTCAAGACTCCATAAACTATGAACTGTATAAAATTAATAAAAAAAATTATGAAATTATTTATTTATGAAAATTTATGTGAATTTATTTCTTCTCCCTAATGCTAATCGATAGACATTACTATATTTTTAAACAATAAATGTTTTAAATATTATTTACTACAGCGTTATCAGTTTTGAGCTATACTAACAGTAAAATTTATAATTTTTAAACAAAAAATATTACATAAACTCTATAATTTAATTTAAAAGGTGGAATATTAAAAATGATTGTTTAACTTTATGTAAATAATAAGATACGGGTAAATGTTTAGAGAAGGGAATTAAGCAGATATTTGGAATAATAAAAATACAACTTCTTGCTATTATTGAATTATTTTCCTCTTAATTACAAAATGTAAAACAAAACAGTTGTAGAATTGTTGTAATATTGTGAGTTACAAAGGTATAAATTAAAACTGTTTATTTTTTTTATTACTTATATTCAATACAAGTATTTATATATTGATATTGTTAAACTTTCCTTAAATCCCCATGACACATTAATTTTTTTTTATGGTAATATTAATGTTTATTGTCTTAGCCTTAAAGGAAGAAAGTCGTAATTTTAGGAGGAGGAAAATTTTATAATAATTAATAAGAATAAACAATTCTAGAATATTAAGCTTGTCTTAACATCTTCAGAAATAGAAAAGACCCTAATTAATTATCTAATTAATTTTAGCTATACTTTTAAATAATTATATTAAAACGTAATGATAGTGGAATTACATTATTTTAAAAGTTTAATTATGTTTAATCCTTATAGGAGTGTAATAGACGCCAGTTGTTTTAAAGGCTGTTCGGCTTTCTTAAGTCGAGCGGGATATGCAAAAAAAAAAATATATACATAAATCATAAAAATAAATTATTTTATTTAACATAATAACTTTAAACTAAATGATACTCTAAGTAGTTATTAACCGCTTTTAACATATTCTTATTTTCTTTTATAATTTGAATGAAACTTTCGCAATCAATGTGGTTTAAATTAAAAAGGGTTGTTACAATAGCACTAATGGTTGAAATGTCTAATCGATCGACATCTCTATTGTATTTCCATTAAAGCATAAACACATTGGCAGTGAACATTATGGACAGGTATTGCAAAAAAGTATGAACATAGTTTAATTAATTCTGTTCTTAGTTCAGAATTGACAATTTTCTTAAATACTTGTATCCATTTTTGGTTGCAAGTCATTACGTTCCAACTTTCATTAACTATTTCTGCACATAAATTTTTTTTTTAAATCAGTAAACTGATCATTTAACAAAGCAACATTAATCTGTAAATTATTTTTTGAAAGTACCGATATAGAATTCATAATATCATTCCACCCTGGAATAGTTTTTAAAAGCATCCCATTTAAAAAATTGTATTGCTGCAAAAATATTGGCCACTTTTTCAAATATTCCTTACAATTTTGGTAAAATTTCGTAATTTCCGATTTAAATTTATGCATTTCTATAGCCTGTTTTTTTTTTTTAAATCGCGATATACTTTAATGGTATATATTCATCGGTTAATCTTGATTCTATATTTTCAATTGTTTTTTTTAACAATATCCTTGACTTCTAAAATAGTGATGTCCTTGTTTTCAACAATTAATATTTGTTTATTCATAAAGGCTACAAAGTGATGGAAAGCCCACAAATAAACTTCTCCTAAAGGGTTATTAAAAAATTTCGAAAGAAAAACTGGTGCGTTTTGCTCCTACAAAAAGAATGTTTGTAAAGGTTCAAAGTTTTGTAAAATTTTTTCGATTGCAGGTAATAAATAAGTGTAGCCAACGTGACTTTGTGTAAGAAAGAATTTTTTTGCATTGTTCGTCAACAGAGGAACAAAAATCTTTTAACGTTTCTGTTCTTACATTAAAAGTATTAAAATAAGAGTACACTTGAATTACTACTAGTTCAATGTCAATATCTAGTTGTCCAGCCACTGTTGCAATGGAATTGTGTAGAAGATGTTCCAAACAAGGTGCACCCTGTACGTTATATTTAACTAATCTTTGAAGTCTTGAATAAATATTTTTTAAGCCATTCCTCTCCATTGCACCAAAACTGGTATTTGTGTTGTCACTTGTCAGTTCCGAAAACAATACACTTTTCAGTGGAAAAATTATGCTCGCGCAAAGAACTTAAGATATACTTAGAAATTGTTTCCGATTTTTCATTCGACAAAGAATTAAGTTTCAGAAGACGTACTTGTTTTCCTTGATGTTCATCAAAATAATGAATTAACAATGAAAATATTTTTTCTGATTTGTGGTAATTAGCATAAGTAGATACTCCATAAAAAAAAGTTTTATTTACTTCCATAAGAACTTCTGTTACTGAATATGGAGCTTAAATATATTTGATTAAAGTAATAGTTTTTTCTCTGGCTAAACATTTTTTTTTGTTATTAGATTTATCAAATATTTCTGAAAATAATTTGGAATAGCAGTCAGCACTTCCGAAAGATTGTTGGTGCTTAATAATATATGCCATCTTTAGTTCTGCAATAGCAATTTTGAATTTTTTCATTTTCTATAGAATTTTCTTTTACATTCATCGGTAATTTAGAGGGAAAAATAGCATTATATGTAGTAATTTGTTCATCTTCTATAGAAATTTCTTTTACAATATACTGCGGCAATTTAGAATTTGTTATGAAATTAGCAACTGCAGTTTCTTCATGTTCTTTAGAACTTCCTTTTGTGAATGATTTTTCAATATGATTCTTGGATTTAACATGCATTTTAATTTGATATTTACCACTATGGTGAATTGTGAATGCAAATGAAACGACAACAAATTTCAAAATTTTTGTTTACCTGTTTTTCAACTTGACATTTATATTTTTATACTAAAAATTACTTTTGACAACTGTCATTTAATTTCGAAAAAAGTCGATTTGAAATTTATTCACGCGTATCCAATCATACATGATACAAACATAAAGTGAAGGTGACTGGTGAATAACCATTTGCGAGCGGCGCGTTTTCCGTACGTTTTGGATCATAAGCCCCAATATTATGTTTTAATAAAAAGTTTTTCTACCAAAAATTAAATGGATGAAATATTTGCGATATTATTTTTGCGAGCAAAGCTATATTCATCTATAATATTAACAAAAAATTTAATTATTTAAATGACATTTACTGGAGTTCTAGATGAAAATGTGGATTAATAGACTCACGTTTTTAATTTTTCTGATGTAATTTTAAAATTAATAGACCATTTCATTTTGCTTTGTTTTGTTGAAATATCGTCATCTTTGAATATTTATTCATACTGCAATTTTTATTTTTTTTTGTTAAAAATTTAATGAAGTTTTTACAATTTGTGTAAACCTATTTAACAGATTATTTTTTAATGCTAGATTTTATAATTAACGATAATGACGTTCTTGCGACGCGTCAAAAAAACTGAACACAAAGATGTGACTTTACCTTAACCTTTTCTCCGTCATAAAAATATCGAAATAACATAGAAATAATATATGTTTCAAGTTTCACCTTCGCCATAGCGTCAAATTCTTAAAGATTCATTGTAGTCAAAAAAACTAATGAGAAACTGCTTGTTAAACATTCTCATTTACTCAAATTTAAATAATGGTAGAAGAAGTAGCCGTACCATTTGTATACGAATAAGAAAATGCATATGTATTTTTCTGTCTGAATACCTCAGGATAGGAAATCACATTAGAAGAAAAGAATCGGGAACATTCTATTGTCATTTCGTCGTGGAAATAAAAATAAGTTAAATCAAAAATAAATCATAATTTTTTTAACAAAACAAAAAGTATTTATAGTCTTTCGTGAATATATAAACATTTTTAGCCACTTTTAGATATGAACGAACCTTTTGCAAATATGAAATCTAAATTTATGTTATCCGTAAGGAGGTTTTTGTTTGAGATTAATAACGTTCCCGAATAAAGAATTAAAAAATTTTTTCTTTACCCTTTTTTTATTCAATTAAAATTTTATTTATTATTTAAAAATTTTTGCATTATAATGTGATTTTCAAATTGGTTCTATTTAAATAAAGACAAATTTTTGGTAAATTTACAGAACGGTCACTTAATAATAATGGAAAATGGAAAGCAGATCAAAACGAAAATACCTTTCAAAAAATTATTTAAAAAAATCAGTTTCTTTTATATTTCACTTTCAAAAAGACATTATTCGCGAAGAATCTATTAAATACATCAAAACGGTACACGTACTTATTTTTGAAATTTGTCTGAAAATTTTTTCTCTATTGCCATTCTAGTACTAGTAATTCTATGATTGTAGTCAGTAGTCCTAAAGTAAAAAATTCAAAAATTCATCAACTTTTAAATTTAACGTTTAATTTGCAGTTAATTGTTACGTTTTCTCTGCCATTCGTATTTATTTTTAGCTTCAAATGGGTATAGAATTAATAAAAATTATATTTATATATCATATTAAATTTAAAAATTCTAAAATAAAATAGGAAAGGCATGCTTCTCTCCCTTATTACATTGTAAGAGGTAAGGGACTGTTTATAAATAAATAAACAAATAATATATAAAAAATAAAATCAATCAATTTTTGTTTTTACTTTCAGTTTAATTTTAAAGTAAAATAAAAAAAAAATAAATAAAAAAATATTCAAATCTCAAAGATGGCAAATAATAATATTATAGCATGTTTAATTTCGGCAGTATTTCTTCAAAAAATGTTGTATGATAAAGAATATAAAGGATATTCAAATTTTAGAAACATATCTGTTAAGGAAAAATTGCAGGATGAAGAAATGTCGGACGTACATTTCATTTTATTTGGTTCATTATTTTAAAATCCTTTTTTTTTTTATAAAATAACAGTAATAATAATCAAATAAATGAATTTAAACTAACTAATGACTCTTAAATTCTCTGTCTTGATAATTAAATAATTTTATGTTTTCTTTTTTTATATTCCAGAATTTCAGCAATATTTACCTTAATATAAAATAAATTTTAAAATTTTTTGTTTTTAACTGATTTTTTTTTTATGTATAACTGTAATTATTTTTTGTAACCACAATAAGGATATATTTACTGGTACTATAATCTTTCTATGTATGTGTATAAATTATTCTAAAAAAAAAGACAATCTTTGGTAAGGTTGAGTAATTAAAAATGTATCTATCAAGAAATACAAAAGATGAAACTTGAAAATTTTATAATATCATCATGCACAGTAATTATACTGTATTGTAGGTTAGTTAAGTTAATGTTTTTATGAGGTTTTACTATGGTAATTAATTGTACGAGGTTTGCATGATAAGTTTTAGGTATACTTTCTTATAAATATAAACATTTAATGTACATATACAATAACATTTGTCACTTTTTGAGTTTTCTGAAGTTGAAGTGGGGCTTGTTTTTGAAAAGTAAAAACTGTGGAAACTGTTTAGACTGTGAAAACAGTTCTTAGAAAAAAAGAAAATTTTCTAACTTCAAATACTGAGAAATAAATCTAAATCGCAGTACTACTTAAAAATCTAAATTTTTTTGAGAGTTCTGATTGAAAGTCTTTTTGATAATTTAGTTCTTAGGAATCGTTTGGAGTAAAAAATTGTTTTGAAAAATGAGTTATTTAAATTCCTTATATGCCGTCGTCCATATTTACTCGTTAATCGTTTTATTTAAATATTTTATTTTATTTAACTGGCAGCAAAGAAAACAAAACTTTCATTTTTAAAAAATTTCTAACTTAAATTACCTTCAGCACATCCTTTTCAAAAATTTCTGACAACTCATCAATTTTAAAAAGTAAGTCCTTACTTCGCAGTACTTAATAAAAAAAAATACTGGGTTTAAGTACACTTTCTGTTAAGAAAAGTTGGTTCTGAATTTTCAAAAACACCCATGCATTGCCAAATGAATAGAAGCTTAGTGTTTCCATTTTAAGAACTTAAAAAGTTTCCAAACTACTTTTAGTTCATCTTATGGATTTTATTCGGAACCATTTAACTAAACTCATCTTGAACTCAAAAAAAATCTTATAGGATCTACAATGTGATAAACATTTTTAAGTTGTAGTGATTTTTCTATCTTAATTATTACATAAAGTCTAAGATAAAGAACTCGCAAACCTCATTAATTATTTTTATGTACTGGAAATCTATTAAAGTCTTACCAATGGCGTAGTAGTTAGAACGCAAACCTTTCAATTGGAAGGTTTCGGGTTCTTACCTTGGGCTTCTTACTTTGAAATATTATATGAATATAAATATGAAATTAAATATTTAATTAACTACACTAAAAAAGTGTCCTTGAATTAACACTATTCGATTTCAGTTAACAGTGGACAGACACTAATTGCTTAAAGAAAGCCAACTACAGCATTTCGTAAGTGAATAAGAGCAGTCTATTATATGCTTGACTTCTTAAAGAAAAGCTTTGTACAAGACTACAGAACTTATGATTTGTTAGGCCTTAGGGTTTGAGATGAAATAAAACAATTTTTTTTTATTTACTTTTCAACCGTTTTTATTTTCACCAAAATTTTTAATTCAGTCTACCCTTGTTCTTCTTAAATAATACATACTTATAAAATGTATGTATGCGAATGTATTTTTATTTTATGTATATAATATGTATCTGTATTGTACAATGTAATGTACCAATTATAGAATTGTTATGCAATGCAATATATGAGGTTGTATATAAGTATAACCCCTTCACTTTATTGTTTTTATTTTATTTAATGGTACTTGTTGTGTTTCAACGGCAATTCTCTGATAAGTACTTTGAATAGATAGTCATTTTAGAATATAATTAAAAAAACAAAATAATAATAAAAATAATAAAAAAAAAAAACTTAAAATAAAATTAAAATAACAATAACAATGTTTAAAATAAATGAATGAAACTTCATTTTATGCGTACTTTTCTAATTAGATTAAATTGTCTTTGTTTTGAAGGGGTTATTTTATAAATTTAAATTACATATATATGTATATATATATATATGTATATGTATGTAATATATATTAAAAGTGCTTAATGTCTTCTATTATATTTTGATAATTCTTAAGATTTTTCTTTAAGTTTTAGAAAAATTTTATTCTCTTGAAAAAAAGAGCAAAACTTTTAAAAAAAATTTTAAGAAAAATAGAAAATTTTCAATGAAAGAAAGAATAACAGATGAATTTGTATTTTTTGTTATAATAATAATGAAATAAATTAGAAGAATATTAAATGGATCACGATTGTTTCAATTTTACATACATATATTATTATATATTATGTATCTAAAATTTTAAGGTAATTATATATAAAGTTTAAGTGAATAGAATTGAAAATGGAATATAAATCTAATTGTTAATTGTTCCACGTGGTTCAGACGATATAATTTTTCACTTAAATTTGTTTAATAGTTAATGTATCTTGACATCGCAAATGTGTTTGCGACGTCGTGAATACAATGTCGCATGATCGTAAATGTAAATTACAAAAATTTTACATTGTTTCATGATCGAAAATTCATTTTACATTGTAATCGCGACCCATTTTCACGACGCGTGTTGTTAAATTGAGTATCGAAAATTTTTTTGGATACACAAATAAAAAAATTAAAAGTTATTTGAATTTTGACGTGTTAATTTGAATTTTGGTCAGTTGAATTTTATTTTTGTGGTGGTGAAGTCCCTAATTTAAAAAAAAAAACCATGGAAGAAAATTAAGTAAATATTAATTTATACTTTTCTTTAAGATTGTTTCTGCAGAAAAAATTTAAATTTTTGACATTTCATTTTGATGCAATTGGAATTCTAAACAAAATACATTGTATTTTCGAAACAATGTGTTCAGAAATTTTACAATTGTGTTATTTTCACATTGTATCAGGTTGAAGTTTTTTTTTACGACATTTACGATGTCACCCTGTGTCTTGTTAATTGTTTTACTCAATCGGATTGTAAATTCAATAGTTGTTAAGCTATTTTGTAGCTTTGAATTTGAAAAAATCCCTTAACATATTTGTACAACAAGATATGATGCAACGTTAGCTTAACACGTAACTAAAAAACGTTATTTGAAAAAATAGTGTAACTTCGAATCACAAACTATTTATCACTGATACAAGTTAGTTATACATATACTCCCATAAATATGCAATCTATTTTTATATAATTATAAAGATTATTTAAAATTTATTGGGATCTATGGGGCCTCAATTTCGCAGTAGTAGAGTAGTAGTTGACACGAGGTACTAACCTAAGGAATGCGGGGTCGATTTCCACTCAAATTCTAAGCTTCTTAATTAAAGCCACAAGTTTAGAAACTAGTTTGGCACAAAATATATAGAAACATTTTTATAAATTACAATGTACTGGATTAGCATGGGATTATATTAACACTGCTTATGATTAAAAAACTTATATAATAACAATAAGCTATATATGGTACATATTATTAGTTACGAAAGTTTCCAATGAATTAAGGTAGGCTGAAAAAATTTTTTCTAACTTGAAAATGTTTTTTTTTAAAAAACTAGGAACAGAGTAGTGTAGATAGATTGCATCATCTCTGGGATACCCACGTGAACATTATTTTAATTAATTATCATCCGATTTAAAGAGTGCAATTTGAAAAAAAGTTGTTGGGAACCCTGCAAGCCCTCTGCTCTAAAAAAAAACTATATTGTGGTAAAGCTTAGCATAAAACTGAACGACTTCTGACATCATGTTTTAATTTATTAACTCTTATGTCCATTAAAAAGACGTAAATGTAGGGAAGCTATTAAAATCAGTTGAGTAAAGTGGTTCAATTTCAATAGCAAAGGTGGCTTGCATAAAACGAATTTGTAAAAATTTTAAAATCAGAGCTCATTTAGTTTTTAAATTATTGTGTTGACAAAAGGGCGGGTGGACGGATAGACAAACCCAGCTGAATCGATCCAGTTTTTGATTCTAATCCTATTCATACTCTTGAGTCTATATTTATCTCTTCTGCTGTAGAGCGTTACAAACTGGATCGTACATTAGTTATACTTAAAACTATACTTAAAACCACGTTCATTCGTGTAAAAAAATCAGACAGTAGAGGACACAAAGATAAGAATTTAATGTAACAAATCGGTATTAAAGCAGCAAATATTGAAATTATAGCAGAATATTGAATATTAATTAGTACCCAATATAATGGTGAAGAATAATTCAAAAATAAATATATGTTAAGAGTTGAATAGTATTTCAAAATAAATTAAATTAATAAAAATTGTTGAAAATGTTTTTTCTTAAGATGCTAAGATGGAAAATAAAAAATAAAGAAAAAAAAAAAAAAATAAAACAAGATTTGCTTAAAAAATTTGATGAAAAACATTAAAATAAATTTTAAAAGGAATTGCGTTTTTATTTCTGTTAACTTTGTTGATTTGTCTTTGTTGAACATGTTGATTATTCAATTATCTATAAACTTTAAAAAAACAATGAAAATTATTTCTTTTTAATATAAAATTCATTTTTTTTATTATTTTTAAATTAATTTTGTTAAGAAGTTGATAAAATTACATTTTAAAATTGTCAAGTGGATTATCTTTGTGATTCCACTTCATCATCTTAAGATTCTTTTTAAGTTAAAAAGTTTAAGAGAATAGTAACGGTAATTATAAGTTAAAATAATTGAAATCTATAAAAAAATATACAGGGTTCTGTTATTGTAAAAGGTAGTTACTATGTTCTTTCAAATTCGGATGTTGGTTTTTATGAATAAAATATGATAAGTTGTTTGTGTTAAGCAGGTTTTAAAGTACAAATCACTTCGATTTATGTACTCTTTTCATATGGATTTGGTCCTGTTTTTTAATTAATAAAATGTGTTTATTTTCACATCAATTTGGTAATTTTTCCAATTAAATTGATCTTTTCTCAAATCAATTTGAAATTTTTTTAAAAAACGCTTTGTATCTCGGAATTCTTGGAAACTTAAAAAGGAAAAAAAAATTAGGGTATGTTTGAAAAAAATGGAACCTAATCTTGTGGAGGCTAGTTTTTAGCGAGGGCTTAAAAGTGGGACTTATTTAATTTTTTTGGATTTCCACGTCTACTATATAAAATCAATGAGTATCTTTTTTACTACTAGATTTTAAAAAACTGGACTAATTATTTAACTGGACTAGAGAAATTTAGGACCATTTTTAGTTGTCAAGAGATACAATTTTTTTTTTAAAAACGGCAAATATTATTTGAAAAAGGACTAAATTTAAGTTTTAAGAAAAACGAGGAAGAGTGTAGTAGACTGTGTCAACTCTGGGATACTCGTATGATCGTAATATAAACTTATCATCCGATTAATTACTTTTGGCAAAATTTTAGGAACCCAGCTTCAATAGGTATAGAGTAATGCTAATATAAAAAAAGTAATTGTAATGCTAATATAAAAAAAGAAATTGTATGGCAGGTACTCGATCCCGTTAGCCAAAACGGCTATATTTCAATAGAAATGACGGCTATTGCATAAAAAACTAATTTGTGAAAATTTCAAAAGCCTAGCCCCTTTAGTTTTTGAATTATCGTGAGGACGGACGGACATACATAGGTAAATCGATATATTTTTCGATTCTGATCCGATCCATACCCTTGAGTTTATATCTCTCCTCCCTTCTTCTCTGCGTCCCAAACGTAATGGCAAATTTAGTATATCCTTTGGGCTTATAGTCATACAGGTATAATAAATCATCTTTGAAATGGGAAGGGCATTCTGACCTCTTCAAAAAATTGATATTTTAAATATGAAACTTTTTTTTTTTTTATTCCTTTTCCACTACTTTAAGGAGTATAGGGAATTCACCAAGTTTTTATTTTAAACTAGGCTTCAGTTTCTTTAATCATAATATTCACTAAGCCGTTGATTACTCGACTGTAGCTATTGTATAAGGTTATGAAATATAAATGCACAAATGTTATCTTTGTGCACCATCTATAATCTGACACAAGAATTATTTATATATTTTTTATTAAATCTTATTTTATATTACAATATAAACAATTACGATACAATTAAACAATTTTACGATATTTTTTTATTGGATATGATCTGACCGGGGTTTGAACCCGAGACCTTCCAAATGAAAGGCGGCGTCTTTACCACTACGCCATTGGTCAGATAAAAATATGAAACTTAAGGGTATATAATGCTAAAGTTTTAAATGATATCGTTTTAGAATCGAAGAAAAATGTTAATAGAAATAATAGTTTAAATAGATTTAGATCAATTCAAAAAGTTTAGAAAATTTGAATTATATAAAATTCAAGTATGTAATTCTTTTTTGTAATCAATAGAGAAGATAGTTTGATATTCCGTTGATATACTAATCGTGTCATGGATGGATATCACATTTAATGTACTCATATACTATATAATGTTTATTTATAATAAAAAAAAAGTTCAAATCAGGGTACGAAACAAAAAATATGTCCCTTTTTTTGTAAATTAATCCAAAACTAAATTTCTTTGGTTTTATATGCTAATCAAATCTTATATATGCATATTTTTAAAATAAATCTTTATTCATTTGTTTTATATATTTATGTAAATTTAAAATGATTCAGAGCTCAAATTTAATAAATTTTTAAGATTTATATAATAAATTATATTTTTACATATTATTTTAAATATCAATGTATAGAATTTTCATAATTTACATGAATTTTCGGTAATATATTAAAAGTGTTATGAATTTAGTACGCTATTTGGAATTTTGGTAATGTGACGAAATATCAATTATTCCTATCTCAAAGATTAGAATTCCCGATTTTTAAAGTCGAAAAGATATAGAAGTGTCCAAAATATTGGAGACTTTAGAAACATTATTAACTTAAACGAGGAAGAGTGTAGTAGACTAGACTGTGTTAATTCTGGGATACCCGTATTACCGTAACATATACATTATATCATCCGGTTAATTACTTTTTGCAAAATTTCAAACATGCAGCTTTATTAAGTGTAGTGGAATAATCAAATAAAAGAAGGAGTTGTATGGCAGCTACTCGAACCCTCTACACTAGACCAATCAAATTTTGCAGAAACTTTGGCATTACGCTAAACTATTTTTAGCAAAATTTCAAACACCGAGCTTCATTAGGTGGAGAGTAATGCTGGAAAGTAATGCTCATATAAAATAAGAAATTGTAGGGCAGCTACCCGAACCCATGGACCAAAATGACTGGATTTAAATAGCGATGACGGCTATTGCAAAAAAACGAATTTGCGAAAATTTGAAGATCCTAGCTCCTTTATTTTTTGAGATATCGTGGGGACGGATTGAGGGATATACGTAGCTTAATCGATTTATTTTCGATTCTGATCCGATCCATAAACTTGAGTCTACATTGTGTTGCTATGTGAAAAAATTAAATTCAAAATTTAGTGAAGGTAAAATATCGCCAAATAAATCTCTATTCAAAATGTTTTAATGTGAATGTTTATAAATTCCGAAACTTTCTGCGATATTTAATATTCTTAGTTTTGTAATAATTTTCAAGATCTGAATATCGGAAATGACTATTTGATGAATTTTAACAAATATATGTTCCGCCACTTTTGAAGGAAAACTATATATAATAGAATCTATTTTATTTTTAGCAGCTTTATTCGCGCTTCTTGTTTATGTTAAACAGGTTTTTAAACGTCTTTTGGTTTCCCAATAGAAATTTTATTGCAACATGTACAAGAATTTAATAAATACTGCATTTTTCGAATTTATTTATAGGATCCTTAACACAACCAATCTTGCTATTCAATTATTGATTAAATCTACCATAACTTACTAAATCAATATTATATTTTTTTAATAAAAAATTTCAAAATATTATAAATATTTTGGTTAAATTTTAGCTATACTTTGAAGTGGGGTACATATAATGGTGTACATAACAATGTTGTTAAAGAGTTAAATAACATCTCTTGGTATTTTTCTTAATTAGAACTTCAATAGCTTTCTTATTTTATCTATTTAATTCCGCTACTTCTATAATATAATTCTTCTCACTTTCAACTCCGCTATTGCTAAAGTATTGCTTAAAGACAAAGTAATCAACCTGTGTATTATGTGGTTGAAAGTAGACATTTGGTGGTGGCAAATGAGTAAATCAATTTCACTCAAACGCTGAATAATAAATTAAATATTCAATAAATATTCAGTATTGAAAATTATTTTCTCATTTTTAGCGCTATTGACTGCCATAATCAATACCTGTATATAAAAGTCTAACTCTACACTTATAGTAAGTATCTGTATTTTCTACGTATTTTTTTAGTATATCTGAAGGTTTTTTTTTTTTTTGCCGAAACCCCTACGTGCTAACTGCGATAGCCTAAACAGCCTGACCATATAATGTGCATATCTTAACAGGGGAGATATATCCATATATTAGAACTGATCAAATGAAATCCACATACAATTTAAACATGAGATAGTACTAGGCCTTATAACATGTAGAAACTTCTTAGATTTTTAATATTTACATATTCTATTTTTTGTTTATATTGTAATTTTTGTATTTGAGTTATATGGTATTCTATATCTGTAAGTTATATTATTCAATTAAATTATTTGTTTATATTGCTATTAATGTTTTTTTTTATTAAAGATATATAATTATTAATTATTGATTATGCCATTAATTTGAACCAAATGGCGAATGGTAGCTGAGTCGAATCGAAAACCAGAAAAGTTTTTTCACTTTCACCTAGAATTCGAACCTGAGCCTTTCCGCATGAAAGGTCAGCACTCAACCACTGTGCCACTTAGCCACTGCAAATTAAACAAAAGTTTGACGACCTGTATAATTCTTATCTTTAAGTTAATAAAACCAATTCATTATGCTATATTCACTACTTATGTGTTATATATTACAGTAGTATCTGGAGGCCCAAATTATTAATTAAGTGATAACTATAATTAGTTCCAAGTTTAAAACTTATTTTTAGTTTACCGTATTAACTCTAATTTTTATTTAAATCATTTTGTCTAAAAAATTATTAATTTTAAAAATAAAATCCATATAAATTATTTAAATATTATTTATGAAAAGAAAATCCCTTAAATAAAATGAAAAGTAAAATTAATAATATATTGTTTGTCTTTTGTTAACAAATATCATCAATTTGGAATTAAATTATTCAATAAAATCTAAAAACAAAAACAAAAAAACAGAAGACAAACTTGTAAACCGCAATTCTTTCAAAATTTCAAAATATACATTTATAACAAAATTTTTTTTTTATTTTTTAAAATTTTTTTGGTTTTCTTAAGGGTTTGGTTCATTCTCATACTCTTGCATTTAAAGAAAATATACATATTATCATAAATATATGTGTTGTGTGTTGTGAGTGGAAAAATTCAACCCTTATTTTGTCTTTTTTTTAACGAATATAATATTCGACATTTTGATAGTTACTTTATTTTATTTATGATCACATTATTACTTTTTAAAGTTTTTTTTTTTTTTTTTTTAAATTTCAACCATATGAGACCTGAAGACAAGAACTAATATATAAGCACTCTTTGGTTTTTTTTTGTTTTTTAGTTTTGAGTGTTTTTAATTTAACAATATACAAATATAAGTATAGTGATTTTTTTTTTTGAATTTTGTATTTAAAATATATACCCATATCTATTCCTGCATTCAATTTTTGAACGAATATTTAAAACAACAAGAAAATCAACTATATAGAAAAAAAACTAAAGACAGTAATACTTTTTTTTTGCGCTGTAACTAGACTGTAAATAAATGCATCAACAGCTTCAATAAAACTTTAAAATTACTATTTTACAGTTAGGTGAAAAATTATGTGTTCATTAAAATTAATCGAACTCAAATGCAAAGCTAAACTTAAACTCAACTTAAAAATTGAGTGGTTTTTTGGCTAATTTGAGTAGCGCTCAGCTTAAGCTGAGCTCAATAACTAAATTAGTTCAGGCTTCAACTGGCTCAACATTTGAATTAGCTTATCATGTGAGCGCATGTATATAGCACAAGTTATGAATTAACTCAAAGTATGAGTTAGACTAAATTTGAGTTAGTTCTGAGTTTTGAAAATTCAGCTTTTTTTAATTCTATTCATGAGTAATTTATTTATTTATTTATTTGTAGTAATTTAGTATTAAAAATTTAATTAATATTTTGTGAAACAATTATATAAAACCGTATGCCAACATAACAAGTATATTTAATTTACTTAAAATAACAGATTCTTTGTTTAAACCATGGATTCAAATATTACATATAATATAAAGAAAAATATATTAACGCTGAACTCGTTCTATAATGAGACGAATGTATTAAACTGAGCTTGAACTCACAATTCGCCTAGCACCAAATGACTATATATAAAAGATAGCTGGTGTTGCCAGCTTTCAAAAAATATATAGCTTTAATGGCGCATATTATCCTTTAAGGACGAAAAGGACATTTAAAAGTATCTTTGTTATTTTAGTCTATTTTACAAAAACCGTTGTAACTATGAAATTTTCAAAAACACCCTGTATTTTTTATTATACTGTTAGAAAGGTCTTTTGACACTCTTTCCAACGGTTAATAATAAGTATGGTATATGTTGATAAATAGCCCCACGAGAGAACATGAATGAAAAACTGACACAACAATTTTATTAAAAAATACATTTTCATACTTTATTTCTCATAAATTTATTTTGTCTTTTTGTTGGGATGGTGTCATAATTCCAAAAAAAAAATTCCAAATTTACAAAATTCCAAAAAAAGAAAAAAAATAATTCCAAAAAAAAAATTCCAAAAAAAAATCAAAAAAATATTTCCATAGCTTTAGCGAGCAAGAATTTTAGAGTTTGTTACAAAATCAGGATTATACGCTTTTTCCAGAATATTTATATATTTGTATACGTGAGATTCCGAATTAGGAGGGATTTTAGAGTTGGATTCAAAATCAGGGTTTCAATAATTTGTTTAGCGGGGGTTTGGGGTCGGCAGCCCCCACTATTTTTAAATTTTTATTTGTTGAAATATGCATGTAAAAAATAATTAGGAGAGATTTTATAGTTGGCTACAATTACAGGATTATACGCTTTTTCCAAAATATTTATATATTTGTATACGTGAGATTCTGAATTAGGAGGGATTTTAGAGTTCGATTCAAAATCAGGGTTTCAATAATTTGTTGAGCGGGGGTTTGGGGTCGGCAGCCCCCACTATTTTTAAATTTTTATTTGTTGAAATATGAATGTAAAAAATTACTGTTTTAGTTTGTCATTAAATTTTGATGTTTGGAATTTTTTTTTTGGAATTTTTTTTTTTGGAATTATTTTTTTTGGAATTTTTTTTTTGGAATTATTTTTTTTCTTTCTTTGGAATTTTGTAAATTTGGAATTTTTTTTTTGGAATTATGACACCATCCCAACAAAAAGGCAAAATAAATTTATGAGAAATAAAGTATGAAAATGTATTTTTTAATAAAATTGTTGTGTCAGTTTTTCATTCATGTTCTCTGGTGGGGCTGTTTGTCAACATATACCATACTTATTATTAACCGTTGGAAAGAGTGTCAAAAGACCTTTCTAACAGTATAATAAAAAATACAGGGTGTTTTTGAAAATTTCATAGTTATAGTGGTTTTTTTGAAAGTTCAAAATTTTTTTTTTTTTTGTTTTAAAATTCCACTTGAAATTGCAATATCTCCAAAACGGCAGCACCTATCGTCATCAAATAAACGTTAAAATATTCTCCAGACCGTCATCTTAATTAATAGCTTTGATTGAATAGATATATATTGAACAGATCGCTAGTTATAACGGTTTTTGTAAAATAGACTAAAATAACAAGGATACTTTTAAATGTCCTTTTCGTCCTTAAAGGATAATATGCGCCATTAAAGCTATATATTTTTTGAAAGCTGGCAACACCAGCTATCTTTTATATATAGTAATTTGGTCCTACGCGGATACTACTTAAACCTTAAAATCCCCGAAATTTCATTTGATTTTAAACTTATTTTTATGTATCCGACCAAATAATTATAACAAGGTGAGCAACTACATGAGTAAATTTACAAAATGAGTTATTGTAAAAAAATTGATGAATAAGAAATTTTTAACACAAACACTATTTGAGAAATTGAAATTAGAATTGACGAAAAGAATTTTAAACTCTTACTTATATATCACAGCTAAAAATTGTAATGTGAAAGATCCATCTGTTAATTAAATTGATTTTATATCGAAATATCGTATGATTTTAATATTAAAATATGATAAGGTTCTATTTATATTCTATTTCTACTCACGCTATTTTATTTCTATAATAGTGTATGAACTCAATAGTGCACTTCTAATCCACAAATTAAAATATAAATATCTTTTGTATATTTTGTCTTTTGTAATTTCTTTTCTTAAAACTTATAACGTCCATGGGTATTATCGTAGATGGGATTTAAGGGATTAAAGCCCTGAATAAGGAGGAATAGCTTTTCCCTTTTGAAAAAAAATCCAAGCCATCGTCTGTTTATTCCAAGGGAGCGTGAATGCAAGATCTTTTACATCAAGGAATTTTTGGAAAAAATATAAAAGTATTTAATATATAATGTGTTAATTATTTTAACCATAACTGTATATTTATATTTACATGTAAGTATTCTTAAGGACAATACGGGCAAACATTTTTATTTTACTCTGGTGTTTTTTTTTTCCTTAAGTTTTTCATAAAAGTCAACACTAGACTTTGGTGAAAGGAATATATAGAAAGTTTTAAAAAAAAAAATGTAGAGAATAATATAAAAAAAAATCCGCAAAAATATTTTGTACCATCGTCAATATAGCATTGAAGAACAAAAATAAAATTCAAATATAGTCGTATATATTGTTTGTTATAATATGTATAAGAATATTTCAATGTTGTTTTCTTCTGTTGGATATTTTTTATTTACAGCAACCCAATAAAGATTGTATTTTTGTTGTGTTACTGGCAACAGCTAAAGTGTTCAATGATAGAAAAACTAAAAAAGATATAAGGGGTAATAAAAGAAAACAAAAACAAAAAAAACCAATGATAAAAAAGTACACAACAATTCTCTAACACATGATGCACAATAAAAATATGTTTAAAAATACATTAGAAACTTGTAAAGGAGTTAAAAAAAAAAATAATATTGGATATCACATATAAAATATTAAATACACTTACAAAATATTTATGTACATATTTATGTTCAATTTTGTAGTGTTTATAATGTAATATATATAACTTAAGAGTTTGAGAATGATCCCTATTCAATATTACTATATACATACTATATAAATATATAAATGTAAGATGAAGACATCAGAAGCGATACTTAATATTTTTAAATGTAACCTATGGTGTTCATTAATTGACTTTGTATTGTGTTTATTTTTCAAGTTACTATATTGTGTGTCTAATTGATTGGAGTATGAGTACTTTTAACAAGGATATAAAATCCTTTTGTTAATTTTTTTTTTTTTTAAGGATTTAAGAAATTTTTAAGGTTGGGCCGATAATTAATAGGAGCTGCAGTACAGACAAATAACTTATATACAAATAAAATAAAATTTTTTTAATTGCCATTTGTATAAATTTAAGATAAACGTAACTGTAAATGGAATCAAATAATTTATTGAAAATTTTCATATTGAAATTTTGGTTTTTTTTTGTAGTATTGTGACTTAAGTCCTTGGTAATGGTGACAATGTCAGTACTATTTTTGCTTAATATAGAAAAAAAAAATTCAGGAGAGTTGGTTAAAAGTATCCTTTGTAAATATAGGAGTGTTGGTTAAAAGTAACTTTATAGATTTTTTATTGAATTTTTTAGTCTTGCAAAGGCAATTTTGTGATAACTTTTGATATTAAGATTTAAAATATGTGTATATTTGAAAAAGCTTTTAATTTTCCTTTCACTTTAATACAGTTATATTTTGACTTTTGATATTATAACTCTCAGTATACCCCTAACTATAAAAGTCGTATGATGTCATATGAACTTTCGATAAATATTCAATATGATTACATATAATATACAAAATCATAACTATAAAAGTCATAACCAATCATACGCATAAAATGTCGAACATAAATATTTAATTATTAAAAATTTATTTATTTACCTTTTTACATTTGATTCTGAAATTTTTAAATTCTTTTTAATTTTAAATTTAGTTACATTTAATTTTTTTTCAATTTAGTTTGCTTGTATGTATGATATCATATGATATATGTACGCTTTGTTTCGTATGCCTATGATTTGACGAATGATTTCTAAATGATAACAAATGATGGTTATGACAATTATATAGTTAGTTATATGAAAAGACATACAATTGTAGAAAATCATGTGATACCTCATGTGATATCTTAAGAAATTTGCCATTACGTTTGTGACGCAAAGAAGGAGAGACGGTAGATACAGACTAAAAGGTATGGATGGGATCAGAATTGAAAAATAAATCATTTAACTATGTATGTCTGTCTGTCCGCACGATAACTCAAAAAATAAAAGAGCTAGGGTTTCGAAATTTTTGCAAATTCGTTTTTATGCAATGGCCGTTATCGCTATTTAAATCCAGCCAGTTTGGATCACGGGTACCTGCCTGCCATACAACTCCTTTTTTTATATGAGCATTACTGTATTCATATTAAAGCTGGGTGTCTGAAATTTTGCCAAAAATAGTTAAGTGTAATGACCAAAATTTCTGAAAAATTTGGTTGGTCTGATACAGTGGGTTTGAATAGTTGCCATACAACTTCATATTTCACATGAGTATTACTTTATACATAATTAAGCTGAATGTTTGCAATTTTGCCAAAAGTAATTAACCGGATGATATAATGTTTATATTACGGTCATATGGGTACTCCAGAGTTGACACAGTTTACTCTTCTACACTCTTCCTCGTTTAAAATGTTTTATAGATCTCATTGTTTGAAAATAGATATTACAATTGATTAATCATATTTTATAATATGATTGTAATCATTACTTAAATTGAGTTTATCTTTACTGTTTGTTTTGAGAGCTGTAAATCTCAGAAAGTAAATTATATTAAGGAGGGCCTGTATAACATAAAAGAATATGAACTTCATATGTAATAAATAAAAATATTTTTTGTCTTTATTTTAAACAATAAAAACCAATAGAAACAATACCTATAAATTAAGTAAATATCATTTCAATAAACAGCAGAATTTTCCTATATAAATCTAATCTAAAATAGACCAAAGGCGTTATTTTCTTTTTTTTTAAAAAAAAAACGCGTTTTATTAAAATAATGTTAGATTAAGCTTTAGGCAATCCTGTATATACGAGTATAGTTCTATCCATCCAATATAAGTAAATATTTTATTAAAACTGAAAAGAAGGAATAAAATTCAAATATATTGCGTATTCGTATACTGGGGTTATAAGATTTTTATTTATTTTTTGACAGTTTTATTTCTTTTTGTTTTTTTTTTTTTTTGTAAATGTAAAAAAATGTAAACTTATATGAGTTTATATTTGAACTTTTTGAAGATTTGTTTTTTATGTAAGAGTTCCTTGATGCGTTTTTATAAACATTATTCGTTTTTGTTTTTAATTTGATTTTGAAATAAACATAAATCTTTTTTTTTTTATTGTTTATTGGGTATATATTTGATGACAGGATTTTGACATGTGGAATTCATGGAGGACTGAAATAGTAAAGAAAAGTTGAAATTAAAAGTCGTAAAGTGCAATTTACTTATTTTTTTATGTTTTAGATTTTAATTTTTTAATTTTGTATGAATAGAGTATAGTATATTATTATTTATTAATTTAAAGTAATATTATTTATTTTGTTTATGTTATATACATTTTACCTTTACATTTTGTATTTGGTAACAAAGAGATCATGAATTTGTTAAGAATAATGATTGTTCAGTAATTTAGTTTCTAGTTAAAAGTTCTTGTAATCTCTGTATTGGATAAATAAAATTGTATCTTAAAAAGTTTTTATTTTTAGCTTCAAAATGTAAAATGTTATTAAAAAAAAAGAATAAAATATATTTTGATTATATGGCACTACAATACTGCTAAACCTAGTGCTTAGTACCGTACCTTGTTGTTGTTGTTGTTTAGACGGGGGGGTAAGCAAGTCTCCCTTACACCTAGGCCTTGCGGCCTGTTGTGCACCCCTCATTAAATACTTTCTATTTATTTATAACTACTATATTATTTATTTTGTTTATATTATATATTTGTATATTTATATTATATTTGGTCACCATGGGGATTCGTAATTAATTTTTTTAATTAAATATTGTATGACCTGACCGGGAATCGAACCCAGACCCCCTCGGTTAATAAGCCAAATGCTTACCCACTGCACCACCGAGGCCCCAGTACCGTACCTTAATAAGTTTTTTTTTACATATAACATTTAACTCTTTTAAATTGATCATTGAGGATCTCAATTAACTTTTTTTTAAAAAACAAATTACCGTTCTATTAATATTTAATATGCAAAAGCATATATACTCGATATTATTTTAAAGAATACGTTCCTAGTTAATATTTATAGAGAGCGTATCGAAATCCCGGAAATTGAAATCTCGTGTCTCAAAATCTCGTATTTCTAAATTTAGCGTGTCAAAATATTTTTTATTAAAGTCTGGTGTCTTAAAATCTCACGAAAATCTTTCAAAATCAGAATTGTACGACTTTCAGAGAACATGAGTATATATTTAGCGAGATTTTAAGATACGAGATTTTTATACGCGAGATTTTAAGGCATGAAATTTTAAAACGCGAGATTTTGAGACATGGGATTTAGTAGCCAACCCTATTCGTAATCCAATCAACCAAGTTATTTGAAGTTTGTTTAATAACTAACAATGTGGTTGTACCATAGATGGCGATATGATAAATTTCCCGAAATCCAAAGTTTCCCGGAGGTTATTATTCGAATGAGTATGAAAATGTGAAATAATTTGGCATTATATTTTCAAACGATTGATTCAATTTTGAACCTCAAGAGAAAAGCAAACAAATTCGAATTTTATTTCTATTACAGTTAGTTACTACGATATAGAATCTCACATACTGAGATTACTTAGTATGTGAGGAAGCATATTAAAGTTAGTTACAAAAGCAATGTTATTTTCAAGAAAAGTTAAGATTTAAATACGAAAATATTTTAATCGATTTCCATCAATTCATCATTACTAAAACTCTTCCAATTTTTTTTTTTTTTTGATATCTTTAAGAATTCAATATTTTAATTTATTATCCAATTCGTTTCTTTTGAATTATCTTTGATTGTAAACAAATTGCATTGCATACAAATTTTATAGAAATTCAATTTTTTATTTATTTGATAAGATCTGATCTGATTATGTAAGAAGAATATATAATAACATCAACAGAACTGAAAATTAACAATGAGTAGAGAAAAACTTTATGAAATGCAATTACATATGTTTTTCTTTTACTAGGTACTTTTATTATGATCGTATGTGCTGCACACCCCTGTTCAATCATCTCGATAATAATATTTAAAAAAAATCTTTTATTTTATTCTTTTCCCATAAGTAGAAGAGATGTGCATCGTTTGAAAATTTAAATGTACATATTTGACAAAATATATTATATTCAATTTATATAATATATGTATTTATATATATAAATATATCCAAAATAATGTTATTTCTTAAAAAAAAAAAAAAAAAATAAAATAAAATAAAATTTGTTTACGGATAATCGAATTTGTTCCTTTTCTCCCTGTTAAAAAGATAAAATATGATCCTTCATGATATTGTTTGCATGATTTGTTATCCTATCATGACTATTTGTAAAGACAAAATAAAATAGGATGGATTGTAAAAGAAACACAACGTCATTATATTTTTTTTTTTTTTTTTTTGCTATATATGGTGTAAATAATTCGAAAAATATTTAAAATAGAATATGTTTATTGTATACAATACATTATATAAGTAAAATAATATTTCAAAAAAATTGTCAGATCATAAAATTAGACTTGTTATAAAGTTAAATAGCTTTGTGTTTTGATTATGTGTCTGAATTTTATTATGTTATAAGTATATATATTATATTGTTGTTTGATTATAAAGACAAATATAATATTATATATTATATATATATTTATGACAATTAAATTTACTAAACTATTGACAATATTGTTTTGCATAATTTTAGGTTATTTTAAGTTTTAATCATTTTCTTGTCTTGAGGAAATTTTTAATTTTGAGTGTTAATTTTATTTAAGATTTAATACTTGTCACCTAATTTTTAGTAATAAATATATTATATCAATCTATTGGGTATAAAAATTTTTGATTTCGATTTTTGAGATTTTAAAAACCGAGATAACGAGTAATATGAATAAAACAAAATGAATACTATTATTGCTAGTATTTTAGCAAAAGCCTCGAAAATTTATTGAATTCCTAAGGTTGGTAATTCATATGTGTACGATTTAATTAAATTTTAGAAGAATATTCACACCTTTCTCCTCAATATCCATACAAATTCCCCCATCCCCCATAAAGCTAAATTCCCAAAAAACCTTCCCAAAATCCCAAAATCCTTCCATATTACCTGTAACCAAACTGTACATTTGTATCACAGGTTCCTTCTTTAAGTTTGTTTCAAAAAAGTTTGGTTTTGGTGCGTTAAAATCGCACACTACCCAAAGATACGCCGCGCAGTTTCAATGATTGGCTTTCGAGTATTTCATTTCCTTGTAAAAAAAAAAAAAATTAAAAAATATAAATAAATATTTACTTCATACTACTATATTAAATCTTATCCTTCAGTGATCGTAAGTCATGTTTAATTTCTTATAATGATACTTTAAACTAGAAGCAAATCCTTATAAAAATTAAAGTCTGCTATTGGTACTTCATGTCGATGTTTGCTTGAATTTTGGATTAAATGATTAAATTTATATCTTTAGGCCATACAAAACTATGTAAATTTCGTTGGAAAACATTGAACAGAGATTATAAAGGTTATAACTGTTCACAGAAAACAATGTCAGAGGGCAACCTGACCATTTCTTATGTGAATAAAAAGAAGAGAAAGTGTTCTAAGCAATTTTCAATAAATAAAAATCCTTTTGAGATATTTAGGAGATTCGGGATTCCAAAATCCTACAGGTGAAGACATTGGTATACATCAGACAACAGTATCTAAAATTTTTAAAGAAATTGTGTAGTAATAATTTTTATATTATTATTCTAAAACGAGGGATACCCGTATGACCGTAACATATACATTATATCATCCGGTTAATTACTTTTGGCAAAATTTCAAACATTCAGCTTTATTAGGTGTAGAGTAATGCTCATATAAAAGAAGGAGTTTTATGGCAGCTACTGGAACCCTTTGCAGTAGACCAACCAAATTTTGCAGTAACTTTGGCCATTACACTAAACTATTTTTGGCAAAATTTCAGACACCCAGCTTCATTTGGTGTAGTGTAATCCTCATATAAAAGAAGGAGTTGTATGGCAGCTACTCGAACCCTCAGCAGTAGACGAACTAAATTTTGCAGTAACTTTGGCCATTACACTAAACTATTTTTTGCAAAATTTCAGACACCCAGCTTCATCAGGTGTAGTGTAAAGCTCGTATAAAAGAAGGAGTTGTATGGCAGCTACTCGAACCCTCTGCAGTAGAACAACCTAATTTTGCAGTAACTTTGGCCATTATACTAAACTACTTTTGGCAAAATTTCAGACACGCAGCTTCCATAGGTATACAGTAATGCTCATATAAAATTAAAAGTTGTATGGCAGGTACTCGAACCCGTGGACCAAAATGGCTGAATTTAAAACTCGATTCCGTTTTTTGCGTAAAAACGAATTTGTGAAAATTTCATAATCCTAGCTCCTTTACTTTTTGAGTTATCGTGATGACGGACGGACGGACACACGGACGGACGGACGGACATACATAGCTAAATCGATTTATTTTTCGATTCTGATCCGATCCATACACTTGAGTCTATATCTACCCCCCCTCCTTCTCTGCGTCACAAACGTAATGGCAAATTTATTATACCCTTGGACTATATAGTCATACGGGTATAAAAATTAAAGTAATAATAAACAATTTTAAGTAATAATATAAAATGAATGAATAAATGAATGAATAATTCCAGTTTGTGTAGACAATAAAGTGCTTCAAATTTAGGTAAAATAAGACAATGCTTCAAATTTAGGTAAAACGAGGATGAAGGTAGTAGAGGAGTAGGTGTCAACTCTGGGATACCCGTGTCTGATCGTAATATAAACATTATATCATCCGGTTAATTACTTTTGGCAAAATTTCAAACATTCAGTTTTATTATGTATAAAGTAATGCTCATGTGAAATATCAAGTTGTATGGCAACTACTCGAACTCACTGCTGTAGACCAACCAAATTTTTTCAAAAACTTGGGCCATAAAACTAAACAATTTTTGGCAAAATTTCAGACAACCTAGCTTCATTTGGTGTAAAGTAATGCTCATTTAAAAGATGAAGTTGTATAGCAGCTACTGGAACCCACTGCACTATCCCAATTAAATTTTGCCAAAACTTTGTCCATAAAACAAAACTACTTTTGGCAGAATTTCAGACACCCAGCTTAAATAGGTATAAAGTAATGCTCATACAAAAAAAGAAGTTGTATGGCTGGTACTCAAACCAAATTGCTGGATTTCAATAGCGATGCATAAAAACGAATTTGTGAAAATTTCAAAACCCTAGTTGCATAATTTTTTGAGTTATCGTGGGGACAGACTAACGGTCATACACAGCTAAATTGATTTATTTTTCGATTCTGATTCGATCCATACCTTTGGGTTTTTCTCTGCCTCACAAACTGAATTTTTAATCATACGCGTTTAAATTTTCTTTAATAATATAAGTTGAAGCATGTGCTATAAACAATTTTCCAATACTTTAAGATGATGCCCTTACTACGCTACCTTTTACTTCGAAGCAAAGCTTTCGTTTTTTTTTTCATATCACCCATGGTACTCGATCCGTTTTGATGTCTTAAAGTTTTATAAAACGATATATCTTATGTCGCACTCAAATGTTGCATAAAGTAATACGCTTAAACTTAAAGCCAATTAGAAACTTATTAGCGATTTAGATTTAGTTCTCTTAAATTTTGAAATATTTAACCTTATATTTAAAAGCAATTTTTAAATAACAAAAAATTTAGTGATGAATTGTCTTAAGACAACTGTCTATTTTACCTTTAAAACAAGATTTTTATTTATTTTGACCTATCCGTCCCATATTGCGTAGGTTCATCCACAAAAGGAAGTATATAGATAAAATGACACATTCTTTCCAACAAATTCTTCTACTTCTTAACATTTATTATACATATGTATTATTTACTTAAGTTTTCAAATTAATGCTTTTCAAAAATGTTGATTTGATATTGATAGTTTTTTGGTGTAATAGCACATGCAAACATTTGAATCTAAAATTTTATTCAAAACGCCTAATAATATGCAAATATTTTCAACAGATTTCTTGTTCATTTCTCTTTCATTTTGTTGAAAGTTTGATTGGATTTTTTTAACTCAAATGATTATAGTTTAGGAATGTTAATTTCAATTTTAAGATTAAATTTTTAGATATTTACTAAGGTAATGGTTTTATTTTGTGGCATTTTGTGGTATTAAAAAAAAATAATAAAAAAAAAAAACTTTATATGTCCTTTTTTTATTTCAATTACGTCAAGTTTCTGATTTATTTTTTAATTTATTCAATTTATTGCTTCCTTTTTTTACATTATATGTTAAATATATAGCTATAAATATATAAATTTATACTTATATACATATATATATATTATCAAAAATAATAAAAAATAAAGAATCTTAAGAATGATAAAAAGTGTAAAGTAATATAAAAAACCTGTTGGCCATTAAAAAAAAATTTTTATTATTTTCTTGTATTTCTTTAATTTTTTTTTTTCTTGGTACTTTTTAATAGAATTTGACGTGACTTCTAAAATGCAGAAATGTTTTTTTTAAAAATAAAAAAGGAAGAGGAGAGGTGAAAGAAAGTAAGAATTTTCTTTCTTCAACCATTTGTCTTGATTGACATGAAAGAGATTGATGATACTTCCTTTTCTTTTCAAAATTGTGTTAAGGTGAGAAAAATACAAAAACGTCCGACCATATCCTTTTCAAAATTCATTTTAATATACAGTGGCTGGTAAATATATATATATATGTGTATACTGTATATATATAGCTGTGGGTATATATAGATCTTGCATATTTATTTCCTTATTTATAATTTTTTATTGAGGATGGATAAAAAACTTTCAAAGAATTTTATTAAAATATTAGATTTTGAATGTTAGAACTTGGCTTTCTAATCATCCTCTTGATGACTAAAGAATTTTGGATCTTTCCGTTCTCGGATTTTCAGTTTTTACGTTCGATACTACCATTAAACCATTAAATCTGTCATTGCGTTCGATGGCGTAGTGGTGTAGAAGTCGGTCTCTGAAAAGAAGGATTTCGAGTTCAAACACTGTTCAGGTCATATTTCAAAGCACCCTACATTTCAAATTAAAAAACGGGGTTCAGTAACTACCTGGTCCAATAATGTGCCCTAAAACCTAATAAATATATAAATAAATCTGTCAAATTCGATTTTTATATTACGAAACGAAAATAATATTTCCCAGATTTTTCAAAGATATTGGTTTAAGAAGGCCTGCAGCTTTTTTGTTTCCTCAGCTCTATTTTAATTGGTATTTAAGAGTTTTTTTTTTGAATAATTTTTAATCTACTGAATTCTTTCTTTTAGACTGCAACCTATTACATTAATTTGCTAGAAGATTTTCTTTTTTTTTTTTAAAGCGCTAACTGTTCAGCGGCGCTAGCTGTTCAATAAGCCTGTCTATACCATAGGTACATGTTGGAACAGAGGCTAATATTATTCGTGTTATTTAAATTCATCTTAATGAATTCCACCTACAATTTGTGCATGAATTAGCACTAGGCTATAATTTTGTATTAGAATTATATGGTATTCTATATCTGTGAGTTATATTATTCAATTAAAATATTTGCTTATATTTTTATATTAATGTATTTTTATTAGGGATATATAATTATTATTTATTAATTTGTTGCTTCTAGAACTCACTGAATTCTCTAATTATATTTTATAATATTTTTTGTATATATTAGTAAATAGTAGAGCAATGGTAGTGTCTAACACCGTCCACAGTTGGTCGGGCAACATCAATAGCTTATTTTAGTTTTTGATTCTTATATATATATATGTAAAATGTATTAGACCAATTATCGAATTTAATTCAAAATTTCGAACTAGATTTTATCACTATTGTTAGTTATCTATTGTCTCCCCATACTCTTTAATATGTAGATTAAAATCCAAATTTGATTTAAAGTTGAAATCCGGCCAATCCAAAGTCGGACAATGTAACACGATCCTAGTAATTAATATTCTTTGGTATTTCTTGTACTAACGAAATTTTTCCAGACAATTTTGGATCAGCCTCCATCAATACCTGCCACAAAAATGATATGTTAAATATATATATATATAATAACTGTATGTACTTGCATTGAAGACGATGGATGGACGATTTTTATTAAGTTTTTCTTATATATTACTATAAAATATAGTCTAACATATTATTATGTAAAATATAAATGCACATACATAGGGCGAGTATTGATAAAAAAAAATAAAAAAAAGAAGACTATTGAAAATGGATTCCTGTTATTTGAAGTCAAACTCATTTGCAGATTGAATGGAAATTCTTACGATTCATTGATCATCTTGGATTTTTTTATACATATTTATACCCGTATGACTATATAGTCCAAGGGTATAATAAATTTGCCATTACGTTTGTGACGCAGAGAAGGAGGGGGGGTAGATACAGACTCAAGTGTATGGATCGGATCAGAATCGAAAAATAAATCGATTTAGCTATGTATGTCCGTCCGTCTGTCCGTCCGTCTGTCCGTCCGTCCGTCTGTCCGTCCGTCACCACGATAACTCAAAAACTAAAGGAGCTAGGATCTTGAAATTTTCGCAAATTCGTCTTTTTGCAATATCCGTCATCGCTATTTAAATGCAGCCATTTTGGTCCATGGGTTCGGGTAGCTGCCATACAACTTCTTTTTTTATATGAGTATTACTCTGTACCTATAACAGCTGCGTGTCTGGAATTTTGCCAAAAGTAGTTTTGTTTCATGGCCAAAGTTTCTGCAAAATTTGGTTGGTCTACTGCAGTGGGTTCGAGTAGCTGCAATACAACTTCTTATTTTATATGAGCATTACTCTACACCTAATAAAGCTGGGTGTCTGAAATTTTGCCAAAAGTGAAAATTAATGTTTATAATAATAATAATGGTATAATGTTTATATAACGGTCATACGGGTATCCCAGAGTTGACACAGTCTACTCTACTACACTCTTCCTCGTTTTTTTTTAAATTTTATTTATATGTATATGCATCTGTATATATTGTGTTTTTTGTATAAATTAATGATATATGTTTGAGTGGTTTTTTGTTTTTTTTGTAAAAAAGGTATATATTGTAACACTTTGAATGAGGTTTTTTTTAATTTCATTGATTTATACAAAAAAATAACCAAGTTCTTTTATTTACTTCTATTGTATTTGAAAATAATTTTATATAAAATATAAAATATATATAGATAGGTACGTATATATAAGCAGGTTTACCAACATAGATTAAAAAGATAAATTAGGACATTTCAGGAAAAATACTGTCAAGAAAATTAATAGTATATGAAAATAAAAAAATAAAGAATCAAATTAAATTAATATAATTGAAAAACTATTTAATTTAAATGAATTTTTTGAAAAAAAAAAACACAACATTTTTAAATCAAAGAAATTGAATTTGAATTAGAAATAACAATATCAAAATGATTCTTTTGATGCTTAAACATTTATTGAAATAAAAATAAACGAAATCTTGAACATGAATATTTAAATTAATTAAATATTATTGTAGAACCAAAGTATTAACTGTGATTTTAAAATAATTGAAAGGAAAATTGAATATACCAATATTATTTTATCCTGAGTATTTTAAAATTGTAATTGAGTATAGAATATGTATATCTGACCAATGGCGTAGTGATTAAAACGCCGCCTTTCATGTGGAAGGTCTCGGGTTCAAACCCCGGTCAGATCATATCTAATAAAAAAATATCGTAAAATTGTATAATTATATCGTAATAGTTTATATCGTAATATAAAATAAGATTTAATAAAAATATATAAATAATTCTTGTGTAAGATTATAGAGGGCGGCACAAAGCTAACATTTGTTCATTCATATTTCATTACCTTATACAATAGCTACAGCCGAGTAATCAACGGCTTAGTGAATATTATGATTAAAGAAACTGAAGCCTAGTTTAAAATAGAAACTTGGTGAATGCCCTATACTCCTTAAAGGAGTGGAAAAGGAAAATAATATATTTAGAGTATTTGACATTTTTTGCCACTTCTAGGTGCTCAGCGAGTAAACAACTTTGCAGAAATATATTTTAAACATATTGTTTTTTTTTTTTAAGTGGGTCTTTTAATAGTAAATAAATTTTTTAAAAAGTGGCCACTTACTAACTTCAAATATATGCAGCTCTTTGCAAAAAAAAACTGATCAATGCCGGAAAGTTCTGAATCTTACAATTACATTCAGAGTTTTCGGTATGACGATATTTTGAAAACTATACTTAAGGGAATAAAGGAAACATACTTTGCATCTTTATCACTTTTATTTAAACGTGTACATTAGGAAATCAAATAGTTCTGTTCGAGATCAGAATAAATTTTCGGGGATAACAAAAAATTAAAAAATTTCGAATATAATGTTTTTATATATGTATATATAGTCTACCAAGCAACTTTGTAAAATGTACATTTAAATACGTTTCACATTTTTTGACAGACAATTGTAAATTTTTTTAAGGCATTTTTGCAAAAGTATTTTATCTCTTCTAGCATTTATACTGTCATTTTTAAATACTTTGCAATACCGAGCTACTTTATTTGTTAATACTTTGACTATTTGAAATTACCATTTGTATAATTATTACTTTTTAAACTTTTTAAAAAATAAAAGTTCAGATTTTTAATAATATATTTTCGAATACATAAATACCTTTTAATAATTGTGTAATACCAGCTATATTTTTAATGTTGAATATTACCCATTTGTTATCCCAATTCTATCTATTTCGTGGAGTACTATTGACGATAGCCAAATGCACTTAATAAATATACTTACATCTTAATATTAATTGTCATTTAGTTATTTAAATTTTTTGATTGGTTTGGAAAGGTTGTTACTTATAAAACTGCAACTTAGTGCTTTTTAAACTTTTATAAGTAAATTTTTTATAGCCTATCTACAATGACGCTCTCATTACGTAGTCAACAAAGGAGTGTCCACAATGAAATGTACATGACAGCGTTTTTTGATATTGTTTTGTTTACAAATTTCATGAATTAAAATATATTGAATAGTTTAAAGTTTATTATACCCGTATGACTATATAGGCAAAGGGTATAATAAATTTGCCATTACGTTTGTGACGCAGAGAAGGAGGGGGGGTAGATATAGACTCAAGTGTATGGATGGGATCAGAATCGAAAAAAAAATCGATTTAGCTATGTATGTCCGTCCGTCTGTCCGTCTGTCCGTCCGTCTGTCCGTCCGTCCGCACGATAACTCAAAAACTAAAGGAGCTAAGATCTTGAAATTTTCCCAAATTAGTTTTTTTGCAATAGCCGTCATCGCTATTTAAATCCAGCCATTTTGGTTCATGGGTTCGGGTAGCTGCCATGCAACTTCCTTTTTTGTATGAGTATTTCTCTGTACCTATTACAGCTACGTGTCTGAAATTTTGGCAAAAGTAGTTTAGTTTTATTGCCAAAGTTTCTGCAAAATTTGGTTGGTCTGATGCAATGAGTTCGAGTAGCTGTCATACAACTTCTTATTTTATATGAGTATTACTCTATACCTATTAAAGCTGGGTATCTGAAATTTAGCCAAAAATAGTTTAGTGTAATGGCCAAAGTTTCTGCAAAATTTGGTTGGTCTGATGCAAAGGGTTCGAGTAGCTGCCATACAACTTCTTATTTTATATGAGCATTACTCTATATCTATTGAAGTTGGGTGTCTGAAATTTTGCCAAAAATAGTTTAGTGTAATGGCCAAAGTTACTGCAAAATTTGGTTGGTCTACTGCCAAGGGTTCGAGTAGCTGCCATACAACTCCTTCTTTTATAAGAGCATTACACTACACCTAATAAAGCTGGTATGTTTGAAATTTTGCCAAAAGTAATTAATGTTTACAATAATAATGATATAATGTTTATATAACGGTCATACGGGTATCCCAGAGTTGACACAGTCTACTCTACTACACTCTTCCTCGTTTTTTAGCTATTTTGAATAATGGTTTGATATTATTTAATCCAAGATAAAAAAAAAAAATTAATAATTTTACTAATTTTTATACCCGTATGAATATATAGTCAAAGGGTATAATAAATTTGCCATTACATTTGTGACGCAGAGAAGGAGGGGGGGGGTAGATATAGACTCAAGTGTATGGATCGGATCAGAATCGAAAAATAAATTGATTTAGCTATGTATGTCCGTCCGTCCGTCCGTCTGTCCGTCCGCACGATAACTCAAAAACTATAGGAGCTAGAATCTTGAAATTTTCGCAAATTCGTTTTTTTGCTATAGCCGTCATCGCTATTTAAATCCAGCCATTTTGGTCCATGGGTTCGGGTAGCTGCCATACAACTTATTTTTTTATATGAGTATTACTCTGTACCTATAACAGCTGCGTATCTGAAATTTTGCCAAAAGTAGTTTAGTTAAATGGTCAAAGTTTCTGCAAAATTTGGTTGGTCTACTGCAGTGGGTTCGAGTAGCTGCCATATAACTTCTAATTTTATATGAGCATTACTCTCCACCTAATGAAGCTGGGTGTCTGAAATTTTGCTAAAAGTAGTTTAGTGTAATGGTCAAAGTTACGGCAAAATTTGGTTGGTCTACTATAGAAGGTTCGAGTAGCTGCCATACAACTCCTTCTTTTATATGAGCATTACACTACACCTAATGAAGCTGGGTGTCTGAAATTTTGCCAAAAATAGTTTAGTGTAATGGCCAAAGTTACATCTAAATTTGGTTGGTCTACTGCAGAGGGTTCGAGTAGCTGCCATACAACTTAATCTTTTATATGAGTATTCCACTACACCTAATAAAGCTGTATGTTTGAAATTTTGCCAAAAGTAATTAATCGGATGATATAATGTTTATGTTACGGTCATACGGGTATCCCAGAGTTGACGCAGTCTACTCTACTACACTTTTCCTCGTTTATTATGATATATTATTTTATCTTTAAAAAAAAAATATTTTTCCAAGTTCAATTATTTGACATTTGAATATGTAGAGAAAGCGAAAAATTTAAAAGTTATCATTTAATTTATATTTATATTCTTTTCTTTAATCATGAATAAAATGAATTTAAAGGTTCGTATGAGTATTGCCATAATTACATATTTATTGTGTGAAGTATTTATAATAATAAATCGAGATGTGAAATATTTATTTTACATGTTGGCAAGGTTTCGCCAACTCTTCTATTGAAAAACATTTTTAAGATAAAATGTAATCTTTAGTGTGAATATAAAGCTCTGAAAAAATTGGGTTCACCATTTTCTTTGACACATTTTAGTCCTGTTATTGAGTTACAATTAAATTATGTAACATTTTATACGTGTATTTCACGTGAATTTAGTCCTTTTTAACATGAAATATGTCTATTTTCAAAACAATTTGGTCTTATTTCAAATAAAATTGATTAAAAA
Source organism: Dolichopus griseipennis (assembly GCA_963082915.1). Classification (NCBI taxonomy): domain Eukaryota; kingdom Metazoa; phylum Arthropoda; class Insecta; order Diptera; family Dolichopodidae; genus Dolichopus; species Dolichopus griseipennis. Next base: position 312,437,569 of record OY720441.1, on the reverse strand, counting down.
TTTTTAAATGAAATTGATCTTTTTTCAAATTAATTTGTTTTTTTTTTTAAAAATGTCCCCGTGCCTTGGGATCCTGATGTCGGACCACTAGACAATTAAATTTTTGAGGGCTATTTTTTGTGGCGGACTTAAGGGTCTTACTTTTTCCAATATACTGCTATGAATGATGGATCCCAAGAAACAAGGCTACAAGATAAATATAATTTGAACATTTCAGACTATTTCTATTTGAAGACCAAATTCGTTTAAAAATAGTCAAATTTCATGTAGAAAAGGATCAAGTTCACGTGAAAAGAGTATATAAAAATAATTATATATAATTTTAAATAAAAATTGAAAATTCATGAAAAACAATTTTGAGCATGAAGGACTTATATAAAATTTGACATAAGTGTTTATTTAATGATTAAATGATTTCTTAAATATAAATTCAGCTATAGATTTTTTTAAATTTTATTTAGATTTAAATGAATTTTATTGCTTTCCGGTAAATATTCAAACTTATCGTAGGAATTTCAATGGAAGCTATAAATAACGCCTATAATAACTTTGTTTTTTTATACGGAGTTATCAGTTCATGGTTTTAATTATATAAGTTATTTCGATTTACATTTTAAATCACTGTTACCTTAATTATTCCTAAGTTGAAAATCAAATTAATTTCCTTTAAAAAATTAAAACATTTGTACAATTAAAACATTTTTATTATATAAAAAAGCTAAACTTAGATAGAAATGTAAAATAAATTGGTGTAAACCGCAAAAACAAAGAATAACAAAATCAAAAACCTATTATTTATTTTAATTGTTCTCTGTTATTTAAAAAAGAAATTGCAAAATATCTTTGCTTTAATTAAAATTAGTTGTATAGAGGTAAAAAATCAATGATAGAGAAAATTAAAAATTTCATTATTTTTTGTTGTAATTTCCACAGAAAATTGTCTTGTTTTTTTTTGTAAACCAAGTACGGATTTTTTGTTTTAATATATATAATAAAAATAATGTAAAACGTTTGGTGCAACGTCATAGCTCCTATGGTCATAAGTTCTTTAGGAACTTATGACTCATTTAGTGGGACATAAGTTCCTTAGAGACATTTGACTCATTTTAAAATATTTACGTGGGACATAACTCCCTTGACAAGTGTGTCGTAAGTTCCTTTTTGAAGTTATGACACATTAAGTGAGTTATAACACCCTTTATTAATTTGTGAGTTACAACATCATATTACTAAAATTCTGTCATTGTGCTATACATATATCAAAATATTTAAGTCAAAATTTATTTTGAAATAAAGTCTTTTCCGATTATATAAGTAAAATATTATATGTAAAACAATATCGATTTATATATTTGTCTACACGAGATTCCGTATTAGGAAGTATATTTAAGTTGGTTAAAAAATCAAAGTTGACCCATTGTAGTCACCCATAGTAGTGACCATAGTTTTTCCATAGTATTTATGAATTCATGTATGCAAGTCTTTGCTTACAAAATCCCTTTTTTTTCAAATCAGTCTTTCGAAATGTAGTTTATATGTAAAATCCTTCTTTTTTTCTTAATTTTGAAAAAAGGGTATACTCTGATTTCGAACCCTACTAGTTCAAGAAAATATATATACCCGTAAATGTCAATGACGTTACATAATTAAAATTAATATTTGCTTAAATATTATTAATAACCCCTCAGCTTAGAACAGCGATATATGTCCCACTAAATGAGTTATAAGTCCCTAAGTGAATTATGACCATGGGAGTTATGACCCTGCACCAAAACATTTGAATAAAAAAACTAGAGTTTTAGTTGATTAGTAAAACAATAGACGTTGTTTTACAATTCAGTTATTATACAGCATTTAAATTAAGGTATATAAACTTTTAGTCTTGTATAATTGGTTCCGCTTTAATACAATTAAAACTTAACGCTAGCTGAAGTTACTAATTTTATTCTAGGCACAATTTCAGGGACACTCTTACTTGATTAGTACTCTAAATGATTAATTGAAATCTGAAGTTCTGTGATACTCCTGTATATCCAAAGTATTAATTATAGTTCAATATTGAAGTGATCTGTTTAAAAGAATTTAAATATATTATTTAGTTTTTAAATTTATTATTTGGATTTTATTATATAGTTTTTAATTAAAAGTTTAATAAAATTTTTTTTAAAAATTTCTTGAGAAAATTGAAAGAATTAATTGAAATAAATTGAAGTGTTTGAGATAAAATCAAGTAAAAATCATGTTATTGAACTTTAATAATAGATTTCAATATTTGAAACTTAACCTTCTTAATTGGGTAAAATAAAAATTCAATTTATTTATTTCATATAATGCAACTATAGCACTATTTTGATTTCATTTCAACATTAGTTTCGTTTGTTCTAGTTGAATTACTTAACATATTATTTACTATAGAAGTCTTTTCAATGTATGCATATATACATATATAAAATTATAGTCCTTTCCAAAGTATCTATAAATATATTAAAGTTTTATATAAATATATATATGGAGAAGAGTATATTAAATTGTACAAAATATCATTGAATATTTTTACAAGAGGGACATTTTCTATTTTTGTTTTGTAATTTGGTTTTTCTCTGTAACTGAAAAGTCACGTTTTTCTGTAATGCGACACGACCCTATTGATGACGGCACTAAACAGATGCCAACATTTTTTTTTTTATTTTCGTTTTCTTTCAAGTCAGACTAAAATTATTTATTTTCATTTTTTTTTTACCGTTATTTTTCAATTTTATTTTGTAATATTTTTATCGACGTTTAGTGCACTCATCACTTTACAGTGATTTTCAAACTGTTATTAAAAAAAAAAAATTTAATTAGTAATTAATTAATATATATAATTGAATATTATTTATTTTTAGTTAAGTTTAGAAAAATATTGAAATGGAAGAATCTAAAATAGTGAACCTTCTATTCAAGTATTGAGGTACAGGTATATATTAAATTCTTACCCTTATAAGGCCTTTTATTTTTTAAATCTAAGAAAAGCATGAACTGTCAAAAAAAATATCGTGTTTATTTTATATCGTGTTGCGCTCTCAGCGCTCATAGCTTGTGATTCGTATTTTTTTTTTAAGTCAGAGCGCGCTCAGTGCTTGCTCTACGTGCTCAGTTAAAATATTTCGAGTATGGCTTTATTAATATTATTACACTGATACGTCATTAAAATGTATACACAAAAACTAATCGCAATTCATAATATGCAACTCTAATAAGATATTGATTTTACAATATTAATGGTAAAATATTGAGTTATTTTGTATTTGTGCAACTCTTTATTAAAACCTAGAAAATTATTAGTTTTTACATATGCATGATGCATTTAAAAAAACTTAACTAATGGACAATCCATTTTTCCGTGTTGTTAAGCTTTGTCAGACGGACATTGCACCCTTTAGTCGGGAATAGTTTAAATCTTCAATATTTTAAATTTTCTATTTACGTTAACTAAAGCCTTTTTTATTTCAACTTAATATTTTCTATTTAAACTATACACATATTTTTAGATAATTTAATTAATGTACATATATATATGTGTGTGTGTTTATATATAAAAATTGATTTACAGAAATATAGAATCTTCATTGAAAAAAGAAAAATGTCTTTAAATAAAGTAAAAAATCTTCATTGGGATAAAAATTTTTTCATTTAAAATAATAATACATACTCTACTATAATGATATGTTTAAAATCTTCTATATAAATATTGTGATATTATACGTACTGGACATTAGTTTTAAAGCTTGAAATAAATGCGTGTTAAATTATTTCGTTAATTAAAGTCAATATTTATTTTATTTATTGATAATTTATAGGTTTAATTAATTTAATAATGGAATTGGCGGGAAATTAAAAAAATGCAATGAATACAATATTTTGACAATTAAAATTGGTTTACGTGGCGTTTAAAATTTTTGCATTATTTACTTGTCACTTCCATGTATGACTTTTAATTTAGTAAAGTATATATTGAATTTAAAATATAATAATATTGAAATTAAAATACAAAGCTTTTAGTTTTATTAGAATAGGCATCATCTGGTTCAGCTATTTTACGCATTATACGTTATTTTATTTACAGTTTTGAAAACTCTTTTTATGTTGTGTATGACATTTGTATTAAAACATGAATACTTATTTTCTTTGTGTTTTGTCTATGGTTGTTTTTTTATTGTCTCATGTTTTTTGTTGTTCTATTGGAAACACATAAAAATTTTTTTAACAAGTTTTCAAACTACTTCACTTTACTAGTAAAGAAATTGTTAGTTAGTCAGGTATATATACTGAGTATAAATATAATGGGGTACGGACAACAAGCATCCATGTTTATTAGTTTCTTAAGGACATAAAGTATTTCAATAGTTCTAATATTATACTTGTTTTATTTTTTGGTAATAATTTTTTTTTTTTTAATCTTAATCTTTTGCCAAGTTATTGAAAGTTTAGTATTTTTACTTTTGACTCTTTATAAATGGTACAAAATAAATATACGAAAAATAAAAAATAAAATTTTGTTCTTGAAAAATTTTCAATTTCTATAAAATGACATGTAGTTTATGAAACTATAAACCAAAAGATTTTATATAAATATAAATTAAGGTTTCTTGGTGGTGTAGTGGGCAGGCCATAACAGAGGGTGGGCCATGAGGGCCATTTGGCTCAGGCCCCGAGTTGTGAAAGGGCCTCTATTTATTTCCTAATTTGATCACAGTAGGTGCGGAAAAATTAAGTTGAAATATTATTTTGAGTATTAATTTATTTTATTTTAACCAAAGATTTATAAAATATAACGAAACAAAAGTTATAGTAAAAATTTCAAGTTATTGTTATATGTATGTACAAAACTTTTTTACGGAGTAGGCCAATTGCATAAAAAAGAATATGTTGAACTCTGAAAAATTCAAAAAAATTTTAACATAGTAAGCCAATTGCATAAAAAAGAATATTTAATTTTCAATTATTAAAAATTTAACTATATTTCCTATTCAGTACAGTTTTAATTTTCCTATTGAGTATAGCTTTTGGTTCCGTATATAAATTTTAGTGATTTTAACCAGACTTTTGGATTCCTTTGAACTTTTCAAACTTCATCAGATGAGGAAATAAAATCGAGAGCAAAAAATATGCACTTAAAATATCCAAAGAAAATTTCAAATGAAATATGTGATGAAATGATATTTTTAAAAAATATTTTTGAAGTAAACTTTGATATAGAATCATCTCCAGCTAAGTTGCTGCTAAACATTTTAGAAAAAAACCTAATTGGATTGTTTCCAAATATATCAACAGCTTTAAGAATATTTTTAAGTTTACCTGCCTCCGTTGCTTCAGCGGAACGCAGTTTCAGTGTGTTGAAAAGGGTTAAAAATTTTTACAGATCTGCAATGAGCCAAGAACGGTTGAATGGGCTATTAATTTTACATATAAATTCAGATATTGCACAAAATATTGATTTTTCAACTATTATAAAAGATTTTGCTACAACTAAAGCTCGAAAAGCTTATTTGTAATTTAATTATTAATTTCATACTTTTTAAATAAATTAAAAATAATAAAAGAACTATGTAAATTTGTTTTTTTTACTCAAACAAGAGGCCCCATATTTTTTATTGGCCTGGGCCCCCTCTCAGCTCTGCAAGGCCTTGGTAGTGGGTACATTAACTTGTGTATGGTGTTTGTAACCATTTAAAAGGAAGTAAGCAAAATTTGAAAGTATTTATATATATTCTTGATCAGCGTCACCTAAGATGACAATTTAACGATGTCTGTTCTTCTGTTCGAATGTCCGTTCGCATGATAGTACAAAAAATAACTCTCGGAAATTGGCGAAATAAGATCTTACCTTCTGAAAGCTGAATCCTAATGAGCCATAACCGCTAACTGCTCAACTACCGTAGGTACGTGTTGGAGCAGGGGATCATATTATATTCGTGTTATTAAAATTGATCATAATTAATTCCACATATAATTTAAACAGGAGATAGTACTAGGCCTTATAATATGTAGAAACGTCTTAGATTTTCAATAGATACAATTCTATTTTTGTCTATATTGTTTATATTTTGTCTATGTAATATTTTGCATTAGAGTTATATGGTATTCTATATATGTGAGTTATATTATTCAATTAAATTATTTGTTAATATTTAAATGAACTCCTTTTTTTGTATCTGTTACTGCTTTAGGCAGCATGTGGCTTCAAAAACTCTTTAATATTATCTGTTTGACGCTTTCTCTTTGATTAGGATCTAGGACAAATCACATCTACTGATTTCTTTTAAAACAGCAGTTCGATTTTATGTTATTAAAGGTCTATTTCTTGTTCTAGAACCTTCTTGTAGGTTTCAACATATTGAAATCTAGTTGTGTAATTTAATTAAACTAGTATGAGGTTTAGTCAAAAGTAATAAAATATGTACTCAGCGCATATTAAATGTATAAATAATGTATTAAAAATGTGTATTTATTTTTATTTTTCTTAAAACTAACTTAAAAAATAAATGAAAATTAAATTAAATTTTGAAACAGAAATTATGTAAAATTTTATTATCGGTGGTTATATATAATAAATTCAGTATGAAAAAATTAAAAAATATATTAAAATATCTGCAAATTAATCAAAAGTCTAACAATAAATGAAAAAAAATTAAACTTTTCTAGGAGTTCTCCTTCAAAATTTTCATAAGTCTCTATAACAAAACACTATATTTGTCTTACATTAATTTGTAAAAGGTGCAACAATGTTATAAAATGTTATAAAACAGATCATTTTTTTTTAAAACAAGATAATATATAACTTTTATAAATTTATATATGCTTTTAAATATCCTTTATGAAATCAAAAGATGAAATGCTCCATTAAAGATACATATATACATTTTGAAAAAAGTGGCAAAAATAATTGAGGTATAATGATTTGATCATATGCTGGCCTGAAATTTACTTCAGGAGAAATCGTTACTTCGTAAAAGGCACATTCCTAGTTTCCATTTGCAAAACCCATTTCGTCTAAAAAAATGCTTATATCTTCTAAATTCTACAAAAAATACAAAATAAATAATTGTTTGTTTTATAAATTCTTATATCTTCTAAACGCTTTAGTATAGGCATACACTATGTACGCACAAATAATAGAAAAAATTAGAGATGTAAAAATATTTAGGGAGTTTCTTGGGCAAATTTTGAAAAATATGACTTTTAGAGAAAGATGTTAAACATTTTTTTTTTGCAACAATTTTCAACTTTGAACTACAATATCTCCAAAACGGCAGCCAAATATTCTCCAGACTCTTATCTTAATTAATAGCATTAGAATACAAATATATCAAACAGATCGCTAGATAAAACGGTTTTTATAAAATAGACTAGAATAACAAGGATACTTTCAAATGTAGTTTTCGTCCTTAAAGGATAATATGCGCCATTATACCTATATATTTTTTGAAGCTGGCAACACCAGCTATCTTTTATGTATAATCATTTGGTCCTACGTGGATACTACTAAAACCTCAGAAAATTATTTTTCAGTATCTATCAATTATTTTTTATTTTTATATTAGAATTTACTATTGAATAAACAAAGATATTTTTATATTTTACATTAATATTTATGTTTTTCTTTTTAAATTTTAGTTTTAGTACTTCTTACTAAACGTCTTGTATATTTTCAAAATATTATTACTGATTTTTTTATCATTTTATATTATAATAAATGAGATCATTTCCATGTTATAGAGTATTATGTTGAAATGCGCAAGACCAATATACAAGCTCTATTTAAATTAACTTTGCATATCAAAAAAAAATCTTAAATTTTGCTTTATCAATGAAATATTACAAATAAAATTGGGATGTAATAAGTCGATTGTGATAGAGTTTATGATTATTTTTTGTATTAAAGGAACAAAAATTAAAAACATGAAACAAAATAACAAATTTTTCACCCGCTTAATCGTGGAAGCTGTTTTTGACAATCTTCGCGATGAAGAGACTTGAAAATTTATATACCTGCAGTATAGATTCCGGTGAGAGTACTTGAGTTTAAAATAATAAAATAATAATACAATATAATATTTTTAAATTTTTAAATTTTATTCCATTAATAATATTTTGATAAATCATAGAGATTCAATCAAAAACATAGAGTTAATATCTTAAGAAATTTTTTTTTAATAATTTGTGTAAATAAAAAAAAAAACTTTAGCATTTCAATTCCCAGTAGACATTATTTATAATATAAAAAGTTGTAAACGTTTAAAATTTTTCCATATTATATATTATGGTGTCTATTCCAATATTCCTGCGGAACGTGTCCGCCACGCAGCTGTGGAGAAATATTTGTATTCAGCTAATCGTAAAAATTTTCGTTTCGCGCTGAGTTAAAATCAGCTGAGTTTTATATTTTATAACTGTCATTGACAGATTATAAAATTTATTAATTATTTTTCTTGTTAATTTTTATACAGAATTTTTGTATAAAATATTTTGTTTGATAAATAAAATAAATAAAATGGATAGTTTTGCAAAAAATTATTTAGCAAAAAGTTAAAAAAAAAAAAAGAAGATGATTCAATTTTATATTTAACTTACATTTTATTTGTTCCGCAGCACAAGTATTGCGGAAAAATATTTTTATGAAATGAAAGAAAAATCACGTAGCGTTTAGTAGAGTACCAAAAAAACGTAATCAGCAAAATTGCGGAGACTTCATCGAGTGACGTTTAGTGAAATGGGAATTTTTGACATACTGTGGACAATTTCGATCGTAACGTTTTTTGGAATAGGCACGATATGTATATAAAATGAAAATATGACTTTTATATAATATATTAATTCATATACCTTTATAATTTTACATATCTGTTAATTTTAATTTCTATTGTTCTGAATGTATATGTACATAAATTAAAGATTAAATTTTATTTTGGAATTGGAAATTAATAACAAAAATTTTTTTTATTTTAATTTTTTAATTTTTCCGTATATATGATAATTGCTCTGCTGTTACATTAAGAAGACAAGGTACAGGGTAATTTTCATTTCATATTCAAAATATTTTGTATGAGAATTGATGATTATGAATTTTGCAAAAAGTTATCAAATCCAAAGTTCTTTAGAATCCGAATAAAATAATTTAGTTTTAAATTGTAATCATTTTTGAGTTGAAAATTAAAAATTATTTGTTTATCTGGGAGTTTTTCTTTTCAAATTTGAACCCAGTGAGGAATGGTTGGTAGCTTATTAAATTCAAAAACTAGATAAAAGGTTTTTTCATAAATAAATATGTATTTTTACATTAAATGACAATATAATTTATTAATATTTGTTAAATTTGCACTTCGTACTGCTTTTTCACACAATATTTTTGCTTTGGAACACTTTTTACAATTGCAACTCCTGACTTCGATTTTTAGAAAATTTGTTTTCGTTTTAAAGTCAAAGGCCAATTCCTAAAATTCAGAATAAAAGAGAATTTATTAATAAATTTTAAATAAATAAAAAACCAAATATAATTACACAATCTTTTTTCGTTCGTAAAATAATAAATAATGTCTCTAAGATAGGTAAATTTTTAATAAATATTTTAATAAATTTATCAAATAATTCAATATTAAAACCAAACAAATATATGTCTAATGTTTCTATAGAGGGGCAATTTTCAGTCATTATTATAAATTCACTTAAATCGGTATTTTCAAATTGATATTCTATAGATAAACGTAATATTTTTAAATTTTTAAATTTAATTCCATTAATAATTATATTTTGATTAATCATAGTATTAGTCAAATCTAAGTAAGTAAGTTTTTCTAGTTCTGACAAAGCATATCCGGTTTTTTCTTTTGTTATCAAATTTCTTCCGGTAAATCCATATTCAGTCATCTAAAATAAAAAAAATATTTTTTAATATTATTTAAATATATTTATAAATATTTAATTTGCGAAATTTATAATACCTCTAAGCATGTATCTAAAAATAATTCGTTTAAATTTTTACAATTCTTAATAATCGACTGAATTCCAGTATCATTTATTGTTGAATTACAATCCAGATGCAATACACGAAGATCATGACAATTTTCAGCTACATAAATACAAGCTTTGTCGCTCATATTTATACCTTTAAATATCTCTAATTTATAATTAAAATTTGGTAAATCTTCAATTACTTCACCCAAACATGTTAAACTTTTTAGATTTCTTAATTGCAAAATTTGAAATATTGGAAAATCTTTAGATTTAACATCCAATATATTTATGGTTTTTAAATTTTGTAATTTTTCTAATATTTCGATTGCACTGACATTCTTTAAACAACAAGCAGAAAGTGTTAATTTTTGAATAGTTGTTTGGGTTTTTAGAAAATTTATAACTTTTGCAGCAACAGTATCACAATTGCATTCAAAATGAAATTCTTCTAACATTAAATTTGACTTGTATAGTAGTATGTTTTCTAAAATTTTTAAATCTTTTAAATAGCATTTAATAATTAAAATTTTTAAAGTATTTTCACTGTTTTTAATAATGTGCATAAGATGTGAATGAATTTCATCATAATCTTTTATAATTATATCTAATTTAGTTAAATTTTCAATACGAGAAAATAATATTATATTATGATAATCTTTAAAACTCAAAGATTTTAAATTTTTAGATATTGTATTAGAAATTTTTTCAGAATATTCTAACATATTTTCGAAACGATATTTTGTCCAAACTTGACTCGGATCATTGAAATGTTTTAAATTTTTCAAATTTTGTAAAATTTTTAAAAATGTTTCAAATTTAATTGAATGTGAATATTCTTGAAATGTTAGAAATTTTATATTTAAATAAATATTTGGTATCGAAAAGAATTCCATTAATTTGTCTACAGCTAAATTCTCAAAAAAATATAATTGTATATTTTGAAATTTTGTTTTAGAATTTTTAAATGTATTAATAATTGAATTATTTAAAAAAGTAAATTTTAAAACTGATCTTTCTAAATATTCTGAAGAATTATTTGATGCATTAAACAATTGATGACATGTTAATCGTACTCTATTAATTTCATTTACATCCAAATATTTGAAAATTTCGATGATCACCTAAAAAATACAAAAAAAAAATATTATTTAATTTAATATTAATTTTTATTTTTGTAATATGAACTGAATACCTCCAAAGGTAAATCACTTAAAAGAACCATTGTTTAATAATATTAAATAAAATTTTTAACGTTCTCAAAAATTTTTGATATTATGAAAGACGTTTTTCATTTCATAATTCCAATACAAATTCTAATTTCAAAATTACTTATAATAAAGCAACAAGTACTTTAAAAGTTTATGATTGTATTAATTTGTTTTCTTGTTTTTAAATTGAGAGATACTCAATTTACGACTTTCGTGACGTCACGACTTTTGAGTAGTATAATATTATATTAACTCTCAATTCTCATCATAATCATTTTTATTTCAAAAAAAAACAACAACAAATTATAATAAAGTTATTAAAAATTTCTGAGAATCTCTAATTTTCTCTCAGTATATTCATATTGGCATCATAAAAAAAACAGTATCACGTCACTTTCACTTCTAAATTTTATTAGAATTAAAATTCGTAAATATCGAAAATATATCTAATATAATTTTATATTAATAACACTATTTATTTTGTATTTTTAAATTAAAAATTGTATAATGAACAAAACCATTCTAGTATTAAATCAATTTTTATATGTAGGTACTTGTATACTTCTATTTCTTCTACTTCAATGGTGTAAAGTTTCTCGCTCTGTCTAGTTATTACTAATTTTAATCATTTTATATATTAAAATATCTTGCTTTCAATGTCATTTCATGTTTTCAAATATATTTGCTCAAAAATAATACAATACACAAGCTCTGTAGGAAAATACTTCGTATATCAGAAAATATTTTTATATTTTACTTATTCAGTATTATTTTAATAAGATTTTAGTTTAGTTGTTTGTATAAAAATAATGCGTACTAAATTCTATCTTTATATTTATTTTTACTATATTTTAAGAAGTGTATCGTTAGGTTCTTCGTTTAGTTTATTTTGGTATGATAATGATAATGTTAGTTTATTTAGACTCATAACAATCTTTAAGTTATTTTCTTTCCGTAAATTCTTCGTGTGTTTATTCTTAGCACATTTTCAAAAAATTTTTTAAAAATATGCTTATATAGCTTCACTCTTTCCGTTCGTCCGTCCGTTTCAATCTGCAAACGGCAAAAGATAACTAGTTTTATAAACTTTAGGAATATTTAAAAGGCAAATGTTTAGAGTTGCCATACGGTACTAAAATTTACCATTATGCAAAACTCAATTTTTGCAGAATTTTTGGGCCCACATATCTTCTAAACTGTTAAAGCTAGGGTCTTGAAATGTTGACAAGTTACATCCTCAGAAATTAGTAGGAGTTGCTTAACAAAATTGTTTTGTCACGTATGCTTAAGATTTTTCTTAAATTTGAGAGGGGTTCTTTAAATTGAACAAATTGTCTCTTAGTTTTAACCATTTTTGCTTAGATAATAAAATTCTAGGTAAAATTCCAAATTTTTGGTGGAGTTCACAATTGATTTCCAAGAACCTAAAAAATGGATGGGTGGGGACAGGAGGAAATGAGCTGATCCATCATAAGTTTGCTAAGCAAACATTTGAGGACCTTCCCCATTGAAGAGCTACTAGGTCTTGAAAATTAAAACTTTTATGTTTTTATAAAACAGTAACTTATTCACCAGTGTATGTTTTTCCAAAATTAAACATTAACATTGAAGCTCCAACATTATATTTCGCATTTGTTAACAGGTTTTCTTGAGTGCATTGGGATTATATTCTAAGTAATGATTTCACTATTAGTCGATGATAAAATACAATGATACAATACTCAATAAGAAACCCTATATAATTTTGAAAATGTGCTTTTTAAAAGCCCTTGGTTTATTTCATCACTTGTTTGATATTGTTATCAAAATAATACAAGTTTATTTTTTAGTCCTTTTATTTAATAAATTTATTTTTATTTTATACCCCCATATTTTGATTATATAATTTATTGAATATTGTTATTTTAACAAATTGTTTTCAAGTCTAACAGGCAATATTCCACTTTATTCCATATGTATTTGTTTTAACTTTGAATTCAATTAAGATACAAAAAAAAGGGATCAATAAATACTATCGAATATTATAACTATTAATATTATTTATTAAATTAATAAATAATATTTAAATAAAAAGGGGAGTATACTTAAAATGGTTGTACTTAATTAGTGTTATCTTTGATTATCAAGTGGATCAAGATTCCTAAATAAATAATATTAATATATTTTATGAAAAAGTAACTGCACCAAAATCCCTTTAATTTAATTGAATTCTAGAAAAATCTAAGAATTAGATCGTTAACTATAAGTGCTTCCAATTTTCGAAAGAAATTTAAAAAATAAATAGAAATAATTAAAAAAAGATCGAATGATATTGGAGTTTCTTGATCTTCTTATGACCTGATGTCAGTAAGTTTGACATTAGACCTTATCTGACGGATAGCTCAGGGTTAAAGTGGCAGCTTTTTAATCGAAAGTCTCGTGTTCAAACCCAGCTCGGATCTTATCCAATTAAAAATATGGTGTATGTTATAATAGTTTAATAAAAAGTTCACATGCCAAATAGGCAAAGGACTATTATAGTATTAGGTAATATTTACTATTTTACTCCGCCTTGGTAATAATAAAAAAATTAACTAAAAACCTTTTGAATAAATTGAATAATTTCTTTTATTTTATTTTATAAAAATTAACAAACAAATAATACTGTTAAAAAATTTCAAAAATATTTGGATATTTTATTATTAACGAAGAATCATTAGCTCTTTTGTGAATTTTGATGGAGACAACCTGAGCTCTTTTTCTAATTTTAAAACCTCTAATAATTCTCTATATGTAGAAATTTCAAGATGCTTATTTTGCAGTTCCAGATTCCTTTTTTTCAAAGCTTCAATGTCGATATCTTCCATTACACATCCTTTAAAATATTAAATAATTAAACAATGAATACAGTTTAAATATGAAAGTATAAATAATAAATTTTCATACTTGAAGGGACTGAATTATGTTCTATGAATATTTCATTATCATTATCTTGAATTGGATCTGACCGGCTCGAATCTGGATCATCCTTTATTTCTTCCTGAGTCAAAGACTCTTCTGCATCTGGTGCCTGTTGTATTGGTGATTGCTTTCCAATTATTTCCAAAACCAAATGGTCAACTTCATTCAGTTTTTTAGATGAACTTCCAGCACTTCCAGTTTTCTTCTAAAGAATAAAAAATAATCAAAATACTGCACATATTGTATGGTAAACTTATTTTACCAAAGTGGATTTTTTCAAATTTTGCCACAAAACATCCCGGCAATAAAAAATTTTTTTGTCGCAATTGTAAAGTCCCAGACCAACAGCATAATTGTGAATTTTTACCCATTCTTTCTTTTTATCTTCCTTAGTTACCTTATCTGAGAACTTCCCGAATAATATTTCTTTAGATTCCCGAATTTCCATCAAAATGGCTTTTTTCAAACTTTCTCTAGTCATAACTGAATACCTTTCAAAAACAAGTTATCCATAAAATACATTTTAATTTTATTATAACGTTATTTAAGCTTAACTTCGAAAAAATCCTTTAAATTTAGATACTTTTAAATAATTTTTAAATATATAATTACAAAATCTAACAAGTAATATATTAAAGCAAAAAGATCCATTAAAATTAAACTTATAAATAAACGAAAAATAAATTCAACTTGTAAATGAACGAAGAAATATAATTGATTACAAGTGTAAAATTGCTAAAAATAAATTAAGTATTTTTAGATGTTCATAAAACTGGTTTTGTAAATTATAATTGTATTTTAATGTTTATAAGTGAAATTTCAAAATTTACAAGTTTTGAATAATGCAGCACCTATTAAAAATAAATTATACTTATAAGTATACGTAAAAAATTCCTTGAAATAATAATTTAAAAAATATTTTATTTCATAAGAAACAAGTAAATAAGTATTCCAGAATTGTGAACTTGTAAATCTTAAAGACTTTCTGATAAATATAATACTAAATTAACATATTATACTTTACCTACAAACAACTTAAAATATTTAATTTATTATTATCATTTTGACACTTGTTACATCAAATACTTTTAATCGTTCATTTAAAAGTTAAATTTATTATTTTTGAATTAAAATATTTTTTAAATTTAATTTAAATATAATAAAATAATTTGTTAAACAAGTTAACTTACTTTAAATATGAAATAAACTTGTAAACAACTCTACTTTACTTTTTAGACTGTTATAAAATGTCAGTTTTTTACAAGTGTTGTAATTATTGTGTTATAATAAAATATGGTATACATATGAAACAAATTTTTTTTTTACAATACAATGCAAGAAATGAGATAGCATAATTATACAAGTTGTGAATATGCTCACAAGAGAAAAGAGAAAATTATAAAATTTTACAGTATTATATAAGTACTCAATTTTAAATTGTTGTAGTGGTAGAATGTACAGTTATTATAAGATGTATTATTACAATTAAAGAATTCCTATTGCATTACATTACAATTTACAATTTACAAAAATAATGTGAATTGTAAACTAAAAATAATGCGACCACTTTATAATGCTCACACAAAAAAAATACATAAAAAATATGAGAGAGAAAAAGATGCCGGATGGTATTAAGAATTTTATGTCCATGAAAGGAATGACAATTGACAAATCGTAAAATATCAAGTGTAACAAAAATAAAAAATATAATTTAATAAAATATATATAAAGTTATTTATTATTTGCTTATTAATTTATTTATTTTTTTGTTTATAATTACTTCCTTATTACATACAATGTAATAACCGAAAGGGTCAGCCTTGCCTTTACCTTTTATACGGTAAACAATATTAAATGTTACCACCTACTTAAAATTATTAAAAATCCAGATATTTAATGGGTACGTTTAGACGGTGTTTACAGTTAGCACATCTTGTTGTTATACTGCTCAAAAGCATGTCTTAACGTTTGGTATACATGCAACTCGTAAAGCAGCTAAATTTTGGTTAACAAAAATACTAACAGTGTTATAGGGTGTTGACCGCGTTTTCATCGTTTTTAATTTTTTTTTTATAGTAGAAATGAGAAAGTGAGAAAGAAAAAAAAGAAATAACAACTAACGACATCAACAACATGTGAACGTTTAGAATGTATTACAACGTAACTGAAGTTTCTATTATAGAGGATTGGAGCATAAAACTGCAAATAAAACAACAACGTACGTACACCATAGTTGTAATATATAAGTTATTAAATCATTGCATAAAATAATGGTAAAGATATTTTACTAAATAAATTATTCTAAAAAAAAAAAGGGATGAAACTTCCCTGGTCATAAGAAGTATATATACTCCGTGAATTAGTGATACAAAGCTTTTAAAAAATATGTAAGCTTTTTTAACTTTATTTCAAATCTATTTTTAAAAAAAAATTGATGACACAACCGCCCGACTGATACTTGATACACGAAATTTCATTTTAGTTTTATAAAACGCAATTTATAATATGTATTCGTATCTATTTCGCACTTATAATTTATACTTTCTACTTTATAATTTAAATTAATTAACAAAATTCGTATTCGTTATTTGTTAGAAAATATTAATTACATCTTTTGTATCTATTCATGAGTATAAAGAATCACTTATAAATTAAAAATTGCATTATAATTATCCAACATATTGACAAACAAGTATTGGTATAACTGTATTTACTGGATAACTCGTATAAGTATAACAATGTACTAAATAATTGGTATAATAACAATGTACTCGTATTATACCACTCTGGTACACAAAAAATGGTTTAATTAAAAATTATGAAAATTGTAAAACATACTTTAATTTTCGAGCCCTTATAGCTTCTAAACAGGAGGCTTGACAAAAAAATTTTGCTAACCGATACTAATTTTAAGAAGATATGTGTGGCTAAAAATTTTGCAAAAATTGAGTTTTGCATAATGGTGAATTTGAGGACCGTACGGCAACCCTAAACATTGCCTATCCGCGATTAAAATTTCTTTACTCTATTTCAAACGGTGTAAAAGTTTTTGTAAACATACGGACGGACAGAATGAAGCTATATAGACACATTTTTACCAAATTTTTTTAAAATGTACTAAAATAAGAAAGAAGTCTTGAAACTCTCTGGTAACCGTTCGAATACATAACTCCTTGATGACGTTTTGAAGTGAACTTATTTTATTTTTCATTATTTCCGCCTCAAATTTGAAATTGTTTGCAAACTTGGTTCAAAGCTTATATGTCACTTGTCTTCAAGCTTCAAACACTTCTGTCATTACCTGGAAAAAGACATTCAAAATACATGTTTCCTAAATATGAATTGATGTGTGATCATTTTCTATATTAAATGCTCTCTTTATTAAAATTTGCAACCTCCTATAGTAACAATTGAAAATATATATTCTAGTTCCAAAAACCTCTATTACAACTGTACTTAGCTTTGGCCCATGTAATCTTACATAATTTTAATATTAACATCGTAGTTAAATTGGTTTTAAATATATTTAAACTGAGTTCAAAAACTTCTATAGAACCCTAATCGAAAATTAAGCCCTAGAAGAAATTTAAAGTTTTAAAAGCCCTTGTTTTATTATATACTAGCTAATACCCGGTGCGGGTTGTTGCGCCTCTCAATTGAGGTTAAATTTAAGTTGATGTTACTGCAAAAAGTTAACATAAAAATTACACATGGTGTAAATGTTATTTTAAAATGTATTAAAGCAATTCTTTTTAAATGATTTTGACAAACACCAAGCCTGCTAACATACTCAACTCCATTTTCAAGGTGCTTCGCGCATGCAAAATTTGGAGTAATTCTGTCAAACCATTTCGTATTTAAAGTAAAGTAACGAAAAAATCAAAAAAATGAGGCTGTTAATGGAACTCAACAAAAAATGTTTTGAGACTTTCTCTTTGGTCAAAGCAGTATTTTGTAAAATCGGACTAAATTTGGACCCAAAATATTTGACCAACCGTCGGGCCGACATGGGTTAACAAATTCCAAAACTGTTAATAGTGTCAACTCAATTCTCAAGGAGCATCACGTATACAAAATTTGAAGTCAATTAGTCAAACCGTTTCTAATTTAGAGTAAAGTAATGAAAAAACCTTTAAAAAGCTGTTGGGCCGCAATGAGTTAATGGAACTCAACAAAATTTTTTTTGAGGCTTTCTTTTTAGCCAAAGCAGAATTTCGTAAAATTGGACCCAAAATTTTTTTTGACCAACCGTCGAGCCGACATGGATTAACAAATTCCAAAACTGTTATTAGTGCCAACTCAATTCTCAATTTTAAGTCAATCGGTCAAACCGTTTTCATTTTAGGACGAAAAAGTTTAAGTGCTTGCACCACAGCCCCAGCTTGGCGGTCCGTTAGAGCAAAATTTTTAGCCCACGATTTCCTTCCGTACCCAAAAAACCCTATATACAAATTTTCATAAGAATCGGCTAAACAGTTTAGCAGTCTATAAGACACAAACAAACAAACAAACAAACAAACAAACATACAAACAAACTTTGGCTTTTATATATATAGATAGATAGATATATAGATTAACGTCTTAATACTTTAAATGGAAACTTATTTTTAAAATTAATTCAGTTTTTGCCCAATATTCAATAAAATTCAAATAATAGTATTTTTATTACTCATTAGTCATTAGTATTTTTCAAGTATCTTAATACTGGAAATATTTGAAAAATATTTAAAAAGGAATGGCTTCTTAGTTGAAAATTTAAATACTAAACAAGTGATGAAAAAAAACCAAGGGTTTTTAAAAAAGCACATTTTCAAAATTATATTGTATTACATACTGAGTTTAACTTTGGAAATATTTACTTGGAAATAGTTACTACTGACTTATAAAATGTACTGCTAACAGTACATTTTTTATTTAAAAGTTGTTATAGCCTTTCAATGGGGAAGGTTGCCAAATTTCTCAAGAATCTAACTTCAACTCTCCCCTCTCCCTCATCCTCTAGTTTTATAGGTTCTAGGAATTAAATTGTAAATTACACAAAAATTTGGAATTTTACTTAGAATTTTATTATCTAAGCAAAAATGGGTAAAACTAAGAGACACTTTCTTCAATTTAAGGAACCCCTTTTAAATTTAAGAAAAACCTTTAACATATGTTAAAATATAATGTTGGACCTTTAAATTTTGTATATTAATAAAAAAAAAATTGGACAGGTATTCAAGTTACAGGTGCTTAAAAATAGCATAATTTCAATTTTCGGGCCCTTATAGCTCCTAAACAGGGGGCTTGACAAAAAAATTTTGTTAACTGACTCCTACTATTTTTTTAGGATCTAACTTCTCCCAAAATTTCAAGATCCTAGCTTGAACCGTTTAGAAGATATGTGGGGCCAAAAATTTTGCAAAAATTGAGTTTTATATAATGGTAAATTTTAGTACCGTATGGCAACTCTATACATTTAAGCGACATATTTTTGTAAAGCCTATAAAAGCAGCTCTCTAATACCGTTTTTCGATTGAAAATAAACCTAACAGAACTTTTATTATATCAATTTAAATATAGGGCTTTTTTGGAATTTTCAGGGGCTGTAACTTTGTCACCCTTCAAAATTAAGAAAAACCTTTGACACATGTTGAAATATAATTATAGAGCTTTGAATTTTGTCTATCACTAAAAAAAAATTTGGTCAGGTATTCAAGTTACAGGTGTTTAAAAATAGCAAAATTTCAATTTTCGAGCCCTTATAGCTCCTAAATAGGGGGCTTGACAAAAAAATTTTGTTAACCGACTCCTACTAATTTCTAGGTATCTAACTTCTCCCAAAATTTCAAGACCCTAGCTTGAACCGTTCAGAAGATATGTGTGGCCAAAAATTTTGCGAAAATTGAGTTTTGCGTAATGTTAAATTTTAGTACCGTATGGCAACCCTAAACATTTGCCTTTTAAAAATTTATAAAGTTTATGAAACCAGCTATCATTTGCCGTTTTCAGATTGAAAATATATGTAACAGAACTCTTGTTATAACAATTTAAATATAGGGCTTTTTCCAACTTTGAGGGGCTGTAGCCCCGTAACAGGTGGGGCTACAGAAAAAAATTCTTCTACGAAATTATTTTTTTTGCAAAAACTACCCATGGTTAAAATTTCTTTTCTCTATTTCAAACGGTGTAAAAGTTTTTGTAAACATACGGACGGACGGACGGACGGACGGACGGACGGACAGACGGACGGACAGAGTGAAGCTATATAGGCACATTTTTACAAAATTTTTTGAAAATGTGCTAATAAAAGTACTTAATAAAATCTCTCAATTACCGGATTTTTATATGTAATACAGGGAAGTCATGGTTAGTACTTTATAGTACTGGTTGATACTGGTAAGTACTTGTTAATACCGGTAAGATCTAATTGATACTGGTAAGTACTGATTGATACTGGAAAAATATTGATAGGTACCAGTATCAGTACTTATATTTGTACTTTTTAGTATCAGTATTTTTACTTGTACTTTTACAGTCAGTGCCAGTATCAATACCTACTTTTTCAGTATCAATAAATGGTATTGAATGGTTTATTCAAGTACTAAAATTCTTCGAAATCTTCTTATATACAACTAACGGTAAATCTATCATGCTTAAAAGGTGGTGTTACAAACGGAAGTGCAATTTTAATATATCTACATATGTGTGATTATTTTAAAAAAAAACGAGGAAGAGTGTAGTACTTTGGCCATAAAACTAAACTATTTTTGGCAAAATTTGAGACACCCCGCTTCATTATAGAGTAATGCTTATATTTCACGTTGTATTGCAGCTACTAGAACCCGTGAACCAAAATGGTTGGAATTTGTGAAAATTTCAAAATCCTATCTCCTTTATGTCTAGAGTTATCGTGGTGCCGGACGGAAGGTCATACATAGATAAATCAATTTACTTTTCGATCCTGGTCCGATCCATACCTTTGAGTCTATATCTACCCCTCCTCCTTCCTTCTCTGCGTCACAAACGTAATGGCAAATCTAGTATATCCTTTGGGTTTATAGTCATACGGGTATAAAGATAAAAATTAAAATAATGATGTTGATTGTTAAAAGTCACTTAAAATAAATTGAAAATTATTATTATTTGAAAAAATTCTTTATTTGTTGTTATTTTTTCACAAGAAAATTCTTTTACCAATATTCTCGAAATGTATCCCTTCTTTTCTTCCAAAAGTTTTAGGTATTTGGAAGTTGTACAAGCATTAGTCGAAGAAAAATTAAAGAACGTTACCAAATGTTTAAAAAATAAAAAAAAAAATCCTAGATAAATTTGAAGATGTTAAAAAATATGCATATTATATAGGTACTTTTATTAAAATTTTGCCTTAAGGTTTTTTCAATATATGAGAATGTTTTATTGGTTCAAATTTCATTCTTTTGTTAAATGATGTTATTGTTCCTATATTTGTATATATTTATATATGTATTGTTAGCTCCTCTTAATGTTGTTTTATAAATTTTTTGTAGTGGGGGGTTTTGTTTTTTTTTATACATAATATTTGCTTATTTTATTAAAAGCATACATTGGAATTAAAAATTGGTTTATTTATTTTTTGTTATTTTTTTGTATTAAAACTCAAAATATGGATGGATACATTAAACATGAGTTTGTGTGTTTATATGAAAATTGAATTCTATTAAAAGAGTTGTCTGATAGGGAAAATTTTTTTAGAGCTCTTATATAACTGGTGTCTTTACTCTTTATAAAAATAACAAATGAAATTAAAATAACAGTTATAACAAGAAAAGAGCAAAACAAAAAAACAAAAAAACTGTTTTAGGTTAAGTGGTGTATGTAAATTGGTAACAAACAAACAAAATATATGTGTACCATTATATATAAGTTTGAAATATGAGAATCTTAAATTTATTTTGAAGGAATATTTTAAGAAAACAATATGTATAAAATTAAAATAATAAATTAAAATTTACCGTTATTTTAATAAACGTGTTTGGAAGAATTTATGTGTAGGGGACGTGGGTTTGAGGTTCGATTCCTATACAGGTCATGAAATATTTAATTGAAAAATAAATAATATTACTTATAAAATTAATAAATAGTATGTATCTGCCACACCTGAAAAGGAAAGGCATGCTTTCTTGCTACATTTTATGAGGTTTATAAAGTTCTTATCCATATTCAAGTACTCTGAGGCCTATAGAACAAGAAAAAAATGAACGTGAAAATAAGGGCAAAAAATAGCTTGCTCCCTGTCTGCGTGGCAAAAAATTATAGAAATAAAAACTAACGAATAATCAAACGTCAAAAGATTGTAAATAATTTCTATTTTATATTTTTGACATTTGACTTGTCTTTAAACAAAATAACGACTTAGAAGATAATAAAAATATGAGGAAGGAGCAATTATTAAAAATAATATTAGAAATAAATCAATCAAAAAAATTATAGAAATTATAGAACAAGAAAAAAATGAACGTGAAAATAAGGGCAAAAAATAGCTTGCTCCCTGTCTGCGTGGCAAAAAATTATAGAAATAAAAACTAACGAATAATCAAACGTCAAAAGATTGTAAATAATTTCTATTTTATATTTTTGACATTTGACTTGTCTTTAAACAAAATAACGACTTAGAAGATAATAAAAATATGAGGAAGGAGCAATTATTAAAAATAATATTAGAAATAAATCAATTGGTTCGAAAAATGGGCTCCAAGAAAGTTAATTGTAAAAATAGTAATTGTTTAGGAAGTTCCCAAAATAATAAAAGTTTATTGAAAAACTTCGAATTTCTCTCTGAATTCAAATAGAAATCAATAAACTCTCCTTACTTTTTGTTTGCAGAATTTAAAATGCAGTTGTATTTTAAATTAAAATTTTTAAAATTTATTTTCTGGCTTAAAAATTTCAAAATTAAGAAACGTCAAAATAGTAGATACTTTAATAATGACATTTTTTAAAACTGGTATAGCAAACCAAAGAGACAATTTTTATTGAAAGAAATGTTTTCATAAGATATTCAAAAAATTTTTTTTTAACTAATAAAAAAATTTATAAGATACAAAAACATCCTGTTATTTTAATGAATGGATTTCTAAATTTTTGATGAAATTTTTGTTTTTTTTTAACCATCCCGAATATTTTAAAGATTTTTCCTAAATTATATTTAGTTAGAATAATTGATTATATATAAAACCTATTTTTATTACATAAATGAATAATAAAGTATTATAAAATATGCAAAATTAAATGTTATTTTAATATTTCTGTAAATAAAGAGTTATGCGTTATGACACAATTCACTAAAACGTATGTTAGATTGTAGGTATTCAATTATTTTAGATTTTAAACTTTAGTTAAAAGGACTGTTAAAAGGGAAATTTTTTTAGAGTTTTAATTAGAAATTGGATTGAATATAGTTTTATTAAAGTTAAAACATTTAATTAACAATGGTTAAAGTGTCAATCTTTCAATTAAGGATCTCGGTGTTCCAGTTAAAGTAGTAAATTGATATCTGGTTTTCAATCTAAATTAAGTTAGGGATACAAGGTCGAATTTAATAAAGGGCATCTTAAAAAGCTTGTTTAAGTTGGGGACAAAATTTATAAAGCGATATAAAGCAATAATATTAAGCGCTTTATTCAATTGAACGTGGCAATTAAAGGAAGTCGCCGCAGACAACTGTAATTACTGGGCCCTATTTCATAAAACTATTAGTCTAATATTATTAGTGAATTTACTAATATTTTATTAGTTGTTGGTAAAATACTGTTTCATAAAGGCTAATATTTTATTAGTGCTACACCAATAATTATTAGTGAATTTTATTACTGCAAAGCGCGTTTCTGTTTCATAAAACTATTAGACTCGTAATTATTTGTCGCTAAACTAATAATTATTAGTAATTTTTTATTATTTTAGAAAGGCCAATAAGCTCATTATTAGTCTTTTAAATATTAGGATATTTATATATAATGGGATTCAAACTTCATATTGTATTATTATGTAAATAATCTTAAATATTTTGTAAAAAATAAATAAATAATAATAACATCAAAAAAAAATTTACTCATTATTATACATACCTTACATTAATCAACAAAATTTTATTTTGGTTACAACTTAAACATAATTCAGTATAAATTTCAAAATAATGTCAGTGAATGATAGTGAAAGTGAGTATGAAGATTATTTTATAATAAGGAGAAGTCGTGTATTAATATGAACTAAATAATTGAACACAAAAATAATAATTATTAGTGACGAGTCTACACTAATAATTTATGCTTTACAGTAATAATTTATTAGTAAAATTTTATTAGTTGCAGAAAAGTTTTATGAAACAAAAAAGTATTACTCCATATTTATTTGTTCTAATAATTATTAATTTATTAGTATTAGACTAATAGTTTTATGAAATAGGGCCCTGGTATAACAATTCAAATTTTTGACTTGAGAAAAATAAACAGATAATTGTATGTAGTGTTTTTTGTACTCTTTCAAAAGTAATATACATAGATTATATATTCCGCAAAAAAAATCAAATTCTAATATCCCGATAAATGTCCCAACTATCCGTATATGAGAAAATATACGAATATTTTCCGGATTGCCATCTCTAGTTTTAATTTACAAACACAGAAATAATAATAAAATATTTATTAGTATATATTTTAATACTTTGAAATTTACAATATATTTACAAATATTCATTAAATTATGAACAGTCCACTACCCCATACAATGTGATAAGTGAGTGATTTAACTCTTCCTTTTCAGGTGTGGCAGGTATATATTTTATATTATATAAACTATTATTGGTATAAATTAAAAATTTGATTTTTTTATTAGATATTTGATCCGGCCAGGGATTCAACCAGAGACTTGAAAAGCAGACATCCTAACCAATACGCCACCAATCGGATTGATTTACAAATATTATTTCAAATTGAAGGGCATCTTCTCCGCTTTTCAATTTTATCTTTACATTGTAATTTTGATTTCAGTTGGGGATTTAGTTGCTGTTATTGGAGTTGCCTCAATTGTATTAAAGAAATGTAATTTCAAAGGTTCATCTGCAATAAACAATTTTAAAATACATTGAAGAGACACTATAGGCTTATTAAAAAAATTAATTTGTAACAAATAATGATACCTTTAATTAGTAAGTGGTTCAGTGAAGTGAGTGAAATGGGTAGGTCATGTTTCCATATTATAATTTTTTTTTAGTCGTTAGTCTGTATGGTCAATTAACTATACTTTATTTGATTAAATATATACAAGTATACATTATCGCCACTTTTAGTTTAGTTTGATTGAATAGCGTCTGCAGAATGTATTCCATGGGAATTTTAAATAGTAATCACTATTAAAACTGGATTTCAATAGCGATAACAGCTCTTGAAAAAAAATCTAGAATCCATTAGCTTATTTAGATTTTGATTTATCGTGCGGACATACGGACGGTCAACCGAATGGACGCACACAAATAGTTATCAATTTACTTTTCGGTTCTAATCCGATTCATCCCTTTTTCTTACAGCAAATTATGACGTCAAATCATAATTTTGAATATACGTTCATACTGGTATTACAAAAGACATCCTATGATAAAAAATTTTTCAAAATTCTATTATTTAATTAATATTAAAATTCTTTAATTTTTAATCTTCCATTTTAGTATAAAATTGATTTACAGATTTGTGGAATTCACTGAAACCTAAATCAATAAATCATTGATTGTAAAATTTGTATGTTTAATTTTTTTTTGTTTTTGGTAAATTTAAAATATGGGTTTCTTTCATTATTTATATGGGTACGTATCAAAAGGTTTAATGGGTATATTTAATAGAAACAAGCAAAATAAGAGTTTTTTTTTGAAGTGAATAACATACATTATTAATTTGGTAAGCTGCTTTTGAAATTTTGAGCATATTCAATTCTGGTACATATATTTAAAAAAAACGAGGAAGAGTGTAGTAGAGTAGATTGTGTCAACTCTGGGATACCCGTATGACCGTAACATATACATTATATCATCCGGTTAATTACTTTTGGCAAAATTTCAAACATTCAGATTTATTAGGTGTAGAGTAATGCTCATATAAAAGAAGGAGTTGTATGGCAGCTACTCGAACCCTTTTCAATAGACCAACCAAATTTTGCAGTAACTTTGGCCATTACACTAAACTATTTTTGGCAAAATTTCAGACACCCAGCTTCATTTGGTGTAGTGTAATCCTCATATAAAAGAAGGAGTTGTATGGCAGCTAATCGAACCCTCAGCAGTAGAACAACTAAATTTTGCGGACGGACGGACGGACGGACATACATAGCTAAATCGATTTATTTTTCGATTCTGATCCGATCCATACACTTGAGTCTATATCTACCCCCCCTCCTTCTCTGCGTCACAAACGTAATGGCAAATTTATTATACCCTTGGACTATATAGTCATACGGGTATAAACATACATTCAAGAAGATGTATGATGTATTACAATCAACTGATATTGTACAGTGTATATATGTAAATACATATTTAGTAAAAATTTTTGAGTTATGAGAGACATAATTTATTTACAAAAAAAAATTTGGTTTTAAGTAAGTTTTAAAAAAATTGAAAAAAAACGCGCCAATATAGTGACACTCTGCCCGTCCATCCGTTTGTCCGTGTGTTGACAAAATTTCTACACCGTTTGAAATAAAGAAACGAAATTTTAACTACGAACTACGAAATCAGAAAAAAGTTAGGTTCATGGAACAACCCTTCACGAAACTTTAGCCCCCCAATGTCTGGAAATGTCTTATATATGAAAAGGCAGCTGCTCTTACAAGTTTTATAACTATACTAACTAACTAAACATACCCAATGGGGTTGCCATAAGGTACTTTAGTTAACCATTATGCGAAACTTAATTTTTGCAAAATTTTTGACTCTTCACATCTTGTAAACTGCTTAAGCTTGAAACTTAAAATTTTGGGAGAAGCTAGATCCATATAAATTTGTGTAAGTCTTTTAAGAAAATATTTTTTTTTTTGTGACAGTCACTGTTTAGAAGCTGTAAGGAGTTTAAAATTGAAATTTCTCTTTTTTATAAAACACGTGCAAATTTTTTAGAGGTTTTAAAATCTTAAAAGGCAGCATAAGTTTGTTAAAAAATATTTCAGGACTAAGCCATTCAAGGTCTATTATTATTTTTAAAAATCGGTAACTTAGGGATCTTGTGCATATATTTTCAAGGTTAACATTGAAACTCTGCATTCTATTTCGAAACATATTAACAGATTTTCTTGATTGTAATGCACTTATATATAAAATATGGATTTCATCAATATTCATAATTTATAATTAAAAAATTAAATAAAATTTTTATAGATATTTTTTACCCAAAACACAGTATGCAAGTTTGGGTAGTTTGGAAATGTGCTTTTTTAAAAACGCTTAGTTTTTTTTAATAATTCGTTTTTTTTTCTATTCAAAACGGGATTTATTCTATTTGAAAATGCTTACAGTCTGACTCGTATACTTCCAACTTGGTACAGCCTTGTTTTGTAGGATTGCACATTACAGATCTTGCTATTGACGCCCCAGAGTACATCTTAAAACACACTTTCAGAAGTGTATAGTTTATTCAACATTTATATAACTTGCCAACACATGGGCTAGTTGACGAAACAATGCGGTTTCAATTCCATGTCACAAGAATTTCAACTTAGCAGAAAAGTTACAAAAACAAAAAACTAATTTCACTCAAAAAATCCCCGTGTGACTAAATATATAATATTAAAATAAAAAATATAATGTAAACATAATAAATTATATTCCTAATAAATTAAGCTAACATATGTTTTATGTACACATGTCACACATGTCACAAGTATGCATAACAAAATATTGCATATATTTAGGCGAACTTTATGGTTTAAAGCTTTATTATCAATTTATATACAACAGATTTATGTATTAAGTAAAAATTCATTTAAAGTAAATAATTGAAAAAGCCATAAAATTGTTAAAAAAAAATTAAAGTTTTCATAAATCTATAGTGGTGCATGGATTGGTGGAAGAATAATACTAGTACGAATAAAACATTATACTCATACTAATTAAAATTCATTAGCCTAGAAATCTGACATTAAAAAAAAGTATAATATAAATAGATTCATATAAAATGTATTGGCAAAATTTTAAAAATTTAGCATTTATATATGTATACGAGGGTTGTTTGAAAAGTCAGTGATAAATCCAATATCTTACATGAAGTTTTGGATATGAGAAAGCTTTCGGCGAGATGGGTGCCCGGTTTCTAACAATTGACCAAAACGAGTTCGTGTGACGACTTCAACGGAGTCTTTGGCCAAGTTTCAACGCAATCCAGAGGAATTTTTACGTCAATTCATAACTGTTGATGAAACATGGATTCACCATTACACACCAGAGGCAAAAGTCCAGTCAAAACAATGAGTAGAAGCTGGTGGAAGTGCACCAAAGAAAACAAAAACTGTTCTCTCGGCAGGAAAGGTTATGGCTACTTTTTTCTGTGATGCACATGGAATAATCTGGAAAAAAATTCACATCGAATTCTGAAGTTATAGTTGAAACAGAGGTCTATTTTGCAGAATTCGACATATCGTACTACGCAGATGACTTAAAGAAGTTGGAATATCGTTGGACGAAGAGTATCGAGCTAAAAGAAGACTATGTTGAAAAATACAATGTTTTCTGGTCAATAACTTAATACTTTCTTTCATTTATCACTGAGTTTTCAAACAACCCTCGTATTTCCAAAAAAGTTATTATCAACTGGTTAACCACTTTCCTTTCCAAATTTTCAAAAACAGATTCATTAGACAAACTAAAGATATATTAACAAAATCATTGGCCCCGTAGACGAATATAACTTTCCTTATATTTTTTAAAATATTTTTTCTTAAAATCATTCAATATTTAAGTATAAAACTTAATGTGGTCCGTATATATATATATATATATTTGAACATATGTAAAATGTGTAATTTGTTATCAATATAATCTGTTTGCTTTTTTTTGTTTTATTTAAGTCTGCAGAATTTTGGTTTTTATATAATTGTACAGTTTACTTATTAAAATAAACTTTCAGATACTCTTTTTTTTTATCTATTTTATTTTAGAGAATCCTTAAATTGATTTAAATAAATTGAAGTTTTTTTTTTAAAATTGGGTTTATTTACCTTAAATATACCATTTGGACTTTTTGTTTTTCATTTATTGGTAGTCAAAATTAAACAAGAGAAACAGAAACCCTTTTTTTTTTTGTTATAAAAATTAAATATTCTACTGCAGTCTACTAGTATGCGTACTTTACAGATACTATAAATAATATTTTGATCCTTTTTAACCACTTTATTATTTACAGTACTGGGAATATGTATAGTATAGAGTGGGTCATGTGCAAACAATATCTTAACAAAAAAATTTTGATATTTCCTTGAAAATACATCAGCAAAGGGCTTCAATTTAACAAATCAAAGAGCCCTGGGAATGGGGGACGTGTCAGTGAAAATGTTATTAAATTCTTCAACATAGTCAGGTCAAAACTGTACTCAACTGGTTGAACTGATTCTAAAGGGGTTTTGCTTTCATGTAACTGCTTTTTTATTGTTTATATAACATAATTATTACTTTATTCCTTATTATTTATTATTAGCTGCTGTAAAACGTCTGTAGATTCGTCAGTAAGATTTTTTATTTCGGTTGGATAATCTAGACAGGGTATCTGCTACAACATTCGTTTTTCCTGGCTTATAAACTAGCTTATAATTGTACTCCTCAATTTTTGCTAAGAAATAACGATCTTGGGCTGCCTTGTGGTACTAATAAATCTAGTAAATAAATCATATTCTTTATTGAGTCCTCTATAAGATTATTTGAAATTTTTAATATTTTAGAAACCTAAGAGTCTTATTTCCGGTTTCAATAACAATACATCTTATATTTTGTCCGATAGTGTTACACTTTTATATAAAATGTGAGTGGGTAAATATGTTGATAGGTAAAGAACGCATAGAATTTAATTTCTAAAATTGAAATATGGACAAAATAAAAAAAAAAAAAATGTAAAAGATATCCAAACTGGTAAAGGGTGTACCCCAGTATTAATATATCTGAAATTTATGAATTTTTTATTATTATATCGAATGTACTAGTGAACGAATTTCCCAAAATTAAATTTTCTTTTATTTAAAATAGAGGATGGAAACATGATTGGATTATATACTATTAATAACTTTTCTTTAATATAATT
Organism: Dolichopus griseipennis; assembly: GCA_963082915.1. Classification (NCBI taxonomy): domain Eukaryota; kingdom Metazoa; phylum Arthropoda; class Insecta; order Diptera; family Dolichopodidae; genus Dolichopus; species Dolichopus griseipennis. Next base: position 312,407,142 of record OY720441.1, on the reverse strand, counting down.
TTCATCATATTCTAAAGTTATTGATTTTTTGAATGAAAAATTGTTAAACTATTTAACTTAATATTTACAAATGCGGCAAATTACAAAAGGAATCGCTAAGAAGTTTAGCTTTGCAATTTTTGTGTGGAAAAAGAAAATTTATATTAAAAAATTGAGTTTTATTGATTTAAGATTTATTAAGTTTAAATATTTACTTTCAAAGAAAAAGAATTTTCCATTTTAAATTGTTATAAAATTGGAATTTATGTAAACAATTTTCTAATTGAACGTTGCTTAGCAGTTCTTTTACAAAATAGATTATGCTAGATTTTCATAACAAATTCAATTAATTGTTAGTTAGGAATTTTGCTAAATTAAATATTAACTAAGGTTCAATATTTTACAAAATTCTTAAATCTCATCTTTATCATTATTAAGCTTACATTTGGTTAGTGGATTTATATTGAATTTTCTTATATCTTATAGGGATTGACATCTGATCCAAAGACACAAAATATAATATTTTCTAACATGCAAAACAGGATGGTAACAGATGCTTAGCGTGAGCTGTCTAATAGATTGCATCAAATGCTCATACCTATAAAATAAATCAATCCAGATGGAGCAATGCCGCTTGTCGTAATTCATTTGTCATGCGTTCATAACACTTATTGAACCATATAATATCAAAAAGTTGATAAAGTTGCCCCTAAGTCTCTAAAATTGCTGGTTTATATGTTAACGAGTTAGGAAAATTTAAGAAGGTCCCACGACTCACCTTGTAAAGTATCCAATTTCACACTCCACAAATAATCTGCGCTTTTTCCCTAAGAGTACCATTTGAGGCTTTCCACAGTCCTCAAAAAAACAAAAGCCAACCTAAAACTTTAGGAACAGAAAGGCAATGGATTGAATTTATTTTTAATTAATTTATAAGAGGTCTCTATGGGAGGTTGAAACTTTTAAAATCAACGGGAAAATCTAAATCACTTAGTTGTGTGAGAGTTTTAATAATTAGTATTAACATTTTCAATTGCCAGAGTTATAGAATAAAGGCCTTAACTGCTTTCGTGGTATAATGATTGGTTTGTAAAGATGAGATATGGAAACAAATTGATATTTTATTTTAATTATGGAGTTACAATGGAAAATATAAAAGTTGATATTTCTTTGGGATTTTTGAAATACGCCTGTGATTCGGAGCTCAAGTTTAAAAAGATGCTATCTCTATGTAAATGGAACTTCGGCAGTTGATAAATGAGTATTACGGTCTGATTTTTAACATAAATCTTTAAATTGTCTTTTTAGAAATTAACTAGTAGATATTTGTTGGACATTTTTAAAAAAGCACAGTACTGAATAAAAATATATGAGAACTATATTTAAATCTGGACCGAATGAAGGTTGAACATATCTACTTCTGCTTAAAAATCACAGGCATTTAATGACATCTATATGTGGAATTTTAATCAAAAAGCACGAAAATTTTACATTCATTTCTATTTTTATACTATTGTTAATGATTCGGGAATACCAGAAACATTGGGTGTAGAACTTCCTCACCCACCGCTATTCTAAGGTCGCTATAATGTGTAAGTATGATATCTTATCCGTAATAATTTTATGATATTTTGAATTCAAGTTTATGTGCATTTGTTTATGGCAATTGAACTATGCATTTAAAACGAAGCATATAGTTTAATACGACCTAAGATGGAATATATGCAGCTATGAAATTTATGATGCTCACATATTTGGGCTGGGTTCTCCTTAAACTTTCTCTATCAAGTTTAAAGACGCGTCATTTGTCTAATTAATGACCCCAACATTCGTCGTAATATTGGATTTCTTTCACTTTTTTGTAGATATCTTGTTGGTAAAGATACTTCTACAGTTGAAATAAAATTATATAAGTTTTCGTTGCTTTCGAACAAATCCAATGCATCACCAGAGGATAGGACAAGTGATTTCCTACACCGTGGAACTACTACAACAAAGTGGTATTCTACTGATTATAGCAATTCGGTTGCTGTTTAAGTTGCAAAAATGTAGAATTAGATTTCTAAAAGTTGGCGATTTTGTTATTTATAAATTGATCAAATGTAGGTAGAAACTTAACCTTTATCCTAATTTTTTCCATCCTTATCCCAGCCCATATATTTCGCATCCCGGCACGTTATATTTCGAATGGTGGTACGTTTTAAATTTGAATTATTAATATAACAAAACTTTGTACAGAAATTAAAAATATTATATTATTATTTTCCACGGTTTTAACAGTTTTTCTTCTGTCCTTTTCTCTATTTAAATGTTTTTTAATTTCATTATCGTGCGAGACATTTTTTGCAAAAAAAACTTTTACGTTAAAGAATGTCATAGGAATTTGTACTGCACCACATTTCTTGGAACTAAAGTTAAATAGCTGAAATACTATTTACAAATTAAATAATACAGGAATGACTATTTAAAAGACTATTGAAATGATTGAAAACATGTGATGAAAAAAACAAAGGGTTTTTAAAAAGTACATTTTCAAAATTATATAGGGTTTCTTACTGAGTATTTTATCATTTGTAAAAATATATATAAAAATAAATGATAATATTATAATTTAGTTATTTCATTAATTTATTAATTATGACTAATAGTGAAATCAATACTTAGAATATAATCCCAATGCACTCAAGAAAACCTGTTAACAAGTGCGAAATATAATCTTGGAGCTTCAATGTTAACGTTTAATTTTAGAAAAACATGCACTGGTGAATAAGTTACTGTTTTATAAAAACATAAAAGTTTTAATTTTTAAGACCTAGTAGCTCTTAATTGGGGAAGGCTCTAGGAAATCAATTGTTAATTTTACTTAGAATTTTATTATCTAAGCAAAAAAGGTTAAAACTAAGAGACAGTTTCTTCAATTTAAAGAATCTCTTTTAAATTTCAGAAAAACCTTTAACATATGTTAAAATATAATGTTGGACCTTTGAATTTTGTATATTAATAAAAAAAAAATTGGACAGGTATTCAAGTTACAGGTGTATAAAAATAGCAAAATTTCAATTTTCGAACCCTTTTAGCTCCTACACAGGGGACGTGACAAAACAATTTTGTTAAGCAACTCTTACTAATTTCTGAGGATCTAACTTCTCCCAAAATTTCAAGACCCTAGCTTGAATAGTTTAGAATATATGTGGGCCAAAAAATCTGCAAAAATTGAGTTTTGCATAATGGTAAATTTTAATACCGTACGGCAACTCTAAACATTTGCCTTTTAAAGATTTATAAAGTTTATAAAACCATCTACCTTTTGCGTTTTAATATTGAGAATACACCTAACAGAACTCTTGTTATAACAATTTAAAAATAGGGATTTTTCCAACTTTGAGAGACTGTAGCTCTGTAACGGGTGGGGCTACAGAAAAAAGTTCTTCAACGAAATTTTTTTTTGCAATACCTATCTGTGGTTAAAATTTGTTTATTCTATTTCAAACGGTGTAAAAGATTTTGTAAACATACGGACGGACAGAGAAAAGCTATATAGGCACATTTTTACCAAATTTTTTGAAAATATGCCAAAAAGATGGTCTGGAACAGACAAAACAACTGTTTGTTTAAATAAATCAGTTTTGGCACATTTTCAAAAGATTTTGTAAAATAGTTTTGTTATAGTTTCGCTCTGTCCATCCGTCCGTATACAAAAACATTAAATCGTTTAAAAAAAATTGAAGAAAATTTTAACTAGCTACTAATTTTAAGTACACAAAAAAATAATTTCAAGGAAGAACTCTTTTCTGTAGCTTCACCCGTTACGGAATGACAACCCCCCAAAGTCGGAAAAACCCTATATTTACCTTGTTATTGTTAGTTGTGTAGTGTTATTGTTATATAACAAGGGTTCGCTTAGATATATTTGGCAGATCCTCAAGAGTCATATTAAGCTTGCTTAGTAAAAATTTGGGAACCTTACCCATTGAAGGGCTATCAGAATCAGTGTATATTTTTCTAAAATTTTTCTTTTTTAAAAACCCTTGGTTTTTTTCATCACTTGTTATAGAAATCTATAGATTCAAAGTTTATTATTTAGTCAGAATGAGTAAAACAGTCTAGTCTTTTCTAATTTATATGCATTATATAATAAATATTCAAAAAATATGATATTAAAATGATTAGGTAAATGGTAGGAAAAAGGTAAAAGAATCAAAATCTAAAAATTTAAAAAATTTTTTTTTAATATAACTAAAGTTAAATACAAGAAATATAGGATTGTGCAGGCCAGATTTTTATCAATTTTTTTTTTAAGCATTTTTGCTGAAAGAGGGCTAATTAGAGCTCTAACATATTTTTGTAAAATATTAATGTTATGTCAAAGACCCTAAAAATGTATATTTCAAAAAATAAAAGAATATTTTGTAGACAGTAAATGTATTTTTTATTTTAAAAAAATATAAAATCTGAGGAATAATGATTATTAAGGGTGTTTAGGTAATATAAAAATTTTTTAATTAAATATTTGTAGTACCTTTATGATAAATGCAACGCCGAAATTATGTTATACCATACACTTTAAATATAATACGGCTTAGTATTATATATACTTGTTAGTTAATAGTATACTCGTTATATAAAAGTGTATATAATTTGCTAAGCGTTACCTCCTGAATCAATTTAGCAATGAACGTTCCTCCGTTGGTACGTCGGGTAACTTCAAATGATCCTATATTGATGAATTTACACTCTAGATGACTAATGACGAATTAAGGAGAATTCTGGAAGCTTTCGATCAAACAAAGGACAAATCAGTATATATCAGCGACCAATAAAGATAGAATCGCCAAATTTGGTACAAGGGTGTTTCTTTCTGTTTTTCTTAGGTCCTGTATGTTAAATAACCCTGAAGGTAAAAAAAAAAAAATTAAGAGCTTTTACCATAAGGAATTATGACAAGTCATCCAAACTAAAGCCAAATTTTGTATACTTAGCCAATACACAATTAATTAAACTTTCTAAAAATCATAAGGGGTGCGGTTGTTCTTCCTACCCCTACTCAGAGTTAAAATTTCTTTTAATACCCGTATGACTATAAGTCAAAAGAGTATACTGAATTTGCCATTACTTTTGTGATGCATAGAAGGAGGGGGGATATATATAGACTCAAAGGTATGGATCCGATCAGAAATGAAAAGTAACTCGATAAGCTATTTATGTCCGTCCGTCTGTCTGTCCGCGTGATAACTCAAAAAATAAAGGAGCTAGAATTTTGAAATTTTCACAAATTCGTTTTTATACAATTGGCGTCATTGCTATTGAAATTCAGTCAATTTGATCCACAAACGCTCGAGTAGCTGTAATACAACTTCTTTTTTTTATATGAATATTCTATACATGGTGAAGCGGGATATTTGCAATTTTGCTAAAAGTAGTTTAGTTTTATGGCCAAAGTTTGTGCAAAATTTGGTTAGTCAACAGCAGTGGGTTCGAGTAGCTGCCATACAATTTCTCCATTTATATGAGCATTCTTATATAAAAGAAGGAGTTGTATTTATACAGTCTTACTATAAAATTGACTTAGTTTATTGTCTTAGATAGTGCTATCTTTCATTAATATTCTTCAATACACATTCATACATATTTCGATTTCAAAACATTTAACTTATCACTATCATTCCTCGTTGTTTTTTCATACTTGTATCCATTGCAATATTAAAAGAAAGATTAAATCTAAAAACTTTCCATTAGATAGTATAAACATTTAGTAAGACAAATAAAGGACTGTGCAATTAGATAGAACTGTTTTGTATAAGTTATTTACTTTTCATGGACAAAAATTGTATTAAAAAAAAAAATATAATTTATGTTTAAGTCTATTATAGTTACATTATACTTGTAAATAAATTACAATCGTATAGTCTGCATATACAAATTTTGTGTTTTTGAATACACAATATAAAAAGAATAAGACAATTAATGCTAGAAAATACTGTTAAAAAATAAAAGAAGTAATATTTTATAAAGGTTATGTTGTTTAAAGTACCTGTTGGAGTTTAAGCTGCATATCGTTACGCAAATAAACTATTATTACATTGGGTTGCCAGTTAATAAAGTTAACTAATAGTTTTTTAATAAAAAAAAAAATTAAAGGAAGAATTTGTTAAAATTACTTGATTGTTTCAGTACTTAATTGATAAAAGTAATTAATTACTTTTGCTTTATCTATTAATTAAAATAATGCGAATATCAAAATGAATGAAGGAAACTGTTCTCAGTACTCTCATAAATTTTTATGTGAAATATCCGAAGAGACTTAAAGAATGTTATAAAAGAGTCAATTACTTCAGACTAGTAAAAATCATGATTACTTTGTTTATACTTAAATTACTTTATATTAATTCAATTTAATAGTATTTATTACGTGAAATAGTACTTAAATTGAAAGTTTTGAATATTAGGAATTACAGATTATTTTTAATTACTAATAATCGAAATCAAAATACTTGTATCACTTAAAATTTCGATTACTGTTATTAAGTAATCATAATGTAATATAACAGTAATCAAAATTATGTAACTATTTTGTTTGAACGTTTGGTATCTCTAAATTCATAGTTTTGTTTTCTTTTACAATGTAAAAATATTTGTGTTTAGATAGCAAAGAGCATTCTAAAGTATTATTTTACAATTTTTTTTCTCTTGTACTTGTATAAGTACTGTATGATAATAAAGGATGCAGAAATATAAATTTTCCTTTTTATTGACTTTAATTGAACTTTATTAAAAACCAATATTGATTTAAGTTTTGTCATATGACAACTTAATTATTGTTTATAAAAGAAGAAAATTTGTTGGTTTAAGGTTGTATAATTTCCAAAAGGAAAACTATAATAAAATTCTGATTTTATATTCTTTGTTTTCTTTTTCATAATATACAATTATTACTAATACAGTACTAGACAATTTTTCTATATTTATTATCTTTAGTTTCATGTTAAAGTGAAGAAATATTTGTTTGTGGTTTGTATTATTATTATAATTTGGTTTTATAATTTTAGTATATATTTTTTGGTGAATTTTTGTAGTTTTAGGAATTATAGAATATAATAATAATTATACCAGCGTATATTAGTTAATACAAAGTTCACGTGATTCGATTTATATTAGTTCTAGCGCAAATCTAATTGCATTTTTATTTTTTTTTATTTTCTTATTTAAAAGTTCTTACAACATGAATTGGATTTAAAATAGTTTTTTTTTTTAAATGGAAAAATATTAAAATGTGCTTAATCACAACCCGGGGGTAGATATAGTCCCAGGTGTATGGATCGGGTCAGAATCGAAAAAAAAATCGATTTAGCTTTGTATGTACGCCGTCCGTCCGTCTGTCTGCACGATAACTTAAAAACAAAGGAGGTAGGATCTTAAAATATTCGCAAATTCGTTATTCGCTGTCATCGCTACTGAAATCCAGCCATTTTATTCCATGGGTTCGGGTAGCTGCCATACAACTATTTGTTTTATATAAGCATTACTCTGTACCTATTACAGCTGCGTGTCTGAAATTTGGCCAAAAGTAGTTTAGTTTTACGGCCAAAGGTTCTGAAAAATTATGTTGGTCTACTGCAGAGGTTTCGAATAGGTGCCATACAACTTCTTATTTTATATGAGCATTACTCTATACCTATTAAAGCAGAGTGTCTGAAATTTTGCAAAAAATAGTTTAGTGTAATGGCCAAAGTTACTGCAAAATTTGGTTGGTCTACTGCAAAGGGTTCGAATAGCTGCCATACAACACCTTCTTTTATATGAGCTTTACACTACACCTGATTAATCTGGGTGTCTGAAATTTTGCAAAAAATAGTTTAGTGTAATGGCCAAAGTTACTGGAAAATTTGGTTGGTCTACTGCAAAGGGTTCGAATAGCTGCCATACAACTCCTTCTTTTATATGAGCATTACACTATAAAGCTGGTATGTTTGAAATTTTGCCAAATATAAATAATGTTTGTAATAATAATGATATAATGTGTATAAAACGGTAATAGACATAGTCTACTCTACTACACTCTCCCTCGTTTTTTTAAGCATCTCAATAAAATTTATTTTTGCATTATAAATTTGAGATGGATTTTTGAAGAATGAGAAAAGATATGCGAGTTTTTTTCTTGAATTTTTCTGCACTATGGTTCAACATTGACTTTGTTTTACGGATTTCCTTTACCTCATTAAAGTAATAGAACGAAGTAAAGTAAACGAAGTTAGATAACACGGACAATAATTGTTTACTATCGTACAAGTTCAGACATCAAAGCTCTTTTCTCAAAATTAGCACGATGTGTTGAAGTGGAGATAAATATTCAGAAGAATAAGGCCATGCAAATGAGCACCTATAACAACGGAGACATTACTATTGAAAAACAGAGACCATGGGGACATACACTCTACTATATAGGCAGTACAATTACAATATACGGTGTTGAAGGTGATGTTAACTAAACAATTAAGAACTATATAGAACAGTTCCCAGATTTCCAGAAACAAGAAATTCAGAATTTTCAACTCGCGCGTAAAATAAGTATTTATGGTACTGCAACTTGACTAATATCTAACAACATCAACAGAAATTGCAGATATTCAATTCAACTGAAAATACCATCAGTAACGTGAACTTGTTAGAAATCACAACAGAGGACCTAATTACGAAGCAGATTAAGAGACGCAAGTGGAAGATCAGATCGGATATATCATCAGGAAAAAACCAACTGCGTTACCAGAATGGCGTTAGATTGGAATTCTCAGTAAAAAAATATTCTCTTGAAAAGCTCGTCCGAAAAACACCTGGAGATAATCTGTTTTTCTGGAACTAGAAAAATGCAATCTCACAACTATCTAAAGACAACAGCAATTAACCGAGTTGAGATGGAAGTGGAAGTCCTAAATAAAGAAAAAAAAATGAACTGAAAACACTGTAAAAATTAGCAAAACAAAATATTGAAATTAGAATTCGTTATTTACTTAGTTTGTAAGATATCAATTTTAGAACTTTGTTATCACCCGAGGAACATATAAATGTAAATTATGAGCGTCGCAGGTTGCCTACTAAATCATCCAGAGTAACCTGCACAGCAGCATCACCGCTACAGAGATTAGAAGAAAATATGTTCAAGGAGGACAAAGTTGCGACGCGCATTCAAGAACCTAGTACGGCTAATAGAGAATCGATGTAACTAGAAGTATATAGGAAATTGATTTAGTTATTTGTATTTCTGATAAAATCCTTTCAATTTTCGAAATTTTTAAATCTACGTCTTAGTATTATTAACAGTTAGTGCTTCGTTTCACTTTAAAAAATAGGACAAATTTTCGGAAGGAGAATTTGGTTATCCTTTTCATTGGATTATAAAAAGAAACGTCCCCCTTTTAAATTCTATTATTAAATTATTATTATTTCCATTCTTTTTATACCCGTATGACTATATAGTCAAAGGGTATAATAAATTTGCCATTACGTTTGTGACACAGAGAAGGAGGGGGGGTATATATAGACTCAAGTGTATGGATCGGATCAGAATCGAAAAATAAATCGATTTAGCTATGTATGTCCGTCCGTCTGTCCGTCCGCACGATAACTCAAAAACTAAAGGAGCTAGGATCTTGAAATTTTCGTTTTTTTGCAATAGCCGTCAACGCTATTTAAATCCAGCCATTTTGGTCCATGGGTTCGGGTAGCTGCCATACAACTTCTTTTTTTATATGAGCATTACTCTGTACCTATTAAAAGTAGTTTAGTTTTATGACCAAAGTTTCTGCAAAATTTGGTTGGTCTAGTGGAGTGGGTTCGAGTAGCTGCCATACAACTTCTTATTTTATATGAGCATTACTCTCCACCTAATGAAGCTGGGTGTCTGAATTTTTGCCAAAAATTGTTTAGTGTAATGGCCAAAGTTTCTGCAAAATTTGGTTGGTCTACGACAGAGGGTTCGAGTATCTGCCATACAACTCTTTATTTTATATGAGTATTCCGCTACACTTAATAAAGCCAAACGTAATTAACCGGATGATATAATGTATATGTTACGGTCATACGGGTATCCCAGAGTTGACACAGTCTAGTCTACTACACTCTTCCTCGTTTTTTTATAATATTTTAAAATTTTGGGATTAGCCTTAAATAAACAACTCATTTAAAAAAGAAATATTATTTATATATTAAGAAAAAAAAATCATTTGGTCTATTGTCATGGGTTTTATTTAATTCAAAATTAAGTGATTTAACTTCTCTTTTTTAAAGGATTCCTATTATGTAAAGTTGGTATTCTTCATGTCAAGAAATTTTTTTAAAAAATTTACTAAAGAAAATCTAAGATTTAATGGATTTATTTGAACAGAAAAGATTTAATATTATAATTTTCTATAATGAAATTAATTTATATAATATATTTTAATTTAATTTGAATTTTGTATATTAGATTTATTTATTTGTTTTTTTTTTTTAATATAATACAATATTTTTTTAAAAAATATATATAGTAACTAGTAAGTCATAGTATAATAATACCTTACTATAGTTACTATACCTTAATGAATTTTAAAATATTGTATAATAAAAAGGTTGTAAGTATAATTTAAGGGAAATTTTGTGTTACACTAAATAATAGACAATGAAATTGTTCTTTTTTTTTCCTTTGAATATATACGACCCAAACTTAGACAATGTCATTTATTGTTATTTTAAATATATATATATATATACGTACAATTTGTTGGATTGTGATAGCTTTAAATCTGAAATAATAGAAAATTATCATATAACCCCGAATAAAAATGATAAAGAGTGTAGTAGAGTAGACTGTGTCAACTCTGGGATACCCGTATTGCCGTAATATAGACATTATATCGTTCTTTTAATTTATTTTGGCAAAATTTTAAATACACAACTTATTAGGCTTTCAGTTATGAACAAAAGAAAATATAAGCTGAAAGGCAGCTCTCGAACCTCTTTTACTACACCCATTATATTTTATTCAGACTTTGGCTATTAAAGTTAACTTCTATTGACAAAATTTCAAACATCCAGCTTTATTATGTGACAACGTGTCATGTGGCTCTTGGGCAATATGTCCGACCAGGGATGAGACATATTGCCCAAATTCAATTTGGGCATAATATCTCACTATCAGTGAGCCATAATGTCCTTAAATTAGTGGGACATATCGTCCAAATAACTTTTTGCTATTTTTTGATCTTGTGACCCACCAAAATGGGATATGAGGGTCATACGGGTATTTTATGACCCATCTAAAAAAGATTCTTAAATTATTTCAAAAAGAAGCAAACAAATACCAAATATGAACAAACAGATTATTCATATTGATATTAAGCGTAAATTTATTCCCGATTTTTATTCAGTTTCGCGTTAACGCAGAGGCCGCCCCTAAACCGGCACGAGTCCGGCGTGGTGTGAGCGGACTATTTGCCAGTTACGGAGAAGACATAATACTTACATGCACATAATGTATTATTATATAACACATTCTAAATTCCGAGGTATTTTTATAGTTGGTTACTAAATCAGAGTTATGCGCTTTTTCCAGGAGATGTACATAACCTTGATTTTATAACCGACTATAAAATCCCTGTCTCAGAATCTCAGAATCTCGCATACAATACTATTTAAATATTATTAATATTATAAAGTCCCTCCAAATTCAGAATCTGGAATATACATAATATATGCACATTCTGGAAAAAGCGACTACCCTGATTTTAAATCCAATTCTAAAATCCCTCCTATTGTACGCATTTGTGATGGATTTTTTTGTTTGTGACATGATAACAAAAATGTTTTTAAAATGAAAAGTAAATTATTATTAATATGCTATATACTTGTATATTAGGGTATATTGTCTCACTTACAGTGAGTCTTAATGCCGTTAATAATTTTGAATTAATAGAGTTATTTTCATATAAAAAAATAAGTTGTATGGCAGCTACTCGAACCCGTGGAGCGATGACGGCTATTGCATAAAAACGGATGTTTGAAAATTTCAAATTTTAGAGTTATCGTATAGACGGACGGACGGACGGACGGACGGACGGACGGACATACATAGCTAGATCGATTTACTTTTCGATTCTGATCCGATCCATGTCTTCTATCGAGTTTATATCTAATCTACCCCCTTCCTTCTCTGCGTCATAAACGAAACGGCAAAGTTAGTATACCCTTTTGACATATAGACATAGGGGTATAAAAAAACATGGATACTATATGAACATTTTTGCCTTTTTAAACAAGTAAACATGGAGATACAAATTTTCACATACGCATGTATGTACGTATACATATGATTATTATAAACAAAAAGATTCATATATAATACAAATATAGAAAATATAAGAAATGGGTTTTTGTGTTTTTTTTTTATAGTAAAAAGTTAAAAATATTATATATAGTTTATATTCAGGACCTGATATCTTGATCATGACCATAAGCTTTTTTCATGGATTATTTTGTCCTTTATGTTAAGCTCAATGATAAATTCATATGAATATATCTCATTCTAGCTATCCTAAGATTTTGTTTAGGTTATTTTTTTTTTCCATGCATTTACAATATATTTACATTTATCCGATACAAATATGATTAACATATATACATACATATGTATATATGTTAATATACATCTAAGTATATATATTAAAAATTAGAAAATTTTTTGTATTAGAATATGGAAAAAGAAGAAAAATAGATTAAGGGTTTTTCTGTTTCTTATACTAAAGAAAAGTATCTTTGTCCTTATCATCTTAATATGTATATTGTACTGCTGCTGCTGCTGCTGCTGGTTAACTTCAATAACATAGAAAGTATATAACTCTAATAGTATATACTCGTAATATAGTATTTAGAGATGAATTACAAAAGAAACAACAAAATAAATGACGGTATGAATTTTTTATTTGCTTATCTTTTTTTCCTTTATAAGTTTTAAAAATTGGACAATCATTTGATAATTTGATTGTTTTTTTTTTTATTGTATCTATTTGTTATTAATAACAGACTTTAATTTGCTAAGTATCTTCAATAATTAAATTTTTTCCCCTGGAGGAGCCTAGGGCTTCCAAAAAGCTTCCGTATTGCACTCTATTGTGAGCTAGTTGTTTCACTTCGGCCCAAATTCTGCCGCTATTCTCAATTTTCTTAGCGACTGACCTTCTCCAAGTTATTCTAGGTCCACCCACTGTGGATTTTAGTCTAGTGCCTGGCGCGTGATGTTTTCTGGCTCTTTCCAAAATGTATGACCAATCCATCTCCGATTTCTTCTGTTTATTTGGCAAAGAATAATTTCCTGTCCTGATATTCTCAGTAATTCCTTATTTGAAATTCTTCTGGGTCATTGTTTTTTTAAATGTTCGGAGGCATTTATTCTTAAATACTTTGAGTCTATTTGTTGAGGAATTTTTGGAATTAAATAATATGTTGTAATAATATTCAACGACTTGAATTTAACTTCTTTTCATTTGTATTGTGGAATTGGTATTGAATTTAGTTTGTTGCAACGATTATACGACTTCTATACGGTTTTATTAATACCAAATATTACTATATAATATATTTTTTTAACAATTACGGTAATTAAAAAATTCAAAATTTACGATTACAATTACAAAATTTATCGTTTTTGCTCTCGGAGATGCTCTCGATTAAAAGCTTCATGAATCCAAATCCATAGTGCGTTTTCAGACATTAGCAATCGCCGTCACTTTCGTCATTAGTAATTTAAAGCGTAAATTTAATTAAGAATGTATCTTTAGTTTTTGAGTTATCGTGCTGAGAGAGGGTCCCGGACGGACGGATATGGCTTAGTCCACTGAGGAGGTGAAGCTGATCAAGAAAAGTTACCTCAATCTTAGTTAATTTGTTTAAATTACTAGTACATGTCACTGAAATTAAAATTAGCTTGAATAAAAATTAACTGTAATTGAAATTTTTTCTTGAAATTTTTAATTGTCAAATAACTTTCAATTGTAATTGAATATGTTATTAATTATGTTTGCAATTGATTAGTTTAGCAGAATGTAATTGATAAGTTTTAAGTCTGTACTTTAGTCATAATTGTGTAAAAAATGAATCAACAGATACTGAATCTTGAAGTTTGCGAAAAGAAATAATAATGGATTCAGGTAACCTGACAATGCTTTTGGAAAACTGTCTTTGGAATGGAATCTTCTGAAAATTAGACGTTTATAAAAATCGATATTGAAATGGAGAACGATATCGAGGCATCTAAATAAAAACATAGCTTCAAATGTTCGCTGTAGATACAAAAAACTTGTTGACTTCCTATGTATTTCTAAGGGAGTTCAAGGATCAGAAGAAAAACAAGAATTTATTGCATTCAATAATTCAACTTTAAGTTTTAATTGAAGATTGCCCAATATTTATCCCGATTAAGTAAAATATGTGATACTATTTCTAATACTTTTTTTCGATTTTGAATTTGAAGCACAAAAAAAAACTGGATAATAAACTATATATATATATATATATATATATATTTGTATTAAAAAGGAATAAAATATATACGTATATATATATATATGTATATATGAGATTGTTTTGGCATGTAAAACAAAAAAAAAAAATAACAAAAACTAGGGATATTGTAAAGACTCTATATATCGTATATCAGGCACCAGCTTTAGAAAAGTTATTAACGATGTTCTTCATCTAAATATTTGTAAATTTTATTTATTATATTTTTTTACCCTTTTTTTCTCTCTTTCTTTCCATGTTTTTATCTTCTCTCTCTCTCTCTCTCTTATACCTTATTGCAGTAAACCCAGAAAAGAGAGTTATAATTTTACGGTTAAATCGAATGTAAAATAGAAGAGATTAATTCGAAATCAAATTGAATTAATTTGGCTAGAAAAAACCAAAAAAACAAAAATGTCAAAAGAAAAAATAGAAGATTATTTATAATATTGTATATGCAGATACCCAATTTTTGGGTAATTTTGGTAGAATCTAGTCCTAAAAAACTAAAACAACAAACATTAAAAAAAAAAATTCTAATGAAAACCACAAAATTTTTCTAAGATTTATTTTTTATATTCTGAAAATCAAAAAAAAAAAAAAAAAACAAAACAATGGGTTCCAAAAAAATAATATAGTGTGTATTTGTGGTTGGTTACTGATGATAATTATGCCAAAATAAAATAGAAATAAGTCTTCTATATCCAACTGAGAAAGAATTTTAAATGAAAACAAAAACCGATTTAAGATTAAGGGAGAAAATTATAAAGTTTTATTAATGGTGAAAAATCTATTTTCAATGAAAAAAGAAATAAAATTGAAAGTATGTACAAGATATGGGTTCCTTAAATAATAGTATGTTATTATTCAATATTGGGTATTAAGTTTTTTGTGGGATTTTTATTTTGGGATTTTTTCTTGGAAAAATTTATAGAAATTCTGAGTTTTATTTGATTTTATATTTTATTTTTTTATTCATTTGTTTTTAAATGTTTAATTAATGTTTTTTTTCTATTATTTGTATATACATAAGAAACTCAGTAGGATTCTGAATTTACTTTGACTATTCGTCTGTTGGTAAATTGACAGTACACTGTGAATAAGGTATTCTGCAGTCCAATTCTATCAACCATACTACTTTTTGTAAATGAAAATTGATATAAGTTTTGAAGTTAAACTGCGTCGCATTTCTTATTTGTTATGTATTTGTTTCATTGTCATTGTATTGTATTGTGTTATCATAGGATTTCTCCGATGAATTTCCAATATTTAATCCATACTATATTTGTAATTTGTATGTACTGTTTATATAACAGGTTGAAAACCATAGTATAAACATAAAAGAGTCTCAAATCAAATATTTGAAGGTAAAAAATTGACCAATATCAATTTTACTTTGAAAAAGCTGATGCTTTGCGAGCTTGGTTGACATGTTTTTGAACCCTATATAATATCTTTTTGTATTCCATGTTCTGAATCTCGTTAGTATAATTAAAGCTTTACAATTGACTGCAGCATAAATAAACAATTTCAATTGTTTTACTGAATTTTCACAACCCTTGTTTTTTATAACCCTAATTGTTATATTAAGGGTCATCACGTTTTTTAGCATGACAAATTTCCTATCCATGAAATTGTTGTTGTTTTTTCCAATACCTTGACAAAATAAATTTGTCAAACAATTTCCAATAGTTATTTCCTAAACTAGAATTTTTTATACTTCAGCCTGTTGAAATTTTGTTTGAAAAATTTCTTGTTGTTGTTGTTGTTTAGACGGGGGGGAAAGCAAGTCTCCCTTACACCTAGGCCTTGCGGCCCGTTGTGCTCCCCTCATTAAATACTTTCTATTTATTTATAACTACTATATTATTTATTTTGTTTATATTATATATTTTAAAATAAATTTTTTTTAATGTTTTTTATAATTATCAATTTTTATGTTTTTATTTTTTGACATTTAAAAAATAAATTGATATTTTAGAAAAGACTTTTATTTTCGCTGTATAAAATTAGTCTTTTTAATAGGTCGTTCACGTCATATCTAAATTTACAATGTTGGATATTTATAATGTTGGAAAAAAGGCAAAAAACTTGAAAATTTTACTGGTATTTGAGATCAGGCTTCTCAAATGAAAATTCAGCATTCTATAGTGCCATTCAGCCGGCTAAAATTATTATTTCACAATAATTATTGACAGCTTATTTTGACACTATTTGAAATTTAATTTGTTATTTAAATGCATTACAAGTTTTATCTACCGTCAATTACCAAATATAAATTAAGTGTTCGAGTAATTAAAATTTAATTTCTGATTAATTTAACTACTTTGATTTTTGATGTAGCTGACATTTGTCAAATAATAACATTCAATTATCTGATAATGTATTTATTTGAAAACTGGCTCTAATTTAATTATTTAATCAGTTCTTTTATTCTTTTGTTACAATTCTCTCATTAGTCGAGAATGCTACACAGTTTTATCAACGTGAATAATAAAAACCTTATTATTTTTATCTCATAAAGATGCTTTATATATTTACTTGGTTTTCAAAAATGATTGTTAACACTTTACATTAAATTTGATTTTTTTCTAGATAATCAACCTTTGTGAACACTAAAATTAATGTTTAAAGAGAGATTTATACCAATTGATTTCTACAACAAGTGCATCGTAGATATCTTTATGAGATTAAAAATTTGGTGTGCCAAATTCAGGTTTGGGCTGCTGACGTGAATTAATGTCGAAGAACTCTAATTCCTGAAATATGTGAAATAAAGTCAATTGGCCTAACTATCAATTTAAAGATTTAATAAAGCGAATTTACTTTAATTCCTTTCTGTATTTGACATATGTGGACGTTATAAGCGTACATATAAATATTTTAGAGAACGAGAACACCTTGATTTTGAATTCAACTCTAAAATGACTTTTAATTCAAAATGTCACATATACATATATATAAATTATATGGAAAAAGAGAACGCCCTGATTTTGGATCCAACTCTAAAATTTCTCAACGCTTACGTTCCCGTCAAAGTCTCCGACAGTGTTTATTTTAAAATTGTATTAAGATCGATTGACTTTAGTTCTTAAAAAATGGTTAAAAAAGTCAATTGACTTTAATTCTTTTGACATTAATTCACGTCACCGTTTGGGCTTACGTACATCAAAAAATCTAAGCTTTAATAAGTTTTATCCTAAAATACTTTAGAAAATTGTAAATATTTTATAAATTAAAATAACATTGATTGAAACTGTAATTAAAACAGCGTCAATACATTTGACTTTATCTCAAAATAATTTACTCATATGTATTTTTAAGAAAAATAATATTAATTAGATTCTTAAATCCTTATAACTTATATACAAAAAAAAATACATAATAAATAAAAATTTTTAATCGTTATTTATTGGTAATATCTATTTTGATAAGAAAAGTTTTCTTAAGATAACTTTTAATAGTTGAGCTATTTTCAAATTTATAATTTTGGCTTTTCTAAGAGATTAAATTGAATTTTATTAATTGATATTTTTATTGTATTTTAACATTTCTTTATTATTGTTTCTTAATCTATTTTAAGTAATTTTATTATTTAATTGTAAAAATTTTATTGTTTTATTCAAGTGATAATAATTCTTTTATTTATTTACTTATTTATTTATTAGTAAGAAGTTGTGTATTTAGTAAAGTTTTGTTTCTAAATAATAGATTACTTTAACTTGTAGTACTTTGATATATTATATTATTTGAGTTTTAATAAGTTTAATCTTTGTTTTTAATTTATTTGTTTATTGAAGAATTAAAAAATTTAGAATGTTAAAATTGTACAAGGATGTTTTTGCGTATTTAAATTCAATTAAAATAATTCCCTTATGTATACCCTTCTGTATACTTCACAACCACTTTAACGTTTTGGTACAAGTGGGGTTAGACTTTATTTTAATGTTTTCGTGATGGGGAAGGTGGGTTTACTGAGTGATTAATAAAGCATTTTAGTGTTTTGGGATATATTTTGTCCAGATAAACTTCCGGAAAGGGGTTGTCAGCTATCAAGATGACGTCATCACATAACGGTACTAAATATCTCAAAGTTTTCGAATATATATACAATTAGTGGCGATCGCGCCATCTAGTGGTCGAAAAATGCATTACAAAAATTTCCTAAGATTTTGTAGCATTTTAATTAAAATGTTATAATTTTCCTATAAGACAATAAACTAGAACCAATATCTTACAATATTGTAGGGCATGATATTGTCTTTCATAAACATCTGGTTTCATCTGAATAGGTGCTACCGTTTTTGAGATATTGCAATTTCAAGTGGAAATTTAAAAGAAAAAAAAAAAATTTTTGAACTTTCAAAAAAACACTATAAGTATGAAATTTTCAAAAACACTCTGTATTTTTTATTATACTGTTAGAAAGGTCTTTTGACATTCTTTCCAACGGTGTATAATAAGTATGGTATATGTTGATAAATAGCTCCACCAAAGAACAAAAATGAAAAACTGACACAACAATTTTATTAAAAAATACATTTTCATACTTTATTTGTCACAAATTTATTTTGCCTTTTTGTTTTCCATTTGAAATATTTATTTTAAAATGTAAAAATGTACTTTATAGTTTGATACAACATTGAGTTGGGTTTTAGTAATTTATTTGGAGGGATTTTGGAGGTGGTGGTACCCCATAGTTTTAAAATATTTGTTGTTGAAATATGTATGTAAAAGTATAATTAGAAAGGACGTTAGAGTTGGCTACAAAATCCGAATTATGTTCTTTTTCCAGAATATTTATAAACATATATATACACAAGAATCTGAATCAGGAGGGATCTTAGAGTTGAATTCTAAATCAGGATTGCCGCTTTTTCCAGAATATTTATATGTACGATCTATGTACAATGTTAGAAGAGATTTTAGAGAAGCAAAATAGGCAAACCCCAGAGCTGTTTACCAGCGACAATTACACTCTCACTTATATACAGCATGATGTGGGCTGACATAACAAAGAGTTCTGGGATCCCATGCTTCTTTAGGAATAAAGTGGATAATGCTGTGACAGTAAGTTGGAACAGGTATCGTACTATGTTTAATAATTTTGTGCGCCCTGTAATTTTCTACAATTGGTTACAACAGTATGGAGCAACTGCGTATACGGCTCGTGCCACAATTTTTCTTTTTAAGTGCAATTTTTGATGACCAAATTATTTCAAGAAATTTATGATTTAATTTTAACTTCGCCAGATTATTTCCTATGGGGTTATCTCAAAGAACTAGTATATGGTTCGTATTATATTTTAAAAAAGAAAACATTTATATATAATCGAAAAATTTTTAAACCACATGGTGACTTCTGGCCCACCCTATTTTCAAACCTAATTATGAATTATTTAGTCATGCAATTCAAGTAGCATAGCGACATTTGGAATTCATTGCTTAAAACTGTTTACTAATATACAGCTTTGCATATAATTTTAATACACTATACTTATTATAACTATACTACGGATACTAATTAGCTTAAACGTGATCGAATAGCTGTAAATAAATTGCTGAAAATTTCTAATTCATTTTTGATTGATACATTTCCTTATAATTAACTCGATTCTTTATTGAACATTTAATAATTTAATTTTAAATTTGAAAATTTTTTATTATTTTATAATATTGCAATATTTTGATTTGATATTAAATTTTTAAAGAATTTATTTTGTATTTCCCCAGTGAGCTGTCAAAAAGAAACTTTCTATGGAATGTCAAGCAAATGACATAATTATATTTCATTTTAATAATATATTCTCCTATCTTTTATATTTATGACCAATTTTTCTTTTTTCTTCTTTTTTTTTTGGAAATTTATCAATCGGTTCTGTCTATAAAATTAACTGTCAATTTTTGTTTTTTTTTCCTATACCAAAATGATATAATCCTCCATAATACAATGGAGGATATTTGAGAACCATATTTATTACAATTTCCTTTTAGAGCACAATATCTATAATATACAATTTTCATTTTAATTTTGTGTGTCCAATATCTTAAAAAAATTGTATAAATTGAGATGCATGCATTTAATATCATTCATTTTGTTTTTGTTATTATGTATATATTTTTATATACATATAGGTATGTACAATTTTATTCCCATGGGATCTCATTAGTACACTCTAAAAGTTTATTTTCAAAAATGTGAACATTATTATGTATTGAATATAGCATAATAGTAAAAAAATAAAGTTGGAATTTTTAAGTGTGTCCCAATAAAAAAAAAAAAAAAAAAAAAAAATACAATACACGACAACACGTAATAAATATCAAAAGTATCTTTAGATTTCAATTTCAATTTTTTTTTTTGAAGAGAACAGTCATTTAAGATAAATGAATGGACGTTGTATTTGTATGATATTAAGTTTGGAGAATATTTTTACTATATTATAGATAGAGATAACATATCCATAAAAAAATTCTTTATATTTGTGTTATATATTCGATACATTGTTATCTATACATTATTATTTTATGTTGTGTTGATAAGATGACATTTAAGTACGTTAATAAGTACATCTAGATATGTATGTAAGATACCATGATATTTAATGAGAAAACTTGATATGAAGACAAAACATTGTTGTTGTTATTTTTTTTTTTATGACAAATACATTATTATATCGCAAATTTTTACTGTTATAAATATAAAAAACAGGAAAATGTTTGTTTGTTTGTGTTGTTTTTTTTTTTTTGTTACTTTGCATGGACATCAAATAATATAAATTCGTATCAATTTATAGGTATTGTTCTCTTATTTCATTTTCTGGTTAATAATGATAATAATAAATTTTTATTATAGGTAATAATGAATATTATAAAAGAATTTTCATTTTTTGTAAAATTATATTTACATAGAATTATATTGAATTATGCTTGTTATTTAAATGACTTTGTCAATTATGATTATTTTATTAAATTGAAAAAAAAAAAATTAAAATAATGGTGATTTAGTGTTTAAAGCTTACTAGCGAAGAGGTTTTATAATATTAATTATTTTATAAAGAGCATCATACAAATTTTAATTAAGAGGGTGACACAGTGATAAAGGTGCCGACATCTAATTTTTGAATTTAAATTTAAGTAAAAGTGAAAAAAAACTTTTATCTGATTTTCAACTTGATAAAGCTGCTAATTCCACTGGAGAAGCCACCTTGGGGTTATCTGACTTTTTGCAAAAGCTTATCAATTTAAGATAATAACATCAAAATCTTGTATCTGAAATTTGGAAGTATTCCGAAGCACTTTTAGACCAGGTTAGGTGTTATAAGTAGTATAAATATAATATAGATATAATATAAAAACCTTAAACTTAAATAACCCTTTCATTGCACTTGCATAATTTCCAATAATTGTTTTTAATAAACAATTCTCGGAAATAATAACATTTATATTCATGTCTAAATGATTTCCGCTATAAACGAAAGTTACATTACACCCATAAGGTCATTAACATATTAATAAGTAAATTACTAATATATATTAAGTCAGCAACACTTTCAAGGTAAATTGATTGAACATGATTTTACAAGCCTATATTAAACCAATAATGTTATGTAATCAATTATTAAGAATAATTATATTTATTAAGAATTCATGTTAGTAATTAAGAATTATATTAATAAAAGCTGACTTATGCAAAATTAGTTGATAAGATCTTAGTATAAATAGAAGCTAAGAATTATTGTAAAACAGAGTTCCAGTCTGGCTATCGAAGCCCTAACATAGTAACATCATAATAAGTGTTTAGTGGAATTTTCAAAATAAAATAACTGTAAAAATAAATAAAGTGTTTATACCCGTATGACTATATAGTCAAAGGGTATAATAAATTTGCCATTACGTTTGTGACGCAGAGAAGGAGGGGGGGTAGATATAGACTCAAGTGTATGGATCGGATCAGAATCGAAAAAAAAATCGATTTAGCTATGTATGTCCGTCCGTCCGTCCGTCCGTCCGTCTGTCCGTCTGTCCGTCCGTCCGTCCGTCCGTCCGTCCGTCCGTCCGTCCGCACGATAACTCAAAAACTAAAGGAGCTAGGATCTTGAAATTTTCGCAAATTCGTTTTTTTGCAATAGCCGTCATCGCTATTTAAATCCAGCTATTTTGGTCCATGGGTTCGGGTGGCTGCCATACAACTTCTTTTTTTATATGAGTATTTCTCTGTACCTATTACAGCTACGTGTCTGAAATTTTGGCAAAAGTAGTTTAGTTTTACGACCAAAGTTTTTGCAAAATTTGGTTGGTCTGTTGCAGTGAGTTCGAGTAGCTGCCATACAACTCCTTCTTTTATATGAGCATTACTCTATACCTATTAAAGGTGGGTGTCTGAAATTTTGCCAAAAATAGTTTAGTGTAATGGCCAAAGTTACTGCAAAATTTGGTTGGTCTACTGCAAAGGGTTCGAGTAGCTGCCATACAACTTCTTATTTTATATGAGCATTACTCTATACCTATTGAAGTTGGGTGTCTGAAATTTTGCCAAAAATAGTTTAGTGTAATGGCCAAAGTTACTGCAAAATTTGGTTGGTCTACTGCAGAGGGTTCGAGTAGCTGCCATACAACTCCTTCTTTTATATGAGCATTATATTTCACCTAATAAAGCTGGTATGTTTGAAATTTTGCCAAAAGTAATTAATGTTTATAATAATAATGATATAATGTTTATATAACGGTCATACGGGTATCCCAGAGTTGACACAGTCTACTCTACTACACTCTTCCTCGTTTTTTTTATAAATACTAAAATCCAGTTATAAAATTGTTAGGCTCTTTTTGATACTTCTGGATCTCATTCTCCCAAAATATCTAGCTACTTTAAGTGCAAAGGATCATCTTCCTAGTTTGTGATTTAATAAGAAATAAATTTATACTAATGAAGCTTTTCCAAAATAGTTAAGAGCAAACTTTTAATATCTTAATAGGCTAAGAACAAGGGAGATAGTTGTCCAAAAGTGATTTTTTTAGAGAAAAGTGTCTTAAATTAAATTGAAAGCCAAAATCAAAAACAAAAATATAATGAGATGTGAGTGATAATCCATATCACTGTTTAATTCAACACTTTATAAAATGTATGTAATTCTGTTTTACTTTATAAATTTTAAAGTAAAAGTTACGAAAACTAGATCTTTTTATTTTTCTAATTTGTTAAAAAATGTTTTAAAATATAAGAAATCTAATTGATCAGCTGCTTTGAAAAGCCCGATGATTATTTCAAAAACCTCGGCTCTGTTTAGCCTATTTATACGATTATATTATTCTAAAATTTTTAAATTAATTGGATAGAATTTGATATCTTACTAAAATAATTTTTTTTTATTTTGTTTAGTATGGTTTATTCAATAACTTCTAGATTGATGTCTAGTATTAAAAACATCAGGAATTTGATAATTTACTTTGGTAATAAACAAAAAATATTTGGTAATAAAAGATAAAAATTTAATCAGGCAGTTTAAGTGTTCTAAATGCAACAAGAAGCTACACAAACAAATCACCTTTAGTAAAAACCATCAAAAACCTTTTAGGTTAAGTGGGAAGTGAATTTAATTTAATATGGGTCTCCGGTCGCAGCGGAATTAAGGAAAACAAATTAGATTATAAAGAGCCCGGTCATAGGCTTACAAAATCATCACTTAAATTTAAAATTAAAGAA
Organism: Dolichopus griseipennis; assembly: GCA_963082915.1. NCBI lineage: Eukaryota > Metazoa > Arthropoda > Insecta > Diptera > Dolichopodidae > Dolichopus > Dolichopus griseipennis. The sequence continues at coordinate 312,382,931 of OY720441.1, read as the reverse complement.
AATTAAGTAATTTATCCAAAACACTAGGCAAGCTAACTGAGATAACACCTATAGCTTTCCATAGCAACACTGACCAACAGTGCTAAAACCAGAATACGAAATCGGGAAGGGAAGAAAAATTGGCATAAAAATCTGCCGCATTAGACTTGGCCACACAAAAGATAGCTAGTGATTTTAATATTTGGAATACAATTTAAATATTGGAAAAAGTGGAGAAAAAAAAATTCTTAAAAGTAATATTCAAAACTGAAAATTAAAATAACCTAAAAACGTAAAATAAACATAATGTCAATATAAATGTACAATAAAATCTAGATATAACAAGTAAAGAAACAGACTTAGAAATACCCAAGACCTATTTTTTTCAAATTTAATGAGAAGTCCTTAAGTCAGTCATTTTGATTTTAAAACCATAAAAGCTTTTATAAGTTTGATCGTAAGACATAGCTAACCAAATTAACTTTATAATACTAAAAACATTTTCTAATTACACTATCTATTGAAAAATATTACAAATTCTTACAAATTCTTACTTAATAATATTAAAAAACAAAAAATCTTCAAATAAATGAAAATATATTTATTCCAATTCAATTACAAAAGTGAAAAAATTTGAATTTTTAAATTTTGTGATAAAAAGCTAATCAAAGCATAATATATTTAATAATTTAAATTTTTCATAATTGCAATTATTTTACATTGTTAGGTTATGTACCTATTAGAAAAGCTTATAAACGTAAAGTACCTATGCAATAAATGTATTTCTAAAATACAACTACAAATTTAGAACTTTTCATATAATTCATTTAAATATAAAAATAAATTATACATACATGCAGTAAGTACCTTTCAACATAACTTAAGTATCGTACACAATGTCTTAATTGTATATTACCTATGGTAATAATTCAATTAAATATTAGACATAATAAAAATTAAAAAAAAAAAAAAATTTATCGTTTATTAAAAAAATATTTTGTTTTTAATTTATAAAATATAATACATAATATGTTTTATAGTAAAATTCTTAGCCTTTTAAATATGTAAAAGTGTTAAATAAGAACGGAACTAGGAAATAGTGTATCAAATTTGATACACTATTTCCTAGTTTATTAATTTCGTCTATCTTTATTAATTTCGAAGTTAAGCTTTTTAATTTCGGGAGTTTTTAGTAGGCACCTGAACCACCAATACAATCAAATCTAAATTACGGGGACAAAAAGGAAACAACAAAAAACACCGTTATACCAAATTTAAAGGTTCTATATTTATTTTAAGCTACTATGTTTATTAATTTCCAGTATATGTTTTAAGGTATTGCTAGTAGTGGAGTGGTACGAAAACCGCTATTCTAATTCATCCAAAAATTCACGTACACAAAGCAAATAAGAAGAAACACCTGTGCACCAAATATTAACGTTCTATCTTATTTTGAATTATTAATCGAAATTATATTCATTTTGCCTCAATTCGATCAAAAGCTTCTAGAATCCGAACTTTTTCCCGATCTTAACCAGAACCAATCCCCGCGGTACTTTCATAAGGTTTTTCTTATAATACGTTCGTTAGCTCTTCAACTTTTCAAAGGTTCCAGAACCCGAAACTATGTTCCGATTTCGTCAATATTTCGTCCCCGCCATACCTTCAATACTAGTTAACCTTTGTACACAATTGGAACGTTTTATCTTAATTTTAAGTTACTATTTTTATTAATTTCGATGATAAGCTTTTAAACCTTGGGGGGTATAAAAGGGGTACTGATCCACCTATCTCTAATAATTTCGAAAATATGCTTTAAAATCTTGGGAACTATATGGCTGGTCTTCGACCCACTACTCCAATTGGTGCCAAATATCAAGGACACTGAGAAAATAGGAAGGGACACCCCGATACAAAAATTAAAAATTCTATCTTTATTGGTTTCGGAATTATGCTCGTTTGGCCAAAATTCGATAAAAAAGTTCTAGGTTCCAAATCCATGGTCCAATCCCGACCATACGCAATTCCCGCAGTAATTTCAGTACCAGTAACCTACAACACAAATTTCATGAAGCTAGCGTCATTATTTGTTGAGTTATTGTTTTTTTAAATATGCTCGTTAGCGCTTAGACCGATTAGGTTAAATATGCTCGTTAGCCCTTAGGTGTAGGGTATAAAACATGAATAGTAAGATTGTTAAATAATTAAATTAAATAGTATAAAGATTAATTAAGAAATCTAGAAAGTAGTCACCAGATTGTAACTAAGAAAATTGATTAATTAAGATACCTATTATAAAAATTAAATGATGCAAATTTAGAAAAGATGTTAAAGGTGTAAGATAAATTGAATCCATGCACAATGGCCCTGGCTTTTACCCATAATGTGTAATTCAGTGTAATGCGTAATATTCAAATAAATAAATAAATAAATAAAATATTATAAATTTAATTAAATTATGGTTTTAAATGTTTGAATTTTGATTGAAAAATTAAAAGAAATCGATGTAAGTAATGATTATGTAACCATAAATTTTGTAATAGAATACGAAAAGTACTTTTAAACGATTTTCAAATATTTTTTATTATTTATCATGTATTAAAAATATTTTTTTTTATTGAAAATCGAATTTTGCATATAATCATTGTCAAAGTGCACAGGAGATATTAAATGGCTTCTTTTTAATATTTTATAATATTTTGTTTCACATTTAAATTTTATTTCAAATATTAAAAAAATATATTGTTTTCTTATATTTTTTTTATGTAGGTAATTACAGTATACTTTAAACATAATGTGTTTGAAAGAATGTTTAATGCCTTTTATGATAAACATTGTATATTTAGAGTTGAAACTTTTTTTTATTTAACAAAGTAAAACATTTACGATTATATTTATAATACTAATAAACTTATAGATATAATATCTGTATATAGCCACATTTTAAAGGGATGATATATATAAATAAATTATCACATCAAGAATTGAAAAATTGCTTCATATAAATTTATATCTTCAAGGATTTGAATGAATATATTTTGTTTTAAATTTACTCAAGAGTACCATTATATAATGGTAATATTTGAATAAAAACAGTGTTGGAAAAATTTTTGAATGCATAAATAATTTTTTATTTAATTAAATTTTTTTTTAGCAATATCTTCAGGAATCTTGAAGCTTTCGATCGAACCAAGAATCGTGCATATCTCCGAGACCAACAAAAATGGAATATCCAAATTTGGTACAAGGCTGTAACTACCTGTCCCCCCTTGTGTTCAGATAGAAACTTGATATTTGTTACAAGGGTGCTCTGCCATGTTTAAATTACATACCCGAAAGTTCGGACAAATTGGAGTGGAGGTTCGGGCACCTCTTCGCGCATCTTCCAAGATCTAACAACCGTATATTCGAAATTGATAAAGATGGATTCCTGAAATTTGTTACAAAATTATTCTGTTTATATATTTAATTTATATTACACACCTATATAAAATGACTGAATGATTATATAGTTAAATTGATTTTTTCAGATGCAGGGTATTTAAACGAAGTCAGTTGTATCGATTTACTGTTATTTCATTACTTCTTCTCAACTATTATTTTAAATTTCATCCAATTTATTAATTAACATTGGTCTAAATTAAAACCAGTTAAATACGTCTTTAAAATTCATATGCAGAAACTATTTGAGAATAGACTATTGTATATATAAATATATAATTATCCTTTAACAGGTGATTACTTGGAGTATCTTAGAAATAGAATTTTTCTAGACAAGAAATCTTTTAAATATGAACTGGGATACAGAAGTTAAAGAAACCTTTATATGAAAAGCAACGTATAACCAATATCAACTAACGTTTAGATTAAATAAATATTGGAATAAATGTTAAAACACCTAATTACGGGGAAGTGTTAAACGGTTTTAAATAAATGTACGGTGTTTGAGTTAAACCTATGGCCAAAAAAATAATTCTGGTTTTATAAAAAACTTAACGTCTTCTTACATTTTCTGTATTGTACTTATTGTGTTTTTACCTTGTATCATCCTCCAAAACTTCGCCATGTACATCTCTACCTGCTTCAGAGAAGGTTTCTATCGACAAAAGACTAGATTTTAATGGCAATTTAATTAAAAATTCAAATTTTATGCAAAAATTTGAATGTTACCATAGCAACCTGTCTTTTTACCTTGTGTCTTTCACTGTCGTTACATATTTCTTAAGAAAAATTTCTATTGTATTATCTTTCTTCTTTAAAAAAAAAAAAATTATATTAAATTGTATATCGATTTATGTTTGTGTAAATTTTATATTCTTTGTCTTAGCCCAAATATAACAATTTATCTATTTATGTGAGAATTTTTATATTTATATAATAGTATAAAATTTATTATATAAGAGGCCCGCATAAATTTCCAATAAATTTTTCAGAATCGATACATTAAATATTTACATTTTGTTTGATGGATTAGGAATTAAAGAAACAGTAGAAAAAAAAAAAAAAATAATATATAGAAGGAATACTTATGTATGAACTTCTTTTACTTTTAAGAATTGGGTATGTAAAAAAAAAAAAATAAAAACCCTTAGGATTCAGTTTTTTCTTTTAATGCAATACATATATCGATATTCTCGATATTCTCGAATAGATAAAAATAAAATATCTTAAGATATTATACATATATTTTTTTGAGAATGTGTAACGTAAAAAAAGAATTCTTATTTTGTTTTTTTTTTATACTTTGAGATTCTTTTATTTTAATATTTAATATAAATACTAATATATTGATAGGTTTAAATTGTTAATCGATTTTGCAAAAAAAAAAAAAATAGATACTTATACGCATATATAATGAAATCGAATATTAATCAATATTGAAATTGTATAGGGAGATTCGATATATTAAATAAGAGATAAAATTATATTGATAAATATATTTTTACCGTTACAAAAGATTAAGCAATATTGTACTTTTAAAGATGTCTCAATTTTATCTCATCTTTAAAAGAAATTTATTGGCTTTTTAATTTAGATTAAAAAAAAAAAAATTTAGGAAATTTTGCGATATTTGAATGATCGCTGCGAAATTGTAAACGATTCTTTCAACAAGAACATTGCACATGTTCTTTTGCAATATTCGAACACTCTTGTATTTTTGATTGCGAGGAACCGTGTGAATGAATGTTTCAAGTAAGGAATTTTTGTCTGATTTATCAAAGAGCATGATTAATCAAATACTGCTTGAACTAGACAATTGATTTAGTTCCTTACCTAATTTTGAAGTTTTAAAACTTTTAGATCAGAAATTTCAGATTTCGAAAAAAGTTTTCCAAAAAAATCTAATATCTAATTTACAAATTTTTTATCCAACGCTTTTAAATATTTCAGGATAAAAAACTGAACTAAAAGTAGTTCTCAAAAACAAAAAAAATATTAAAAAAATGTTCAATTTTTAATTGAAACAGAGTTAAAGACTTATTTTTCCGAATTTTTCAAATAATTAAAGTCAATGTTAAGATCTGCTTGCAATCGCGTCTTTCAAATTTAGCCTTCTATTTCTATTTCAATTGCTTTAAAATTTAAAACGAACAAATAACTTATATGATAGGGTAATAGATCATTTTGCTTTGAAAGCCTAGAATTAAAATTTAAAAATTAGAATATTTCTTTTTTTCCTTTTAATTAATAATTTAAGTTTATTTATTTTTATTGTTTAGTTTAAAGGATTTTTGTGGTTTAGTCGGTAAAAATCTGGCATCCAAAGTCTAGCTATTGGGCTTATTTGATCTTTTGAAGATTTCCAACAATCTTCGTAAAAAAAAGATGTACTTTACTTTCTTTTTATAAAAAATATTACTTTGTGCGCTTCCTTTCTCAAAAATCACTGGTATGTACATATATTTTTTTGTAGTCATAAAAATAAATAAGTAAACATTCTTGCATTAAAAATTTGATATTCTATTTTCATATTTGTTTTTTCTAATTCAAGTTTTTAAATTTAATTTTTGACATTCTTTTAACGTTTTTGTTTGATAATTAAATGATATCAAATGCAATTACTCAAAATTTTGACAGTTTGGAAATTTTTTTAATTTGATTGATTATTTGTATCTTTGATACAAGGAATTAATGAACTTGTTACTATGTATTTTAAAATTCATTATATCTAAAAACGAGGAAGATTATAGTTGCCCTTGTCAACTTTTAGATACCCGTGCATACCCACTATGGTGTATAAAATAAACCATAATTTACTTCCCTTATACATTTAACTCATTACCCCATAATTTTGACGTAAAAAAAAAAAAAAATTAACAAAAAAAAAAAAAATCACAAAACAAAAAACAAAATTTTCATTCATTGTCCCATAACTTTAGCTTAAAAAAAAAAAAAAAAAAAATAAAAAAAAAAAAACAAAAAAAAAAAAAATTGGCCCACCCTAAAAGTCCGAAGGTCCGAGTGATGTCCAACTTTGCCAAGTAACTTGCCCTATTAATTTATCTGCCCAATTTTAATTTTAACCTTGTAGCTTCATTATTAGATTCAAAGTTATTGAATTGAAAACTTTGTATGGCAGCCCCCCGAAAATGGGGCCCTAACATTTTGAAACTTCATATAAGTGCTCGATTCATTACATAACTAACCGTGTGTAATTTTCAGCCTCGTAGTATAATTAATTTTGAAGAAATTCATATTGGTGCAAAGAAGTTGTATGGCAGCCCCCCGAAAATGGGGCCCTAACATTTTGAAACTTCATATAAGTGCTCGATTCATTATATAACTAACCGTGTGAAATTTTCATCCGCGTATTATAATTAGTTTTGAAGAAATTCATATTGGTGCAAGGAAGTTGTATGACAGCCCCCCGAAAATGGGGCCCTAACATTTAGAAACTTCATATAAGTGCCGGAGTCATTATAAAACTAACCTAATTTTCATCCCCGTAGTATAAATAGTTTTGAAGAAATTCATATTGGTGCAAAAAAGTTGTATGGCAGCTCCCCGAAGCCTTGGTCCGATTTTAACCAAAAACAATAGGGAACCTAGAAATTGTCTAAAAATGACTTTGTGTGAAATTCAAGACTCTAGCCCTTTTAGTTTTTGAGTTATCGTGCTGACACACGGACGGACGGACGGACAGACACTCATAGCTAAATCGATTAATTTTTCGATTCTGAGCCGATACGTACCCTTGACACTATATCTAGCTCGTCTAGATCGATGCGTTACAAACGGAGGAGTAATTTTAATATACCCGATGTTCATATATGTATGCACGGGTATAAAAATCAATCAAAAAGTATAATTTCTTCTACCATACCAATTTATTTGATTTTTAATATTATCATATATAAAAATGACACTTAATTTATATCACCCATACTTCATTTATTAGCAATGTCAAAAAACATAAAAACGTCATTTTATTTCATTCACAATTGCACTTCATTCAAAATGGTTATATTTATTTTTTATTAAATTAATTTATTTCATATATTTTTTTTTTATTTACAAAAATTTTTTCGTTACAAAAATGAAAAGTGGTTTTGTAAAAAAATAAATATTTTCCTTTAATAAAAAGAAAAAATAAAAAAAAAAATCTAAAATTACAAAACAAATATCAATTTAGAATTCAATTGGAATAAAAAAAAAAAAATCAAAGATAGAAAGATAAGTATCATTCAACATAGTGTTGTCCAAATAACAGTTTTTTTACTTTTTAGCACATTTTCAAAAAATTTTGTAAAAATGTGCCTATATAGCTTCACTCTGTCCGTCCGTCCGTCCGTATGTTTACAAAAACTTTTACACCGTTTGAAATAGACAAAAGAAATTTTAACCATGGGTAGCTTTTGCAAAAAAAATAATTTCGTACAAGAATTTTTTTCTTTAGCCCCACCTGTTACGGGGCTACAGCCCCCCAAAGTTGGAAAAAGCCCTATATTTAAATTGTTATAACAAGAGTTCTGTTACATATATTTTTAATCTGAAAACGGCAAATGATAGCTGGTTTCATAAACTTTATAAATTTTTACAAGGCAAATTTTTAGGGTTGCCATACGGTACTAAAATTTAACATTACGAAAAACTCAATTTTCGCAAAATTTTTGGCCACACATATCTTCTGAACGGTTCAAGCTAGGGTCTTGAAATTTTGGGACAAGTTAGATACCTAGAAATTAGTAGGAGTCGGTTAACAAAATTTTTTTGTCAAGCCCCCTATTTAAGAGCTATAAGGGCTCTAAAATTGAAATTTTGCTATTTTTAAACACCTGTAACTTGAATACCTGGCCAAATTGTTTTTTAGTGATAGACAAAATTCAAAGCTCTATAATTATATTTCAACATGTGTCAAAGGTTTTTCTTAATTTTAAAGAGTGACGAAGTTACAGCCCCTGAAAATTTCAAAAAAGCCCTATATTTAAATTGATATAACAAAAGTTCTGTTAGGTTTATTTTCAATCGAAAAACCGTATTAGAGAGCTGCTTTTATAGGCTTTACAAAAATATGCCGCTTAAATGTATAGGGTTGCCATGCAGTACTAAAATTTAGCATTATATAAAACTCAATTTTTGGAAAATTTTTGGCCCAACATATCTTCTAAACGGTTCCAGCTAGGATCTTGAAATTTTGGGAGAAGTTAGATCCTAAAAATAGTAGGAGTCAGTTAACAAAATTTTTTTGTCAAGCCCCCTGTTTAGGAGCTATAAGGGCCAGAAAATTGAAATTATGCTATTTTTAAGCACCTGTAACTTGAATACCTGTCCAATTTTTTTTTTTATTAATATACAAAATTTAAAGGTCCAACATTATATTTTAACATATGTTAAAGGTTTTTCTTAAATTTAAAAGGGGTTCCTTAAATTGAAGAAAGTGTCTCTTAGTTTTACCCATTTTTGCTTAGATAATAAAATTCTAAGTAAAATTCCAAATTTTTGTGTAATTCACAATTTAATTCCTAGAACCTAAAAAACTAGAAGATAAGGGGGGGAGGGAAGTTGAAGTTAGATTCTTGAGAAATTTGGCAACCTTCCCCATTGAAGGACTATAACAACTTTTAAATAAAAAATTTACTGTTAGCAGTAAATTTTAAAAGTCAGTAGTAGTAACTATTTTCAAGTAAATATTTCCAAAGTTAAATTCAGTATGTAATACAATATAATTTTGAAAATGTGCTTTTTTAAAAACCCTTGATTTTTTTTCATCACTTGTTTTTTTTTTGAATTGACACATCATTAGTGGTGAACAAACTAAAAATGACAATAATAAATTAAAAATGAAAAATAAAATGAAAGGATGATAATAAATAATTGAAAAAGAAAATGAAAGAAAGAACTAAAAAAGAAAATGAGTAAAACTAACATTTTTGATAAGAATATCTCGAACATTTACCGTTAGCCAATTCAAGTTATTTATATAAAAGTTGTTTTTATTTTCAATTACAAAATTGAACATGTATACTTTCTTCAAGAGTTCAGCAGTCCACAACAGTGTATTTTACAGTACGTAGAAACATTTTTTTCTTCAATTATTTAAGTTAAAAAATTATTGAAGTGTATTGTGTTGCCATCTACAAGTGATTTCTGAAAATAAAATATCAGTAAATATTAAAAGAAAATTCTCTGCATTATCAAAATATTCAATAAGTTGCCACCTTTGTTAAAAAATTTAATTGTGTTGAAATTTTTAGAAATTTTCGCAAACAATGGAGATGAATAACAAAAAAAATAATTGTATTAAAAATGTAAAGAACACCAATATATAAAATGTGTAAGAAAGAGAGAAGGGAGTGGGAAGAAAGAAAAACAAAATAGTAAAAAATAAAAACATTTTTTATTTGTTTTCATCTCGTCTTATGGCACTTCGTTTTACGTTTGGTTAAAAAACCAAATGGATTTGATTCTCAGCTAACTATCCCGTTATTTTTTGGTTTTATTTTTATTTTTCAGTTGTACAATATTCATTTAACAAACAAGCTTATGCTGTTATGCAGGGATAATAAAAAAAAAGGGAGAAGACAAGCATAAAAAATAAGAAAAAAAAAAAAAAAAAAAAAAACTAAATAACATACAAGAAATACCCACATAACGACTCCTTGGAGACACATAATAGTACCTTATCGAAAGGACATAACCAAGAATAAAAAAAAGAAATACATGCAATTTATAGATTTTCTGGTTTAAAGGAATAAAAAAAACCAAAAAAAAAAGTAATGAACATCGAAAATTCCAAGGAATAACAGGAGACAGAAAAAAAAACACTACATAAAAAAATATATATAAAAATTTTGAAACGTGAATTTGATAAAGAAAAAAAAAAAACCAAACGGTAAAAAAGTACAAATCTAACAAAGTATTAAAGAATAAAGAAATGCAATGAATAACCAAAAATGAACAGTAAAAATATTAATGAAAAAATTAGTTTTTCAGGATTACTCTTGGACTTTCCCAACGTAAGTTTGGATTTTTGATCTTGTATGTTTGACAATATAACTTAATTAACATTGTTATATGTCTTATAGGAGTATTCGATCGAATCGAATACTCCTATTAGAGTTTCCATCCCGGGAAATCCCGGGATGGAATTCCCGGGAAATATGTAATTTTTCTTTTCCCGGAATCCCGGGTTTTTATTTTCATTTCCCGGGAAATTTAAGTTCATTAATTTCCAATAAAAATCATATTTCAGACTAATATATTGTCATGTAAAGTTGTCATTTCAATAGTTTTCAAGTCTAAAATTGCGATTTTGTAATATGTATACTTCAAAAAAATGTTTTAAGTGCTGAACTGCTACAAGTATTAGATAGAAAGACGCAACAAAGATTTAGTTTCGCTCTTACAATTTTTGCAAAATCCAAATTCACAAAATTTAAATAATATTTTTTTGGAAAAAAGCAGCAATTATTGCTTGCATTATAAAGTTGGCAAAAGAATTAATGGTAAAATTATTTACAAAAACTTATCCTGATGCTACTGCAATTGATATTGAGAGTGACGATAGTGAAGTAGTGATGGAAGGTAACATCGATGAATTAAATTTACGGAAGAACTTGGAAACTGCAGTAAAGAAATGTTTTAAAAGGATGCAAATTAATTCAGATTACACTAATTCTAATAATATTCAAAAAGAAATAAAAATGTATGAATTAACGGGTGAACTGACTCAAAATTTAAAAAAATTATTCTATTGTTTAAAAACAATAAGGCCTACATCAACTGAAATCGAGCGAGTATTTTCAATAACTGCCATATTTTCTACCAAAAAAAGATCCTTACTAAGTGGCCATTCACTTAATGTACTTTGCTTCTTGAAAAGTTATTTTATTAAATATAAAAAGTAAAATAGCATAGCACTTAGCAATTTAATTATATTTTTATTATTACTATTTTAAATCCAAATGTTTTCTTTTGAATATTACACATTTATTTTTTTGTTTATTTTATTATAGTTTTGTTATATCTTTGAATAAAGACTTGAATTATTATAAAAATGTCCTGTTTTTTGTTTTAAAATGTTATTATTTGTACTTTTCTTTAAATCTTTTCAGATTTCCCGGATTCCCGGGATTTCCCGAAAAATAAAATTTTAAATTTCCCGTATCCCGGGAAATTTAAAAGTGCCGGGAAATGGAAACTCTAACTCCTATAATACATATGTATTATTAGAATGTCGAATCGGCTCATTATATTTAGTATTGATGTGAAATTAATAATGAGTTATATTAAGTTGGTAGAAAAGAAAATTCTATACAAAACTTGCCCTAAACTCCTTCATTCATTGTAATTAGTTTCTAATCGATAGCCTTTTTAGAATAATAAGATGGTAATTATGTTATTTCTAACTTCATAGAATTCAAAGATTCAATATGGGTTCTTAAAAACAAGTACCATGCTTAAGATTTATACTATATATAACCTGTATTTTTTGAAAAAATTAATTAATCTTCTTGTGAAATAGATTCTGCATTTAAACGTCATGCAGTTTGAAGAAGACTCCCAAAAAATTGTTATTAATCAATTCCCAAAGAAAATCTTGGCTTTAAATATAAGGCTTATAAGAATTTTTTGTCCTTTAAAGGATCTTATAACACCTTTTTACAAGATTGAACATCATGAGAAACTTACAACATACTTTATATTGAGGTGTAGTTTTTAAAAAAGTAATATTGAAATTTTTATAACAGATATTTCAATCTTGAACAACTCGGTTGTAGATGCTACTCTTATAAGAGCCTTATTTCACTCTTATTAGCTCTTTAACTTAAATTTTCTTAGTCTGGAGTAATATTCTCTTACAAAAGTTTTGTATTCATTCTCATAAGAGCTTTGTAAGCTTATGTCCTGGGAAAGGATACTCTAAGACTATTATAAAGTTTAAATTTTGTTCTAGGAGCTTATAACTCTTTTACTTAAATTTTCTTTTTATATTTTGAGAAATGGTACTGTTAGATTATAATAAAGTATTTTTAAAGGGCTTATAGCTCAATATTATTAGATATATGAAAATCAAAATTGTGGCTAATTAATTAATAGCTTTAACTAATATTAGTACATTCAGAGTTTTTCATAGTTATAATATTTAACTTAAGTTTAATTCTACCTAGAAGTCTGGGATATATCTATAAAGAAATTGACCTCATAATTAAAATTGAAGTAATCTTAAATTTCTTTTGGTTTCCAGTGTAAAGTCCAGAAATTGCAGAAGTACTTAGAAGATTAGAAATAACACAAAACCCACCCAAATTTTAAAGTTTGTTCTGGATATATATGTTGATTGGCATTAGAAACGGGAACTCAATTTATTGATAGCGAAAAAAATTAATAAATAATTCCTTCAAATTGAATAAAAACAACCCACACGAAGGAATGAACCACTAAACAAAGGAAAATAAGTGAAAAGGAAAATAGAATATGAGTTTTTATAATATGGAATTTAAACATAATAATTTTCTTAACATGAATAATTCTCTTATTGATTTTTATTAGATGAACGATTTTATAATGCAGTTCTTATCATATATGATTTTTATATGATGTCTTGTTGAAAGAGAATCCTCGTATTATAAATGCTATTAATGACATTCATGCGTTTAATACATTCGGATATAATGTATATATATATATTGAATCCCAATTACATCTTATGCCATACACTATACATACAAACTTACGTCTCTTAGATAAGAAGAAACAAATATGTAATAAGTATATTTTTAATGGGTGGAAAAGTTTAAGTGCATCATAAAAATTTTTGTATGATGTACGTGACCTCCTTATATTTTTTTTAATATTACATGTTAAGTTCGAAAGAAATGGAATACTTATAGTCGTATAGCATTAGTAAAAAAAGAAAAAAAAAAAAATTGAATAAAATAATTGACAATTATTTTAGTGAAAAACTTTAAAAAGTAATGGAATGAATTTTTTTTTTTTTTTTTTCTTTTTTTTATTTAAATATCTTTAATCAATATTTATTTGAAGTATATTATATTATCTAATTTACTGAAAAGTAATTGTGTAAAATGTGCATTTAAAAAAAAAAATGTAAATCTCAATAGAATTATTAGCATATAATCATAAAATCTGTTCTATTAAATGTAATTTGAATAAAATTTTGTTAAATTGAAATAAGATAACAAGTTAATGAACTATTAAGAATTTAAGATTTTTTTTTAAAAGAATCATAAAATTAGGAAAAGATAAGTAATTGCAGTAGGTAAAGTTGGTCTTAAATAATTTTAATTGTGGAACTTGAGTATCACAAATATATGAATCGGAGGGGGACTCTACCGGCCGAATATTCAAGATTGTAATAAGTTTTAACAGGTTTAAAATAGTGAGTTGTCGTGACTGTCGATGTGACGTATTAATAACAAGCTTGGCCTTATTTCAAAGTTACAATATTATTATACCCGTATGACTATAGGTCAAAAGGGTATACTAAATTTGCCATTGTGTTTGTGACGCAGAGAAGGTAACGGGGTTAGATATGGACTCAAAGTTATAGATCGGATCAGAATCGAAAATTAAAACGATTTAGCTATGTATGTCCGTCCGTCGTCTTGATAACTCAAAAATTAAAGGAGCTAGGATTTTAAAATTTTTACAAATTTGTTTTAATGCAATAGCCATCATCGCTATTGAAATCCAGCCATTTTTGTTCACGACTTCGAGTACCTGCCACAAAACTTTTTTTTTATATGAGCATTACTCTATACCTAATGAATTTGGGCGTCTGGAATTTTGTTAAAAGTAGTTTAGTTTTATGGTCAAAATTTGTGCAAAATTTGGTTGGTCTAATGCAGTGGGTTCGAGTAGTTGTTATACAACTCTTTCTTTTATATGTGTATTATACACCTAATGAAGCTGAATGTTTTAAATTTCGCCAAAAGTAATTAACTGGATGGTATAATGCTTATAATACAGTCATACAGGTATTCCAGAGTTCACACAATCTACTCTTGTACACTCTTCCTCGTTTCAAAATAAAAAGACAGTTTACTCTACATAGTCTACTCTACTACATTTTTTCCTCGTTTTGATTTAGAAACGAGGAAGAGTGTAGAAGAGTAGATTGTGTGAACTCTGGGATACCCGTATGACTGTAATATCGACAATATTATTCTGTTAGAAATTCATATTGAAAGGCAGCTCTTCGAACATCATCCACTATACCAACTTTATTTTATTCAGACGTTGGCCATTAAAGTTAACTACTATTGACAAAATTTCAGACACCCAGCTTTATTCGATATAATAAGTAAAAATTTGAAGTTGATTCACATTATATATAAAAGCGAGATATGAATCGGAGGGAGACCCTACCGAATATGCGTCCGTAATATGAACGTATAATAATGACCGTCGATGTGATTATTAATTACAAGCTTTAGCATATTTCAAACTTACATTTTAATTTGTTTGGAAAAATGTGGGGAGAATTTGGTTATAACAAGAATCACCACTTCTATTCAATTAAATTTTTAAGATTGCATTATCTGCATTTTAGGTTTTAAGTGTGATATGAATCAATATGATTGTTACATGAGAATACCTGTAATAAATTTTAAGTGTTTATTATAACTATTAATTATCGAGATATGTTCGTTTGGTATTGGGAGAAGTTTAGCAGCTACCCGAATTGCCACTATAATTCAAGTTTTAGGGATATTATTGAATTTAACAAACACCCCTTTAACCAAATACCTTTTCGAAAGGTTTTGTTTTATAAATATGAGCATTTGCCTCAGGCTCGTTCGGAAGCTTCCAAAACCATTATTTTATTAAGTTTAAGTGAAAGTTGCCATGGAAAATGTTAAATCGACGTCAGTAGGTGACGTTGGTGCACCATATGTACAAATTTTATTTGCAATAACCATTCCAAAGTTAATTTACCAAATCTAAGAGCAGGATTAGAGTGGAAAAATCAGGAATGATTTAAAAACTTCAAAGTAATTGTTTTACTAATTGATAATAGGTTACGAAATATTCGCGGATTGCATTAGATCTATTTAAATTGAATTTGATATTTTATGCTATCATCTCAACACTTATCACATCCAGTTTACCTTTTATATAAAAAAACTCCATTTCGAACTAATCAATAAATTTTCTAAAAAGATTTTCAATTTTGAATTGACCATTTCGTAATGAAATTCTTTTACAAAACATATCAGTTAGAATTTTAATGTTTAAGGAAATGAGGAATTTTAATTTTCAAATCAGATGTTGCATTAACGCCTCCTCCCTTGCCACCCTAACTACAAAGTATATTTATTCTTTTTTTAGTACACAAAATGCATAACAAATTTTCTGGAAGTATCAAAAGATTTTAACAATAAATTCAAACTTAATATAAGTACATCCTATATTCCAAATTTATTTATAGCAAAATTGAACATTAAAGGGACTGAATTAGACTAAAAAATTAAAAACTGAATAGAGTTTAGAAATAAAATTGGATGTTTTTCAGTATTTGGGGCATTCAAAAAATTTTCTTATTATATACAATAAATGTATTATGATTTTTAATGGTAACTCCCTAACGTCAAATCTCTTGAGATGCAACCAAAAACAAAAATAAAGAAATTTCAAGATTTATTTTTCCTTTTGAATCTTTAAATTTGGGGTGAGAACTGAGGAGGCGAGTTCTTTTTAACGTCAATATCAATTTTATTTAGTCCATCTATTTAGGATTTTTTTTGAAAAATAAAACAGAAAAAACAAATTCATTGACTGGATAGTGAATTTTATGCATTGTTTCCTCTGATTGGTCTTATGATGGTTTATTTTTAGCACATTTTCAAAAAATTTTGAAAAAAAATTGTTTATATAGTTTCACTCTGTCTGTCCACCTCTTTGCATGTTTACAAAACTTCTACACCATTTAATATTATGAAATAAATATATAACTACAGCTAGATTTTGCAAAAAAAAATTTATTTCATGGAAACATGTTTTCCTGTAGTCCCGTCTGTTACTGAGCTACACCACCATAGTTGGAAACATCGCTATACTTAAACTGCTAAAAGGAGTTTTGGTATAACAGGATAACAGTTAGCTGCTTTTTTAGGATTTACAAATTTATGTAAAATTAATTTATAGAGTTACCAAAAGGCATATTTATTTATCGTTATTCAAAACTAAATGTTGGCAAAATTTTTGACACCTCGTATCTGCTTAACATTTAAATCTATAGGAACTTTAAATTTTGAACTTTAAAAAATCTAAATATTGGTGCAAGTCACAATTTATTTCCTTGAACCTGAGAACGGTGGGGGAAGGGAGGTTAGATCCTTCATAACCAATATAAGTTTGCAAAAAAAAAACTCGGGAGTCTTCCCTATTTAAAGGCTATTCGGAATTAAAAATTACCAATGTTATTCGTTAACATTAAAGCTCGATCATCATGTAAACTGGTTTTCTTGATTGCAATGAATTTATTTTTAAATAAAGATTTCATTATTATTCATAATTAATAATGAACCAATAAAATAAATAAATAAGAATATTATCAATTTATTATACCCCATAGTAGAGTATGCATTGAATAGGTTAAAAAAATATAATAAATTTACCATTACGTTTGCCACGAAAAGAAGGAGGTACATAAAGATCCTAAAGTATGCATCGTATCAGAATCGTAAAGTAAATCGATTTAGCTATGTTTATCCGTCTCAAAAAACAAAGGAGCTAGGGCTCTGTAATTTTCACAAATTCGTTTTTATGTAATAGCCGTCATCGGTATTGAAATTCTGTAAATTTGCTCGACGGGTTCGAGTAGCTGCCATACAACTTATATCTGCTTAGTATAACTAACCAGATTATACAATGTCTATATTACGTTCATACCGGTATTCGAGATTCTCAGTCTACCCTACTATACTCTTCCTCGTATTTATATATATTTTTTATCCAAATTGGAGTCTTAAACATTGTGTAGTTTTGGAAATGTACTTTTTTGAAAGCTCTTGGTTTTTTTGATCACTGATTTATCACTCTATTCCCCATATGAAAATGCTGTCCCGTCCGATATTATCGATTGATGATGAAACAATGTTTTTCATTCATGAATTCATCGCATTGATCAGATATATATTTTTTAAGTTATCTGGTAAATTTTTAAAATCATGTTGCTAGAGAAATATTGTTGTTGTTGCTATGTATAATATAATTAAAAGTATTACTTTTGGATGTTATTTTAGGTAAAACATGAAATGGGTGTCAAAAGGACAAAAAAGAATTTTCTCTGCAATGGCTCATGTTATTCCACTATAGAATTCCGCCTTTAAATTTGTTTGGAATTTTTTTCCTTCTAAAATAAAATTTCTAAGTAATGGCCAATAAATATGAAAGGGATATTGATACCTTTTCATTTTAATGGGATATGAAATTTGAATACTAAACTTTTTTCCAAACCAAATTATTGATTAAATTCTTTTGATAGTTTATGCCTTTGCCAGAAATTAAATTTTTATAAAAGTCGTTAAATCCTAAAAATAAATTTTTAATAAATGATTTTGAATTTGTATCTTTTGTAACTTAGTTTGAATGGGCATTTTCTAAAAGGTATCTTTTAAATTCGTTTCCTTAAATCAAAATGATTCTATGGAATATTAAGGATTCTGATGTTTAATTTATGTTTTATATTTCAATAATTTATTTCCTTTGACTTTATATGATATTTGTTTAAATTTTACTTCATTGGATA
Source organism: Dolichopus griseipennis (assembly GCA_963082915.1). Lineage (NCBI taxonomy): Eukaryota > Metazoa > Arthropoda > Insecta > Diptera > Dolichopodidae > Dolichopus > Dolichopus griseipennis. The sequence goes on along the minus strand of OY720441.1, from coordinate 312,364,735 downwards.
ATTTGGTTCATTTTAGAAGATCTGTATGTTTTCCTGAATATATTACAAAATTTATTCGAAAAAAATTATCATACATCAATTGAATGCTTAAATATTTTTGAATGCGTTCTTCTTTTAATGCGTGTTCCTAAATAATAATATAAAGTACTAAATTCTAGCTTAGGACGCTTCTGATCCTTTGCTTCTAGCGCTACTGTTCTGACTTTTTTTAACATCACCTAATGTACAGCTTTTCCAAGTGTAAATCAAAAACCTCAGATTAGACATTTTTAAATCAGAAAGTCTAAACTGTAATTCCAAAATTATCAACCGTAATTATCAACGCCCTAATAGTACTTTAAAAACGACATTTAAAATTTATTAAATCAGTGAATTTGTATGGCTGCACGCTATATGCACTTGAGATTTTAACTGATGTTCTTTGAAGTAAAACTAATTAATACGAATTACAATTAACGCTTTCTTAATTAAAATTGACTGATTTGAATCACAATTGATGATTTCTGAATTAAAACTTGTAAATCTGAATTACAATTAATAATTTCTGAATTAAAATTAATATTCTTGAATTACACTTGGTCCCTTGCAATAAAGCACTGGAAGTCTTTTAAATATTATTTAGTCATACCAATCATGACTTACTTCTGATACTCTTTAAATAAGAAATATTTATCGCCACTGAATTTTTTGTATGTCGTTCTTTCTTTTAAAAGGTCCAGGAAAGTTCAGTAGTTGTTCAGGATGTGATAATTTTTATATTCTAACAAATCTGGCAGTAAGTGGTCCAATAAAAAACATTCTTGAATAAGATATAGTAAGAATTGCATAGTATTTATGTATTTTTTCAAGCATCACCTTATCTTTTAATACTTTTTTGTAGGGAACGGCACAAAATTTCCAAAGTCAAAATCCCTAAATACTTTTACAAAATATTTATATTTTTTTAATGATATATGCGAGATTCTTAATCAGGAGAGATCTTATGATTCCTTAGAAAATTAAAACTTTTCCAGAATATTTATCAAGATTTTATGGTTGGTTACCGAATCAAGATTTTGAATTTTGGTTTCAAGGGATTTTGGTTTGGCAAATTTTGGTTTTGAGAATTTTATCTTACCAATTTTGTCTTTAGAAATTTTGTCTTCGGGATTTTGTACCCAACCTCTTTTTGTAATTCACCGCAATAAAATCATGAATTGATGCATTGATGGCAAATAAATTTCTTATTGAAATTTTTAATCAGTCCTTCTTTGGTTTATAAGGACCTGTTATAATATAAATTAAATTTAATAGGTCTTTCAAAATATTTATTGGTGATGGAAACGTAAAATAATCCGGAAACAACCTAAAGTATTGCAACCAATCCCGAAAAATATTAAAAACCGTGATTTAAATGATCAAGAAATGCATCAATTCAAATTATTCATTTTCCAGAGTCTTAATCAAGCTGCAACCAGCGTAGAAGTTCTATTAAAAAAATATAACTTATAAATCATAAACAACCGATTAACTTATTTTTATAACTTCCATAATAATCATTTTATATTTTCTAACTAGTTAAAAAAAAACAATTTAATTTACTGTTTTTGATATAATTTAAATATAAAATATTAACTAAATAACCGTAAAAAAGATCTAGATTTAAATAATAAATTTATTTTAATTTATAACATTTATTACAACATAATAATATAGTTACTGATTTTTTTTTTGATATAACGTTATACCCGACCAAAAATTGCATGTTTCAATTATAATTTTAATCAAAACAAGGAAGAGTGTAGTAAAGTACTCGTAGACAGTGTTAACTCTGGGATACCCGCATGACCGTAATATATACATTATATATTGTGATTAATTACTTTTGGCAAAATTTTTAATACAGAACAACTACTCGAACCCACTTAACTACTTCAACAAAATTTTGCACAAACTTTGGCCATTAAACTGAACTATTTTGGACAAAGTTTCAGACTCCCAGCATCATTAGGTATAGAGTAATGTTCATATAAAAGAAAAAGTTGTATGGCAGCTTCTTTAATCCGTGGAGCAAAGACGCTGAATTTGACGGCTATTGCATAAGATTGAACTTCTGAAAATTTCAGAATCCTAGTTCTTTTATTTTTTGAGTTATCATGCGGACGGACATTCATAGACTTACTTTTCGATTCTGGTCCGATCCATACCTTTGAATCTAGATCTACCCCCCTCCTTCTTTGCGTCACAAACGTAATGGCAAATTTAGTATACCCTTTTGACCTATAGTCTAAAATTTTTTAGCCCCAAACAATATTTTCTTGAAAGTTCTTAAAAGCTAATAAAAGGGTAAGGTAATAAATGTATAGGTAGGAAGGAGTATACAAAAAAAGAAAGGGTTTAATTTTTTATGCGACAATTTGTTACTTTTAAACGCAAAATAAAAAACACCGCGTTATTTTCGTTGTTGTTTCCTTTTTAATTTAATACCTTTTTCATATAATTGGAAAATATCACGCAAAATCTGTGCTTATTTCTTTTTTATTATAATATTTTTCATTTTATTCGTTAAAAAAAAAACGACGATCTAAACAATGTATTTAACAAAATAAAAATAATCAAAAAATTAGAAATAAAGAATAATGTCGAGACAAATTTATGCTCATATCATATTTAAAATGATACTAATCATAATATTTAATCGGCTTATTTTTTCCCATACAAATATAAACATCCTTTTTCCGGATAAACTATAAGACCAATTTTAATGAAACAACAACCAAAAGAAAGGTTTTTATTGTTTTCATAGGACAATGATATTTTTTTTTTAGAATATTGCGTTTTTTCAGGTGAAAACCCGTCTTTAATTTAACGTAAATTTGAATTTAACGGTCACGCTGTTAAAAGTTAAGGCTTATGACTCTAATATTATGCGCCGTCTTTCTGGGTAAAAGTAATGCATTTTCGGTTGTATTCGCAGCTCAATCAAACTATATATTATAGGCGCCGACTTATGTCTTTCTTTTTTTTTTTTTGTTTACTTCGTTCAAATGTTCAATGAACAAGGAGATTTAAATTTTTTTAAAATTTTTTTTTTTGTTTTTGTTTTTTCTTTATCTTAAAAAGTGAACGAAAAAAATGAGTTTCGAAATGAAAACAATACATTTGGTTTATACAGTAGTTTTTATTTATAACGAACTCGGTGCAATTTTAATTATAATAAACTTTACACTTTTTGATAAAGAATTAAATTTTACCTAAAATGAAAGTTTTTTATTACATTGATATTTCTTTTATTTAAAATTATTATATCTAATTATGTTGCTTGGTGATTAATTTAGTATTTTTTTATTTATTTTTGAATATAAAAAAAATCATAATAACGCATCAAAAATACAAAAAAAATTTCATTAGAAGAAAAAGCTTGAGGCTTGAGGCTGACACATCAAATAAAATTTTAGCAAATGAGTTCGAAGTGTCCATTCTAGAATCAGCACATTCTACAATGTTCAAGTTTTATACTAATTTTTCAAAATTCACAGCATTCTTTTAAAACGACATTCGTTTATTACGACGAATATTTTCCGTCCCATCATGGTCGTTATAACCGAAAAGTACTGTACTTTGTTTTCGTTTGCTTAAAAATTTTTTTTTTTTAAATCGTATATTGTTGTTGGTTTTCGTTAAGTTTTTTGTAAAACAAGAAACCGACTTCTGATAAATAATATTTCTTAAGAAAAATGATTTGTTACTTATGGATCAACCAAATTCAGCGTGTACGGCGTTCAGTTTCTGTCAAAACATTTTGAAATAAATTGTTATGTAAATAAATTTACATGAAAACATACACGACGTACTGTACCTCGGAGTTTTAAAATTTAAAAATTGACAAAGCTTATAAAAATATTGTAATTGTTTTTTCTTATGTTGCTACGATTAAATTTTAAAAATAAAATATTTTAAAATAATATTTTTTTAAAATAATTTTTTTTAAAACATACCTACATATATTCAAAATAATTGAAATATGTTTGCAAAAAATTAAAAACGAAAAATCTTTCTTAAAAAAATAATTTGCAATTTAAATGATTTGTTCCTTTGGGCCGAACCAAAATCAACGCTTATGGTGTTTTAAATTAGTAGTTAAGTACATGATATTACATGAGAATAACTTACTGTACCTTAAATTTTTAAAATTTAAACATTGACAAAGCATATAAAAAAGTTATTGTTTTTTCTTATGCTGTTATTGTTCTAAAAATAAAATATTTTAAAATAATATTGTTTTTAAAAATACCTATATTTTTTTAAAAAATACTTTACATATATTTAAAATAATTGAAATACCTATAGTATGTTTGCAGAAACAAAAAAATAACATTTCTTAAGAAAAATTATGTGTTCTTTACAGATCAACCAGAATAAACGTAAACGGCATGCAGTTTCTGTCAAAAAACTTTGAAATAAGTAGGTATGTTGTGTACTGTACTTCGGAATTTAAAATTTTAAAATTTGACAAAGCGTATAAAAATATTGTAATTGTTTTTTCTGATGTTGCTTCGATTTAGATTTCAAAATAAAATATTTTAAAATAATATTTTTTTTTTAAAAAAACATACATTTAAAATAATTGAAAATACCTATAATATGTTCGCAAAAAAAAACTAAAAAATAATCTGAAACTTAAATAAAAGTTGACGTATAATTTCTGTCAAAAAATTTACAAATAAATAGGTACATGAATTTTCATGAGAGCAACCAAAATACGCGTAACGCGATGTACTGTAATCGGATTTTTAAAGTTTACAAATTGACAAATGGTTTTTGGTTTTTCTTATATTTCTAAGATTATGTTTTAAAAAATATCTTATATTGAAAAAAATTCAAAATATACATACCTATTATATGAAATTAATAAAATTTTTTGTTCTAAATTAAAACATTCAAATAAATTTTAGCAAATGAGTTCGAAGTGTCCATTCTAGAATCAGCACATTCTACAATGTCCAAGTCTTATATGTACTAATTTTTCACAATTCACAGCATTCTTTTAAAACGACATTCGTTTATTACGACGAATATTTTCCGTCTCATCATGGTCGTTATAACCAAAAAGTACTGTACATATTTTGTTTTTGTTTGCAATTTATTATAATACAGTAGGTACTAAAAAAAAAATTTTTGTAAATCGTAAATTGTTGTTGCTTTTTGTTAAGTTTTTTGTAAAATTAAAAACCGACTTCTGAAATATGCAGAAACTAAAAAAAAAATAATATTCTTAAGAAAAATGATTTGTTTCTTATTGATAAGCCAAAATCAGCATGTACGGCATTCAGTTTCTGTCAAAAAAATTTGAAATAATTAGTTATGTAAAAAAATTTATATGAAAGCATACGCGACGTACTGTACCTCAGAGTTTTATAAAAAGTATAAAAAAAAGTGTATAAAAATACATATTGTAATAGTTTTTTCTTATGCTGCTGCGATTAAATTTTAAAAATAAAATATTTTAAAATAACATTTTTTTTTTAATTATTTAGTTTAAAACATACAAATATTCAAATAAATTGAAAATACCTACAGTAGGACAATATGTTTGCAAAACAAAAAAAATTATCTTTCTCAAAAAAAGTTATTTGTTCCTTAGGTCCCAACCTAAATAAAAGCGTACAGCGTATAATTTCTGTCAAAAAATTGAGAAATAAATAGGTACATAAATTTACATTAGAGCAGCGAAAATACGCGCAACGCAATGTACTGTATCTCGGATTTTTAAAATTTACAAATATTGACAAAATGTATAAAAATATTATTATTGGTTTTTCTTATATTTCTAATATTATGTTTTAAAAAATAATATTTTTTTACAATAATTTTTATTAAAAAATATCTTATATTCAAAATACCTATAATATGAAATTAAAAATATTTTTTGTAGGTACTAAATTAAAACATTCAAATAAATATTTTTGATAAATTAAAAATTGTACGCGCGTATCGATTTACCGATAATAATGGATATGTAGACAGACGTATTGACGTACTGCCGTATAAAAATTGTACGTCGTTTGTTTTGATTTCATTCTAATAATTGAAAAGTTTATTTCACACTTTCAACATCGAATAATGTTTTTTTATAATAAAAAAAACTATTTTTAGTTTTACTTTGACGAAACGAACAAATTTTATATATCAAAAAGGGTACATGAAGATTAGATAGGCGTAGTTTGTAAATGGAACGCTAATTTTTGTTTCAGGAGTACATAATTGTTAGATTAATCGTCATATATATATTTGACATCTTAAAACTACCTGTCATTTGAGAAGTTAATTATATTTAATAGTATTTAAATATTAATAAAGTGAAAAAATTAAGGCTTATTGCTGATATAAATATAAAGAATATTTTTTTAAAATGGAAGGGGGTAAGTGCTTATTGGTTATCAAATAAAAAATATGATTTAACATAACCTATTCAAGAGAATTTTAATTAAAGCCATCTGCCGGAAATTATTTATCTACTCTGTCAAATACTCTTTTACAAGGGCTGAAGTAGCTGACAATAGTTGAGAGTAGAAAAGAGTTTACTTCTCATAAAGGAATAAAAGCAATAATATTTATTTGTTTTAAGAAACTTATGAATCATGGCTCATGACCATGTATAGAAATATATTTTTGTCAATAAAAAACTTAGGAAATATTAAATAAATAAACTAGACAAAAAGGTATAAAGGAAACTAGGAATTCAGAATCATTTTTCGCATGTTTTCAGAACTTTAAATATGCATACATTTGTAGTAAAAATTAAATTTAAAAATGAAAAAAGGGTAGGAAAAATTTATTCTGTGATTTATTGAAAAACTTTTTTTTTTTGCTATAAATCTTCAGATTGAGATTTAAAAAAAGACTTCGGTCAACTTGACTATTTTTTGTACTTCTGGCAGCTTCAATATAATATAATACTAAATACTAAACTTATGAATTATGATATGTTATATTTTGTTGTACATATTATGTATTCATAGAGTTTTTTAATTAGGATACAGAATACGTACAACATAGTTCATATCGTACTAAAATGTTTAGAAAAAAGTACAGTTTACTATATGAAGGACAGCATTAACTCGAATTTTGGGTTCTTGACTTCAATAAATATATGTATATGTTTAGAATTATGTATTTATTAGAATAATATTTATATGTATTTAGAATTTTAATTTAATTTAACTGTACCAATTTATCCTCTCTTTATAGCGGCTTAAGCTATAGAAATAAAACTCAAAAATCGGTACTTAACAACATTTTAATAATTAAAAAAAATTATAAATTTTTTTTAAGCAAATTTCAAGCGCAAGAATTGTTGACAACACTGTTGGCATAACTTTTAGTATGTATAGTCTAATATAATTTACACAAAACGAATTTTATATGTTAACTTAAAAGCAAAAATAGCTCGAATTTCGAGCACAGGGCGATACTAGTATATAATTATATGTCTATCATATATCTAATCTAATTTCAAATTAGGGTTACCATTCTATTAGATTTTTAAATTTGTATTATTGTATTCCGTTAACTGCTTCTTCAATTATTGAGCCCTTTATTCAACAAATCATGGCTATAATTTATGGATTAAAGAAATTTTGGAAGATTCCAAAAGGTTAGAGTTGGTGTTGAACGATTGACTTGCTTTTATAAAAGTTATTGTTAAGAGAAAATTTGCCGCTTTACATCTTGTGAAGGAAAAGTGTAAAGTCGCAGATCATCATTAAAATAAAATAATTGAACCAATTGATTGTAGCCGACTTCTTTGGGTTTTGATATTGATTTGTTTTTGAAGCAGATATAAAGAATTCGAAGCTAAAGTGCAGGTTTGAATTATACGCAGATATCAAGAAAATTTTAGATTCAAGGAAGTATTGGTGTGGAATCATAGTTTTTAAGGATCTAAGTGTACTAATAATAATTTAACTAACTTTATTTTGTAATGCGAAATTTTGATTTTTAACTCTTAAAGCTTTAAATTTCATCATTAGATGAGTGTTATATTGTTTCTTCTATGAGAACCATCAGGGTACAAGAAAAGCAATAAAGGACTCTTATTATTAGTTATCGTTTGAATAAAAATGCTTTAAATGATATTTTTCTTATAAAAAGTTGGCAATAATTAATTGCAAGCTCCAATTAATCTTAACTTGAGAGATCTAGAAATCTCGTTGTTAAATTTTAAAAAAATATAATGCTTTCTAATTTGGTTCTTGACTTGACGGTTCCAATTTTATAGATTTAGGTACAGAAATTTTTTTTTAAGTTCTATTTTTCTCAAATGGATGATAATATAGAGCCACCCTTCAAAAGAATTTTTAGTTTGTTTACAACCCCCGAATAACACCTACTTCGATGACAGATAATTGGCGAAACACCTTATATATGTTATTTTTTAAACTTAGCTTATAACATATTTCACAAAGGCCTTTTAAGACGACCAAATAAATATGGTGAAATTCGTAAGAAATTTCTATTAAACAGAACTGTCATTCTTGTAATAATTTTTTTAATGTTTATTTTGACATTTCTCGACCATATATAAATTTGTTAGTTTGGGAATTTGACATTTTATAATTTTTATTTCAATAAGACGGTTTTAATATTTATAAAAAAATTTATTGAGGACAAAATTATTAAAAACATTGGGTGTGTCAGTAGCGGGATTAGTAGAATTTCTACTTCTATTATCCAAAAGCAATAAAAAAATTAATGAGAAGAGTATGGCTCAGAAATTAGTTCCTAAGCAATAAATTCTGGAAAAGATAATTAAAATTTAGTATTTAACGAACTGAAATTGGAAGTTTATTTCTGGTTTTAAAAAATTTTGTAGGATGGATGTGGAAATGGATGAATGCAGGATAAATTGATTTTATTAATTTCCTTTTTAAATTTATACCTACGTTCATAAACTCCAAAATATTGTTGATTACCTAGTACAAAATCAACTAAAATGTCATAGGTTTTTTGAAAATTAACTGCTCAAGGATTTGACACATTTATAAATTTTTTAAAATAATATGGCAAATTTTAAAAAAATTGTAAAAAATTTTTTTAAATGTTTCGGCCATCTTTAATTAAAAATAAAAATTATTTAATTTGTACTTTTTATATGAGAATTGACAAAGATAAAAAGCAAAGGTTTTGAAAAATAAATAATCAATACAAAAATCGAAAGTTCATGGAAGAATAACGTGATTTTGAGGTTATTTTTCAGAAAATCCAGAAGTGAGCTGATTTTCAAATGATAGACAAATTTTTGAAAAATGTATGGGAAATCAAGAAAAATAAACGAGAAGATCTACTAAATTTTTAAAATCTTCTCAATTTCTCAAAATCTTAAATTTATGAAAGTACTATTAATCAAAGTTATAGTAAATAAAATTCCTTATTTTTATATGACCTACATTTATTTTTTTAATTTCACTCATTATAAATTTAAAATTAAAATACAAAGCTAAACAAACAACCTGGTATAAGAATTTAAATTCAAAATGTCAAAAAAATAATAAAAGAAATGACAAGTAAAGAAATGACGTCACCATCAAATAAATATTATAAAATAGAAACATTTTCGATTTTCATAATATTTATTTAATCAAATCATTCAGGTCAAGTGGCTCAGTAGCTCATTTTATACATTATACTGTACTTCAATTATAAAAGTTCGAATTAATACGTATTTTTAATATAAGTTGGCAACCTGTATAATTAGTAGAAAATTACTAAAAAAAAAACACACAATTTTCCTTTCATTATAAATGTGTATCAATATAATTTGATTATTAAGTCAAGGCAAAAAAAAAAAAAAAACAAAATCTAAATTTATATTTACTTGTTTCGCATTATTATTATTATAAAAATAACGGTTAATAAGGATAAAATAAAATGAACAACAATAACAAAAAAGAAAAAAAAAAAAAACAGGAAAATAACATAACCTATATCAGTCAATATAATAAAATATAATAATATGATGATAACACAAATATACATGTGTATATAAATATAGAGTAGAATAGATTGGTATATAATATAGCATAGAATGGAGTAATACCTAACATACCTTTATATTAAAGAGAAAATCAATCAGGTTAGCTGCGAAATTATTTATTGATGAAGTAATAATTTTACAAGCACATGCAATGACAAATTGACAAAATGGTTATTTTTTTTTTATCTATCTATCTATATATATAAAAGCGAAAGTTTGTTTATTTGTTTGTTTGTTTGTTTGTTTCTTTGTATGTAACGAGTTGGCTCCTAAACTGCCCAGCCGATTTTCATGAAAATTTGTATATAGAGGTTTTTGGGTTCGGAAGGAAATCGTGGCCCAAAAATTTTGCTCTAACGGACCGCCAAGTTGGGGCTGTGGTGCAAGTATTTAAACTTCTTTGTTCTAAAATGAAAAGGTTTGACCGATTGATTTGAAATTTTGTATACGTGATGCTCTTTGAGAATTGAGTAGACACTATTAAGAATTTTGGAATTTGTTACCCCATGTCGGGCCGACGGGTGATCAAAAAAAATTTTGGGTCCAAATTTTGTCCGATCTTACGAAATTCTGCTTTAGCTTAAAAGAAAGCCCCAAAAAAAATTTTATTGAGTTCCATTAACCCATTGCGGCCCAACAGCTTTTTATAGGTTTTTTCAATACTTTACTCTAAATTCGAAACGGTTTGACCAATTGACTTCAAATTTTGTATAGGTGATGCTCCTTGAGGATTGAGAAGACACTATTAACAGTTTTGGAATTTGTTAACCCATGTCGGGCCGACGGGTGGTCAAAAAAATTTTTGGGCCAAATTTTGTCCGATTTTACGAAATTCTGCTTTGGCTTAAAAGAAAGCCCCAAAAAAAATTTTGTTGAGTTCCATTAACTCATTGCGGCCCAACAGCTTTTTATAGGTTTTTTCAATACTTTACTCTAAATTCGAAACGGTTTTATCAATTGACTTCAAATTTTGTATACGTGATGCTCCTTGAGAATTGCGTTGACACTATTAACAGTTTTAGAATTTGTTAACCCATGTCGGGCCGACGGGTGGTCAAAAAAAATGTTGGGTCCAAATTTTGTCCGATTTTACGAAATTCTGCTTTTGCTTAAAAGAAAGCACACACAAAAATTTTATTGAGTTGCATTAACCCATTGGGGCCCAACAGCTTTTTTTGGTTTTTTCAATACTTACCTCTAAATTAATAACGGTTTAACCGATTTTCTCCAAATTTTGTATATGTGTTCCGTTTTGAGAATGAAATTAGCTCTTTTTACAGACTTGCAATTGGTTAACTAATGCCGGGCCGACGATTGACAAAAAAAAGATTTGGAAGAAAATTACGCCCAATTTAGCGCAATACTGCTTTGCCCAAAGAGAAAGTATAGTTCCGTTAACCCAATGGGGCACAGTGGCTTTTATAGATTTTTGCGTTACTTAACTCTAAATTAGAAACGATTTGACCGGTTGACCTCAAATTTTATATGTGTGAAGCAACTTGAAAATGGAGTTGAGTATGTTAACAGTCGGTCCTACGATTGGTCAAAAAATTTTAAAATAAAAGTAGAAAGTAGTTTGTACTGCTTTGAATTACAAAAAGTTTCAAAAATTACTAGAATAATCCTAGAAAAATCATTTTAAAAAGATTGCTTTCATACATTTTAAAATTTACATGTGTAAACCGTGTGTAATTTTTGTGTTAACTTTTTGCAGTAGCATCAACTTTAATTAAACCTCCATTGAGAGGCGCAGCAACGCGCACCGGGTATTAGCTAGTATGTATATAAAAAATATGTTGTTATACATTTATATTAAAGGATTTGTGTGTATAGGTGTATATTATGTAGGGACATAAAAAAAAATATCCGCTATATCTTTATTATGCCATTAGATTTTTATAAAAAAATAAAATATATATATATACATATACATATATATATATATATATTTGTATATTTTTTTAAAATATTTTTGAAAAGTGTTATGTAATTCTGTATTTTGTATTTGGGCTTGAAGGCGGCGTATAAAGAGATTGAAATAAATTTGATAAAATTCACAAAGTTTTATGCAATTACAAATATATTGAAAGCTTTTAAAAGGTTTCAAAATTTAGATAATGGTTATTTTTTTTTCTTATCTTTGATTATTTAGTTTTTTATGCAATGACCTGATTTTAGTATATCATAATATTTAATCGGCTTATTTTTTCCCATACAAATATAAACATCCTTTTTTAGAACAAACTATTAGACCAATTTTAATGAAACAACAACCAAAAGAAAGGTTTTTTTTGTTTTCATAGGACAATGATATTTTTTTTTAGAATATTTCGTTTTTTCAGGTGAAAATCTGTCTTTAATTTAACGTAAATTTGAATTTAACGGTCACGCTTTTAAAAATTAAGGCTTATGACTCTAATATTATGCGCCGACTTTCTGGGTAAAAGTAATGCATTTTCGGTTGTATTCGCAGCTCAATCAAACTATAAATTATAGGCGCCGACTTATGTCTTTTTTTTTTTTTTTTTTGTTTACTTTAAATGTTCAATGAACAAGGAGATTTAAATTTTTTTAAATTTTTTTTTTGTTTTTGTTTTTTCTTTATTTTAAAAAGTGAACGAAAAAAATGAGTTCGAAATGAAAGCAATACATTTGGTTTATACAGTAGTTTTCATTTATAACGAACTCGGTTTAATTATAATAAACGTAACACTTTTTGCCAATGAATTAAATTTTACCTAAAAATGTAAGTTGTTTATTACATTTATATTTCTTTTATTTAAACTTATTATATCTAATAATGTTGCTTGGTGATTATTTCAGTATTTTTATATGTATTTTTGAATATAATAAAAAATCATAATAACGCATCAAAATAACAAAAAAAATTTCATTACAAGAAAAAGCATATATACATCTATAAACATAGAGGTGAGGCTGACACATCAAATAGAAATCTAGCAAATGAGTTCAAAGTGCCCATTCTAGAATTAGCACAATCTACAATGTTCAAGTTTTATACTAATTTTTCAAATTCCACAGCATTCTTTTAAAACGACATTCGTTTATTACGACGAATATTTTCCGTCTCTCCATTGTCGTTATAAACGAGCTTAACTGTATTTTTTTTTTTTCTATATGTTTGCAGAAACAAAAAAATTACATTTCTTAGGAAAAATTATGTCTTCTTTAGGAATCAACCAGAATAAATGCATACGGCGTGCAGTTTCTGTCAAAAAATTTTGAAATAAGTAGGTATGATATGTACTGTGCTTCGGAATTTAAAATTTTAAAATTTGACAAAGCGTATAAAAATATTGTAATTGTTTTTTCTGATGTTGCTACGATTAAGTTTTCAAAATAAAATATTTTAAAATAATATTTTTTTTAAAAAAACATACATTCCAAATAATTGAAAATACCTATAATATGTTCGCAAAAAAAAACTAAAAAATAATCTTCAACTGAAATAAAAGTTGACGTATAATTTCTGTCAAAAAAATTACAAATAAATAGGTACATGAATTTACATGCGAGCTGTTCGAAATGAAAGCAATACATTTGGTTTATACAGTAGTTTTCATTTATAACGAACTCGGTTAAATTTTAATTATAATAAACTTTACACTTTTTGATAAAGAATTAAATTTTACCTAAAAATGTAAGTTTTTTATTACATTGATATTTCTTTTATTTAAACTTATTATATCTAATAATGTTGCTTGGCGATTAATTAAGTGTTTTTTATTTCGTTTTGAATATAAAAACAATCATAATAACGCATCAAAAATACAAAAAAAATATTCAATAGAAGAAAAAGCACTATACATAGGCTTGAGGCTGACACATCAAATAAAATGTTAGCAAATGAGTTCGAAGTGTCCATTCTAGAATCAGCACATTCTACAATGTTCAAGTCTTATACTGATTTTTCAAAATTCACAGCATTCTTTTAAAATGACATTCGTTTATTACGACGAATATTTTCAGTCCCATAATGATCGTTATAACCGAAAGTACTGTATTTTGCTTTTGTTTGCAATTTATTATAATACAGTAATAAAAAAAAATTTTTTTTGTAAATCGTAAATTGTTGTTGCGTTTTGTTACGTTTTTTGTATAATGTATAATACAAAACCGACTTCTGAAATATATATTACGTTTGAGAGTCATGATATTAAAATATATATATATTTGCAAAACATTTAAAAAAAAAACAAATAATCATTCTTAAAAAAATAATTTGTAATTTAAATGATTTGTTACTTAGGGCCTAACCAACAAGTAGGGTGTATAATTTCTGGAAATTTCTAGAAAATTTTGAAATAAATAGTTACATGAATTTACATGTGAGCAATCGAAATACGCGACGTACTGGTACCTCGGATTTAAAAATGACAAAGCGAAAAATAAAAATAGGTAGCAAATTTAAAATAATATCTTTGTAAAATATTTGTTTATTAAAAAATACCTATAATATGTTTGCAGAAACTAAAAAAAAAAAAAATATTTCTTAAGAAAAATGATTTGTTTCTTATGGATCAGCCAAAATCAGCATGTACGGCATCCAGTTTCTGTCAAAAAATTTTGAAATAATTAGTTATGTAAAAAAATTTACATGAAAGCATACGCGACGTACTGTACCTCAGAGTTTTAAAATTTAAAAATTGACAAAGTGTATAAAAATATTGTAATTGTTTTTTCTTATGTTGCTACGATTAAATTTTAAAAATAAAATATTTTAAAATAACATTTTTTTTTTAAATAATTTTGTTTAAAACATACATATATTCAAATAAATTGAAAATACCTACAAGTACAATATGTTTGCAAAACTAAAAAAATTATCTTTCTCAAAAAAAGTTATTTGTTCCTTAGGTCTTAACCTAAATAAAAGCATATAGCGTATAATTTCTGTCAAAAAATTGAGAATAAATAGGTACATAAATTTGCATTAGAGCAGCGAAAATACGCGTAACGCAATGTACTGTATCTCGGATTTTTAAAATTTACAAATATTGACAAAATGTATAAAAATATTATTATTAGTTTTTCTTATATTTCTAATATTATGTTTTAAAAAATAATATTTTTTTACAATAATTTTTATTAAAAAATATTTTATATTCAAAATACCTATAATATGAAATTAAAAATATTTTTTGTAAGTACTAAATTAAAACATTCAAATAAATATTTTTGATAAATTAAATATTGTACGTGCGTATCGATTTACCGATAATGGATATGTAGACAGACGTATTGACGTACTGCCGTATAAAAATTGTACGTCGTATGTTTTAGATTTCATTCTAATAATTGAAAAGTTTATTTCACACTTTCAACATCGAATAATGTTTTTTTATAATTAAAAAAACTATTTTTAGTTTTACTTTGACAAAACGAACGAATTTTATATATCAAAAAGTGTACATGAAGATTAGATAGGCGTAGTTTGTAAATGGAACGCTAATTTTTGTTTCAGGAGTACATAATTGTCAGATTATCATCATATATATATTTGACATTTTAAAACCACCTGTCATTTGAGAAGTTAATTATATTTAATAGTATTTAAATATTAATAAAGTGAAAAAATTAAGGTTTATTGCTGATATAAATATAAAGAATATTTTTTAATGTGGAAGGGGGTAAGTGCTTATTGGTTATCAAATAAAAAATATGATTTAACATAACCTATTCAAGAGAATTTTAATTAAAGCCATCTGCCGGAAATTATTTATCTACTCTGTCATATACTCTTTTACAAAAGGCTGAAGTAGCTGGCAATAGTTGAGAGTAGAAAAGAGTTTCTTCCTCATATTTATTTGTTTTAAGAAACTTATGAGTAATGGCTCATGACCATATATAGAAATATATTTTTGTCAATAAACAACTTAGGAAATATAAAATAAATAAACTAGACAAAAAGGTATAAAGTAAACTAAGCAATTCAGAATCATTTTTCGCATGTTTTCAGACTTTTAAATAGGCATACATTTGTAGTAAAAATTTACCTACGTAGCTATTAAATTTAAAAATGAAAAAAGGGTAGGAAAAATTTATTCTTTGATTTATTGAAAAACTTTTTTTTTTGCTATAAATCTTAAGATTGAAATTTAAAAAAAGACTTCGGTCAACTTGACTATTATTTGTACTTCTGGCAGCTTCAATATAATATAATACTAATTACTAAACTTATGAATTATGATATGTTATATTTTGTTGTACAAATTATGTATTCATAGAGTTTTTTAATTAGGATACAGAATACGTACAACATAGTTCATATCGTACTAAAATGTTTAGAAAAAAGTACAGTTTGCTATATGAAGGACAGCATTAACTCGAATTTTGGGTTCTTGACTTCAATAAATATATGTACCTATATGTTTAGAAATCTGTATTTATTAGAATAATATTTATATGTATTTAGAATTTTAATTTAATTTAACTGTACCAATTTATCCTCTCTTTAAAGCGGCTTAAGCTATAGAAATCAAACTCAAAAAATCGGTACTTAACAACGTTTTAATAATTAAGAAAAATTATAAATTTTTTTTAAGCAAATTTCAAGCGCAAGAATTGTTGACAACACTGTTGGCATAATTTTTATTATGTATAGTCTAATATAATTTACACAAAACGAATTTTATATGTTAACTTATAAGCAAAACTAGCTCGAATTTCGAGCACAGGGCGATACTAGTGTATAGTTAATTTGCCTTTTAAATCTGGATTCCAAATTTTGTTCGACTAATGCAATATTTTTTTGTGTGCAATTTTTAGATTTTATTAATCTATTTAACTAAATGGTGTCCTTTAATACCTTTAATAGTCGCATTAATCTAGTGCTTCTGTATTATTTTATCTGACAGTAATTGCGGTAAGTGGTTCACACATGAGCTTTCAAGAGAATGGCTTTGGTATCAAACCCCGATCAGATCATGTCTAATTAAAAAAAATATATCGTAAAAATTGTATAATTATATCGTACCATAAAATAAGATTATATAAGAAATATACATATATAACTTTTGTGTAAGATAATATAGAAGGTGCATAAAATTTAACATTTGTGTATTCACAAACTTATACAATAGCTACACTCGAGTAATCAACTATTTTGGAAATGTAACGTTTAAAGAAAATGTGGCTTAGTATAAGTAGGTTGGTACATGCCCTATCCTCGTGTAAAAGAGATATTATACCAATGTTAATGAATTTTTAAAACAGTAGATGTCAGCTCGATTCTATACAGATCTTTAGAATTTTTAATTCGAAAGACAGGGATGTAAAATTGGAATAATCGGCCGTAAGGTGTAGATGCACAGATAGGAAGCACTGCTCCCTTTAAAAACAACATTTTAGATGCATACCATTTAATACCAACCAAATTTTGTATATTTACCTCATAAATTGCATTTGCTGTCTAATTCATTGAGTTTAATGATTGAACTTCTTAAAGCTTGAAATTTTACTATTAGATTGCATCTGACCAATGGCGTAGTGGTAAAGACGCCGCCCTTCATGCGGAAGGTCTCGGGTTCAAACCCCGGTCAGATCATATCTAATAAAAGAATATCGTAAAATTATATAATTATATCGTAATAGTTTATATCGTAAATAAGATTTAATAAAAATATATAAATAATTCTTGTGTAAGATAATAGATGGCGCACAAAGTTAACATTTGCGCATTCATATTACATAACCTTATACAATAGCTACAGCCGAGTAATCAACGGCTTAGTGAATGTTATGATTAAAAAGAAACTGAAGCCAAGTTTAAAATAAACTAATAAAGTATAGGGCATTACTCCTTAAAAGAGTGGAAAAGGAATAAAAAAAAAAAAAACTTGAAATTTTATTATTAGATTAGTTAGATCTTCTTTTGTGTCTCTTTCTTAGGGATGCAGTAGAGTGGAAATATTTGACGACTTTCTTAAATTTTATTTTAATTAAACTTCTAGTTAATGGAATTGTGGCCATTATCTTATTATATAATTTAGTACTAAATAGGTATGTTAGGACAGGTATAACGAACAGGTATAACATAAATGTACGAATATATAAAATAAATAAAAACGTATGTATATACAATATATATACTGTAACACGGAAAACATAAAAGGAATAACAGCGTTAACATCGATAAGATATTATTATCCTTTAAAAAATATAAAATTATAATTCTGTAAAAAAAATATGTAATAACAACAATTCAATAACGACATTATAACGGTAACGTAAAAAAAAAAGTCACAATTTTGTAGATAAACAGTAATTTATCTTTTATTAGTTTATTTTTTATTTTTCTTATACATTAAATTATTATTATAACCTTACGAAATCATACACATACATGTATTAATAAATATAATGATCTTAATGGGGAACATATGCATTTGTAGTTTATTCACGCACCTATATAAAGAGCATAGGAAATCCTTATATATAAAGGTTGTCTGCCTGTTGATGGAATAAAGCAATAACACATTATTTTGGAAGAGGACGATCTCATCAGGTTTTAAGTGGATTTTGATCATGGATACGTCAAACTATGGACTAAACAAGTGATGAAAAAAAACCAAGGGTTTTTAAAAAAGCACATTTTCAAAATAAAATAGTGTTTCATACTAAGTATTTTATCGGAATATAATGTTGAAGCTTCAATATTAACGTTTAATTTAGGAAATATATACGTTGGTGACTAAGTTACTGCTTACCTATAATAACACTAAATTTTTAAGTCCTAGTAGCCCCTGTATGGGGAAGGTTGCCAAATTTCTCAAGGATATAATGCTCACTACTCCCCTTCCCCCAAACTTTTTTAGGTTCTAGGAATTAAATAGTGAATTCCACCAAAATTTGGAATTTTTCTTAGAATTTTACTATTTAGGCAAAAATGTTTAAAACTGAGAGACACTTTCTTCGATTTAAAGAACCCCTTTTAAATTTAAGAAAAACCTTTAACATATGTTAAAATATAATGTTAGACCTTTAAATTTTGTATATTAAGGAAAAAATATTTAAACAGGTATTTAAGTTACAGGTGTTTAAAAATAGCAAAATTTAAATTTTCGAGTCCTTATAGCTGCAAAACACGTGACAAAAAAAATTTGTTAACCCACTTCTACTTATTTTAGTGGATCTAACTACTCCCAAAATTTCAAGACGCTAGCTTGAACCGTTTAGAAGATATGTGTGGCCAAAAATTTTGCAAAAATTGAGTTTAGCATAATGGTAAATTTTAGTACCGTATGGCAACCCTAAACATTTGTTGTGTAAAGTTTATAAAACGAGCTATCTTTTGCCGTTTCCAGATTGAAAATACACTTAATAGAACTCTTGTTATAACAATTTGAATATACGGATTTTCCCAACTTTGGGGGGCTGCAGCTCCCTAACAGGTGGGGCTGCAGAAAAAAATTCTTCTACGAAATTATTTTTTTTGTAATACCTACTCGTGGTTAAAATTTCTTTTCTATATTTCAAACGATGTAAAAGTTTTTGTAAACATACGGACAGACAGACAGACGGACGGACAGAGTGAAACTATATAGGCACATTTTTACAAAATTTTTTGAAAATGTGCTAAAAAGAGAATTGTCAAAATAACAAATTTAAATGACAGGAAGTTTGCGAAGAAGGTGTAATTTTTGCTTTTTTTCTTAGTCCTTGTTTTTAATAATTATTTAATAGTTTTTAATAAACATGTAAGTATATTCATAAATCATTTATAAAATTTATGACAATTTAATTTCTTAAGTTAAGTTTCAAAAAACTTTTTGTGCATAAAAAACTGACAATAATATTTACAATCCATTTTTATTTAATTTGAAAATATGTTCTATTTTATGTATGTATTTGAAACAAAAATTTATTTCAATTGTTTACGATTTTACAAATAAAAAAAATGTCTAAATGTCAATTTCAAAAATTTTAGAAGGAAAAACAAATGTCAAAGTGTCAATTTTACATATTTTCAATGGCAGCACATTTTTGCGATGCGCATTTTTTTCATGGTAGGGGCCCTGTAAATATAATGTGATTATAACAGTTATATTATAAAACAAAAATATCATTTTTAAAAGAAGTTATCTTTTATAATTGAGAAATTCTATAATTTATGTATATATGTACATATATAAATAGCTATTTAGAATATCTTATTTTGGTTTAATTGAAGGTTCATTACAAAAATTTATGAAACTGATTTGCATTATAAATCAATTACAAATTTAAAATTATATTTTTTCAAAACTTGTATGTAAAATGCTGCTCTTTGGATTATCTGACACTGTTGACAGTTAACTTTGTTAAGATTATTATGTTATGATAAAAAAGTAATCTATTTTGATTTAACACATTGGCATTCACAAATGGTTGCTATAGAAATGGCAACATCATAAAAGAATTGAAATTATTTTATAATTGATTATAAATGTTTAGATTAGATAGACTTTGGGAATAAATTCACTAAAATTTTCTTTAAGTTTTAGAATTATATGATGTTATATTGTATAAAAAAATATTTTTTTCAATTTGATTGATGCCACTATAAGATATTTTTAAGGTTATTAGGAAAAAGTTAGCAAAAGCTAAACCGCGCTATTGTCTTGTAACTTTAGAACAAAAACTAGACGAACAATAAATAACTTCTGTAAATGTTGTCATAACTCACTAACTATGTAAAGTAGAATTAAACTTGACGACATTATTTAAATCAATTTACGACAATTGTTGTCATTACAAAAAACCAATGAATTAGTCATAAATTGAAATATTTTCAATTTGATATTACATATAGGTATATTAAAATACTATGATATTTATACCCGTATGACTACATAGTCCAAGGGTATAATAAATTTGCCATTACGTTTGTGACGCAGAGAAGGAGGGGGGGGGGGGGGGGGGGGGTAGATATAGACTCAAGTGTATGGATCGGATCAGAATCGAAAAATAAATCGATTTAGCGATGTATATCCGTCCGTCCGTCCGTCATCACGATAACTCAAAAAGTAAAGGACCTAGAATTATGAAATTTTCACAAATTCGTTTTTATGCAAAAACCGGAAGCGCTATTTAAATCCAGCCATTTTGGTTCACGGGTTCGAGTACCTGCCATACAACTTCTAATTTTATATGAGCATTACTCTATACCTATAGAAGCTGCGTGTCTGAAATTTTGCCAAAAATAGTTTACTATAATGGCCAAAGTTTCTGCAAAATTTGGTTGCTTTACACTACACCTAATGAAGCTGGGTGTCTGAAATTTTGCAAAAAATAGTTTGGTGTAATGGCCAAAATTACTGAGGGTTCGAGTAGCTGCCATACAACTCCTTCTTTTATATGAGGATTACACTACACCAAATGAAGCTGGGTGTCTGAAATTTTGCCAAAAATGGTTTAGTGTAATGGCCAAAGTTACTGCATAATTTGGTTGGTCTACTGCTGAGGGTTCGAGTAGCTGCCATACAACTCCTTCTTTTATATGAGCATTACTCTACACCTGATGAAGCTGTGTGTCTGAAATTTTGAACTATTTTGAACAAAGAGTTCGAGTAGCTGCCATACAACTCCTTCTTTTATATGAGCATTACTTTACACCTAATAAAAGCTGAATGTTTGAAATTATGCCAAAAGTAATTAACCGGATGATATAATGTATATGTTACGGTCATACGGGTATCCCAGAGTTGACACAGTCTACTCTACTACACTCTTCCTCGTTTTAGTTAGTATAGTAATAGTAGTATGTATAGTAGTGTAGTGGTACTTAAGTAGTAATTTAGGTTTTATTTGATTTAAAATTCTATAAATATATTGGAGGCAAATATGTATAAGGAAAATAAACGAAATTATAATAAATTGACTCAAACTTTGGTTACTTCATTTGTATGTAGGTAATAAATTAAATTAAATCTTCTCCAAGGGAAACTTTTTCCAAAGAAACCTTTTGTGCGGGGTTCTTGCAGCTTCAAACCGATAAAAAATTCAAATAACTAAATGACAATTAATATCAAGATTTATATTTAATGAGGGCATTTCGCTATCGAAACCGTAGTACTCTACAAAAATTAGAGTATTAGCATAGAAATTAAGTAACAAATTTATAATGTTGCATATTAAGAATATAGCTGGCATTACACAATTATATAAAGGGTAGTTATGAATTCGAATATAAATTATTAAAAATCTGAATTTTTATTTTTTAAAAATATTTCAAAAAATAATATTTATACAAAAGAAAAATACTTTAGCGGTGTCTTACTAACATATGGCTACGTAACGGTTGTATAACAGAATTAATATTTTGAATAGTTTATCATATATATGCGCTAAATAAACCGCTAAAAAAAAATTTTGAAAGGCTAAATGGCATCTTTAAGGACTCCATCGCCAAATGGGACGCATAAAGAAGTTATTTATTTTTCGAAAATTGTAATCGGAAATTACAACTCCAATAAGTTCAGCAACAATAACGTACATTTATTCCACAATAGTTTTTATCTAAGTTTTTGAACTTTAAACAAAACTTAAGCTCGAACTTAAAGTTTTTATTTAGAAATATGATATTCAACTTTCAGTTTAGTTTTCTGAATTCAATTTTTTTATATGTTTGATATATATGTTATATATATTTAATTAATTAGGAGAATAAGTATCTCCTCGAAGGAACGTAAGTCGGAAAGAGAAAGAAAACTATAATAAGCAATTATATATGAATTTAACATGATCATATGAGATTTTGTTTAGATTCGGAAACCTAAAAGTGATTTTTTAGGGGATTATATATACTGTATAACTCTTAGGCTAATAAGCCTGTTTGTACCAAAAGTGCAAGTTAGAGCAGAAGGGAGGAAGCGTATATAATATAATCTTATTATTACGATTGATCACGATAATTGATCGAATGCATAACTGACCTTTAACTCAAATATCATTGTTTTAAACAAAAATACAAGTTCAAGATCAGTTTTTATTTGAAGAACGAATCTGAGCTTCTGGAATTAAAAGTCGGCACTCGAACCTCTGTGTCACCCAATCGTTGTAAATCAATCTATTTTTAAAAAATTAATTTAAAGTTAACTAAATAATAATTAAACAATATCATTGTTTTTGGCATTACTCTTAAAAGTATTCAGTTATTCAGTCAAGTATTCCAAAAAAAAAAACAAACATGGAACAAAAGTAAATTATTTTTCAGATAAATTATAAATCCTTTAAAATAAAATTAAAATAAAGAGTTCATTATTATAAAATCCTGATTTATTTATTTTTTATTTTCAGTTGCATTCATTTTCAATTTTATCTAAAATTTTTTAGACAAAATAATCGCATAAATGAATTGCAATAACGATTAAATTAAAGTGAATCTAAATTAGAAAAAAGAAAATTGAAAAAAAAAAATTACTGCGATCCACCAAAAATAAAATTTGGAAAAATTTCCCGAAAGAAAAATTCGTCTTTAATTTAAAAAACGAAAAAGATAAAAGGAATTTTTTGTAAAAAATTTTAAAGATGCACATTGAATAAATTAAGATACGCTGTGCAATTGAAAAGAATTTATTTTAACTGTTTAAAGCATAATGTTTGTTTTTGATGCTGGGCAATCATTAAGGATTTTTTAAAATACTGCCAGAGTCTTTGGTTATTTAACTTTTATTAATATTACCCAAATGTTTTAGAATCATCCTGCCCTATAATTTCTTAAAATAGCACAATTATCTTTTAAAGAATCTAATATTAGTGTTAACAGGATCAGAGTCAGATTTTAATCGCTCTCCCTAATCTATAGATATTTTGTAGTTTGTTAGTGCCTACAAGATATCTATAAAACAGGGTCAGCAGCCCAACTGTACGTCGATACCTAAGTGATGTGGGTGTGGAGGTGACATTTGGAAATTTTATAAGACGAACTGCGTTGTTTGGTACTTTTTCAAGATATCCCAGTGCTTCAATAGCGTCTCCTTCAATGGGGCGTCTTAGTGTTTGCATTTTACTCCATTTTCGGCCGAATATACGTTTTATAGATGCTAAGGAGATGAGACGGCATGAAGTAAAAATTGAAGTGATACAAGAAACCCAAACATGTAGCAGCGTTTTTTGCTAAAACAAAAATATCATTTGCCCAAGTCAATTTGGTTTAACACAACCTCCAGAATATACAAGTCTGCCGTATGCTGCAAAGCATCTGTTTGAAATGAAATATTCGAAACATTAGTTACCGTTTTTGCAAAATTAGACAGCATTGAGTTTTTTGGTTTTGAAATCAACTCAGTTAACTTGACCCCATTTTTGAATTTTAGTTAATTCATTATTTGGTTTACGTACAGTGAAATCTTTTGCTGCTGTATTAATGTGATGATTGGCCACAAAGGTACGATGTCTTCTGCAAAATATGAATTCGGTTGGAGGTTATTTAGAAGGAGTCACGATGTAAGGGAGAATGAGTCACGGTTTAATGCTTTATTTAACTGATAGTTTTGACTCATATCTAGATAAAACTACACGAGCTCCGTATCCTCTGCTAACTCATTTCATTTTAATTTAATTATAAAAAAAAACATGTCCGGAAAAGGGTTAACATTTGATAAATTTGCAAGAAAAAAAACTATAGCAAAAAGAATATAAAATGGAAGAAAATGATAATAGAAAGGACTAAATAAGTAAATTGAATTCCTTATGCAAAAGGATCTGATATTAATTTAATCTGATTTTCAATTTCAATTTGATTGTATTGTGTGTTTCCTTAATTATTATGATTATATATATTTTAATTTTACATTTTATTTTTTTAAATTGTTTTATTTTTTTTTTTTTTTGAAGGATTTAAAGAAATTTGGAACGAAATTAATTCTTATTATATTTAGAGTAAACTCATTATCATAGTTCAGTTAAGCAGAAAATTTGTTTTGATCATGGAATTTTAAAAATATTAGATTCAAACAAGATTTAAAAAATTTAAATTAATTTGATTGGAAGAGTATAAAAATGCAATTTTCAAAAAATTGCAGTTAAATATGTGAAAAAAATAATTGGGCTTACTTTTTTATTTAAATTTCATTTTTGTTTTATGTTGCCATCCTTTGGGAATTTTTAAAAGCAACGGTAAATCCTTAATATCAAAGCTATTAATATTCTAATCTTTATTTTAAGAATCATACATTTTTAAGTATTTTCAATAGTTGTGTTGGTTTGTGAATCTACATCCCACTATTATGACTCAAAAAAAAATGATAAAAGACCACAAATTTCCGCAATATGGGGTTTATATCATAGAAGAGCTTATATTCTTTTTAATTTTATCTTGGGCATAATTTATGGAAAATCATTTATGGGATTCAAACCGTCAGTGGTGACATGTGTGTAACAATATTATATGGGAATTAGAAAATAATATTAGCCTAGTCCTTTTATTAAACAGTCAGCATTTAACAGTTAGCATTTTTTAATTCTAAATTTCTCTTGCTCTGTAATTTCTTATAAGAAGCTTCATTTCCCTAATTACAAATGATCAGTAGAATAACATAAAATACCATTGCGTCATATGACGCAGTAAATAAGGTTAGGAAAATTTATTACTTTTCCTTTGAAAGAAAGTGATATTTGTTAAGATTTTTTAGAAACTTAAATGTCATATAAAAACCCAAATCACTAGGGCCACTTAAACCAATATTATGATTGTCTTCAATACAATAGAATTATTATTTCATTTCTACAATTTATGTTTCCTTTAAATTAATTTTTAATTGCTGATTATTTAACTAAAGTCAATTTCACTTCCATTTCCAAGTACCATTTCCATTTCCTTCATTTCCTTACTAAATTGTTTTCTTTTCGATGTATAAAATGTCTTAAATTGTAATTATCTTTTCCATTTTGTTTATTTTTTTGAATTATTTGCAATTTTTTTTTTTAAACTTTGTCTCTTTAATTATCATTTTATATTTTATTGCTGTCTCTTTTTTTTTTTGTTGCCTTGTAATTATTTGTTTTTATTTTCAATTTTAATAGAAACTAATAAAAAACAACAATTCCATAGAATAAAATAAAAAAAAGAAAAATAATACAATAAAATTGTGTAATAGAATCTTATAATAATTTTATTTAGAAAACAATGAGAATAACGGTATAATCTAGCCTAGAAATCCACGATAAGTATCACAGAAACAAAAATAAAAAAAATATGAAAAAGATTTAGTAACCAAGAAGAAATAAAAGAAACTGTGCAATATTCACACAATTGAATTGAAAAAAAAAAATGAATAAGAGCTAAAGTAGAAACGTAAAAGAGCAGAAACCAAAAGAGAACAACAAAACAAAAATGAAAAAAAGAAAAACATTGAGGAAAAATAACATTATAAACAGTTAAAAGGGAGGAAAAAAAAGAACATCAGAAGCTCACAGGATCATTTTAAGAATAAAAGTCTTGTTTTGATCTTATATATATATATATTTATATATATATAATTTTTATTAATATAAAAAGGAAATTTTTTAATTTAACTTTTCCGTTTTAATAGCATTGCCTTTTTCCGTTTATATTAAAACGTAACTTTTTAACATTTTGACTGTCTTCCGCTCTAATAACCTCTAATAAGCAGACGAAAAAAAGAATAAGATCAAAAAACTTAATATTTAACGTTCTCCTAATAGCAATAAATAATTCTTTTATTTGTGATTTAATATTTTCATTAAATTTATAAGCGTAATAAATTATTACAAAGAAAAAATTTACAGAAAAAGTTTAATTACTAAATTAAATTAAAATTCTAAGGAACGGGTTGTGTGATTTTAAATATTTAACAGAACTTAGGACCTGTTGACGTTATCTTAGGTACTTCTAGTAGTTAAGAATCAAATCTGCAATATTAAATTTAAGTCCAGCTGAAACAAAATCGCTTAAGAAATAAAATATAGATATGACTTCAAGTTATTTTTAAATCTATAACGCTTTTATGACGAAGGATGCTTTGTACATTGCTTGCATGAAATATGATTTAAAAATGATAAAAATATGGTTTCTAGTACAGGAGATTGTTTAATAATTTACTAATTATTAAAGAATTAGTAACTCAATTTTAAACCAAACACACACAAAGACATCTCAAGCTTAAGAGTTTTTAGTATCCCCTGAAAACACATTTGAGCAGTGGATGAATTAAATCTACAATCTAAAAATCGACTCTTCCTCATTTCCAAAAATAAATAAAATAAAATTGTAATGAAAACTGAGTAGAAATTTCCTTTCTTAATAATCCAAAATAAATTTTGAAAATATTAAATACAAGCCTGGAAGAAAAGACGGTCTTAAAATCGACAACAATTTTACGAACCCTCCTATAGTAAAAAAAAAAAAAATAATCCTTACTATAACATTTCTTATTTATACTTTTAGTTGTTTCCTTCCTATTATCGTTCAATCTCTTTCTACTTTGTTCTCACATTTCCATTTTCATCAAAACTTCTTCTTATTTTTTGTCCCAATTGTATTTTTCCCGTTACAATCATAAATAAGAAGACATTGGACGTAACTTGTTTTCTGTTTTATTTTTGCCTTACAGTATCAGAAGACTTATGATGCGTCTACCAGAGTGGCAAAAAAAAAAAAAAAATTAAATAAAATGAACAATTTCATTGAATTAGTGTAATAAGGACGGAAAAAAGTTATGATTTCTTATTATTTATAATACGAAAACATTAAAAAAGAAAAAAAAAAAAAAACAAAGTAGAAAAAAATAGAAAACAAATATAAGATTAAGTTGGGATTTTTATATTTGATTTTATTAGCTGACGAGGATAAATGCCTCCAAGTTAGGTTTGTTGTTATTTTATTTTTTTTTTTTTGATATTTATTTTGTTTTGAAAAAGAGACAAAATATATTAAAAGAATAAATGGTTGATCTTTTTTTTGTCTTTTTTTTTTATATAAGGTTGGTAACTCCTTTTATTATATTTTTTGTTGTTGTTTTTTATTTGTTAACTTTATTTTGGGAAACGCTGTAAAAAAATTAACAGACAAAGATTATATTTTTATATTGGGAGGAAGAAGAATTAAAAGGAATTATTTTTAAAAACAGCAAAATTAAATAAATAAATAAATTATTTAAAAATATTTTAATAAAATTTTATAAAAATTTGGAATGGTTTTTTTTTTTTTGGAGCATAGGAAAGAAATATCAAATTTAAATTAAAAAGGTATTTTCAAAAATAGCCTTAAATTGTTGGAATTATATTGCTCCATATTAAAATTGTTCCTCCGTTTGTAACGCATCGATCTAGACGAGCTAGATATAGTGTCAAGGGTACGTATCGGATCAGCATCAAAAACTAAATCGATCTAGCTATGTGTGTCTGACCGTCCATCCGTGTATCAGCCCAACAACTCAAAAACTAAAAGGGCTACAGTTTTGAAATTCACACAAAATCTTTTTTAGACAATTTCTAGGTTCCCTATTGGTTAAAATCGGACCAAGGCTTCGGGGAGCTGCCATACAACTTTTTTGCAACAATATGAATATCTTCAAAACTAATTATACTATGAGGATGAAAATTACACAAATTTAGTTTTATAATGAATCAAGCACATATATGAAGTTTCAAAATGTTACGACCCCATTTTCGGGGGGCTGCCATACATTCTAATGAAGCTACGAGGTTAAAATTAAAATTGGGCAGCTAAAGTAATAGGGCAAGTTACTTGGCAAAGTTGGACATCACTCGGACCAACTTTTAGGGTGGGCTAATTTTTTTTTTTTGTTTTTTTTTTTCTAAGCAAAAATTATGGGATAATGAATTAATTTTTTTTGTAATATATATCATAGCATAAGGGAAATAAATAACGGTTTATTTTATACATCATAGTGGGCATGCACGGGTATCTAGGAGTTGACAAGGGCAACTATAATCTTTCTCGTTTTCAAAGTAAAACTGATATACTCGTATTGTAGGAGTTCAATTTGATATTTTGTACAGAGGTATTTTGTTTGAGGAAAAGCTTTGAATTGAAGAGAATTTACATTAAAATAATTATCTTTCGAAACTTTAACAATGTAAAGGAGTATATTCAATATTATTATTTCTTATTAGGGTCCTAATTCACGCAACCACAGTGCCATATAAATGATACTTGCGATCGTAATAAATTCTGAATGAATTAATATTTATATTTATAAAAGCAAATATTTGCTTATTTGTTTGTTTGTATGTGTCTGATAGCGATCCTAAACCATTCAGCAGATTATTATGAAAATTTGCATTGGTTATAATAGGAACAGAGAACGTTTCTTGGCCATCCATTTTGTTCTGACTTGAAAGTCCAGTTAGAACTGTGGCGTAAGTAAGTATTTAAACTTTTTTAATTTAAAATAATAATTTATTATATTTATAAATAATATGGACTGAAGTCTATTAATAAAAAAAGAAAGACTGAAGTAATATTAACTGAAGTTATTAACAAACTTGGAATTTGTTAACCCATATTAGCACGATGATTGATCAAAAAAAATTTTTCAAGCTAATTAATTTCAACTTTGCGAAGTACTGCCTACGCCTTGGAATTCCGTTAACCTATTTTTTCCCAACCTCTTTTTGAAGAGTTTTTCGTTACTTTGTTCTAAATTAAAAACGGTTTGGTCGAAAGCCTGTTGATAGGCGCTGTTACGTGATTTGATTTCCTCATATACGCTGTAATATGCTGTGAGTTACTCATAGGTACTATAACGTCCTCTGAGTTCCTCAATAAAATATTTATTTTAGCAGATACATAGGTTTTATCAGAATCATTTATAGGTAAAAAATGTCTTTCAGAATATTTATTTAATTAAATATGATGGATATAGAAAATATAATTCTAACAAATAATATGATAAAATAAAATATAAACAATTTTATAAAATAAAGTGTAGGGTGAATATTTTAACTAAAATATTTCTATGTGAAAACATTTAAAAATTGGAATTCATGGAGAGGATGGAATACGATTATTTCAAATCAGAATTCTATTGCACCCAACGACTTATCACTATTCTAATAATTAGATAATAGTTTTTATACTCGTGCATATATATATAACCAGAGGCATATTAAAATTGCCCCTCCGTTTGTTACGCATCGATCTAGACGAGCTAGATAAAGTGTCAAAAGTACGTATCGGATCAGCATCGAAAAATAAATCGATCTAGCTATGTGTGTCTGTTCGTCCGTCCATCCGTTTGTCAGCACGATAACTCTTAAACTAAAAGGGTTAGAGTTTTGAAACACACGGTTAGTCATATAATAGAACAAGTACCTATATAAAGTTTCAAAATGCTACGGCTTCATTTTCAATGAGCTGCCATACAAAGTTGTCAATTCGATAACTGTGAATCTCATGAATCTAGGAGGTTAAAATTAGATCTGGGCAGGTAAAGTAATAGGGCAAGTTACTTGGCAAGGTTGGACATTACTCGAACAAAAATTTTTTTTTGTTTTTATGATTTTTTTTTTTCAAAAATTATGGGACAGGGTGGATTAAAATTTTTTTAAATAATTTTACTCTTTCATATAGTTTTTTTTAGTATGATAGTATAAGGGAATTAAAAAACGGTTTATTTTATTTTATACATTATAGTGGGTATGTACAAGTACCTAAAAGTTGAAGAGGGCAACTATAACCTTTCTCGTTTTGACAAGTTTTTGTTGTAATTCAACGTTATTACGAAAAAAAATTCTGTTTGATTATTTGATTTCTTTCGGGGGTTCCTTATTATGATGCCATTTCCAGATTTACTTATTTCCACAATTTATTTAATTTAAAAGATGTAATAATTAATCAAATAAAATTTGTATAATAGATTACACGTCATAAAATATTTTTATTAAACTAATTGTTACAATAAAAAAACAATTTTTTATATTTTCTAATTTAAGATACTTTTAAAATGTCTATTATAATGTACATATTATATAAAAAAAATCACACAAACATTCGCTCTTAGTTTTTAATTACACTATAGTTAATATTAAATATAAAATCTATTTCTTTTTAGAGTATTGTATATTAGGTGCACCATAGTTATAGTTAGGAATTTGTGGTCGCGGTGTAATTATTGGTTGTGATTGTAACGGGACAACATTACTTTGGAAAATCGGCCGAGGTGTTGCTGTAAAATGTCGAAATTCTGGTACTGGAGATGTTACTGAAATTTGAGCTGGTGCGGGTGTTGATGATGGAATTGAAAACGGAACTGGTTCTGCAGAAAAGAAAATTGGATTTGGCGTTGACCCAGTTTGAATTGGACGTGGGGGTGGTAAATAATCATTTTCGGAATTTTGTGATATAAATGTTGATGTTGATGGATTATTTGGAATAACAAAAGTTGGTGCTGATGGTTTAGGGAATGGAATAGCTTGGGTTTCTTTTCTAAAGCCAGGTGCTGGTCCATATGTATGTTCTGGAAGCTGAACAAACTGTGGTATTTCTTCACGTTCTTGTTGAACATTAAACTGCTGTATTGAACGTGGTGGTTCCCTTATGCTAACAGTTTGTTCATGAAAAAGTCGTTGTGCTTCTTCAGCTAAATTAAATGAAGGGAACTGCTGTGTAATACCAATACCCGGTTGTTGATAAATTGGTTGTACCGAACCAGAAATATCTATCGATTGGGGTGTTTCAGTAACACTAATTGATTGTTGGCGATAAAATGGTTGTATTGGTTCTTGTTCCCGAATTGATTGAATTCCTTGTTCTTGTGCTGGAGCAAAATTAGTGTATGTTGGTGGTGCTGGTTGTACATATGGTAGTCGAGATGGTAATAAATAATTTGTAAATGATGGCGGTGGCGGTGCTTGTGATGGATTGGGTGAATTAAAATTTGGTAATTGAAAAGGTGGTAATGGGAATGATGGTTGTTGTATTCCTGGTGCATAAATATTTTGTGGAAATGGAGGCGGTGTAATTAAAACTGGTTCTTGTTGATGAAATTCGAATGTTTGTTGAGGTCTATCGTAATTATAACCTAAATGTGATACATCTGCTAATACAGTTATAATATATGTGAATATTATAATTAGGAATTTCTGCAAGAAAATTATTATAACAAATATTATTATTAATTAATTAAGTAGTTTTAGAGAATTTATTGAATTTCGGTATAAAATGACAGTTTTCTGATTTCATATGGTTTTAAGTTAATAGTAATCGATCCAAACAATTGTAATTAC
This sequence comes from Dolichopus griseipennis, assembly GCA_963082915.1. Taxonomy (NCBI): domain Eukaryota; kingdom Metazoa; phylum Arthropoda; class Insecta; order Diptera; family Dolichopodidae; genus Dolichopus; species Dolichopus griseipennis. The sequence continues at coordinate 312,332,505 of OY720441.1, read as the reverse complement.
AATAAAAATAATTTATTATTTTTTTTAAAATAAAAACTTACCATATTTAAAACGTGTTTTAGCTTGTAAATCTTAAAATACCAACTGTTCAATAAAAACTAATAATAAATTTGAAAATGTTTAACGATTATATACCAAATAGAAAATGTACAAAAATTTCTATGATGACTGATATTTTTTTTTTAATAAAATATTACATAAAAATTGTAAATATAAAGAAATGTGTAAAGAGTTTAGTAAGTTAGTGATGATTTTGAACAAAGAAAAATGTTCATAATAATTTTTGTAAATATAAAAAATTTAAATGATGTTTAATTTGCGAATTTCTTGCAAATATTTTATTACAATGTTGTGCATTAAGTAACGCCATCATACACATTATGCTAAAAAAAAAAGTTAGTAATTGTTTAAATAGTTATTTTTTAAAGATTGTCAATGTTACTGTTAGAAATCGTCTATATAAACATCTGTGCTACATTTGTGGTTTTTTAAAACGCTTGAATTAGTTTGGTTCGTTAAAATTTAAATAAAAAATTTTAAAAATACTGTTTGGACATCTATTACGGATTTGAATTTTGTTGTAAAATCAGTATTAAATACTGATTAATATCAGGTAATTTTATATAATTCGACGCTATTTTTGGAATGACGGTTCTATTTATTACCATCATCACCTTTCAGCTAAAATGTCTTAAAATACTAAAACTAATAGTTTAGAATATTGTGCTTATATGACTGTTTGAACAAAATTCGTAATCATTAATACTTCGTCAACCAATTCGGCTATTTGGAGAATATCGTATTCTCAGTGCGCCAAAATGATGCCTATTTTTTTTTTTTTTGTTAGTGTTAACTTTTGGCCTAATAATCTTGTATATACCATAGGTACATATTCAAACGGGGGGACAGTTTATATCCATACTATAAGAATTGATCTTGTTAGTTGCTACCTCATATTGCTTTGTGTTAGTCCAATATTTCTAATAAATTTTTTTTATATACGTATGAATTTAATTCTAAGGGTATACTAGATTTATAGAATCGAAAAACAAATCGATCTAACTGTGCGTGTGTTTTTTCGTCCGTAAACAGGCCTTGATATAGACTCAAATGTATGAATTGGATAATAATCGAAAAGTACATCGATCCAAGTGTAAAGAATCGAAAAACAAAGCAATCTAACTAGCTTTGAGGACATTTTATATTCATACTATAAGAATTAATTTTAATGAATACCACATACAATTTAAACATGAGATAGTACTAGGCCTCACAACATGTAGAAATGTCTTTGATTTTCAATAGCTATAATCCTATATGTTATATTTTAATAATCTTATATTTGAATTACAAGGTATTTCTGTATCTGCGAGTTATGTTATTCAATTAAATTATTTGTTTATATTTGGTATTTAGTATTTGTTTATATTGTTATATTAATGTATTTTTAATTAATTTTTATACTGACGAATGGTTGGTGAATCGAGTAGAAGATAAGATAACAATTATGTTATTTTTACTGCAATTCAAACCAGGGCCACGCAAGTCAAAGATCGGCACTTAAACCACTATGCAATCCAGCCTATAAATTAAAAAAAGAGCGAATTTTTAATAAAAATTTTCCTTTGATTATCGATGAAATGAATTTAGATTAATGATAAATTCTTCAAAGGTCTAAAGAACTGCTGTGTTTTGACAACAAACTTTGAAAATTATTTTCTTGTATTAAATAATATAAGAAAAATAACCCAGCAATTAATGTAGCCAGCACACCTGCTCATGAGAAAATTGAGAATAGATGGAAAAAAACACAATTCAGATTATTTCCTAAATCTATTAATAGTGTTTTGTAATGAGTTTTGGCCAACATAAATTTCGTGTGCAACGAATTATGTATAGAGTACCCTGGCCTTGGATAATATGAAATTTTGTCTGTCAAAGAAGGAAGAAATAATTTTGTAAGACGAAAATGAAGGAATGTGAGTATTCCTAGATGGAATATTCATACAATAGCACCCCCGGGGCTTCTGAAGACACGGTAGACCCTATATCAAGCGAAGAATAACTCTTCTGCAGCTGAAAAAGGTGGTAAAATTAAAGATAAAATTTTAAAAATATAACACTACCCAGGCGTCTGTAATGGAAACCAAGTCCACGTGTTTTCCAATTATTATTTTTGGAGTACCATAAGCTCTTGGCCGAAGATTTTGCAACAGTACAACTTTACATTATTCACTATAGATATACCACTTTCCATAATCTTAAAAATTCAATCATATTAATTTTTTCAATTTAAAAAATTTTATTTATTCTAAAATAGATTAAAAATGATAATTTGTTTTTTTTTGTTTTAAATATGTTGATTGATTGCAGACGCTTTTTATTATGAAAGTCCATTTAAAAAATTAAAGTTTTATACACTTTTTAACCATTTTCTAATTAAATTTATGATAATATCTATAAAAAATTTCTAAAAACTTTTTTCTTCAATTATAATAATTATTTTTAAATTATTATTTAATATAAGTATAAAACTTTTACCAGAACAAAACTTTCTAAAAAAAACGACCAAACATCATTAAGTCGTTAAAAGAAATTCGTTCTTTCGTTAATATTTTTTCTTTTCTTCATTGTTAATTTTTTTTTGTTGTAGAATTTAAAGTGTTTATTACATTTTAATTTTTTACTTTTTTTTTTCCTTTATTTGATTCTTTCTTTGGAACTTCCTCCCTTATCAATTTCTTCTAAAAAAAAAACTTTTTAGAAAGTAATTTTTTTTTTTTTCTTTATTTTTCTTTTCAATTTTCTTAAAAGGTCCCATTTTAATCGTTTGTTACCACTCATTAACCTTAACGTCATTAGAAGAGCAAAGGACCAAAAACCGAAAATTAAAACAATAGAAAAAGTACACACATATATGTATAAAATGAAAATTTTCTAATAAGACACGAACTTCTATGAAATAAAAGAACATGAAGTCACATAGACACTTTATATAAAAATTGTTTTTTTTTTTTACCTAGGGAGTGATCGCATTTTGTTTGTATCTTTTTAAGGTTTTTTGGGTATTGTTTTGTGTTAGTCCAATATTTCTAATAATGGTTTTTTGTACCCGTATGAATGTAAGTTTAAGGGTGTACTAGATTTGCCAGTACGTTTATGATTCAGTGAAGGAAGGGTTGGGTTAATATGGGCCCAAGTATATAGAATCGAAGAGGAAACCGATCTAGCTGTGCGTGTCCGTTCGTCGGTAAAGGATCCTTGATATAGACTTAAGTGTATGAATTGGGTTGGTGTATGAAATCTGACCAATGGCGTAGTGGTAAAAACGCCGCCTTTCATGTGGAAGGTCTCGGGTTCAAACCCCTGTCAGATCATATCTAATAAAAAAATATCGTAAAATTGTATAGTTATATCGTAATAGTTTATATCGTAATATAAAATAAGATTTAATAAAAATATATAAATAATTCTTTGTGTAAGATTATAGATGGCGCACGAAGTTAACATTTGTGCATTCATGTTTCAAAACCTTATACAATAGCTACAGCCGAGTAATCAACGGCTTAGTGAATATTATGATTAAAGAAACTGAAGTCTAGTTTAAAATAAATTTGGTGAATGCCCTATACTCCTTAAAGGAGTTGAAAAGGAATAAAAAAAAAAAAAAAGTATGAATTGGATAGGAATCGAAAAGTCAATGGATGTAGCTATGAGGCCTGCACCATAACTCGAAAAATAAAGAAAGTATAGAATTCTGACTATTTTGCAAATTCATTTCTGTACAAAATCCATCATTGCTTTTGTTGCGAAATCCAGCCAATTTTCTAAAGGGGTTTGATTAGCTGTAATACAACTTCTTCTATATGAGCATTATTCTAAACCTAATGCAGCTGGTTATCCAAATTTTTCCAAAAGCAGTTTATTTTAAAGGTCAAAATTTGTGTAAAATTTGGTTAGTCTTAGGTTGTTTTTTTGTTTTTTTTACCAGGCATCAAAAGCTATACATTTTAACAAAGAAAGCATCGAGAGCTATACCCATTGGAACTAAGCGTAATTGCTTTGGGTAGTGTATGACTTTAACACACTATAACCACACTCTTTTAAAACCAAACTTTTTGAAAGGGATTTTGCACAGTTAAGTTTTGGGAATGGGAATTGAGGAAAGAAAACTTTAGGAATTGGGATTGAGATAATGGATTAAGAAGTTTTAAATGGATAAATTTGGGGGGATATTAAAGAGAAAGATGTTAATGTTCTTCTTAAATTTAATTAAATCGTAAACATACGAATTATAAACTTTAGGTTCTATAATACCGATATGCGCAAGACAATTGAATTTTTATAAGCTGTATTACAACATCTCAACAAAGCAACACAGTATGGTAACGTGTTTACCTGGATACAAATTTTTTTTTAATATAAGAACAACTTAATATATAAGAAAGCTGAGTACCTGGAATTTTATCAAAAGTAGTTAACTTTAATGTCCAACATTTACCCAAAATAGAGTTAAGGTATTTGAGCTGCCTTACAACATAATAAATTCTGTCTCTGAGCCTATTATGCTGTGTATTTGATATTTGATACTACATTCATGAAGGAATCCTAGAGTTGACACAATCTTCTTTACTGTCTTCTTCATTTGATAATAGAAGAAAAATTGAATATATCTACAAATTAGGTAAGTTCGTTCAATAAGAACCAGAACTTTGGGACCGGGTAATTTGGTTTTGTTTTGGTGTTAGGGTTTTAATTTTTTTTTTTTTGAGAATTTTTTAATTTTCTTAAAATAATGAAATGTAATGTAACGCAGTAATGTAATGTGTATTTTACGTGTACATAAAGGAGATAAAAAAAAAAATCAAAAATCAGTAATTGAATTAGAATGAGAAAATATAAAAAAAACGGAAGCTAAAAATAAAAACTTATAGTAAAAAAAAATTAAATTGGAGAATTGCATCAGTGGAAATTTAGTGTCAGGGTTTCATAAAATTAAAACTATTTTTTAGAAAAAAACGAGGAAGATTATAGTTGCCCTTGTCAACTTTTAGATACCCGTGCATACCCACTATGGTGTATAAAATAAACCGTAATATACTTATACATTTAACTCATTACTTCATAATTTTGACGTAAAAAAAAAAAAAAAAAAATTAAAAAAAAAAAATATCACAAAAAATAAAACAAAATTTTCAATCATTGTCCCATAACTTTAGCTTAAAAAAAAAAAAAAAAAAATTAACAAAAAAAAAAAAAATTAACAAAAAAAAAAAATCACAAAAAAAAAAACAAAATTTTCATTCATTGTCCCATAACTTTAGCTTAAAAAAAAAAAAAAAAAAAAAAAAAACAAAAAAAAAACAAAAAAAAAAAATGGCCCACCCTAAAATTCCGATGGTCCGAGTGATGTCCAACTTTGCCAACTAACTTGCCCTATTACTTTACCTGCCCAATTTTAATTTTAACCTTGTAGCTTCATTAGATTCGCAGTTATTGAATCGAAAACTTTGTATGGCAGCCCCCCAAAATGGGGCCGTAACATTTTGAAACTTCATATAAGTGCTCGATTCATTATATAAATAACCGTTTGTAATTTTTATCGTCGTAGTATAATTAGTTTTGAAGAAATTCATATTGGTGCAAATAAGTTGTATGGCAGCCCCCCGAAAATGGGGCCCTAAAAATTTGAAACTTCATATAAGTGCTCGATTCATTATATAACTAACCGTGTGTAATTTTCAACATCGTAGTATAATTAGTTTTGAAGAAATTCATATTGGTGCAAAGAAGTTGTATGGCAGCCCCCCGAAAATGGGGCCCTAACATTTTGAAACTTCATATAAGTGCTCGATTCATTATATAACTAACCGTGTGTAATTTTCATCCGCGTAGTATAATTAGTTTTGAAGAAATTTATATTAGTGCAAAGAAGTTGTATGGCAGCCCCCCGAAAATGGGGCCCTAACATTTTGAAACTTCATATAAGTGCCGGAGTCATTATAAAACTAACCGTGTGTAATTTTTATCCCCGTAGTATAATTAGTTTTGAAGAAATTCATATTGGTGCAAAAAAGTTGTATGGCAGCTCCCCGAAGCCTTGGTCCGATTTTAACCAAAAACAATAGGGAACCTAGAAATTGTCTAAAAATGACTTTGTGTGAATTTCAAGACTCTAGCCCTTTTAGTTTTTGAGTTATCGTGCTGACACACGGACGGACGGACGGACGGACGGACGGACGGACGGACGGACAGACACACATAGCTAGATCGACTAATTTTTCGATTCTGAGCCGATACGTACCCTTGACACTATATCTAGCTCGTCTAGATCGATGCGTTACAAACGGAGGAGCAAATCTAATATACCCGATATTCATATATATATGCACGGGTATAAAAATATTAAAATAAAAATTAGAATTTGATATCTTGTTAAGTTTAAGATAAGGGTTTTTTAGCGTTTTTATTTGATTTTCATAATTAATTTTTAATTGGAAACTGTTTAAGATAATTTGTTGATTTTATAATTAAAATTTGGTTTAAAAAATGGATGACAGTTTTAGGTTAAGCAGTGGAATCAATTATGTCAATTATGGAAGTCCTGAAACTTGAATGAAAATTAAGAAAATTTCTTATTTTAATATTATTACTTATTTAAGAACGATTTTTGAAGAATTGCAATATCACCATAGCACCAGCAATAATTATTATAGGACAGCGCTGCAAATGTCAGTATTTTAAAAACTAGTTTTATCACAATTTCATTTTTAAAATATTGTTTTTTTTTTTAAATTTCATTTCTTTATTTTTGGAAAATACAAAAATAAGATTACGAATTAAGGGGGATTTTAGAATTGCATTCAAAATCAGGATTGCTCTTTTTTCCAAAGTAGTATTTATGTATGTAAACGTGAGATTTTAAATTGGGCAGTATTTTAAAGTAGGCTACAAAATCAGATTTTCAATAATTTATTTAGTTAGAAACTGTTTACTTTTCGAAGGTCGACCTTTTGTCCAAGTTAACTTTTTCGGAGTCGACATTATGTCAGTGGACATTTTTAAAAATTGACATTAATTCCTCGACCCAGAAAAATTAAAATTAATTATGATAAAACTAATTAAGAAACGAAAATTTATAAAGGAAGTATAAAATAGTTTCAAAAATGCCTTCAACCGATTATTTTCAATTAATTTTTTCAATTCTGGAATTAATTGTGAGTAGAATTTAGTTGATTGGAATATCAGAGTACTAACTAGTTATAAGGGCGGAACACAAATACTCCGATCAGAGTAAGTTCCAAAAAACTGATTCACAGTCCCAAAAAAATTTAAAAAAAAAACCTTTTATTATAATTCAACATTAGGAGTTGAGTTTAACATTAGAATCAGATGTTGAATTTTGTTAAAAAAAAAAAAACCTGTTATTCCAATTGAACATTTTGTATCAGATGTTGAATTTAATCTCCTACCAAAAAAGTCTAGTCATAAAAATACTGGTATTTAAATTAATCTTTTATTTGAAATTTTAAAACTTTTAATTAAAATTAATAAATCTGATACAGCAACCTATATCATTATTTATGAAGTTATTTATCATGTTATGTTATAGTGTTAATATCCAAAATGTACAAAAATGTCTACTAGCTACCAATTTCAAGTAATTAACAACTTTTTAATATCTGCACCTTTTTTGGCGATTAAATTCGTTTTTTTTTTGGGCTTGTTTTTTGTATAATTCGGGTTTGATTTTTTTTTTAATTGTGAGAAGAAATGCCAAATTTTTTTTTAATAAATATGAAAGGTGAGTTCAATATTAAATTAACTTAAGGCGAATTAATTTTACAAAGATAATGCGACTAAATTGGTGTGTTAATGAAGTATCAATTAACAGATTTTGATCAAACTCCTTTATTTGGGTCTTGACAGATCGTTCCAGTTATATGATGATGCTTGAAAAAATAGTTATGCGCCTAACTATAAAGCAACGAATGGAAAAAATGTAAAAGGAGAAAGAGTGTGGAGTTGACGGTAAATACAGTTAGGATACAATAATACAAACATTCATAACTCATAGACGTAATATAAAGATTATATCATCTGGTTAAATACTTTTTATATTTTATTAGACTGTAAGTTATGTTATAAGTCAGCTATTTCAATCTCGTGCACTTGACCAGAGCTATATTTTTTACAGACTTTGGCTATTAAACATAACTACTTTTGACAAAATTTATATACTCAGCTTTAATGGATATTAAGATATGTTTATAATAAAAAGAAAAACCAATTTAGCGATTCCCTTTCATCCGTCCTTCCATTTCATAACTTAAAACACAAAAAATAATGATACTATCTTAATAAAATTAATACCGTAAGTTATAAATGACGAAAGAAAGGTGGGGGGAAATGGACAACATCAAACCATGGGTTCGAGTTTTAAAAGTTTCCGAACCATCGACGAGCTTCGGACGAATGACCATACCAATTAAGATAGAATCATCGAGTTTCAGTACGGGCAAGGGTCTTCAGTTTCCCCAATGTGCCTTTTGGGATGAATTTGAGTAATGGTTCGAGTACCTCACACCCACTTTGCAAGACCTAATAAGCATATCTTCGAAATTGATAAAGATAGAAACTTGAAATTTGGAATAAGAGTGTTCTGCAATTTGGTGTAAGGTAGGTTTGCCCTATTTCTTTAAAACTCCTCCGTGTAATTGTTAGCAGGTGCCTCCCAAAACCAAACATTGATATGTCGTTTAAAAACACTGAGTTATTAAATTCCTATCTCACAAACTTATAGGTTTTAAACTTTTTTTTTTTTAAGCACTAACTGTTCAACTGTTAGGCTAATAAGTTTGTCTACACCATAGGTATATGTTGGAACAGGGGGTCATATTATATTCGTGTTATTAGAATTGGTCTTATTGAATTCCACATACAATTTAAACATGAGATAGTACTAGGCCTTATAACATGTAGAAACGTCTTAGATTTTCAATATTTACAGTTCTATTTTTTGTTTATATTGTAATATTTTGTATTTGAGTTATATGGTATTCTATATCTGCGAGTTATATTATTCAATTACATTATTTGTTTATATTTTGAATTTGTTTATATTGATATATAAATGAATTTTTGTATTAAAGATTGGTTATGCCATTAATTTGAACCCAATGCAGAATGTTGGCTGAGTCGAGTCGAAAACCAGAAAAGTTTTTCACTTTCACTAGAATTCGAACCCGGGCCTTTCCGCATGAAAGGTCGGCACTCAACCACTGTGCCACCCAGTTTAATTTTAATTTTCCTGACTGGCTTCCAGGGTATTACTAAGTCGGTCTGTTTTTTTCATTACATGTTATAAATTAAAATTAAGCAAATATACTGTTTAGTAAATACAAGTTTCAGACTCAATAGTTTTTCATTCTATGAATTAAATTTAGTGGAATATAATTTAATTCATTAAAATTTTATATTAAAAATCTTTTATAGTAAAGAAGAGACTTTTAGAAGTTTTTTATGTTTCACTCATATTTGAGAAAGATTTTTTTAATAAAATTGTAATTTTTAAATTAATAAATTTATAAATATTTATTAATTATTATTTATAAATTAATAATAATTTTCTTTGGTAAAAATATAATTAAAAGTTACAATAATTTCATTTATAAATAAGATAAATATTAAAAATAAATAATTATCGAATAATTAATAACTGTAAAAAAAAATATTGTAAATTATAATTGATTATTTTACAAATTAACTTTTCTTTATAATTTTTTTTTTACACATACATACACGTCATGTATTCTTGTAACAAAATGTTAAAATTATCCAATAAATAAATTGATTTTAATTGTAAATATAACTGTAAACTTCATCTAGATTTGAAAAATTATAAAAAAAAAAATAAAATAAAAAAAGAATATGAAAAAATTTTATTAAATATGATGATACAACATTCTATAAATATAAACATATAATTATTATGTAAGATAACCATTATATAATAAAAAATAACGGTAAAGAATAACAGGGATAAACTTTCTCCAAAAACTTTTTATTTTCTCTTTCTTCATTTTTATTCAATTTTCTTTTTTAAAATTGTTTCTTTTTATTAAAAAAAATTTCATTTATTTTGTTTTTTGTTATTGTTATTATGGAGGGGTGAAATAATGTCAAATGAAAAAAAGTGGAATCGATTTTATTACCAAAAAACAATGGAAAAGAAAATTGAATTAGAAATTCTACCTTATTTCCAAAAAAAATATGTTTAAAAAATAAGTCGAACTGGCAAGTATATTCTATTTCCAAAGTTAAAACGAAAAACCGGCAACTGATTTTAAATCTAACTGTTATATTTCTGGAAATTACAAAAATATTTTGGAAAAAAGAGTATTCCCTAATTTTGAGTTCAACTTTAAGATACTTGTTAATTTAAAATAGCACAAAAACAGTTAGGTATATAGAAATATTCTGGAAAAGGAGGAATACTCTAATTTTGCACCCAACTCTGAAAAACCAGAATTTCTGGAAAACTTTTATTTAGAATTACCCCTTTTTCCGAATATATTAATATATATTATTATTATTATTTTTTATTATTAATATATTTGTCTAGGATGAGGTGTAACAAACGCATTCAATTAAATGTGTTTTGTTGGATGTGTTCAATTATAAAAAAATAAAATATTAATGTTTTGTTGGATGTGTTTTATTTTAGAAAATAAAATATCATAAATTATCATAAGCAGGCCAAAAAATATTTTATTTATTTTTAATAAAAAAAAAAAATTTTTTTTGAAATGAAATTTATTTATTAGTATATGAATAATTTAATTTCAGTTTTAAAAATCGCAGAAGATTTACTGGAAATTTTAAATAAATAGTAAGACATTTTATAAATAAAAACTAAGAAGACAATGCTTCACAGGCACATTTGTGTAGTAAGTCTTAATAATTTTCAGTGCAAATCTGAAATAAGGGCGAAAGCCCAATGTATGCTTTGATGCATTGCTTGGTTTGCTTAACTAAATAAACCAAGCAATGTATTAAAGTAATTCCAAAGTTTCCCCTCATCTCGCTCTCAACTATCTCTCATCCCTTCCTTCATAAACTTTTATTTATTTATTATCTATTATCTATTTAAAGAAAGTTAAAAATGGAAAAAAATAATGTAACGACTAACGGTTGGGAAGGTGGATTCGGGTATACAATACCTGAGTTCAATGCACTATAAAAACCAAACAAAATAAATTTTTTTTAAACATAGTTAGGTTAGGTATATTAAAAAATTTCAAATAAAATTTATAATTTGTGATAATGCAAAACTCAATTCAAAAATCAACATTTATTTAATACAATTTTCGTAAATTTAAATAACAGATACATTATTTAGCATGTTGAGTACACATTGTAGAATGTTAGCAACAAACAAGTATTCCGATTTGAATCGAAACAAAGGAAACGATATAGAATGTATAGCAACACTTTTTAAAAATATAATATACAAAACATTAATGAATGGAGAAATATCATTATTGAAACAAAATAAACCTATAAAAAATCTTTAAATCTTTTATTAATTTATTTAATTTATGCAAGTTCTCACTTAAATAAAAAAAAAATAATAATTGAAATTAAAAAAAAATTATACCAAGAAGGGATTTGAACTAACGACCCCAAAATTTTATAAACACGAAACATATAAAAAGTAGACTAACTATCTTATTCATCTTAAAGTTTTTAAGATACAAGAAGAAATTATATGAGTCATTTATTTATTTTTTGTGTACCTATTACTAGAATCGAAGCATAATATGCGTTATATAAAATGTAACGGTTGCAATTTTATTTAACATACTTTTAACATAATGTAAATAATGAAATTAAAAATAGTTTTTAATTAGAAAAAGTTCTTCTTTAAATTTGACCTTCCGTCATTCTGTGACGGGACAACAGCTAGTATTAATATATTTGTATATATGCAATATTTTTAATATATAAGAATTGAATTCGAAATCAGAATTTAAGTAATTTGCTTAAAAGAAGTTTGGGGACGGTAACCCTACTATTAATAAAAATATCTTATATTATATTACAAAACTAGTAGGGCTAGTTTATAAAAATTGCAAAATCTAAAATCTACGAAAACGAGGAAGAGTGTAGTAGAGTAAACTGTGTCAACTCTGGGATACCCGTATGACCGTTATATAAACATTATATCATTATTATTACAAACATTAATTACTTTTGGCAAAATTTCAAACATACCAGCTTTATTAGGTGAAATATAATGCTCATATAAAAGAAGGAGTTGTATGGCAGCTACTCGAACCCTTTGCAGTAGACCAACCAAATTTTGCAGTAACTTTGGCCATTAAACTAAACTATTTTTGGCAAAATTTCAGACACCCAGCTTTAATAGGTATAGAGTAATGCTCATATAAAATAAGAAGTTGTATGGCAGCTACTCGAACCCTTTGCAGTAGACCAACCAAATTTTGCAGTAACTTTGGCCATTACACTAAACTATTTTTGGCAAAATTTCAGACACCCAGCTTTAATAGGTATAGAGTAATGCTCATATAAAAGAAGGAGTTGTATGGCAGCTACTCGAACTCACTTCAACAGACCAACCAAGTTTTGCAGAAACTTTGGCCATAAAACTAAACTACTTTTGCCAAAATTTCAGATACGTAGCTGTAATAGGTACAGAGAAATACTCATATAAAAAAAGAAGTTGTATGGCAGCCACCCGAACCCATGGACCAAAATGGCTGGATTTAAATAGCGATGACGGCTATTGCAAAAAAACGAATTTGCAAAAATTTCAAGATCCTAGCTCCTTTAGTTTTTGAGTTATCGTGCGGACGGACGGACAGACGGACAGACGGACAGACGGACGGACGGACGGACGGACGGACATACATAGCTAAATCGATTTTTTTTTCGATTCTGATCCGATCCATACACTTGAGTCTATATCTACCCCCCCTCCTTCTCTGCGTCACAAACGTAATGGCAAATTTATTATACCCTTTGACTATATAGTCATACGGGTATAAAAATATTCATTCGTAGCATATTCGTACGTCTTATAATTTCGTGATCATTTCACTTCTATACGTACTATAAATATGAAGTTTCAAATGAACTTACATTTAAATCTATTTTTTTAAATATTTTCCAAAACATTTTAAGGGAAAAATAACGAAACAACTTATCGTAGTCAAATTCAATATGGAAAAAATGATATGAAATATCTCATATTTTATTTAAAATAATTTTTTCTATCTCAAAATAATGTTCAAAAATTATTAGGCACTACATAATTGAAAACAATAATTATTATTTTTACTTGGAGAAATGAACTCAAACGTCAAAGTTGCCATTGCAGATTTAATGGTCTACGAGGGAATCGATAAAACTTTTTATTCGTATCGTAGCTAATTTTTAGAAATGATACCCTCAAAGGTATAGACCGGACCAGAATCGAAAAGTAAATCCATCTACCTAAGTATGACCACCCGTATGTATAGTTTGGTTATATATAAATAGTTTATATTTATAGTCAAAGTTGTGCAAAATTTGGTAGGTATACTTCAGTGGGTTCGAGCAGTTGTCATACAACTTCATCTTTTATATGAGCATTACTCTATATTTAGTAAAGGTGGGTGTTTGATATTTTGCCAAGAATTGTTTAGTTATATGGGTACAGTTTGTACAAAATTTCGTTGAGTGGGTTCAAGTGATTGAAATACAACTTCATCTTCTATGTGAACATTATTCAATACCTATTAAAGGTGGATGTTTGAAATTTTTATTCATTGCTAACGTCTGAATAAAATAAAGATGACGTAGACCAAAACGTAGAGGAAGAGGTATGAAAAGCTGCCTTTCAAATTATAATTTCTTTTGTACAGAACTGTGTGTGTGTGACTTGTCGAACGACATTATTACCTTTGCTTATGGTAATAAAGCGATTCGACTTTATTTCATTAGACTTTTTTTTATCACCCCCAATAATTTTATTTTACTCCATTCCGTATATTGTTTCATCTTCCTTAAGAAACTTTATATTATACAGTTACTATTATTTTTATTCTAACTGTTGTTTTATTCTTATTATGTTTTTAATTTTACATTTTATTTTTTTATATATTTTTATCATATTCTGTTTGTTGTACGCTCAATTAGATTTTCTTAAAGATATGTTATGTTTTAACGGTATTGTGTTACGTCTTGCGTTATTTTTTTTAGTTTTATTGTTTTTTATACAATATACTGTTCTTGTGTTCTTTAAAAACTTACCCTTTAAATAACTGTAAAAATAATTTTTGTTACATTTTTTTTATCTATACTCGTATATGTATGTTTTTTGTTTACTTTAAGTTCGTTGCAAATTACTTTTGTTTTTTTACGTTTAATTTGTTTTGGTTTTTTGTTTTTTTCTATGGAAGATGAAGAGAAGACAACGTCTGGATTGGACTGTCTAGAGGTTGTTGTTGAATGGTTTGGCTGTACCAAGTCTGTTGTGTGTTTTTTTGTTTTTTTACTTTTATATAATAAAAATATACTGTTATGTTTGTAGAAAAAAAAAAACTTTATGTTTATTTTGGATTATATGAAGTCTAGATTCTAGAATTTATTTTTGTATTAGATCAAAATTGATCTTACTTGAAATGAAGTGATTTAGTTGTTTTTCTTTTCAAAAAGTGTAAAGATTTTTTTTTTTTTTTAATGTATTGAGTTCTGAATACTAATTTAAAAGAAAAAATGTTTCTGTTTTCTGTCTGAAAATTGATTTTTCTTATTATAAAATGTAGATGTGAGCATGGGAGTGCGAAGAGTATAAGGAAGATTGAAAAAAGAAGAAAGAAAGAAAAAAAGAAAAGAAGAAAAAAAAATTGATATAATCAATAAAAGTTTAAGAAATTTAAAGTATTCACTTGGTATATTACTTTAAAAATTCCAGTTTTGATTAATGGAAAAAATTTCATTAAAAAAAGTTTTAAAATTTAATTTAATTATTATTTTATAGAATGGATTTTTTTTTATAATTTAACTTTAGTTTATTATTTTTTTTATATACTTACTTACCACTATTTTTAAAATTTCTAAGTTAAATATAATAACGATTGGGTGGCACATTGGTTAGAGTGCTGACCTTTCATGCGAAAAGTCCGATATCGAATCCCAGTGAAAATGAAAAGAAGTTTTCTAGTTTTAGACTCGGCTCAGCTACCATTCGCCATTGGGTTCAAATTAATGGCTTAATTCATAATTAATAATTATATATCTTTAATAAAAATACATTAATATAACAATAAAAACAAATGCAAAATATAAAAAAATAATTTAATTAAATAATATAACTCACAGATTACAATATAAACAAAAAATAGAATTGTAACTATTAAAAATCTAAGACGTTTCTATATGTTATAAGGCCTAGTACTATCTCATATTTAAATTGTACGTGGAATTCATTAAGATTAATTCTAATAACACTAATAAACTATGACCTACTGTCCCAACATTTACTTATGGTATAGATAGACTTATTAACTTAACAGTTTAGCGCTTAAAAAAAAAATTAACTCGTACTTGTACATGCAGGATAAATACGAATATTTATCAATCTGGGCTTAAGTCGTCAATAGTAGCTTTCATTGCAGTATATACGGAAAATGTTTATTTTTAATTTTTTGCAGCAAAGTGTTGATTTAATGAATAAATAATTTCTTTAGAATAAACTAAGCTACAAATTTTTTAAAATTTAATTTAAAAATAAATCAATTTTATGATATTTAGAACTGATAATTATTTTACTGAAAAGTTAATTAGTAATGCGCATAATGAAATAAAATTGTTCCAATGTGAGATGTTTCATATCTGGCTGTTTCAGTTTTTTTTTTGAATAAAATTCTGAAGCAATATGATATTATTTATGATGATTTTGTATTTAAATCAGTTTGCACTTAAATTGCTATAATCGTTTTTACGGGAAAAATGTAATTTAACAATAAAACGTTTAACTGTAAACGTATGCATTTCAATGAAGCTATAAACATAGCTTTATAAATTAATTATCCTACTTTATCCTAACCGTTCTACTATAATTTTTGACTAAAAGTCGCAAAATCCCTTAATTTGGATTTTTTAAGTCTAGTCAATGGATTTTGGAATTCTAAAATTAAACTGAGTATTGTTTCTTATTAGTTAAGGAACATTTAGTTTGTCAGAAAACCTAAGTTGTATTGTTTGTCAGAAAACTTAAACGCCACTTAATGAGTCAATAGTATTCTTCGGGTTGCAAAGTTTATTCGAATATTTTTTTCTAAATTCAAAGAATCCACCTGCTTCCAACTGAATTTAACTTTTACGTAACAAAAATTGTTTAAAATTGATGGTGCAAATTATAGGCAGTACATAAAATCAATAATTTTTGAAACCTGGCCTTTGGAAAAATCTTTTCAAATTGTCTATTTTCATTCATTATAAGTAACTAGCTAATACCCGGTGCGCGTTGCTGCGCCTCTCAATGGAGGTTTAATTGAATTTGATGTTACTGCAAAAAGTTAACACAAAACTTACACACGGTTTACACATGTAAATTTTAAAATGTGTGAAAGCAATCTTTATTTTAAAACGATTTTTCTAGGATTATTCTAGTAATTTTTGAAACTTTCTGTAATTCAAAGCAGTACGAACTACTTTCCAAATTTTGACGTAATTTACTTCCAAAAATTTTTTTTTGAATAATCGCAGGACCGACTGTTAACAGACTCAACTCCATTTTCAAGTTGCTTAACACTTATAAAATTTGAGGTCAACCGGTCAAATCGTTTCTAATTTAGAGTTAAGGAACGCAAAAATCTATTAAAAGCCACTGTGTCCCACTGGGTTAACGGAACTACACTTTCTCTTTGGGCAAAGCAGTATTGCGCAAAATTGGACGTAATTTGCTTCCAAATCACTCAACAAAATTTTTTTGAGGCTTTCTTTTTAGCCAAAGCAGTACTTCGCAAATTTTGACAATATTAGCTTCACAGGGGAGCACGTATACAAAATTTAACGAAAATCGGTCAAACCGTTTTTAATTTAGAGTTAAGTATTGAGAAAACCTATAAAAAGCTGTTGGCCCCAATGGGTTAATGCAAGTCAATAAAATTTTTTTGTCGGGCTTTCTTTTTAGCCAAAGCAGAATTTCATAAAATCGGCCCAAAAACCCCGTCGGCCCAACATGGGTTAATAAATTTCAAAACTGTTAATAGTGTCAACTCAATTCTCAAGGAGCATCACGTATACAAAATTTGAAATCAATTGGTCAAACCGTTTCGATATTAGAGTAAAGTATTGAAAAAACCTATAAAAAGCTTTTGGGCCGCAATGGGTTAATGGAAGTCAACAAAATTTTTTTTGGGGATTTCTTTAAAGCTAAAGCAAAATTTCGTAAAATCGGACAAAATTTGGGCCCAACATTTTTTTTGACCACCCGTCGGCCCGACATGGGTTAACAAATTCCAAAACTGTTAATATTGTCAACTCAATTCTCAAGGAGAATGACGTATACAAAATTTGAAGTCAATCGGTCAAACCGTTTTCATTTTAGAACAATGAAGTTTAAATACTTGCACCACAGCCCCAACTTGTCGGTCCGTTAGAGTAAAATTTTTGGGCCACGATTTCTTTCCGTACCCAAAAACCCCTATATACAAATTTTCATGAAAATCGGCTGGGCAGTTTCGGAGTCTATTCGCTACATACAAACAAACAAACATACAAACAAACATTCCCTTTTATATATATAGATTAGTTCAAAATAATCGACTCCTCTTCGTTTTGCAATTGTTGACCAGATTACATTAGCCCTTTAAGGCGTTCAGATATAATTCAACGGAAATGGCGTCATACCACGGTTCGGTTGAAACAGTATTGTGCTTTTGGTTCGCATATCTAGTTTCTCTCACTTAATATTTGCCATCACATGGACTAACCTGTCTGACAGTATAAATCTAGCTCACCTTTCCTTGAATGAGAAGATTATTGAATTCAATTGAATATGCCTAATAATAAAAATGCCATACCTTCTTATAAATCAGAACACTACATTTCCAATTCAATTTATAAATATCCTAATAACGTCTATCCTAAAAAAAAAAAAAATCTTCCAAAAATGAATAAACAAAAATTTATAAATGGTCTTAAGTTGTATTAGAAACCAAAGCAAAGTATTTATAAAAGAATTTCCGACCATTCTTTTTCGAAATTAAATAATAAGAAGAAAAGGGTAAATAAACCGTTATGCGGTTGACTGGTGACACATAAAAAAAAAACTTAAGTCTATACTGTTGGTATTTAATTTAAGAATGGTCTGCTTTTATAATATTAAAATGGGAATATTATATAATTTCTTCCTTATTTATGGTCTAATAACTCACTTTACTCCTCCTGCTCATTTTTTATTGCTGCTTTACTTGTCTTTTCACGACTCTCTACTCAATTTGCATTTTTTTCTAATTTTAATGAGAAAATGACGTCAACATTATTATTTTTTATTAAGCCGTGAATAATATCTTATGGAATTGATTGTTTTAAAGAAAAGAAGGAGGTAAATGAGATGTTACAGAAAAAAAAAAACAAGAGAATAAGAAAACAAAATGTGAAAACTTAAACGGTGTTCTTTTTCACGGTTAAGATTTACATTCTTCCATTACAGGATTTTGTGACCAAATTTAATTTAATTAAATTTATTTCCTTGACGCGAACTGTAGCAGATTGTACAACACTTTGGAATTTAAAATATTTTCATTGTGTTTTGCAATTTATATCATATCCTTTAAATTTTTGATGGGCCTTGTTGTAATGACAGTTAAAAAATATTAAATTCGAGGAAATACCGTTATCTTTTATGTAGTAAATTTAACAGAGAATTATTTTGTTTTTCAATTACAGTAAGTATATCCCAATAATCCTGTAAAAAAATATTAAATGAGGCTTTACAATATTGAGTGTGAGATCAAAAAAATTACTCATTGGATGGGGGTTTTCTTTGGCTTCTATTTTCTTCATTGGAATGATTTGCGTCTGTGATTTTTTCAAAGGTGTTCTCTATTTTTTAAAAAAAAATTCATTTGAAAAAGTAGGGCATGAAATATCATTGCTCATGTTCTTAAATTTAACAGTAGCTTTCATATTTAATTTCACTTTAATTGATTTGACTTTAATTAAATTGTAAAGTTTTAATATTATGAAGTAAGTCCTGTTTCTACATAAAATGTGTTGAATTTCTTCAAAAACTGACATTTAAATTTTCTTTTAGTAAAATTTATATAAACTAAAGCATTAGACCTTTTAAAAATATAAAGAGATCTCTAGAGTATATTAGGAAAAATTTTAATGTAAAGACGTGTTAAAAATGATCAAAATTTAAAATATTGAAGTTTTATTTAAAGGAAAAAAGTGAAACCTAAAAGCATTAGAGATTATTTTGTATTTCTGCAATTGGGGTTGATTTTTGGTGGTTTTATATTTAATTTAATTTTTTAATTAAAATCAAAATCTTTTTATAAGCTCTTCACAATTTTTAAGAACATAAGAATATTCAGAATTAAGTTTAAAGTGATTCTTAAAAAAAAATTCTAATAATTCGATTATAGGCAGGTACTACATGAAATATTTTCACTTTAATTTGATTTCTCATTTGACATTTAAAAATTTTGTTTTTATTTTTATTTCTTTAACGTCAATAACTTTTTCATGTGACATTTCAAAAGTGAGAATGGACTTTGGTTTTTCATATCGTCTGCATTAACTTTCAAATAATACGATACGAAGAACATCCAACACAGAAAGTCTTGTATGATCGATCAGATGGTTTTTCTAAAGAAAAGGAGTGCCTTTCAATAGTGCAGTTTTCGGCAGAGGAAAAATTTATGAATTTGTAATGTATTCCGTATGTTTATAAAAATTTTTGCACTGTTTGAAATAGAGAGTAGAAATTTTAACTAGGGAAAGATATTGCAACAACCAATAATTTCATGGAAGAACTTTTTTCTTTAGCCCTACCCGTTACGGAGCTGTAAGCCCAAAAGCTGAATAAGCCTTAAAAGTAATTTGTTAATTGTTAAATTTTAAACACAAAGTCATATGGTCGCCATACTGTACTAAAATTCACCGTTAAAAAAGCGTTAAAGGTTTTCCCTTAATTTAAACGTTAAAGTTGAAGAACTAAGAGGCACTAGTTATATAAAAGAATTGATGACTGTGCAAACATTTCCAATATTAAACCCAGTATGAAACGCTTTTTGTGCTTTTTCAAAAATCCTTGGTTTTTTCCGCGCTTATTTATGCTTGAGTTTAATTTGGAACACATTGGTGTGTGGGACTAACTGATTCCCTTTTGTATGACAAGGTCCAGTTAACATAAAAAACTCTAAAGTTTTGTAGAAATCGTGCAAATCAAATAAATTTAGCTTTTTCCGCGTGCAACACTTTCTGAGGTTTATTGGTATTTTCTACAGATTGATTTGGGTAACTTAGGGACCTTTGGTTGTTGGATAACTATGAATATGAGAAAAACAATGTAAACTAATTAGTTTCTAATTATTAGAAAATCTGGAATTTGAATGGAAAAACATTATATTATTTAATTTTATAATTTTGTATATGAAGGTTTTGAGTATATTGCATTGCAAGGAATAGTAGTCCCGAAAGGATATTTCACTTGAATTTGATTTAGCTTCACCTATATATGAGTAGTGATTAATATACATCACATCCATTAATTCCACTTATTTTATGAATTTTACTATTTTCTAAAAAGGTGAAGATATTTTTATTCTGTTCAGATCAATGCTTAATTCGTTCCTGACACATGTTTTCATGAAAAAAACCAAGCACACTATACCTAAATTTCAGGATTTCTTCTGTTTAAAAAAAAACGAATTTTCCCACCGCAGAAAAATCGATTAACTAATATATTTAATCTGTAGATGTACGAAATACTTTCCAATTTTGTATTAATATACAAGTTCTATAAAAACACAAAATTTTCCGCTACCAATATTTTATTTTGAATACCTGTAGCCATATTTTTATCAAAAAATCTTAAAAGATTTATTGGAATTCACTAATAAATATTAATATCAAATATCCTTAGGACTTTCATAGTTACAAAATCCCTAAGCGTCTGTTGAAAGGAGAATGTAATATCACAGATGAATTCAATTTGAAATATTCGATATTAAACCAATTTTAAAAATTGAAAATGAAGAAAATTGCAAATTTTCCAGTCCAATTGTATACGAAAAAAAAGCGGATATTTTGCTGTATCTTTAGATATAAAATAACAGTAGGCTTATTTTTTATTTATTTATCCAGATTTATCCTGTGAATTAAATTGGGTGCGTGGTTATTTTTGTTATTCCTTAAATCCAATCCTTTTTTTGCGTATCATTTTCAGACAATTCAAATTATAATAAAAATCGATGTTCTACTTCTCTTGATACGTTTTTAGGATCAGTTTTTTTTGGTTTTCTTTTATAATACGTTTATTAGTTTTATTTTCAAAGAATTTCCTAATACGTAAACCAGAATTGCTTCGAAGATGAAAGGAAATTTGGAAATCATGTTATAAGATAAACCAGTTGGCATAATAATGTTAGTTTATTTTTAATTGCGTCTGAAAAATAATAAAATCGATTAACTGTAGTATTTTCTTATCCTCTTTATACCCGTATGACTATATAATCAAAGGGTATAATAAATTTGCCATTACGTTTGTGAAGCAGAGAAGGAGGGGGGGTAGATATAGACTCAAGTGTATGGATCAGATCAGAATCGAAAAATAAATCGATTTAGCTATGTATGTCCGTCCGTCCGTCCGTCATCACGATAACTCAAAAAGTAAAGGAGCTAGAATTATGAAATTTTCACAGATTCGTTTTTATGCAAAAATCGGAATCGCTATTTAAATCCAGCCATTTTGGTCCACGGGTTTGTACCTGCCATACAACTTCTAATTTTATATGAGCATTACTCTATACCTATGGAAGCTGCGTGTCTGAAATTTTGCCAAAAATAGTTTAGTATAATGGCCAAAGCTACTGCAAAATTTGGTTGGTCTACTGCAGAGGGTTCGAGTAGCTGCCATACAACTACTTCTTTTATATGAGCTTTACACTACACCTGATGTAGCTGGGTGTCTGAAATTTTGCAAAAAATAGTTTAGTGTAATGGCCAAAGTTAATGCAAAATTTAGTTGGTCTACTACTGAGGGTTCGAGTAGCTGCCATACAACTCCTTCTTTTATATGAGCATTACCCTACACCTAATAATGTATATGTTACGGTCATACGGGTATCCCAGAGTTTACACAGTCTACTCTACTACACTCTTCCTCGTTTTCTAATATGTTTATGGTTATGTTATATGGTTTCACCTATGTGGACATATTGCTCGTCCGTCCGCGCTATTACATACCATTACACAGTCGCAGGAGTACCGACCTTTCATTCGGGTTCATATCCGATTAAAAGTGAAAAACCTTTAAGTCCAACTACCTGATTTTCTAATTGGACTCACGGTTCGCCTTTGGGCTCAAATTAGTGGCTTAATCAATGTTTACTTAAAAATACTTATACATAACAATATAAACAAATACAAAATGAAATTTAATTCAATAATATAACTCGCAGATATAGAAATACCTTGTAATTTAAATATAAGATTATTGCAACATATAATAAATAGAATTGTATATTTTGAATATTTAAGACGTTTCTACATATTATAGGGCCTAGGACTATATCATGTTTAAATTTAATGTGAAATTCATTAAGATCAAAGCTAATAATAGGAGTATAATTTTTTCAATAGATACATTTACCAAAACTTATTATGGAACATTGTTCATTTTTGAAGATGTGCTTTTTGAAAAATCCTCCGTTTTTTTTTTTTATTTCTTGTTAACTATAAAAGTTTAATAAACTTTTGCGTCTCCTTTTTGAGGAAATATTCAACATAATATTTCCCACTTTATTCAACGTAATATACAAAACAGATTAATAAAGTTTTTATTATTCAATTTCCCACTTATCAAAGCTCGTTGCAGACTTTGATAAAAAAAAAAATGTTATCAGAGGCAATATTAGTGGATTTTTAGAGATTTCAAATTTCGGAATTTTGGAAATACTAAAATAAATTTTCAAAATTTAAATATTTTTAAAATTGAACTGACCATAGTTGATTTTACTGGATGAAATCTATTATCCATGATAATATTTTATTTATTTGGAGTTCTTTAATGCGAATTCAAAGTTCTGAACTAATTTTGAATAAAGTGTTAGATTGAACTTTTTCAATTAGACTTAGAAAAACCTAATTTTATAAAAACAAATACTAGATAATGCTAATACTTGAGTTTTACTTAGTATAAAGATAAACTCAATAATGCTAAAGTTTTATATAACAAATGCTCAGTTTTAAAGTATTTTGTAGTATTTACTCATTTTTCTGTAATAAATTGAGTATTAACTAGATAATACTCCCAACATTTAAGTATTGTCTTAATACTTAATTTTAAAGTTCATACTCTATAATAATTAAAAAATTATAAGCTACCCAATAATAAACCTATCATATATTTATGGAAATTTTTTTAAGAAATCTTGCAGATCATCAGGATTTCAGTTAAGTACTGGGCTTCGCTTACGGTTGAGTACACTCAGAGTTCTGTTTCTAGAATTATTCAACAAGTAGTGGGTCGGAATGTAGAAAAAAAATGTGTGGATTACCAACTTTGATTGTTGATAAAACTTCATAATAAAAAATAAAAGAAATAGAACTTAATAAAAATTTACAAAATTACATAATCTATATATAAAACAAGTGATGAAAAAAAACCAAGGATTTTTAAAAAACCACATTTTCAAAATTATATAGGGTTTCTTACACATATAAAAATAAATGATAATATTATAATTTAATTAATTCATCAATTTATTTATTATGACTAATAGTGAAATCAATACTTAGAATATAATCCCAATGCACTAAAGAAAACCTGCGAAACAAGATGTTGGAGCTTCAATGTTAACGTTTAATTTTGGAAAAACATACACATTCACCAGTTTTTTTTTTACAACATAAAAGTTTTAATTTTAAAAACCTAGTAACTCTCCATGGCGAAGGTTTCAAAATTTTTGCTCAGGAAACTTATGAAGGATCTCCAATGGCGAAGGTTTCAAAATTTTTGATCAGGAAACTTATGAAGGATCTACCCACCCTTATAGCTCTTAAACAGGGGACGTGACAAAAAAATTTTGTTAACCGACTCCTTCTAATTTCTGAGTATCTAACTTCTCCCAAAATTTTCAAAACCCTAGCTTGAACTAGGAGATATGTCTGGTCAAATATTTTCCAAAAATTGAGTTTTGCATAAAGACAAATATTAGTACCGTATGGCAACCCTAAACATGACAGACCTCTTGTTATAACAATTTAAATATAGGGCTTTTTACAACTTTGTGGGGCTATAGCTCTGTAACGGGTGGGGCTACAGAAAAAAGTGCTTTTATGAAATTATATTTTTAAATTATCAATACCTACTGGTGGTTAAAATTAATTCTCTCTTTAAAATAAAAGTTTTTCTTAACATACGGACAGACAGACGAACGGACGGACGAACGGGCAGAGTAAAACTAAATACTTTAAACTTGAAAATGTGCTAAAAATAAAGCATTCTTTTATTATCATTTCGATTCCTTTTCTCTTTATTTCGTTGTTTTTGGTAAAAACCTTAAAAGTACATACCTAACTTAAATATTTATGTCCTTTGACTTGCGAATCTGATTATCAGCTTTTATTTTTTAGAATATCCTGCCTGACTGCTTAAAAAGTAGTTAAAAGTTAAGTATGAATCCAAACCGAAGTTTCTTCCAATAGTTAAAAGTTTGAAAGTATCCTACCTTTCGTATCGTACGTATATTAACAAGTACAAACTGCTTCATTCTGATAATGCTAGGCAAGA
The DNA here is from genome assembly GCA_963082915.1 of Dolichopus griseipennis. Lineage (NCBI taxonomy): Eukaryota > Metazoa > Arthropoda > Insecta > Diptera > Dolichopodidae > Dolichopus > Dolichopus griseipennis. The sequence goes on along the minus strand of OY720441.1, from coordinate 312,307,466 downwards.
TAGAAAGTCAACGAAGTATTGAAAAAAAACGAGATGTTTTAGTTTCGCAACATTGGAAGTTGAAGAGGCATTTCAAACATTAGCAATCTAATTTACACAACAGCTGAGAAAAATATCTAACAAGATGTTGTAGCCAAATCATATGACTGCAAACATCCTTAAGAGGATATTATAACCAGAATCATGTGACTATTAAGAGACGAAGGAAAATATAAAGAAGAACCACTTTATGGCTTATTAGACAATTTATATGTACGTTACAAAATTTATAAATTTCTTTTGAGGCCACTATATAATGATAATCTAACCTATGGCGTAGTGGTAAAGACGCCGCTTTTCATGTGGAAGGTCTCGGGTTTAAACCCCGGTCAGATCATATCTAATAAAAAAATATCGTAAAATTGTATAATTATATGGTAATAGTTTGTATCGTAATATAAAATAAGATTTAATAAAAAATATATAAATAATTCTTGTGTAAGATTATAAATGGCGCACAAAGTTAACATATGTGCATTTATATTTAATAACCTTATACAATAGCTACAGCCGAGTAATCAACGGCTTAGTGAATCATATGATTAAAGAAACTGAAGCCTAGTTTAAAATAAAAACTTGGTGAATGCCCTATACTCCTTAAAGGAGTGGAAAAGGAATAAAAAAATTTAAAGATAATACTCAATTTTTCTTTTAAATTTAAAAGAAAAATTGAATATTATTTTATTTTAAATTATTAAATTTTAATTAAATTTTATTTCTTCTATTGAGTTTAAAGTTTCTGAACTTTAAATAATTTGTAGAGTAGACGATATGTTATTAATTTATTTATTTATGAACAGTCCCCTACCACATACAATGTAAAAAGTGGGTGATTCCACCTATCCTTTTCCGGGGGAGCAGGTATATATTTTATATTATGATATAAACTCTTATTGATATAAATTATTAATTAAATTTTTTCATTAGATATGATCCGACCATTCGGGTTTGGTCGGATCATATCACGACGTCCAGATATCAATTTAATAATATACGAAAACACTTAGACTGTAAATATATTATTGCTTATCATATAGATACACTATAGTTGCAACATATGCTTCAAAGCCTAATGTGATGTAATAAATTGTGCGTGTGCCAAATTTGCTGAAATAAGATATGTTAAAAAAATTATGTTTCATAGAATATAATTTACTGCTGTTGTAGCATGGCGTTGCTCAAATTGTTTTAACTTACTTCCTCCCATAGCTATAGGTCATGTGTTAATTGGTGGACAGTTAATATATTAAATTGTAAAACGGACTAAAGTATAAATGGGGAATAATAGCTTTTATTTTTTGGATGCATAACTCAAAATTTGTCTCAATATTTTAAACTCAATTTATTAAAAAAATATTTTTTTTTTTTGGATTTAGCTGGTTAGTTTCAGTTTCCATTATGTTGCGATTATTTTGTTACAGAAAGCATTTCCCATTTACAATACTATTTCTAATATTTTTATACCCGTATGACTGTATAGTCAAAGGGTATAACAAATTTGCCATTACTTTTGTGACGCTGACAAGGAGTGGGAGGGGGGAGGGGCGTCCGCACGATAACTCCAAAATTAAAGGAGCTAGGATCTTGAAATTTTCGCAAATTCGTTTTTTTGCAATATCCAGCCATTTTGATCCATGGGTTAGGGTAGCTCCCATACAACTTCTTTTTTATATGAGTATTACCACAGACTAATATACTAATATACTTTAAAAAGAACTGCTATGTATACGATTGTATCAAAAATATACGATTGTACCCTTTTCTTTAAAAATTAAGTAAAAAGTTAAAAAAAGAAATCAAAAATCAATAATTTTGCTTTTAAAAATATTATTTATGAAATTTTTATTTGATATGTTTTTTGGTAGATTTACTTTATTTTTTTGAGTTCCTTTTTCGTCCAAATCAATTTACTAAAACTAGTTATTTTGATACGCGATACAAAAAATAAAGATCTACTTGATCAATGGTGCCACAACTTACAAATTGATTTAAATTTAAGTGAAATAAATAATTTAAGGATTTGTTCAAAACATTTTGATAAGAAATTCATAGGTAAAAAAAGAATTTTAAAAGGAGCTATTCCTCTATATTTTTTGGGACATGAAGAGAATAACAGCTTATTTTCAATACCAAGTTGTTCATATCGAAGAAAATGTTGTGTACCCAATTGCAAAAACTCTGAAAATCATTTTTTTAAATTTCCTAGTAACAAGGAAGCCAGGCAAAAATGGCTTGATAATTTTAATTTACATGGAGACTATCCTAAAAATTTATTCGCTTGTCAAAATCATTTTGTTTCAAAAGATATTGGGAAAAAGAAACTTTTAAAAAATGCGTTTCCATCACGAAAATGCATTTTGAAAGAAACTAATAAAAAAATTAATGGAAGTTCAAATCGGGAAGAAAAGACAGCAGAAAGGTCAAATATGTGTGATCAGATCTATAATTTTGATTTAGAGTCTTCTTTGGGTTCAATACAAATTCCTAAACGTATGTATGAAGGTCCTGCATCAAAAAATTTAAGTAAGTGTTATAAACCATTAACGTTAGAAGATATTTCTACTCTGCAATCTCCTCATAAAAGACGCAAATCATCGCAATATGACGAAATATTGTTTTGTTATGAATGCAAAATAAAGGAAGAAAACTTAGCTTATTTCAAAAATCAGGTAAACTTGTATGCCACCAAATGCTTAAAATTGCAAGAAGAAAATGAATTATTGAAAAAACAGTTAAAAAAAATGAAAAATGAACAAAATAATGTAGAGGTGAGTATAGATTTATTAGAAAAAGTAAATGAAAATACAAAACAATTTTGTAAAATGTTGTTATCAAAAAAAAATATTTACAATGATGATCAAAAAGTTTTAGCACAAAGTATAAATTTTAAGTCATATTCAGTATATTCATATTTGAGAGAAGAATTACAGCTGCATTTGCCTAGCCAATCCTCAATTTATAATTGGAGCCCAATTAAAGTTCTGCAACCTGGTTTTAATCAGTGCCTTTTAGAAAATCTGCAAAAATTCTGTTCTAAAATGGACACGAAGTCAAAACAAGCAGTACTTTTAATAGACGAAATACATATTCGCAGAGACTTGGCTTACAACATCTCTAAAGATTTAATTGATGGCGTTACTGACCTTGGTGAAAATAATAGAAAATCCTCTATAGGAAAGCAAATATGTGTAATAATGTTACGAGGTCTCTTTACGAACTGGAAATATATGATGAGTTATTTTGTTACACAAGAAGGTCTTCCTGCAGAAAAATTAATAGATATTATACATGAAAACTTATCAAAATGTTTTGGAATGGATTTAAATGTGAGATGTATAGTTTGTGACCAAGGGCCTAATAATAGAAGAGTATACAAATTATTAGGCATTACTGAAAATAAACCATATATGACATTTGCTAATAATAAAATATTTTGTGTTTTTGATCCACCTCACTTAATAAAGTCAATGAGGTAAAGTAAACTATGGGCGCTGCAATAGATACTTGTTTAGCTAACAACTTTTTTTCAAAAGAAATACAACAAAAAGCTAAAGCCACAAGCATATTTGTATCCACAATGAATAATATTTTCGATTGCTTGAATTCTAAAAATTTAAAAGACGGATCACAAATTCAATATCTCAATGAAGCTATCAACTATCTCAAATCATTAAAATTACCTAAATATAAAAAAAATTTTTGTATCTCCGGATTGATTCTAACGATTAAAGGCATACAAAGTTTAAGTGAAGATATATTTTCTTGTGAAGAACTAGAAGTTGATTTTTTATTAACATCGCGAATAAATCAGGATCCTCTAGAAAACTTTTTTGGACAAGTACGATCCAAAGGGGGAAACAACAAAAATCCGTCTGTTTCAGAATTTAATTGGATAGTTGCTAGAATTATGTCAATGCGGATAATAACATTTCACCAAAATAATAAAAATTGTGAAAGGGATATGGATTTACAATTAGATTGGGAATCTGCGCTCTGTGAAAATCAAAATGCAGATGCTATTCACGCTGAAGAATATTTAGAAACATCAGCAGATGTAGAGGAATGTATCAGTAAGATTTTAGAGCAGGAGGAAAACAGTAGCGCCTCAAATGTTATTGAAGCTGAACCAGCTAAAAGATATTTTGTTGGTTACGGAATTTTTAAAATTTTGTATCATAAAATAGATTGTTCTAAATGTTGCGAGATAATGGTAAAGACTGAATCTACACTGGAATTATCGTCAGAACAATTGATAAAATACAAAAACTTTTACACGACATATGGTAAAATCTGGCTAAAAACACCCAGTGATGAATTTTTTGAAATTTGTAATCTTCATTTTAATATATTTAAACATTTTTTTGAAAATTTTTTACATTATACAAATTTGAAAAAAGAGATAGTAAACTTGTGTATTTCAAAAACAAACGAATTATACCCAGATTGGTTCCAATCAAAAGACGAATGTTACAACCATAGAAAAATGATTCTTGATTATCTTATATTGGTTTTATTAAGAAAAAATTGTTACTGGACTGTTAAAAATTTCGAATCGAAATTTAAAAAAACGGCCACATCACATCATCGTTTAAATATATTAAACCAATAAAAATACAATTTAACATTAATGTTTAATTTTATAAAAATTAACTTATGTTATATATGTATACATATACCTATTATAAGCTTAATATGTATTTTTATTATAAGATTTAAGTTGTTTGGACTGAAGAAATAAATAAATATACTTAATAGGTACCTATAGTTTTTCATATTTTGTTTTATTTCAGGGAGGTGGGTTTAGTCAGTAAGAATCTGACACTACCAATGGGGTATAGGTTTTCTTGGTGTCTTTTGAAGATTACCACCTCCCTTAGGGAAAAAAAAAAAAAAAAAAAAAATTTTAAAGTAAAAATTTAAATTTTAAAACATTCTTCATATAGTCTACTTCAATTCAAACGACGGTACGGTAAATATTATTGTTAGATTAATAATTCTAAATAACAAATTTTTATCCACTTTTTAGCTTATTTATGTTTTAACAAAACATACTTTCATACCCAAATTGACTGTGCGGAAATTTAGCTAGTTAGCTTTAAAAAATATTCAAATAACTAAACTGGCGCGTATGATATTTTTATATTAAAAATTTAACAGGATATACAACATGCATTTTCGTTTATAACACTATAAAATTTACTAAATTATATACAAAACCTACATTAAATGCTCAGTCGTTAAATTATTATCTATCCTTATAATAGTCTCTAGTCTATTATACGTTTTTTATACATAGCAGTTCTTTTTAAAGGCAAGAAAAAAAGTTTCCCATTTTAAGATAAACAATCACATGCACTATGTGATTTTGAATATATAGTAATATAAATATTAATATCAAATATATAGATATACTCATTCCAATTTTTTATAATTTTTATTTTTTGGTTTCTCTTTCTTTGATTCTCTTTTTGTATAACACATTACACAAAATTGATTTTGTTGTTATTTTTTTCTTTTCTTTTTTCGTCAGTATCAATGAAAAAACAATAACAAATTAGTTTTATGTATACATTATTCTAGTATAACAGTGCCTTAACTACGAACTCATCTCGCTACTGAAAAATATGAAATTTTAACTTTTGTGGATCTGTATAGTATATTAGTCTGTGGTATTACTCTGTACTTATTACAGCTGCATGTCTGAAATTTTGCCAAAAGTAGTTTAGTTTTATGGCCAAAGTTACTGCAAAATTGGCCTACTAAAGAGGGTTCAAGTAGCTGCCATACAACTCCTTCTTTTATATGAGTATTCCACTAGACTTAATAAAGCTGTATGTTTGAAATTTAGTCAAAAGTAATAAAACGGATGATATAATGTATATGTTACGGTCATACGGGTATCCCAGAGTTGACACAGTCTACTCTATTACACTCTTCCTCGTTATATCTATCTTTAATCGTTTTTATATCTATTAAAATCTTAAGATACTTTTAGATTCAAATTGCGAAGTATTTCTGATGGGAGAAATAATTTGAACTAGTATCGCCCTCAGCTCAAAATTCGAGCTATTTTTGCTTTTAAGTTAACATATAAAATTCGTTTTGTGTAAATTATATTAGACTATACATAATAAAAGTTATGCCAACAGTGTTGTCAACAATTCTTGCGCTTGAAATTTGCTTAAAAAAAATTTATAATTTTTCTTAATTATTAAAACATTGTTAAGTACCGATTTTTGAGTTTTATTTCTATAACTTAAGCCGGTTGAAAGAGAGGATAAATTGGTACAGTTAAATTAAATTAAAATTCTAAATAAATACATATTTCTAAACATATACATATATTTATTGAAATCAAGAATCCAAAATTCGAGTTAATGCTGTCCTTCATATAGCAAACCGTACTTTTTTTAAAAAATTTTAGTACGATTTGAACTATGTTGTACGTATTCTGTATTAAATTGTACTAATTAAAAAACTCTATGAATACATAATATGTACAACAAAATTAAACATATCATAATTTATAAGTTTGAAATTGAAGCTGCCAGAAGTACAAATAATAGTCAAGTTGACCGAAGTCTTTTTTTAAATCTCAATCTTAAGATTTATAGCAAAAAAAAAGTTTTCAATAAATCAAATTAATTCCTACCCTTTTTTCATTTTTAAATTTATAAGCTACATAGGTAAATTTTTACTACTATATAATATATGCCTATTTAAAGTTCTGAAAACATGCGAAAAATGATTCTGAATTCCTTAGTTTACTTTATACCTTTTTGTCTAGTTTGTTTATTTAATTTTTCCTAAGTTTTTTATTGACAAATTATTTTCTATATAAATATTATTGCTTTTATTCCTTTATGAGGAGTAAACTTTTTTCTACTCTCAACTATTGCCAGCTACTCCAGCCTTTGTAAAAAAGTATATAACAGAGTAGATAAATAATTTCCTGCAGATGGCTTTAATTAAAATTCTCTTGAATTATGTTAAATCATATTTTTTATTTGATAACCAATAAGCACTTACCCCCTTCCATTTTAAAAAATATTCTTTATATTTATATCAGCAATAAACCTTAATTTTTTCACTTTATTAATATTTAAATACTATTAAATATAATTAACTTCTCAAATTACAGGTAGTTTTAAAATGTCAAATATATATATATATATATATGACAATTAATCTGACAACTATGTACTCCTGAAACAAAGATTAAATTCCATTTTCAAACTACGCCTATCTAATCTTCATGTACACTTTTTGATATATAAAATTCGTTCGTTTTGTCAAAGTAAAACTAAAAATAGTTTTTTTATTATAAAAAAACATTATTCGATGTTGAAAGTGTGAAATAAACTTTTCAATTATTAGAATGAAATCAAAACATACGACGTACAATTTTTATACGGCAGTACGTCAATACGTCTGTCTACATATCCATTATCGGTAAATCGATACGCGCGTATCGATTTTTATCAAAAATATTTATTTGAATGTTTTAATTTAGTACCTACAAAAATATTTTTAATTTCATATTATAGGTATTTTGAATATAAGATATTTTTTAATAAAAATTATTGTAAAAAAATATTATTTTTTAAAACATAATATTAGAAATATAAGAAAATCCAATAATAATATTTTTATACATTTTGTCAATATTTGTAAATTTTAAAAATCCGAGATACTGTACATTGCGTTACGCGTATTTTCGCTGCTCTTATGTAAATTTATGTATCTATTTATTTCTCAATTTTTTGACAGAAATTATACGCTGTACGCTTTTATTTAGGTTAGGACTTAAGGAATAAATAACTTTTTTTGAGAAAGATAATTTTTTTAGTTTTGCAAACATATTGTCTTGTAGGTATTTTCAATTTATTTGAATATTTGTATGTTTTAAACTAAATTATTTAAAAAAAAATGTTATTTTAAAATATTTTATTTTTAAAATTTAATCGCAGCAGCATAAGAAAAAACAATGTCAATATGTATTCTTATACACTTTGTCAATTTTTAAATATTAAAACTCTGAGGTACAGTACGTCGCGTATGCTTTCATGTAAATTTTTTTACATAACTAATTATTTCAAAATTTTTTGACAGAAACTGAATGCCGTACATGCTGATTTTGGCTGATCCATAAGAAACAAATCATTTTTCTTAAGAAATATTATTTTTTTTTTAGTTTCAGCAAACATATTATAGGTATTTTTTAATAAACAAATATTTTACAAAGATATTATTTTAAAGTTTCTATTTTTATTTTTCGCTTTGTCATTTTGTAAATCCGAGGTACCAGTACGTTGCGTATTCCGATTGCTCACATGTAAATTCATGTACCTAACTATTTATTTCAAAATTTTCTAGAAATTTCCAGAAATTATACACCGTACACGTTGGTTAGGTCCTAAGTAACAAATCATTTAAAATAGGTACAAATTATTTTTTTAAGAAAGATTATTTGTTTAACTGTTTTGCAAATATTTATATATTTTAATATCATGACGCTCAGACGTAGAATATATTTCAGAAGTCGGTTTTTTATTGTACATAAAACTTAACAAAAAGCAACAAAGCAACAATTTACGATTTACAAAAAAATTTTTTTTTTATAACTGTATTATAATAAGTTACAAACAAAAACTAAATACAGTACTTTTCGGTTATAACGACCATGATGGGACGGAAAATAATTGTCGTAATAAACGAATGTCGTTTTAAAAGAATGCTGTGAATTTTGAAAAATTAGTATAAGACTTGAACATTGTAGAATGTGATGATTCTAGAATGAACACTTCGAACTCATTTGCTAGAATTTTATTTGATGTGTCAGTCTCAAGCCTATGTATAGTGCTTTTTCTTCTATTGAAATTTTTTTTTGTATTTTTGATGCGTTATTATGATTTTTTTTATATTCAAAACTAAATAAAAAAGACTTAATTAATCGCCAAGCAACATATTTAGGTATTTAAAGTTTAAATAAAAGAAATATCAATGTAATATAATGTAAGTTTTTTACATTTTTAGGTAAAATTTAATTTTTTAGTAAAAAGTGTAAAGTTTATTATAATTAAAATTGAACCGAGTTCGTTATAAATAAAAACTACTGTATAAACCAAATGTATTGCTTTTCGAAAAGAACTCATTTTTTTCGTTCACTTTTTAAGATAAAGAACAAAAAAAACAAAAAAAAAAAATTTAAATCTCCTTGTTCATTGAACATTTGAAGTAAACAAAAAAAAAAAAGAAAGACATAAGTCGGCGCCTATAATATATAGTTTGATTGAGCTGCGAATACAACCGAAAATGCATTACTTTTACCCAGAAAGTCGGCGCATAATATTAGAGTCATAAGCCTTAATTTTTAACAGCGTGACCGTTAAATTCAAATTTACGTTAAATTAAAGACGGGTTTTCACCTGAAAAAACGGAATATTCTAAAAAAAAAATATCATTGTCCTATGAAAACAAAAAAAACCTTTTTTTTGGTTGTTGTTTCATTAAATTTGGTTAAATAGTTTCTCCTAAAAAAGGATGTTTATATTTGTATGGGAAAAAATAAGCCGATTAAATATTATGATTTTATAAAAAAATTTGTTTTTATTGGATAAAAATTTTTTTAATGGTGTTGAATTAATGTTTAGATCGTAATTTTATATATTTTATTTCTTATTGTTTTGTTATTTTGTTTTTTGTTTTAATGTTTATGATGAATGGAATGTATGAAAGAGATAGAAATACAAAACGAAGAGTATCTATTTTGTTGTTTATTTTTTTTTGTGATTCTATTCAATAATAATTTATTAAAATTACTATAATTTTATTCAATTTTCATTTTTTATTTCTTCGAAACTATCAATTCATTGCTTAGCCGAACTAAACATTATTTAGAATATATATATATACATATACTTACTAACTTAAATAATAGTAGAAATAATAATATCAATTAAATATGTATGTATGAATTTGTATATAAATGTACCATACCTATAAAAGTAGTAATAGTTAACAATAGGCAAGTTTTGTTAAAATTTTCCCCAGTTAATTTTTTTTAGAAAAGCCACAGACTTAAAGATATTTTTCTTATATCAGTGTATTTCAGGCATTATAAAATGACTCCACCGTTAATAATGCATCGAAATAGAAATACACTCATTTAGAAATTATCAACATCTTTTAATTAACAATGTTGTATTTTTTTAAGAAGGTATACATATGTATGTATATGGATCTCTCTGAAATTTACAAAAAACTCTGAAAAAACTAACAACACTGTCGTAGCTAAGTAGATGGCATTCTCACTAGTATAATATCGTAACTGATTTTGTTTTATAATAACTGAGTACTGAAAATGAAAAGAAATAGGGAAAATTTGTTAAGTATAATGATAGCATAATTAATTTTTTTTAAATATGTAGGTATGTGGATTTTTTTGGGGTAGTTATAAAATGATCAGAATCTGACATGATTTAAAACTAAAGAATCTACGAATTTATAAAAAGGTCGCTTCGGTGAGTACACAAAGATATCAGACAAGAACAACTACATTCTTCTTTGTTATGTTATAATTTTAATGAATATCTAAAAGAAAATTTGATGGTACCTATGCATAAAAATATATACATATGTACATACCTATATAGTTACAAATTTAACCAATAACAATTATTATTTCATATATTATATAATTATAACATAATTATAGTTTGCAAATTTATTTTAACGTTTAATTTTAAATTCTTTGACTATTAAAAAAACTAAAGAAAAAAAAGACATTAAAATAAAAGTGCAAGTTTTCCATTCTACCGGTTATTTTCGCAATCACTTGTAGTAAAGTTGTATTGAACATTTTTCATTTCTGGATCTACTGGGAAAATGATTTGAATGTTGTTTAATCAACAATTTTTTTTCTATCTAAACAAATATCATATAATTGGATCCCAGAACTTTCCTTAATTTAGAAGTATTATTATTTTTTAAGACATTTTCATTGATAAATAAGGCCTTTCATTAGTCTGCTCTCGTATTAAACAATGTCATCAACGATATTGAACCTCAAAACCGTACAAACATCATAACCATTATTAAGCAACATATTCTTGTAATAACAAACAAATTTCTTGTAATATGGCACATCTTTTATTTTCATATCTTTAAACTTCGGTTGCTTTTATAAAAGTTCCCAAATTTGAGAGTTGTGCCGGTTGCTGATTTATTATTTATTAAAAAAAAAAATAGGGGGGATTTCATAGTAGCACCCTTATTCTAAATTCCTTCGTTCGGCTAAGTCGGAGATAATCTATGAAAAAGTAATTCTCAATTTCGAATTAACGTTACGAAAAGTCTACCAAAGAAATATTCATTCGTAGCATATTCGTACTTCATATATTCAAATTTTTAAAGGTAAAATAACAAAAGAACTGGATATGAAATATCTTACTATTTTTTATTTATAATTCATCTTAAAGTACAAAAAAAAAAATTTTAAAACCAAATTGTTTATTTTAGACACAAGAAAAAGCCTAAATTTGTTTAAGAAACGATGGAAATCAAGTAATTTAAAAACAAATATTTTAATAGTACATAATAATATTACCTAATATAATTTCATACATATAAATATATATATAACTTTATAAATACATTTCCTATACTTTTGATTAATTAAAATCATCAAACTTTAAAACTGTTAATTATTCTTTTTAATATAATTTCATTGCTAATCTGCTTAACTATCACAGAATTGAAACCAATTTTGTCAAAAAAAAAAAAAATTAAAACTTATTTTTATTTTATAATCAAAAATCATAATTTATAAACTTAATTTCTAATCTCTTTTATTTAATCCTGTGCTGGACAATCAAAATGTTTTATAGTATAAGAGTTGTTAGTCTTAAAAAAGAAATAAAAGAAAATAATTTCATTTACATAACGGTTGTCAACAATTAATTGAAAAAATATGATATTTACACTAGATCTTGCAGTTCCAATGAATTTTATAAAAATAATTGGTTTTGAAGAAAAAGTAAATTTTTGCCATGATGTTACAAATTCTTCCTGGTTAACAATTGTTTCCCAATCTTTCATATTCAAAGAAATTTGTATTTTAAATTTATATTTTACGTTATAACCACAGTCAGACAATAAAAGTCTTATCGACGATATGTGATATGGTTGATCTAAAAAAAAAAAAAAAAATAAAATTGAAAAAATTTCATTAATTAATCTCATACTCAGTTTTATTAAAATGTATTTGCCATCATCGTGCCACGCTGCACCTAAAAAGTAAAATTTTAAAAGTTAACTAAAATTGAGTATTTCACAAAATATTTTAAGTTTTTATAAATATGTGCACCATTTTCAATATCACCGTTGATTACATCTGAACCACCGCGGCCCGCAAGGACAGTCGCTCCTTTTGTAAGTAAGGCAACATTATCTTTTGGCACAACAAATCCATCATTTATTTCTGGAATATTTTTTCTTAAATATGCTTCAAATGTTACAACATCAAAATACTAAAAATTTTTATTTATTTTTATAAAAAAAATTTTTTGCAATATTTTTATTTGAAATATTAAATTTTTTTTTCTTACTTTATTTTTAGAACAATAGGTTCCAACAATTTTAATGAATCTAATAGACTCTGCTTCAAAGTATAAATTTTGCCAAGTCCTACAACTGTATGAGGAATAATCAATTATACGTTTCCAATTCCTATGATCAGTTGATATTTCAATAAAATATGAATAAGAACGGTCATCACAATCCCATAACAACATTTTTATATGATTTATAATGCGAATATTGCTTAAATCAATAATTATACCAGAATCGTTACCATCAGTGATTAAGTGACGTGTATATCCATTATTTTCATCATACAAAGTGGAATTACTATTAACATAAATCATTAAAATCTTTAATTATTTAAAATTATAATATGTATGAAAATGTGTTGTAATACCCATTAAATAGTTCCATATAACTAAGAGTACATCTGTCACCTGCTGTTGTGGCAAAATTTTCATCAAATTCTAAAAAAAAAAATAAACAGGAAGGAAATTTATATGATTCTTTATGAATTTATTGTTTTGAATTATGAAACTTACTTTGAATATTTATATCTTTTTCAGCAGCATCAAATATCTGTTTTTCAGTAAAATTGCCTATATTCCGAATTGTTAAAAGATCTTGGACAGTCATTAAGTGCCATTTTAACAAAGGAAGGACAGTCTATAAAACAAGAGTTTTTACAAATTAAATGCTATAATTATAGTCATTATGAGTTATAATTCTATTTTTTTAACTTAAAATTATAAATAAAGTATATTAAATAACTCCAATACATATTGGAGTAAAATAATACCAGTACCTCAATGTTCCTGTTCCCAGATTTACTCCATTCACTAAGAGCATTAAATATATAAAGTTGGGAAACGGCGTTAAATGAATTCCTTTTTAAAATTTCTTCTAATGATTCTTTTGAAAATTTTTTAAATGATTCACTGTTTAATATTGTTTCAGCATTTCTATCAAATAATTCAAAACTTTTAATTTTAAGCTCTTTTAAGTCGTATGTATTCGCTACGTTGAAGAGTAGACAAATATTATCAACAGATAAGATTTGATTAAAATATTTTTCAAAATAAGATTTTAAATCAAATAAACAATATTTTTCTACCAAATCTATGAGTTGTATTAATATTTCAATATCATTTATATTGCCGAGCATTATTTTTCCAGTATAAAAATATTGTAAAATTATTTGAAAAGGTTTCAATGGTGCTTCTATTGTAAATTCCTTTTGATTTGGTTCATTTAAAGATGTTGAAAAGAATTTATGAAAATATTCACATCTTGCACCTTAAATATAGGGTAATTAAATTTCAAATTTATAAAATGAAAATAATTAAAAAGTCTAAAAAAGAAAGGTACCTACTCATTATAAAACGATGCGCAGGCAGTTTTTGATCTTCAACACATAATATAACATCAGCGTAACGCTCTGACATATAAAATGATGAAATTTGCTCACACAAAAATCCTAAATTAAAACCAATTAAATTTTTATATTTTTAAAACTTATTTTATTTGTAAAAACTTACCAGTAAGATCTATTTCTGTAATTGGATTAGCCATTGTTCAAATATTTTAATTGAGAGAGAATGTTAAATTTTGACGAATGCGCTGCTTAAAACTTCCAAAATAAAACTAAATAATGCTTCAAAATTTAAATACAAAAATATTTTTCCGTGTGCGCATTTTTCCGTGTGCGCAATTTTCGTGTGCGCATTTATATCTGTGCGCAATTTTCTGTGCGCAGTTTTCATTTTCGTGTGCGCATTTATCACTGAACCAAAAATTTAATATTTGTTTACACAACGTACAATATTTCAGGCCATGACATAAAATTATTTGAATGTATTAGTGAATACATTCAAACAAAATGAGAGTGAGTCTCGAAAAAAAATTTTTTTTTTGTTTTGTAATTTTTTAGAAAAAAATAAAAATTTTTATGATTTTAACCATATTTTCTTTTAGACTTTTCTTTATTAAATATTTCCCTAAACACTCTGAATTTTACATAAAAATTAAATTTGGAGTTTTTTTTAAAACATATCAAAAATTCAGCTATGAACTCAAAATTTTTAATATGTTTTCCTAAAAAAATATTTTTCAATTTTTTCCGTGCATTTCATAACGTAGCCATTTTGATACTGTCAAAAAATAATGAGAGTACACAAGAGTAAAAATTTTAAATAATTTTAGAAAACCTAACCTAACTTCAAAAGCTTTATAATAATCTGTGATGTAATTTTGGTAGGTAAATTGGTTTTAATATCGAGTTTTTATATTTTTAATTTTAATAAAAATATATAAATTATATATCAAAATAAACTTTGAAGTTTTCTCTTTATGCTCATAACAAAATTAAATTTCAAAACGTATTTTTCAGCATAAAATTAAAGAATTCAAAATTTTATACCGTTCTTAGCATCATTCAACCATATTTCTGGGTAGGCAATATTTATTTGTTTGTATACAGTTTTAAACAGTAAAAAAAAAAAGTGCGTGCAAAAAATAGCCGTACTTTAATAGATAGTTTTTAAAGCTCTTTTTAAAATTTTAAATTAAATTTTTTAAGTATATTAAGATTAACATTTTGCAATTTTTTAATAAATTATGATTTTAAAATGTTCTGTTTCTGGCTGTTAAATTAAGATTCTTGCACGATTAAAGTTTCATATTTTAAATTTCCAAAATTACGGATAAGCGCTTTTTTAAAAATTACGGACCTGATTGGCAGGTCTTGCTGGTTAATAAATAAGAATGTCTGGTTTATAAGAATGCAAATAATGTCATTTTATATTTTTTTGAAAAATGATAACTATTTCGGATGTGAAATTAAGTATGTAATTATAATTGATAATAGTTTGCAAGTTGCATGCTTCTCAGGCTTTGCAAAAAAAACCACCCAAAACTTTTAAAAATATTTTATCGGAATATATGAAACTAGCCTTTTGGTCTCAGCTAAAAACTATAATTTTATCGTATTTTATAATATTTACAGATAAAAATATTTTTTATATACAATTTATTTCACAATATTATTTTTACATAAACTCTTTTTTGGTTTTTTAATTTAATTTGCTATGTTACTTTCCAATTCAATATTTTTATTTAAACTAGTTTTGTCGATTTATGTATTGCCAACACTGTAGAATATTAATAAAATTATCACTCTCATTGAAAGCTTAGTAAGAAGCTTTTAAAAAAAGTAAAATATATGGAAGGTATTTTTCAAAAAAGAATTTCTGAATTAAAATATTAAAATTTTTTATATTTGAATATGTTATAAAAATTTTAAAAGACTGAATTTTACGGTCATCTTTGAACGAAATTAAAAAAGTTGCAAATTTGTGAGTTATTATAATTTTAAATCAGCCGTCGAGATAAAGCTCCCTATTCCCATAAGACTACGTGTTAAATCAGCCGTCGAGACATCTTTTTTTCTCTGAGTGTCATAGCCTGAAATATTGTACGTCTTGAGAAAAATATTTAAAAAAAATTTAAGCAAACGAGTGTAGTAAAAGTATTTAAATGAATTTAAAATTAAAAATTTATTTTATAGTTAATTTAATTTTAACTTTAAAGTTAGTTTAATTTTATAAAAATATAGTAAAACTTTAATATAAAATGAAATAGCTAGGATTCCATAGTTGTAACAAATTACTTTAAAAATATATAAGAAGCCGTATTACCTACATATATTAGAATTGTTTTTGCTATTAGTTGGTTCGGCTAGTAGTTTTTTTATAAAACATACTCTCTCTACCTACCTAACAACGCTAGGTGTCTGAAATTTTACAAAAAACTAGTGAATCGTAATGGCTAACACAATATAGTCGATGTAGTGCAAGAGGTTCAAATAGATCATGAGGATGTCTTAGAGTTGACACAGTCTAAAATTTTACATAAAAATATTTAACACAGAATTACTTTACATTTTTGGAAATCTAATAAAGTGGCAACTACTTGAAACTTAAAATTTTGGTAATTATTGAAATTTAAATAATTGATATCAAAATACATAATATTATCAAGTTTTTTCTTTTATTACCAACATCATTGAAATTTGAATGAATGTTTTTAAGACACTTCGCGTTAAATATATTTTTATTTTAAAATAACTGATTGATTAAAAAAGAGAAGTCCGATCGATTAAAGAAGTGAAGTCTCTTTTAAAAGCAAAATGTACATACAAACTTACATAAGGGATGCCAACATGTCAAAAAGTAAAAAAACAAGTAAGGAAAAAAACCAAGGGTTTTTAAAAAGCACATTTTCAAAATTATATACGGTTTCTTACAGAATATTTCATCATTTATTTTTATAAAAATATATATATAACGAGGAAGATTATAGTTGCCCTTGTCAACTTTTAGATACCCGTGCATACCCACTAACCGTTATTTATTTCCTCTATGCTATTATAAATATTACAAAACAAGTATAAGAAAGTAAAATAGTTAAAAAAAAATTTACCTTTTTATCCCATAATTTTAGCTTAAAAAAAAAATTAAATTTTTAATTCCATTATACCTACTACCATAATTTTTGCTTAAAAACAAAAAAAAAAAAAAAACAAAAAAAAAAAAAAATAGCCCGCCCTAAAAGTTGGTCCGAGTGATGTCCAACTTTGCCAACTAACTTGCCCTATTACTTTATCTGCCCAGTTTTGATTTTAACCTCGTAGCTTCATTAGATTCATAGTTATCGAATTGATTACTTTGTATGGCAGTTGCCCGAAAACGGGGCCGTAACATTTTGAAACTTCATATAAGTGCTCGATTCATTATATAACTAACAGTGTGTAATTTTCATCCTCGTAGTATAATCAGTTTTCAAGAAATTCATATTAGTGCAAAAAAGTTGTATGGCAGCCCCCCGAAAATGAAGTCGTAACATTTTGAAACTTCATATAAGTTCTTGATTCATTATAAAACTAACCGTGTGTAATTTTCATCTTCCTGGTATAATTACTTTTGAAGAAATTCATATTGATTTAAATAAGTTGTGTGGCAGCTCCCCGAAACCTTGATCTGGTCTTAACCAAAAAGAATAGGGAACCTCAAAAATGTCCCAAAAATGTTTTGTGTGAATTTCAAAACTCTTGCTCTAATTTTTCAATTCCATCTCTTATAATTAATTTTTAATTCACGAATATATTAAACTTAAGCCAAATCAACTTCATATGATCATTATTCATATAATAATCATCAGATGATTCATCATATATATTCATAATTATCTATCAATATCAATAAGCCATTTACTTAAAAAAATCTTTGTCTTCTTTTTTTTTGCTTATCTTAAATAAACTACGCATCATTTAAATCATATGAAATTCTAACTCGAAATCTTTATCTACTTTTTGTAACAAAAACAAAAAACAAAAACAAACAAAATTCATATAATTTCATGTTAAATACTTCATGTTAAAATTTTTGAATGAAAATATTGGAGTTAAAAAAGTTAGCTGTTCGAGAGCTACCCGAAGTTTTGGTCCGATCTTAACCAAAAAAAATAGGGAACCTAGAAATTGATTGAAAAATATTTTGTGAAAATTTCAAAACTGTAGCTCTTTTAGTTTTTGAGTTATCGTGCTGACACACAGACGGACGGACGGACGGACGGACGGACAGACACACATAGCTAGATCGACTAATTTTTCGATTCTGAGCCGATACGTACCCTTGACACTATATCTAGCTCATCTAGATCGATGCGTTACAAACGGAGGAGCAAATCTAATATACCCGATGTCATATATGTATGCACGGGTATAAAAATAAATGATAATATTAATTTAGTTATTTCATTAATTTATTAATTATATGACTAATAGGGAAATTCTTAGAATATAACCTCAATGCACTCAAGGAAACTTGTTGATAAGTGCGGAAAATAATGTTGAAGCTTCAATGTAATTTTGGAAAAAAACTTACACTGGTGAATAAGTTACTGTTTTATATAAACATAAAAGTTTTAATTTTTAAGACCTAGTAGCCCTTCAATGGGGAAGGTTCGCAAATTTTTGCTTAGTAAACTTATGATGGATCTGCCCACCCCCCTTCTGTCCTCACCCTTCAATTTTTTTAGGGGAAATCAATTTTGAACTCCACCAAAATTTGGAATTTTACCTAAAATTTTATTATCTAAGCAAAAATAGTTAAAACTAGGAGACAATTTCTTCAATTTAAAGAACCCCTTTCAAATTTAAGAAAAACCTTTAACATATGTTGAAACATAATGCTGCAGCTGTAAATTTTGTATATTTGTAAAAAAAAATTTGAACAGGTTTTCAAGTTACAGGTGTTTAAAAATAGCAAAATTTCAATTTTCGAGCCCTTATAGCTCCTAAATAGGGGACGTGACAAAAAAATTTTGTTAACGGACTCCTACTAATTTCTAAAGGTCTAACTTCTCCCAAAATTTCAAGACCCTAGTTTGAGCCGTTTATAAGATATGTGGGGCCAAAAATTTTTCAAAAATTGAGTTTTGCATAATGGTAAATTTTAGTACCGTATAGCAACCCTATACATTTTAACTTTATATTTTTGTCAAGCCCATAAAAGCAGCTTTCTTTTCCCGTTTTTAGATTGAAAAAACATTTAGCAGAACTCTTGTTATACTAATTTAAATATAGGGCTTTTTTGAAATTTTCGGGGGCTGTAACTTCGGCACCTTTCAATATTAAGAAAAACCTTTGACACATGTTGAAATATAATTAGAGATCTTTCAATTTACCGTATTACTAAAAAAAAATTTTAACAGGTATTCAAGCTGCAGGTGTTTGAAAATAGCAAAATTTCAATTTTCGAGCCCTTATAGCTCCTAAATAGGGGACGTGACAAAAAAATTTTGTTAACTGACTCCTACTAATTTCTAAAGGTCTAACTTCTCCCAAAATTTCAAGACCCTAGCTTAAACCGTTTAGAAGATATGTGGGGCCAAAAATTTTTAAAAATTGAGTTTTGCATAATTGTATATTTTAGTACCGTATGGCAACCCTAAACATTTGCTTTTAATTATTTATAAAGCTTATAAAACCAGCTATCTTTTTCCGTTTTCAGATTGAAAATATACCCAACAGAACTCTTGTTATAATAATTTAAAAATAGGGCTTTTTCCAAATTTGGGGGGCTGTAACTCCGTAACAGGTGGGGCTACAGAAAAAAATTCTTCTACAAAATTATTTTTTTCGTAATATCTACCCGTGGTTAAAATTTCTTATTTCTATTTCAAACGGTGTAAAAGTTTTTGTAAACATACGGACAGACAGACGGACAGACAGACGGACGGACGGACGGACGGACAGAGTGAAACTATATAGGCACATTTTTACAAAATTTTTTGAAAATGTGCTAAAAACGAAAGTTTGTTTGTTTGTATGTAGCGAATAGACTCCTAGACTGCTCAGCCGGTTATCACGAAAATTTGTATATTGAGGTTTTTCGGTACGGAAACAAATCGGGGTCTAAAAATTTTGCTTAACCGCCAAGTTGGGACTGTGGTGCAAATATTTATACTTTTTTGTTCTCAAATGAAAACAATTTGACCGGTTGACTTTAAATTTTCTATATGTGATGCTCCTTAAAAATTGAGTTGACACTATTAACAGACTTGGAATTTATTAATCCATACCGACCAGACGGCTGGTCAAAAAATTTTGGAAGCAAATTTTGTCCCATTTTGCAAAGTAATGCTTTGGCTAAAAAGAAAGTCTGAAAAAATTTATTGTGCTTTTTTATAGGTTTTTCGTTAATTTACTCTAAATTAGAAACGGTTTTACCCATTGCTTTAAGGATTATCCTTAATTTTCCTATACGTGGTGCTCCTTGACGACGGAGTTGAGGATGATGGGTTTCTGGTGAAGAATGTCAAGTGAATTAATGGATTAATTTAATTAAATTTGAATTAATTATGAAAAATTTTAAGTGAAATTTGATAAATTTGTTTTCAAATTGCTAGAATAATTTTAGAAAAATCGCTTTAAGACTTTTTTAAATTAAAATATACACCATGTGTTTTTTTATACCGCGAAATGCTTGGAATTCTTAAGTTGGAGTCTCCAAATCTACTACAAATTTATAAAACCTATATTCGGCCGAGAGATTAGTATAACTCTCACATATTTGCTGGAGCTCCCAGCACCGCTCTTCAATATCTGGATAAGATATAAAAGACTGTTCGTATTATCAATGATAATAACGTCAAAAAAGACTTAACGTCTTTAAGTCACCGCCGTAATGTAGGAGCTGCTTGTCTTTTTTATAAATATCTTCTAGGCAATACTTCAAAAGAAATTAAAAACATTCCTAAAATCAAACTTTACCGCAGTAAAACACGGTTAGAAGCTCAATCACCTCCATATACAGTTGAGCTTTTTTGAGCAAGAACCCTGAAATTTAAGAACTCTTTTCTGAGTAGCACCTCCAAATTGTGGAACACATCACCCCCATATGTGTTTCCCAATTCATTTGATGCGCAAAACTTGAAGAAGGAAGTCAACTTATACCTCTTGAGTTGCTCATTCAACCCTTAAAAGTCATTTATATTTATGACTTGTAGTTACTTTTCAGCCATAATACTGCGCAAGCAGGTAGCAGGTATCCCATTATTTTGGCTACGGGGGAGTTTGTTTTAGTGTAGTAAAAATCTCATTCTACCTGGGGGATTCGGATTTCAGGTACCTTTTGAAGGTTTTTTCCTTGTAAAGGAAGAAAAAAAAGAATCCTCATTAATTCTCATTAAAAGCAACAAAACTTATACACAATAAGTAAATACTGAATATTACTTAAGTATTAACATATTTTTTATTCATACGGACCAATTTCAAAAAGCAACTGAAAAAGTTGAAGAAAATCGTACAAAGGATGTGTAAATAAAATTTGTTGAATTTTAATTTCTTATATTGAACATTTTGTTAAGTCAAAATAATCGGAAAATTGTACAAGAAGACGGGGTTAACTGTTTGGGGCATGTACATTCGAGGAATTTGTACAAAAAATAACAACATTTTTCGAAAGTTTCGATAACTAATTTTTTCTTCCTACCATTTTTTTTCTAAATATTCATTTTAGAGTGTAGAACAAATAAAAAAAACCTCTATTGAACCTTCAGACATGGTACATTATATGAATCATAAATTAGGAAAATCCTTGGCCTACCTATAAAACTAATTTATGGGTTTTGTAGGATGAAAAGTAGGGAAGAAAAACATGAATATGTTAGAAACCTTTTTAAATTTTATTTTAAAATTTTTAACTCTAATATCCAATTTTTCGAATAGGGTTCGATATTTTTTTTTGTGTTCGTTGATTAAGGTTTAGAAAGGAAAATAAATGATTTTATTCAGATTTTTTCACAATCCTCCTATAATTTGTTCTTAATATAAACCCAGTTATAAATAAAAACAAAATCGAATTTTATTACTTAAGTGTCAATGTGTTAAAGAGAAGGGTTAAAAGAATACGATTTACAACTTTTTTAAATGGGATAAAAACAACCCAAGGGCAGGATTTAAAGGAAAAGATGATGTTACATTTACGCACATGTACATATTTAAATATGGAAAATTGTTATTCCCAATTTTTAAAAAGAACAGAGACCCATTGCCAATTATATTTTAAATATATACTCGTATAAATAACACAGAGATATTGTGATATTCAGTTTATGAAAATTATATAGAACCTAATTAAGTTGTTTTTTTTTTTATGGAACAGCTATTTTTGGAAATTTTATTTTCTAATTAAAGTATCTCAATCTACTTTGCTTACTCTGTTTTTCCTTGTTGATTCCCTATGTGAACATAGGGCTTCAACATAACCTCTATATTTTATTTACTTCAAGGCTCTGTAGGCTTTTAATTTCTGATAATGCTTTTCCCAGATTCACACAATTTCTTTCATTGCTAACCTTCGTCATGTATTTCTTGGTCTCGTGATCCTTAATTTCTCTTTTGCGTTTCAACCAAGTGTTTACTTGTTCTCTAGACCTTGGTATTTCATTATACAAAGTGCTTATGTATTTTATTGATTTAACATTTCAGGTTAAGTGGGGATTATTCCTATAATTTGCCAAATGTTTTCCTCGCCTTGGTATTGGTTACACATCATGCTTAAAACTACCATTTCCGGATACAGTGCTGCCAAGGTAGTTTATTTTTGACTAAATGACTTGCCAGATAAACCAGCTAGGATTATAGTTTGATCAAGTTCTATATTACAGAGAAAGCTTTATGAATAGATAATATAACATTTAAATTAAATTTAAGGGAAAATAAGGGGTAGTTTTCTTGTAAACTGGCAGTCATCAGCAAAAGAGCCTAGAGACTATATTTCAGTCTTTATATTTCAGTCTCTTTTTAATATAAAATTTTCTTTTTCATTTCTGGAGGGTTATATTTACGCACATCTAACGTTTTCATATATACCTTTTAATATGTTAAGTTCTGATCAAACGGTAAAAAGGAGTTTAGTGGTCATTAAATATTTGGAAAGATTCTATTTTTAACTCCACATTAAAATGGTCTTCTAAGCTAATATTATTTTTGGCAAAACTTCCGCAAAGGGGTTGTGAGCTATCAAGATGACGTCATCACATAACGGTACTAAATATCTCAAAGTTTCCGAATATATATACCATTAGTGGCGATGGCGCCATCTAGTGGTCGAAAAATGCATTACAAAATGTTCCTAAGATTTTGTAGCATTTTTATTAAAATGTTATATTTTTCCTGTTAGTCCATAAACTGGAACCAACATCTTACAATATTGTAGGGCATGATATTGTCTTTCATAAACATCTTGTTTCATCTGGATCGGTGCTACCATTTTTGAGATATTGCAATTTAAAGTGAAAATTTAAAAAAAAAAAAAAAAAAAAATCCAACTTTCAAAAAAACTACTATAACTGTGAAATTTTCAAAAACACCCTGTATTATTATTATACCATTAGAAAGGTCTCTTAAAACTCTTTCCAACGGTATATAATAAGTATGGCATATGTTGACAAATAGCCCCACCAGAGAACATAAATGCAAAAATGACGCAACAATTTTATTAAAAAATACATTTTCATACTTTATTTGTCATAAATTTATTTTGCCTTTTTGGCAAATTTAAAAATGTAAGAATGCATTTTAGGTTTGGATACAATATTGAGTTTGGTTCTGACAATTTGTTTTGAGGGATTTTGGAGGTGACAACCTCAAAGTTTTAAAATTTTTTTTATTTAAATATGTATGTAAAAATATAATTAGAAAGGCCCTTAGGCTACAAAATCAGAAGTAATTTTATTTGTGAAAATAGAAGAAATTTAATTTTCCAAACTTTTTTATTTAAATAGTTAGGAAGGAGTTTTAGAGTTGGTTTCAAAAGCAGGGTTTTACACTTTTTCCAGAATATTTATATATGTGTATATGTGGGATTCTCAATTAGGAGGGATTTTAGAGTTGGATTCAAAACCAGGATTGCCCCCTTTTCCAGAATATTTATATTTATTAATTAGGGTTGATTATTTTTTGTATGAAATAGCTATGCCGAATTCTCATACCATTCTTTTCATTATATTGTTGGATTCAAAATCTAGTTTCAATAATTGAGTTAGCGGGGGTTCGGGGGCGGCAGCCCCCGTAATGAAAATATAATATTACTTAACATGTTTTATTACAGTGTATTAAAAAAATTAGAAACTTATTAATATTTTTAATGAATTAGGTATCCGAATTCTTGTACCATTCTTTTCATTTTAGTGTTGGATTCAAAATCTAGCTTCAATAATTGAGTTAGCGGGGGTTCGGGGGCGGCAGCCCCCGTAATGAAAATATAATATTATTTAACATGTTTTATTACAGTGTATTAAAAAAATTAGGAACTTATTAATTTTTTGAATGAATTAGGTATCCGAATTCTTATACCATTCTTTTCATTTTAGTGTTAGAATTTGTATCAATTTTACTATATGGCTTTATTTCGTAAAATTTTAGAAAATGATATGGCTTTATTTCGCATTCAAATGCGAACAACCTGTTCGCCCAACCAACGAAAGGGCTAAATAAAACGTTATACAGTTTGTTGGAACAGTATAAGCGTAATTTTATATCCAACTCAAAACCCTGTCAATTTTCAAAATCTTAGTATATAAATATTCTGGAAAAAGCATATAATTCTGACTTTATAACCAACTCTAAGGTCCTTTCTAATTATACTTTACATACATATAAATACCTCAAAAATCTTCTAAACAAAACCCAACTCAATATTGTATCAAACTATAAAGTACATTCTTAAATTTTAAAATAAATATTTCAAATGGAAAACAAAAAGGCAAAATAAATTTATGACAAATAAAGTATGAAAATGTATTTTTTAATAAAATTGTTGCGTCATTTTTGCATTTATGTTCTCTGGTGGGGCTATTTGTCAACATATGCCATACTTATTATATACCGTTGGAAAGAGTTTTAAGAGACCTTTCTAATGGTATAATAATAATACAGGGTGTTTTTGAAAATTTCACAGTTATAGTAGTTTTTTTGAAAGTTGGATTTTTTTTTTTTTTTTTAAAAAAATTTTCACTTTAAATTGCAATATCTCAAAAATGGTAGCACCGATCCAGATGAAACAAGATGTTTATGAAAGACAATATCATGCCCTACAATATTGTAAGATGTTGGTTCCAGTTTATGGACTAACAGGAAAAATATAACATTTTAATAAAAATGCTACAAAATCTTAGGAACATTTTGTAATGCATTTTTCGACCACTAGATGGCGCCATCGCCACTAATGGTATATATATTCGGAAACTTTGAGATATTTAGTACCGTTATGTGATGACGTCATCTTGATAGCTCACAACCCCTTTCCGGAAGTTTCACCTTATTTTTGATAACCAGCCAAATGTGTTTTTATTATATTTTGCCTTTTTTTTATTTTTTTCAATCTTCTGGTTTAAAGTTTTTTGAAAACTACTTTTTTGAGTTCTATATTAAAATCATAATATGTTTTTCCAATTAATTTAATGTTTATTTGGTTTTGTTCAGAGAAGGATAAAAGAATTGAGGAGTTTTCGAAATATTATTGTGTAAACGTTAATTATGGCATATGATACAGGGTGTTTCGAAAAAACTGAAATATCACTTTAAATTATAAGTTCAAAGGCATAAACAAATATAGTGGGAAGTGATCTATTACTGACCTATTTGTATGGAAATCTAAATCTTTTTTCACTCCTAGTTGATTTGATCTAGTTTTTCTCCGAAAATCAGGAATCTAGAATTTCCCTGCTGGAATTTTATCACTTCGTCTATGCGATTTAGAAGTCTTAGAGTTACGAACTTATTTGGAAATAATTAAAAATTAAACTCTAGCTTTTTTTTAGCTTTGATATTGTTTTAATTTTTTGAGTACTTTTTTGCTTTGCATCAACTTTATTGTGAGACACCCAGTTTATGAACTTAATAAGAGGTATATTGGTATGTTGTTAAATTTGAAAGGAAAACTATTCAAAAAATGATTTGATAATTTTTTAACTATTAGATTTGTTGTCATAGAAATTATAAATACTTTTTTTAACCTTTTTTATCTAGTGTACCCTTATTTAGTTTTTTTGAAAAATAGATCAAATTTTATAATTTTTATTAACTAATAGTAATTATAGGCTAAAATATGTTGAAGGAATGAATATAATAGACTTATTGTTAATGTTATAATATTTAGAAAGAGGAACAGAACTTAATATAATATATGGTAAAATGACACAATTCCAAGATATTAAACTCAAACTCCCCCCACATTTTTTATTTGTACTACAATATAACATCCATTTTAGTAACCGGAGTGATTATGTATATATCTTATGATAAATGGACTGAATGCTGCCCTACTGACTCGAAGTAAAATAATTTCTTACTTACCTAAAACAAAGCATAAGAACAATTAAACTTAAATAAATTTTTTGTTTTTTTTTTTAAGTTTTTCACTAAGAACTACCAAGCTTCGATAGTGTATTAAGTAATCATTTTGCTTATTAATTGAGGGAGGGCGGTTTCGATTCCCGTACAGGTTATAAATTATTTAATTGAAAAGTTTTTGAAAAATTACAAAATTATTATAAATTAATAAAAAGTATTGAACGTGGAGTGAACAACTAGTCGCAAGATATAGGTTCTAGGATAACATATGTTATCGCGATCTGTTTGGTATATTTATATTCAATCAAAGTATATATTTATATTCAATCAAATTCAATATTATTCAATTTTTATATGCGCCATTAAACCTATATATTTTTCGAAAGCTGGCAACACCCGCTATATTTTAGATATAGTCATTTTGTCGTTCGCGGATACTACTTAAACCTTAGAATCCCCGAAATGTCATAATTTTAACAAAATTTATATGAAATCAACATTTTATATTTAATATGTTCTTTTAAAATCAATTTGCATTTAGATATGCTTCAACTTTGACAACTCAAAAATTGACATTATATTCATATTAAAATGGAGTAACACCAGTGCTCCATTACAAAATGTTTTTAAACAAGAACAAGTGAACATAATTTACTAATAAATATTACAACTGAATAACAAATAATTTAGATAACATTCAAAACATTTCAAATCTATCAATACTTTAATAAGATTCATTGAATTTTGTTGAAAATATTAAAATAAATTTCAATAATGTGTTAATATTGTTTAAAGCCCAAACATTTTGGACATTTTTCAGGAAATCTTTGTTAATTTAATAATAAGAAGAAAAAAAAAGCACGTCTCATCAATTCATTCTAATTATTCATCACATTTCAATGTTCAATTCTTTTAATATTTTTTATTTGTTATAATTTACAAATCCTTAAAAGAAATTATCCTTCCTAATTTGATTTTTTATTTAATTTTCTTTTATTTTTAATTTCCCTTTCTTTTTAATTTTAATCTTTTCTATTCAAAAATAAAATAATAAAACTTTACGAATTAAATTCATTTTCCGATAAGAAATTTCATCCCTATTATTTAAGTACTTTTTTAGCACATTTTCAAAAAATTTTGTAAAAATGTGCCTATATAGTTTCACTCTGTCCGTCCGTCTGTCTGTCCGTCCGTATGTTTACAAAAACTTTTACATCGTTTGAAATATAGAAAAGAAATTTTAACTACGAGCAGGTATTACAAAAAAAATAATTTCGTAGAAGAATTTTTTTTCTGTAGCCCCACCTGTTAGGGAGCTGCAGCCCCCCAAAGTTGGGAAAAACCCTATTTTCAAATTGTTATAACAAGAGTTCTGATAGGTTTATTTTCAATCGAAAAACGGTTGAAGAGACCTTTTTTTATAGTCTTTACAAAAATACTTCGCTTAAATGTTTAGGGTTGCCATACGGTACTAAAATTTACCACTGTGCAAAACTCAATTTTTGGAAAATTTTTGGCCCCACATATCTTTTAAACGGTTCAAGCTGGGGTCTTGAAATTTTGGGAAAAGTTAGATCCTCAGAAATTAGAGTAGGTTAACAAAATTTTTTTGTCAAGCCCCATGTTCAGGAGCTATAAGGGCTCGAAAATTGAAATTTTACTATTTTTAAACACCTGTAACTTAAATACCTGTTTAAATATTTTTTCCTTAATATACAAAATTTAAAGGTCTAACATTATATTTTAACATATGTTAAAGGTTTTTCTTAAATTTTAAAGGAGTTCTTTAAATTGAAGAAAGTGTCTCTCAGTTTTAACCATTTTTGCCTAAATAGTAAAATTCTAAGAAAAATTCCAAATTTTGGTGGAATTCACAATTTAATTCCTAGGCCCTAAAAAATTTTGGGGGAAGGGGAGTAGTGAGCATTATAACCTTGAGAAATTTGGTAACCTTCCCCATAGAGGGGCTACTAGGACTTAAAAATTTACTGTTATTATAGGTAAGCAGTAACTTAGTCACCAACGTATATATTTCCTAAATTAAACGTTAATATTGAAGCTTTAACATTATATTCCGATAAAATACTTAGTATGAAACACTTTATTATTTTGAAAATGTGCTTTTTTAAAAACCCTTGGTTTTTTTTCATCACTTGTTTTTTTGTAAATTCTGAACTAAAAAAAAGTACTTTTTTGTCCTTTTATATTAATTTGCTAACCTCTCCCCCCTCAAAAACAAAAAAAATAAAACAATAGAACATGTGAATTCAATCTGTGTCTATAATCGATATTTGGTACGAATTAATCTGTTTTGAATCTGTTAAAAACATGTGTAAAATGTAAATTTCATTTTATTTTCATCTTAGATTTCTATTTAATTTGTTATTTAATTCCTTATAAACTTTTTATAATTTTGTGTTATTTTTTATTAGGCAATTAATTAATTGATGTTTTCGAAAGAGTACTTTTTGAAATTAAATAATATCAAAGAGGGAGAATTTTGAGTGTATTTGTATTTTGTTTGTATGTTTGTCACATTGATAAATTGACAAATAAAAAATTAAATTAAAAAGAATTTTTAAAAGTAACTTTTCTAATTGTTTCAATTACGTACAAAAGTAAAAGTATAAAATTCATATTAAAGTACTGTTAAAGTTAGGATTGTCATAAAAAGTTTGCATATGAAGTAAAAAGTAATTGAAGCGTTTTCGAGAGAATACTGAGTACTAATAATTAATTAGAGTTGTTTCACTCAAACAAAGATGTTCATAAAATTTTCTATAAGTTATAAGAATCAATCAAAGTTTAATCAGAAGTTTGTTTAGGCAATAATTGAATTACAATCAAATGAAAAATCCTGTGTGTTAAAAGAGAAACACGCTTTCAAATTTTTTTTTTTAAATAGAAGTTATTTAAGTTTTCTAAAAATTGAAAGCAAAACAAACATTGATTCGCACAGTATTACTTTTTGAAGATGAAAGATGACTCAATGCCTCGCTAATTTCTTAATTAAATAAATTAAATACAAATTTTTAATCAGTTTGTAGAAATTCTTACTGATTACATTTAAAAAACAAGTGAGGGAAAAAAAACCAAGGGTTTTTAAAAAGCACATTTTCAAAATTATATACGGTTTCTTACTGAGTATTTTATCATTTATTTTTATAAAAATATATATTATGATAATATTATAATTTTGTTATTTCATTAATAATTAATTATATGACTAATAGTGAAATACTTAGAATACAACCCCAATGCATTCAAGAAAACCTGTTAATAAGTGCAAAATATAATGTTGGAGCTTCAATGTTAACGTTTAATTTTGGAAAAACTTACACTGGTGAATAAGTTACTGTTTTATAAGAACATAAAAGTTTTAATTTTGAAGACCTAGGAGCCCTTCAATGGGGAAGGTTCCCAAATTTTTGCTTAGCAAACTTATGATGGATCTGCTCACCCCCCTCCTGTGTTCACCTTTCCATTTTTTTCCGGTTCTAGGAAATCAATTTGGAACTCCAACAAAATTTGAAATTTTACCTAGAATATTATTATCTAACCAAAAATGGTTAAGACTAAGAAATAATTTCTTCAATTTAAAGAGACTCTTTCAAATTTAAGAAAAATCTTTAACGTATGTTGAAATATAATGCTGCAGCTGTAAATTTTGCATATTTGCAAAAAAAAATTTGAACAGGTGTTAAAGTTACAGGTGGTTGAAAATAGCAAAATTTCAATTTTCGAGCCCTTATAGCTCCTAAACAGGGGGCGTGACAAAAAAATTTTGTTAACCGACTCCTATTAATTTTGGAGGACCTAACTTCTCCCAAAATATCAAGAGCTTAGGTTGAACCGTTTAGAAGATATATGGGGCCAAAAATTTTGCAAAAGTTGAGTTTAGCTTAATGGTAAATTTTAGTACCGTATGGTAACCCTATACATTTTAGCCTTATATTTTTGTGAAGCTTATAAAACCAGCTATCTTTTGCCGTTTTCAGATTGAAAATACACTTAACAAAACTCTTGTTATAATAATTTAAAAATAGGGCTTTTTCCAACTTTGGGGGGCTGTAGCTCCGTAACGGGTGGAGCTACAGAAAAAAATTCTTCTACGAAATTAATTTTTTTGTAATATCTACCCGTGGTTAAAATTTCTTTACTCTATTTCAAACGGTGTAAAAGTTTTTGTAAACATACGGACGGACGGACAAAGTCAAAATTAAGAAAAACCTTTGACACTAATTGAAACTTTCGTTTTGGAGCTTTCAATTTTGTATACAAATAAAAAAAAATTTTGACGGGTATTCAAGTTATAGGTGTTTAAAAGCTAAATTTTTAGCAAAATTTCAATTTTCGACCCCTTACAGCTCCTAAAGAGGGGGCGTGACAAAAAAATTTTGTTAACTGACTCTTACTTATTTCTAAGGATCTAACTTCTCCCAAAATTTCAAGTTTCTAGATTTAGCCGTTCCGAAGTTATGAGGGACCAAAAATTTTGTAAAACTTAGTTTTGAATAACGGTAAATTTTAGTACCGTATGGTAACCCTATACAATTGGCTTTTAAAAACTTGTAAAGCTTATAAAAGCAGCTGTCTGTTACCGTTTTCAGGTTGGAGATATACCTTATAGAACTCTAATTATAACTGTTTAAATATGGGGCTTTTTTCAACTTTGTGGGGGTGTAGCTCCGTAACGGGGGGGGCTACAAAAAAAAGTTTTAACATTAAATTATTTTTATTGCAATACCTATCCATTCCTGATATTTTTTTGTCAATCGTAGGTAAAAAGGGACGGACGGACGGACGGACGGACGGACGGACAGAGTGAAGCTATATAGGCACATTTTTACAAAATTTTTTGAAAATGTGCTAAAAACACAATGAGACGACAAGCGATTTTTAAGATTTAAATGTTTTTTTTCAGTATTAATTTACAATTTCCGTTGTTATAATATTAAACATTTGCAGATTTTCAACTCCCACCTGAAGTTGCTTATATTAGAGATTGCAATTTTTTTTTTTTAAGCGCTAATTGTTCAACTGTAAGACTAATAAGCCTGTCTATACCATAAATATATGTTGGTCATATTATATTGTGTTATTAGAGTTTCAATACATTTAAACAAACAGATAGTAGTAGGGCTTATAACATGTAGAAACGTCTTAGATTTTCAGTAGTTACAATTCTATTTTTGTTTATATTGTAATATTTTGTATTTGAGTTATATGGTGTTCTAAATCTGTGAGTTATATTATTCAATTAAATTATTTGTTTATATTTCGTATGTTTATATTGTTATATTAATGTATTTTTTATTAAAGATATATAATTATTAAATATTGATTTTGCCATTAATTTGAACCAAAAAGGGAATGGTGGCTGAGTCGAGTCAAAAAACCAGAAAAGTTTTTTTCACTTTCACTGGGATTCGAACACGGGCCTTTCTCATGAAACCACTGTGCCACCCAGCCGTGAGTTATAAGAATACATTTGAAGTTTTCACTATTCAATTAATTTTGATTAGAACTGTAATACTAACCATTGACTTAAACAACAAAGACTTTACAATACAGTACAGTAACGTACAAAAACCAAACAATAAATAGAATAGAGGGAATAAAGTCACAATCAAAGCAATGAATGGAAATTAGCAGGAGAAAATAAATAAAACGAGGAAGAGTGTAGTAGAGTAGACTGTGTCAACTCTGGGATACCCGTATGACCGTAACATATACATTATATCATCCGGTTAATTACTTTTGGCAAAATTTCAAACATTCAGCTTTATTAGGTGTAGAGTAATGCTCATATGAAAGAAGGAGTTGTATGGCAGCAACTCGAACCCTTTGCAGTAGACCAACCAAATTTTGCAGTAACTTTGGCCATTACACTAAACTATTTTTGGCAAAATTTTAGACACCCAGCTTCATTTGGTGTACTGTTATCCTCATATAAAAAAAGGAGTTGTATGGCAGCTACTCGAACCCTCAGTAGTAGACCAACTAAATTTTGCAGTAACTTTGGCCATTACACTAAACTACTTTTTGCAAAATTTCAGACACCCAGCTTCATCAGGTGTAGTGTAAAGCTCATATAAAGAAGGAGCTGTATGTCAGCTACTCGAACCCTCTGCAGTAGACCAACCAAATTTTGCAGTAACTTTGGCCATTATACTAAACTACTTTTGGCAAAATTTCAGACACGCACCTTCCATAGGTATAGAGTAATGCTCATATAAAATTAGAAGTTGTATGGCAGGTACTCGAACCCGTGGACCAAAATGGCTGAATTTCAAACTCGATTCCGTTTTTTGCATAAAAACGAATTTGTGAAAATTTCATAATCCTAGCTCCTTTACTTTTTGAGTTATCGTGATGACGGACGGACGGACGGACGGACGGACGGACGGACGGACGGACATACATAGCTAAATCGATTTATTTTTCGATTCTGATCCGATCCATACACTTGAGTCTATATCTACCCCCCCTCCTTCTCTGCGTCACAAACGTAATGGCAAATTTATTATACCCTTAGACTATATAGTCATACGGGTATAAAAATAAAAAAAATTGGGAAAAAAAATGGTCAAAGGGATGCAAAATAATGATAAATAAAAATGAGAAAGAGAGAAAAAAAAGGATTTTTCCTGTTATCTTTTTATTGTTGCTTTTTTTTTTTGTATTTCCATTTCTTTATTATATACTTTTTTTTTTTTTGATGAATTCTGATTACATCTCTACAATCTTTCTATCTTAGAAACCCTTTTTTTTTTTTGGTTCTTTGTTATTTTCTCAGGTTAATCATATCATCATGTCCACATCTAAGGGATGTGAAAATAGAAAAGATAAAAAAAAAAAATATTGTATATATAATAAAGTCTAAACAATGGAATCAAAAAATGAAAGGGAAATTAGTAATTTAACTCATGATAAACAAACACAAATAAACTAAAGAATGAATAGAGAATATTCAAATAGTAAAAGAAAATAGAATATTAAAATCAAGTGAGTAAGAAAATATGTTCCCTCACTTCCACACACTATATATTAATTGGAACATTATTTTCATATATGTATATAGTATATTATGAATACGGTATGTTGCAACAACTCGATTTTTTGATTTTTAATTTCCTTTTCATTTATTCCATTTCTTTGTCATTTAAAACTCATTAATTAGTGGACAAATTTTTATTAAAAAAATATTTAAATTAACATTTTTTTACAGTGGTAAGAAACTGTGGCATATCAAAGATTTTTGGTTTTTTAAAATTGTTAATTAGTTAAAAATTATTGAAATATGAAAAGATAAAATGAAGAATACCAGGTAGTAGAGTGTTTCAACTTTTTACAATTTATTAATTATTTTTTTAAATTTTACTTAAGGTTACTGTTAAGTTCTGTAACAGTATAGTATGGACTCGAAGCTTGTTTACTAGACAAACATGGTCATAAAACTTGATCTTCTTTTAGAAAACTTCTGCGTTCCATGTTGATTACTAGTACATGACCTTCAAACATGATTAACAATTATAGGAACGTGTTAAGCAAGACCTAACTAAATTTACCAGAAGTCACTGAATTCAAACTAAACTTCTTTTGACAAATTTTCAGTTTCACAACTTTTTTAGATCCCAGATTAAGGATTTAAATTAAAAAGGAGTTTGGTAGCAGCAATCCAAACAACTTGCGCTAGACATCTACAATTTGTGCTCTGGCCATGAAACGTAATTCTATATTTTGCAAAATTTCAGGTTTCTGGTTATAAAGTCTGGTTATGGGGGGTAGATATAGACTCAAGTGTATGGATTGGATCAGAATCGAAAAATAAATCGATTTAGCTATGTATGTCCGTCCGTCCGTCTGTCCGTATGTCCTGCCTTACAACTTCTTTTTAGCACATTTTCAAAAAATTTTGTAAAAATGTGCCTATATAGCTTCACTCTGTCCGTCCGTCCGTCCGTCCGTCCGTCCGTCCCTTTTTACCTACGATTGACAAAAAAATATCAGGAATGGATAGGTATTGCAATAAAAATAATTTAATGTTAAAACTTTTTTTTGTAGCCCCCCCCGTTACGGAGCTACACCCCCACAAAGTTGAAAAAAGCCCCATATTTAAACAGTTATAATTAGAGTTCTATAAGGTATATCTCCAACCTGAAAACGGTAACAGACAGCTGCTTTTATAAGCTTTACAAGTTTTTAAAAGCCAATTGTATAGGGTTACCATACGGTACTAAAATTTACCGTTATTCAAAACTAAGTTTTACAAAATTTTTGGTCCCTCATAACTTCGGAACGGCTAAATCTAGAAACTTGAAATTTTGGGAGAAGTTAGATCCTTAGAAATAAGTAAGAGTCAGTTAACAAAATTTTTTTGTCACGCCCCCTCTTTAGGAGCTGTAAGGGGTCGAAAATTGAAATTTTGCTAAAAATTTAGCTTTTAAACACCTATAACTTGAATACCCGTCAAAATTTTTTTTTATTTGTATACAAAATTGAAAGCTCCAAAACGAAAGTTTCAATTAGTGTCAAAGGTTTTTCTTAATTTTGACTTTGTCCGTCCGTCCGTATGTTTACAAAAACTTTTACACCGTTTGAAATAGAGTAAAGAAATTTTAACCACGGGTAGATATTACAAAAAAATTAATTTCGTAGAAGAATTTTTTTCTGTAGCTCCACCCGTTACGGAGCTACAGCCCCCCAAAGTTGGAAAAAGCCCTATTTTTAAATTATTATAACAAGAGTTTTGTTAAGTGTATTTTCAATCTGAAAACGGCAAAAGATAGCTGGTTTTATAAGCTTCACAAAAATATAAGGCTAAAATGTATAGGGTTACCATACGGTACTAAAATTTACCATTAAGCTAAACTCAACTTTTGCAAAATTTTTGGCCCCATATATCTTCTAAACGGTTCAACCTAAGCTCTTGATATTTTGGGAGAAGTTAGGTCCTCCAAAATTAATAGGAGTCGGTTAACAAAATTTTTTTGTCACGCCCCCTGTTTAGGAGCTATAAGGGCTCGAAAATTGAAATTTTGCTATTTTCAACCACCTGTAACTTTAACACCTGTTCAAATTTTTTTTTGCAAATATGCAAAATTTACAGCTGCAGCATTATATTTCAACATACGTTAAAGATTTTTCTTAAATTTGAAAGAGTCTCTTTAAATTGAAGAAATTATTTCTTAGTCTTAACCATTTTTGGTTAGATAATAATATTCTAGGTAAAATTTCAAATTTTGTTGGAGTTCCAAATTGATTTCCTAGAACCGGAAAAAAATGGAAAGGTGAACACAGGAGGGGGGTGAGCAGATCCATCATAAGTTTGCTAAGCAAAAATTTGGGAACCTTCCCCATTGAAGGGCTCCTAGGTCTTCAAAATTAAAACTTTTATGTTCTTATAAAACAGTAACTTATTCACCAGTGTAAGTTTTTCCAAAATTAAACGTTAACATTGAAGCTCCAACATTATATTTTGCACTTATTAACAGGTTTTCTTGAATGCATTGGGGTTGTATTCTAAGTATTTCACTATTAGTCATATAATTAATTATTAATGAAATAACAAAATTATAATATTATCATAATATATATTTTTATAAAAATAAATGATAAAATACTCAGTAAGAAACCGTATATAATTTTGAAAATGTGCTTTTTAAAAACCCTTGGTTTTTTTTCCCTCACTTGTTTTATATGAGCATTACTCTGTACTTATTAAAGCTGAGTGTCTGAAATTTTGCCAAGTGTAGTTTTGTTTTATGGCCAAAGTTTCTGCAAAATTTCGTTGGTCTTCTGCAGAGGGTTCGAGTAGCTGCCATACAACTCCTTCTTTTATATGAGCATTACACTATACCTATAAATGCTGTATGTTTGAAATTTTGTCAGAGTTGACACAGTCTACTCTACTACACTCTTTCTCGTTTTAAATATTTTCATCAATCTGAATGTATGCCAAAATGCAATTAGAATGGGACAGAGATATACGAAAAAAATAATATACATAAGTATTTAATGTAAATATTTAATAGCAGAGTAAAATTGAGTCAAATACTCAATTGCATATATAATTAGTGAAAACTAATTAGTTAAAAATATTTTATTTAGTTCACTCAATAATAAGTTGGTATTATTACCAAATTATGAATGATGACAATGTAACAATGTATATATAATGTATTGGTTTACATTTTTACATTGGTTAGACTAATAATAATGTAACGTACAAATTATATTGTTACGACAATACCGTAATAGTACTTATTCTTTAAATGAAAAATTTATGTATCTCAGGTGCTACATATGTGCAGACCTTGTTGAATGATAACCACACAACAAAAGCATGTTTCAATAACATTCATAACATAATATTTATTTTAATTATTTGTAGTAGCAGAAATACTCGGTGTTGCACGTTTCTTTTTGAATGAATTAATGCAAAAAAAATCTATAAACTGTTAATTTGTTATACATATGACATTTGTGTGAGGTGTTAAAGTTTGTCAAAATTAATCATTTAGAATATGAGTTTAAGCGAAAAAACTCCATTGGAAAATTTACATCTGTCAGAATCCGTCAAAGCAGGGTAAACCAGCTCTCGTTTAGCTTACCCTACTTAGTCATTGGAGCACCGTCTGATTATTAACACTGTTTTATAGAAATTTTTTAGGGACAAACACTTGTTCCAAACAAATAAAACATTTAATTAATTTAATTTATTTATTTATGTACAGTTCCCTTCCACATACAATGTGCTAAGTGAGTGAATAAAGGCCACCTTTTCAAGTGTGGCAGTTAAATTTATTTTAATTATGGTATGAACTATTACGATATCAGTTATAAATCATATTTTAGACATAATCTGATCAGGATTTAAACGCGAGATTTTTCGATTGAAAATCCGCCATTCTAACCACTGAGCTTATCAGTCATATGTTTTAATTAATGTTTACGCTAAAAATTTTGCGTTATTTAATTATAGAGGTAGTACTATAAACTTATGATACCTTTTAGTCGTTTTATGTTTTAAAATTTTATTATTTTATATTTTAATTTACAAAATTTCAGACCAATTTGTTTTCAATAACACAATGTGTTATATTACTAACGGTAAATCATATTTATTTTATATCGTGTTATTAATAATAAATGCATGATTTACTGTAACCTAGGTCTAACGTTTAAATATTATTACACAATAGACCTGTAGTAAATTTTATGTGACCATAAAATTAAATTTAAATAATACCAATACATTCTCAAATAAAATCAACTGTAATCGTAAGTTTTTATTTAAATTTTTTTATAGTTAACGTTTAATCAATTTTAATGTTTATTTTGTTTTTTATCTATAAGATATGCAAAAATTTGTTTGACATTCATCAAAAATTTTCAAAAAATTTTATTTATTATTCGCATTAAA
Source organism: Dolichopus griseipennis (assembly GCA_963082915.1). NCBI lineage: Eukaryota > Metazoa > Arthropoda > Insecta > Diptera > Dolichopodidae > Dolichopus > Dolichopus griseipennis. The sequence goes on along the minus strand of OY720441.1, from coordinate 312,269,499 downwards.
TTGTAAATATTAGTAAGTAATATTTGTTTTCTCAAATTTTTTCCTACCCCAGCTTCTTATTTAAATAATTTTTATTTTTTTTTTTTCTTCATTAATTGAAGATCTAATAAGTAATGAATATGTTTGGGCACTTTATTTGTAATGACATACACATATAATAGAAGTAAACATTTTTAACACAATTTCATTATTTTTAGTATAAAATGCTAAGTTAGTTTGTGATTTGATATTAGTTTTTTTGTTAACGTTCAAACTTTCGGATATTTTGTCGGATTTTAAAAAAATGGTAAAATAAAATTTTTAATTATAAAAATTAAACGGTAGTGAAATTGATGTGATATTCTTTAATATTTTCAATAATATATAATTGAATTTATTTATATAAAATTTAAAGTTTTAAATATTAAAATGAAATTTTAATCAAGTTTTCTTATTTCTTATTTCTTTTTTGTTTTTTTTTTTTAAGAATGTTTTTATTTTCGTGTTAATATGTCTTACATCTGTGACAGCAGATGTTTCACATATAACAAATGGATATGATTATCCGAAACCGGAAGTTATTGAACAAAATTCAAATTCAGTTATAATTGAACCACCTTTACAATTAGAACAAGAATATTTACCACCACAACCAGAACAAATTCCTGTACAATCATACAATCCACCTCCACTACCAGAACCAGTACCAACATATATACCACCACCACAGTCAATACCAACTTATGCACCACAACCGCAACCAGAACCAGTGCAAACTTATATTTCACCACCACCACCACAGCCACAACCTGAACCAATTTTCATTCAACCACCACCACCACCACAACCACAACCTGTACCTACTTACGTTCAACCACAACGACCACAACCGGTACAAACTTATATTCCACCACCACAGCCACAACCTGAACCAATTTTCATTCAACCACCACCACAACCACAACCTGCACCAATTTACATTCAACCACAACAACCACAATCCATACAAACTTACAGTCCGCCACCACAACAAGCACCAATATATGAAGCTCCTCCTCCAACAATAATATCTCGACCACAACCACAATATATATCACCACGTCCACAACCAGCTCCTGTTTATGTAACAGCACCTCAACCAGCACCAGTAATACAAACACAAACTGTTTATCATGCACCTGCTCCACCTGTATATAGGCCTCCAGTAATTCAAACACTGCCTGTTCGTCAACCAACACCAGTTTATACATCACCCACTATAAATTATATTGCTCCAAAGCCCCAAGTAACATACATTCCCCCACCGCAACCATCAAGAGTTCAAACAATTGTATATAGACAACAACGTCCACCGCCACCAATATATACTGTACCAGTTTCACAACCAACTAGAACATATATTTCACCACCAGTGTTGCCAGCACCACCACCACCTCCTCCACGACAAACTATTCAAGTTCAAGAATCCGGTTACAATTATGATAGACCAAATTCATCATTATTTCCTTAAATTAGGTAAACCAAAGGAATTGTCAAACCCAGTTTTTATCCATCAAATATTGTATTAAAATCATTTATTGTAGTGTTTTGTGTCAATTATATTCATCTATATTGTAAATATTTTAATCTGATTTGTAAGTTGAAAATGTATATTAAATCTACTTTAAGTATATAAGTTTTTGTTTTTTTTTTAAATTAATTAATTTATTTTTAATAGTATAATATTAAATGGTATTCTAGGACAACAACTGGAAGTATTGCGTAAATTAAAGCAGTTTGTACATTAAATACAATCTATACTTTTATACATGTAGTATCAACTCCTGTGTTGCTGTAATTCTGTAATGAAAAGTAAAAAAAGTATTGTTTATCAAGTTTATAACACCTTAATTAAGTGAGGTCTGAAAGTCGATTCCTCTTAGTGAACTGAAGCCATCGAAGTTTCTATAGTAATAAGAGAGAGGTTCAAAAAGTATTTTCTAAACAGTCACTAATTCCATTTAGACACTTAATTTGAATCCCACAATTGTAGTGTAATCATTCCCTTGGTTCCCACTAAAAAATAGGATAGTGAAAATACTCATAAATCTGCAGAAATTGCTGGCGAAATAAGGTCAAACTTTTAACAATTATTAAATTTTATTAATTTAGTAGCAAAATGCGAATAGTAAAACTTATTAAAATTTAAATATTAATTAAATTTAATTTTAATATTTAAACAACAAAATTTAATTAATAACGAGTACAAAATTTTTTTATTTAACTTCAATGTTTATTTTCACTTAAGAAATTTGATTATCTTGCGCACCCAACCATCATTTTTAAAAGTTTATTTAAAAATAATTCAAATTTGAATTTAAAATATTAACCAATAACTTTTGTTTTGGTATCCGTAAGTGAGATGGAAGTCAGTATTTCAAAACTGATTACCCATTTCTAATGCATATACAATTGGGCATGAAGTTATGAACTGAAGATGTTCATGGATCAGATCAAAATTTGTCAAATGAGTTGATTAAACTACTTATGCCAATTGATCCATCCATTCATCCTGAAGGTGTCGGAAGGTAACTTGTTCACTGTGGTTTTTAGCTGAAACTAAAGGTTGAATTCCGAGAACATTGAAAGTCATCTTCAAAATTTATTAATTTATTAGTATTACAGATTATTTAATAAGTAAGTTAAATGGAAAATCACTCAAGTCAATTTTCGAATTATTCATACCAAAGCTTGGGATAGACGCTATACAAGTTTTTAATCCCAGCTTTCATATCAATTGTATGATGGAGTACAGAATTTAAAATTTATTTAATTTTTAAGCATTTTCGTGTAGGTATTGTAATCGTAGAGTTGACAGGGATAACATTCTTTTTCTTCGTTTTTTTAAACGATTTTCTTACCTAGTTTTTATGCAAATATTTTTTTTCTAATTTTTAAAGATCAAAATGTGTAATGGTTAGGTTATTTGTTTTAAATTACTGAAGCTAACAAATACTGCCTATTTATATTAAACAAAATGCTGTATGTGACACAATTTTTTAATCGTTGTATATTTAGTTTAATTTATTTTAATTGATTTACAATAATTGCGTAGATCACTAAGAAAAATAAATGTATTTAAAACGAGGAAGTTTGTAGTGGTAGAATAGACTAGGTCACCTCTGGGATACCCATATGACCGTAATTTTGGATATTGTATCATCAGGTTAATTACTTTTGACAAAATTTTAAATACACAACTTATTAGACTATCAGTAATGTACAAAATAAAATATGAGTTGAAAAGTAGCTCTTTAAATCTTTTCCAGTACACAGATTAAACGGCTGGGTGGCACAGTGGTTAGAGTGCCGACCTTTCATGCGAGAGGCCCCGGGTTCGAATCCCAGTGGAAGTGAAAAAACTTTTATATGGTTTTCAACTCGACTGAGCTACCATTCGCCTTTGGGTACAATTAATGGCTTAATTAATAATTATATATCTTTAATAATAAATAAATAAATATAACAATATGAACAAATACAAAATGTAAAACAAATAATTCAATTAAATACAGGTAACCCTCGATTAACGCGGTAGATTGGTTCCTAAAAAACAGCGCGTAAAACGAAACCGTGTTAATCGAGACAAGAAATCCATACAAAATTGGGTTATTGGTTTTAAAACAATTTTTGTTTTTAAATAAGTATTTATTATATAAAACAAAATAATAAAAACAAAAATCATATTATAAAATACATAAACAGAAATATTCATTGCAAATTATATCCAAAAATAAAAAGAAAGATACAAGAATAAAAACAAAAAAAATATTGCAAAATAAAAAAAATTAATCAGAACTTTCATCTGTCTTTTAAAAAATGTTTTTAACACTCTTATTCTTATGTAAAAAATTATCTTTACTGTCTTTACTAAGTTTATGTAATAAATTTTTATTCAATGCTTTTTAAAACCCTTTAATTAATTTTCAACACTTTATTCAACAAAAACTAGCATAAAAATGATATACATTTCGATTTTCTTATGTACACTTCGTAACGGGGTATTCCCCTTTATATTTTTTTTGAAACCAAAAAAAAAGTATGTACATATACGTAAAAAGAAATTACGCATAAAAAAAATTTCCGCGTAAAACCGAATTTTTTACCCGCGTAATTTAAAATAAGTTGCAAATATATTTCCGCGTAAAACCGAAACCGCGCAATTCAAGTGCCGCGTTAATCGAGGGTTACCTGTAATATAACTCACTGATTGAATACCATATAATTCAAATACAAACTTATTACAATATAAACAAAATAGAACTGAATTTATTGAAAATCTAAGACATTTCTACATGTTATAAGGCGTAGTACTATCTCATGTATAAATTGTATGTGGAATTCATTTGATCAGTTCTAATATATGAATATATCTACCCTGTTCCGACATGCACATATATAGTCAGGCTTTTTAGCCTATCACAGTGAACAGTTAGCACGTAGAGGTGCCGGCAAAAAAAAAAGACTTTATTTTATTTAGACGTTAGCCATTCAAGTTAATTACTATTTATATATAAAACAATAAGTTGTATGGCAACTGCACGAACCCACAGCGGTAGACCAACCAAATGTTGCACAAACTTTGGCCTAAAACTAAACTACTTTTGGCAAAATTTCAGACACCCGACTTCATTAGGTATCGCAGTTCATAATGCTCATATACAAAATGAAGTTGTATGGCAGCTACTCGAACCCAAACTGGATGGATTTAAATAGCGATGACGGTTATTGAATATAAAAACTAATTTTGTGAAAACTCCAGAATTCCTAGCTCTTTATTTTTTGAATTATCGTTCGGACGAACGCATATACATAGCTAGATCGATTTACTTTAACCAAAAATTGATAGGTAAATGTGTTTAAAGAACTATACCCATATAAATACTTGACTATACTCATTACTACAGATAGTTAAGTGATCAGATGGACAAAAGTTATCCGAATTCGTAACACTGATTTGGTATAATTTCGGTAATTCCCGTCATTCATGTTTCCACTGAAATAATCGCGGCGAGTCCCGTCATATTTTGTATGAATTTGTATGTGTATGGAAAAATAGAGTGATTTGGATTTGCTTGTATCTAAAAATTGAGCGATTTTGTCAGGAGTGAAGGCGAATGTGTTAATAGTTCGCTTTTATTGATGTTAGTTTTAATTTGCGTGATGAAATCAGTGTTCTATTGGATTTTTTTTCTTAAAAAATTGTATTTTGTAATGAAGCTTATTTTTAGTTGCATGGCTACGAATGGACCGAAAACAATTCTCAAAAAATTCATCAAGTTTTTTGCAGTCTAAATAATGCACCGTATTGGTTTGCACGCTGGATGCATTACTGGATTTTATTTCTTTAAACACAATACTAGAGCAGTTTAATATAAAGTAGAACTTTCTTAAGTTCTTAACTTAAATATAAATTTTTTGTGAAAAAAATTTGAACCAGATATGCTAAATATATGGCCATTGCGTTTACTTTTAAATTAATGGTGTAGAGTAATTTTTGACGGTATATCAGTAAGTGATAAGTGATAAAAGTTCTCGTCAGTATTTTAATCCTAGGAAGTTGTTCTCAACATTTTTTAACTTCAGTCCTACAGTATTCTATGCAAAAATTTACATATAATATTAAAGATTTAAAAATTTATACAATTTGATAATTTATTTATTTATTAAGTATTTCCAAGTGCATACAATGCAAATTGACGGGCGCTTTTCCTTTCGAATGTGGACCACCAATATTATTTATTTGGTTTATATCATAATATATTTTATATTTTACTATACATATTTGGTCATCATGGGGATTTGTAAAGAAAAATAATTTTTCAATCATTTTTTTTAATTAAATATTGTATGACCTGACCCGGAATCGAACCGTGACTCCCTCCGTTAATAAAGCAAATGCTTACCCACTGCAAGACTGAAGCCCCAACCATTTTATTAAGTTTTACATTCAATTCTTAGAATAAAATAAACACTTTATAAGATTAAACCATAGCAAAATAAATTAAATTAATAGAATTTAGTGTAATGACATGAGTAATACACATACATGTGCATATTCTTCCATATGGTATCACTATCAATATTCCGTTAATTTAAATATCTGTATATGCTAGTTCATGTTAACAAATTTAAATTGAACCAATATTCTATAACGGTAACAAAATGCAATGAAAACAACAAAAACAAGGATAATATAATATAAATTGAAGTGATGTGAAGTTCAATAAAGATTGTGTCAGTCGACCTATATCAACCTGTCAGGTATTTTAAATACTTACTGATACGAGAAAACTTATTACAATCATGTTTATTTATTTTTTTTTCGTAATACATTGGATGAATATTTTACAGTGCAGTGAATTTGATTATAACAACATACACAATAGGATACCAAAATTCTTATGCATGATAACATATCACATACATTCTATTTATTCAGTATATAGAAGCAGAGGTTTAAAACCTTTTTTGCAAGTGTATATTACTCTCAGAATAGTTATCATATAATACAATTGTTGGTATAGGGAAGAACATAATTTTCATCAAGTTTTCAAAGGGCACTAAAATCTGTTACCCCGCTTTCAATGTAGGTTCTCCCAAGAATTGCAAAATTCACTTGACCTTGTTGGCGGTACACTGAGGAGATGACTTATCTATTTACGCAGTATTGTGGCTTGGGATTTAGGATGGGAAGATAGAATGAGGATGCGAAATCGGACACCAGGATCAGGATGCTCAATTAAATTCACTAGACATTTCGAGAAATCACGAGCTCTAACCGTCGGAATTAGTTCAAATTTGGTACATATACTTGGTGAGTACCCATGAATAGTAGCTTTAATAAATTAATTCTATTAGTATCATGGGGTCTAGAGATTTAAGTTGGAGTTTCGGGAATGTCAATTTCTAAAAATTTTTAAAATCTCAATCTATTTTAACGAAATATGGTATAAATGCATTTTTTGCCAAAAGAAAGAACGACTCGTAGATCTGTCAAGTTGTCCCACGGTATCGGGATTTATCATTTTGGATTTATTTCTACATTATTTCTTTTCAAAAAAAACAGCATGTTAAACTTAAATTCAATCTTTATTTATCTCACACTTTCTTTCGAGCATCTTCTCTAAATTACAGATATTTGAATATTAGTTATGCATCCCTGATTTAATTTATTACTTAGTATAGTTGGTTTAGTGAAATGTTGTATCAATATAAAATTTAACTATGAAGTGAAAGTAAACATTATTTTATATTTAATTTGAAAATTTTTAGTTCTACTAACCTCTAAAGGGAGGTTATTAAACGATTTTAACAAAATATTTTTATAGTTATTCCTTTCGGCGGATCAAATGAAGGTGAATATATATGTGTATTACGAGTGAATGAAATTGAAATTTTACAATATGCACTTGTTCTTTTAAAATGTTCTAAGAAAAGATAAAGTTTTTTTATTCAATTTTTTATTTTAAAATATAAAATAAAGCGAAGAAAGCAAAGAAAAATATGTTTCTGTTTGTAACAGTGTTATTTTTACAAATTTAATGTTAAAAAAAGTTGATGTGTGGTTTTAGTGGTTTGAAAGGTTTGCATGCAATAAAGTAAAAATGAAATATAGGTTTTCAATAATTATATATACTTCAGTTCGTTTTGGAATATTTAGTATTGAGTAAAACTTAACATTATTAAATTATGCGTTATTTAGTGAATCAATAGAAGGTATTGGTATCGCAGCAATTAGCAAGATAGAGTATGAAAGCTTAAATTTAGGCATTTAAAATTTTAGATTGAGAGTGAGGTGTTAACTCTCACTTTTCCTCTTCAAAGTCGTCCTCCACATTAAGTCATTTAGACTAGGCTTCAGTTTTTTTGATTGTTATATTTACTAAGCCGTTGATTACTAAAATGTAGATTTTGTATAAGATTATGAATACACAAATATTAATTTTGTGCAGTACCTAATATCTAACAGAAGAGTTATTACATATATTTTTATCTAATCTTATTTTATATTATACGATATAAACTTTTACAATTTAAATGTACAATATTACGATATTTGTTTTATTAGATATGCTCTAACCCGGGTTTGAATCAGACACTTTTCACTTGAATGACCATCGTCTTAACCATTCCCATATTGAAAACATTCATAACCCAGATGATATCTGTCTTCTATCGAATAAATTCAGTCATATACAGAGTAAATAAGAAAACCTTGCACAAATTGCCTAATATGCAGCATTACAAATTAACCTAGGGAAAATACACTACATAAATCACTAGGTCACTAGGAATGCGTAAAAAAAATTTGCTACCTGGAGTATAGTAAGAATCACTGAAGAAGAACAAAGAAAAATTCCACTGGCTGTAAGAATTTTTGTTTCTGACTTATCCTCTTCGCAGTCGTTCTGAGAAATGCGCTCGACGCAGTGTAATTGAAAAAGAGAAATGCGTTTGACAATGCATATTAGAATATCTTAAAACTGCTTGAAACTTACCATCAGGATTATGGTGGATTGGAAATTAATGTAGAAAAAAAAACAAAGCGTGAATATAAGATAACAAAGTCCTGCCTAAATCAAATTGTCTGAAACTTGAAGATTTCTGTTGGACAGTATAGTGCTACTAATTTAGTCTATAATTCTTAAAGATATTTTTTTTTAAACTCCTACTACTAATGCTAAGTTCATAAGTTAATATTTAAACAATATTCCAAAAAAAATAATTTTTTTCAATTATTATATCAAATTATTTTAACCAAAATTGCCCCTTTAAGTATGCAATTGTTAAACTGAAAAATTATTTGTATTTTAATCAGCTTTAAAATTATTTTTTTTCAAATTTTTTTAAGAATAACTCAGTTTAGAAAATTCCTATAGGTGTAATAAATTTGTTTCCATTTTTATTTTAATCTTTTTTTTTTTAAACTAACATTAAGTAAATTTCGTGAGATGATTATTTATACATGAATGAAAAAAGTAAATATTTTTTCGAAAAAGAGAAAAAAAAAAAATTCTGTGATAAGCATTTTCTTGCATTTTTCTTATACCCAAATGCAAGTTGGTGGTGTTGGATAAAGTCAACAAATTAAAAAAAAAAAAAAAAATTACAAAGTTATTATAAATTCTAGTACTTGGAACTTCAAGTCTTGGAATGTAAGAATTATATTTCATTTGCAAAATGGTGGTTCACTGTTTCATATCATAAATTTATGGTAAAGAACGAACTGAATGACCTATAAATGTCATGAAAAAAATACTTTGGTTTATTTTTTCTGTGAACGCTGCTGCTAATTTTCCTATTAAAACTTTTTTTTCATTTTGTGTTCGCTTGCATTTTCAATTTTCTTTACAAAAAAAAAATGCAATGCATGCAAAGTATTACGATTTAATAAAGTTAAGGTGGTGCTCAAGGAATATATAGAACATTTTGTTAGTAAGTATTTATTTGGTAGGTGGGTTTTGGATTTATGTATTTGAAGTTATGCATTATTTTTTATTAAATTTTATTATAAATTTTTTTTTTATGAAATTATATTTATTTAAAGTGAATATAAATTTATTTCAAGTGAAAAGAAAACTTTTAAAGAAAAAAGTATTAGAAGAGTTTATTTAAGAAAATAGTTTGGTAATATTTAAATTTATATTTATATATAATTTAAGTGGTGAGTTGGTTTAAAAATAATAACAAAAAAATGATATATTAAAAAAAATTGAATGTTATAAATTCTAAGTGGAGTCGTTTATAGTATTGAATAAATAAACTACTTAAGTGTATTTAGTTAAGAATTTTTTGAAACAAGGCTTGTTAAAAATGTAGGTAGTGTAAGGCAATGTATTCAGTCAATTGTATTTATTTGTGCATCAATTCTGTAAGCAAATTCCAATAATTTTATTAGGAGAAAAGCAATTGCTTCAATTATTAAAACCACGTTACGTTAAAAGTTAGGAAATTCCACTTTTGTACTTCATATTGTAAAAAATTTTTACTTTTATTCATTTTTAAGGCACACAGATTAATCGTTTCCTTTCCACTATATTAAAATCTTATTCTAAATACGTTTGCATTTTTCTTGTCCTGTATTTTTTGTTTTTTTCTTTTTGTAAAGGTTAAAGGTTGATGGAAACCATCTGAAGGCTTCCAGAATAACTGTACGATTTTCATCTGGATTGTTTTGAACTATAATCAACTAAAACCCCCCACCAAATGTTTCTTTTTTTTATACATTCATAATTAAAGATATTCAAGAGATTAAGTGCAAATATATTCTAGGGTGCAAAAAAATCTTACTTGCTTTTGCCGTCAGTCGTTAATCATGTCGTCAATAGTTTTGCATGAAAATAAGAGCAGACTTTGTTCTCTAACTGTGAGTTACAAAGTGTTAAATGTGAAATGAGGAATTCATATTTTTGCTAATATTTCCACATATAAATTGAAAAGTCTCAACGTAAGGCAATATTGTAATCAATTTTAAATATCTGGGCACCAGATTTCATGAAGAGAAGAATTCTGATAAGGATATTAAATTAAGAATAGAAATCGCCAGAAATGCTTTTTATAAGTACAGGAAAATATTAAATAATCGTCAACCCTAACTTAAGATTACAATTCCTTAAGTGATTCGTTTGGTCAGTTTAATTGTATGGTGTACAGGCCTAGATACTCAAAATAGCTGTGATAAATAAATTGGATGCATTTAAGTTGAGAACCAGACATCTTATGAATACCATACAGTAAGTACCCAATAAGGAAATTCTAGAGAGGCTGCAGAAAGAAATAGACTTACTTTTAATAATTTAAAATTACCAAAATAGCCTATTTTGGTCATATAATGCAAGAAACAAAATATGAATTACTTCAGCTTATAGTTTAAAGCAAAAAAGAAGGAAGACGAGGAGTAGTAAGAAAGCAACTATCATAGACTAGTTTAAGCACAATTAGAGGTTCTTAGTTCATATAGCCACAATAAGAAGGTATATTCTAACCTTAACATAAAATTAGTATGCCGACATCCAGTAGTGGAAGAAGAAGAAGAACGAAAAGAACAACACTCCGTAGAAAAATGTGAACATCTTAATATTTAACGGCACTTTCTAGCTACTAATACAGAATTGTGATTTAAAAGACGTTATCTTAAAGAACTGTGATTCCTGTCTTATAAACTTTTAAATTTAGTATCATACTTCTAGACACACATAATTTTTTAAATAACACGTAAAATGAAGATAATTCCTAGAGTAAAATCTTTATTTAATAGATAATGTCGTTATTTTATTTTAAACTATTTTAAATTACTTCCCCTTTTAATTTCCAAAAAAAAAAAAATTAAATTAATTTTAAAAAACGTAGTTTATTTAAAAACATTATATAGATCTCCTAAATTAAGTTGAATACTTTAAAATAATTAAAAAGTAACAATTGTTAATCACTTTATTTAAAAAAAAAAAAAAGTTTTTATTGCTTTATTTTAGTGGTTCCATTTTAACTTACCTACAAATTTAAATAACCTAAAAATTAAAAAAAAAAAAAAGAATCTTTTTGTAATCATTTTAAATTTTCTTTGTGTAATTACTAGATTTTGCTTTAAATTTTTATTTTTTTATTCGAATTACAAAATAAAAAAATGACAACAAATTCTTTAATAAAATGGATTCAACAGCAACACGATTCTCATCAAATGAATTTGTCGTATACCAAAATAAAAATTTTAAATATTAGTAAATAGTTCCGAACCATGAGTTGTGACCTTATGTAACCATTTTAAGTAATTGGTTTTGTAATTAAAAAAATTTAAAAGTTAAGTACTAGGGAATCGAAAAGTGTTCAATATAGAAAAAACCTGGTTAAAGAAAAGTGGAATTACTTGCATCGAACAGAGTAAGTCGTTATAAATTTCCGAAAATCGTTTTGTAATCTGCAAAGAAGAAGGAAATTAAAGCTTGTGTAAGGATAGAGTAACAATTTTCTTTTATTAGGATTGTGTTAAGATATTGAAAAATTCAAAACAGTATAATCTATTTGAACCTACTTTGGCTACCATTTCATTTTATTAAAATGAGTACATTTTAAAGTTTCTTTGTTGTAGGCAACAAACTCATTATTATGTTCAGATATATATTCATATAGTCTAATGCATAAAAGTGGGTCCTATGCAGTCGTAGACGAGGACTGTCTTTTATAAATTTCAGAAATCTCTTATAATTTGTTTAAGCTGTTTAAAACTGAGGACGTTAAGATAAATTTACTCTTATGTAAAATGTGTTATGAATAAAAGAATATACAATGCTGAAAATGTGAAGAGTGATATCATAAAAATGTATTGCAGACATTGTATAAAAATGCATTGCAGACATTGTACAAAAATGCATTGCAAATTTTTTACAGTGACAAAATTTAAAAAGTCCATAAAGACAACTTGTAAGGTTTTTTATTTGTTCTATTTTTTAAAACAGACTTTGGAAAACATTGGAAGCCATTCATTGAATGTTAACGAGCTTCTATGGGTAATGTGAGATAAACAATTTTTGCACACTAAAACCATGTCTCGAAGTATGGGTGATAGAAATGTAGGATTAGTTTTCTAGGCCAAAGATGTGAAAGGATATTGGAGGTGGGAAATTTAGGATTGTAAGAATATTTCGGATAGAGAAAATTGCGTAAGACATTAAGAACAAAGAAGGTGATGTTCTTTTTAAATAGCTTTAAGTTCGACGCGTATGCATGACAAACGAGCTTCCATAGATTGTGATGCTCCTTCGAATTAGTTTAATTGTGCCAGAACAGTCCTATGGTAAGCCTATGGTACTTTTGTTTCACTTTGGAAAACAGTATCATGCCATTAGATTTTTTATTAGCGCAGAACCGATGTTAATCCCCACTATATATCTATAGAACAATGTTAATGATCCTACTAATTTGAATTACTTTGCAACACATCTTTTGAATTCATTTTGGAATAATAAAATTTTCCCGTGTGTTTTTTACATTAATTAAATAAGTATGGACTAGAACAACCATAAAGTTACAACGGTACAGGTTATAATAAGTAAAAGTAAAGCTACTAAAAATGTATCAATTATAATAAGTTTTTTTTCCTTAAACTGAAATTGTGCTGACAAGATCAACTCATTTTTAATGAAATCAAAATATAATTTAATACTAAAGATTTTTATTTAACTTTAAATTTTAACTTCAAAATCCTGATCCAAAAATTTTTCACAGCCCCGATTCAACTTTTATATAAAACTGTTATTTTTATTTTATTCTCTTTTCGAAACTGTAGCTAAAATTTTCACAAATTAATTGCAAAAAATATAAACAAGCTAGAATGAGACAGAAAATAGAATGAAAATAAGAAAAGAAGTAAAATTTGACAATGATGATTATACGCCCATTTTGTACCGCACATCGTTATTTCCAGGACATTTTAATGCAAAAATTTTTTAAAAACATTCTTTTCTCTATCACAGTCATTTCAAACTGAATTTCAAAAATTTTACTATACATACTATACAATTATTGTACCAATATAAAATGAAAATCAAAGAGTGACAAAGATAGACATAAAAAAAAATAGCAAAAAATAAAATTAAAAAAGTCAAAAAAAGACCGTTAAAAGTAAAAATGCTGATGACTTTAAAAAATGTTCATTTGCTTTCATGTTTTTATTTTATTTTAATATTTTTCTTGCATCTTTTTATCTCTATTTTTTTTGATTTCTTTTCATTTACACAGTTAAAAAAAAATTTAATACAAAAAAGAAATTAGACAAAGATAGAAAATGAATGAAATAGAGTCCTTGAGATTTCATAGCGTATCTTAAAAAGGCTGAGAGATAAAGAAAACAAAAAAAAAAATTAAAGAAAGCGAAAGCAATATTTGTAATTGGATTTTTATTTATATTTTGTTTTAACTATAATATAAAGTCAAGTTTAATTTCATTTGTACTATTGCTGTCTCTTTCATTTAGTAATTTGAGATTTATATTTTTTATTCAGGTTATAAGTTTGTATTTTTTTATAACTATGAATTTTATAGTGAAAGTATTTTTTTTTCATTTTTATACCATTAAAATAAAACAAAAGTTCTTTATATTAAAAGAATTTAAAGTTGATAAAAGATTTTAAAAAATTTGCAGTTAGTTAAATTTTAGAGTAATATATAAAATTAAAATTATATAGAAATTAAATGAAAAACTAAAAAGAAAATAATAGCATCTCATTATTAAGCCAATTATCATTTAGAGGTTACAAATTTTATAACACAATTTTGTATTTAATAAAAAAAACACTTTATTTATTTTTACAGTTATTTTGTTTTGAAATTCCACTAAAAACTTAACTTATTATGTCAGGGCTTTGATAGCCAGACTGGAACTTAACTTTACAATGATTCTTAGCTTATATTTATACTAAGATTTTATCAACTAACTTTGCATAAGTCAGCTTTAATTAATATGATTCTTAATAATTAACATGAATTCTTAATAATTGATTACATAATATTATTTGTTTTAATATAGGCATGTTAAATCATGTTTTAACTTTGAAATGTCGCTGACTAAATATATATTCGTAATTTTCTTAATAATATGTTAATGACCTTATGGATGTAAAGTAACTTAAATTTATAGCGGAAATTATTTAGACATACATAAATATAAATGTTATTATTTCCGAGAATTGTTTATTAAATAGAATTCTTGGAAAGTATACCAAAAGTGCAATAAAAGGGTTATTTAAGTTCAGGGTTTTTATATTATAGATATACTACTTATAACAGTTAAAGTAAATCCTTTTTACTTCTGGTTTTACTCCTTTTTTCTTCTGTTTTGAAAGCCTCACAGATAAAAGATGTGGAGGAGCAAAGTTATTGCTTTATTTGATTTACATTATTGCTTTATTTATTTGAAAATTATTTAATTTATTTTTTTATTAACAGTACCCTACCACATACAATGTGATAAAATAATAATTCAGCCTTTCCTTTTCAGCTGGGGCAGGTATTTTATTTTATATTATGATATAAATTGTAAATTATAATTTTTTATTAGATATGATCATACATATCATATGACCTTTCAACGTGCTTTGATTTATTTTTGAATAATAAAAAGCTTTGACAAATTGTTTCGAAAATTGTTTGCTATTATTTGATTAATTTTAATATCCATACTAAGTATACCACCATATGTTAGAATACTGATTTCATACTTTTCGAATAGATTATTTCAACTGAAACAAGAATATAGGAATTCATCCTTAAAAGAAATAAAAACAAGGGTGCCGCAAGGCAGGATTCTAAGACCCGTGCTTTATTTATTATACATTAGTGTTCTACCAGTAGTAGAAAATGTAACTGTAAGTACATTAGCTGATGATACTGACATATTAGCAGTAGGATCCAATTTCGAAGAGTCTACAAGAAACTTACAACGTGCATGTAAAAAAATTGTTGAATATACTAACAGAAAATCAAAATTAATGAATCAAAGTCTGCGCAAGTAAATTTTTTAAACAAATTAAATAATGAATACTTCTCCTTTTACTAATAGTATTTCTGCTTTTATACTAAATTATAATGATTTTACACATTTGGATACTTTTTCCAAAATTATCGAAATAGCAATATTAATTCTTTATATTATTCAAGTTCTTTAAAAATATGTTTGTTCAATCTTGGAAATTAATATCCTCTCAGACCATATTTTAAAAATTATTAGATGAATACCTTAAACCAGATAACCAGATAACCAGATTTTGTGCAGGTATCCAAGAATAAACACAGCCTTCTGTACTTTTACAGTAGAAAAAGAGAGTACTCTTTGTAGTCTGTTTTAATTTAACTGCATTTTATATTGTTAAGAATATCTGAACAGCGTAGTAAGATCATATCTAATAAAAAAAAATATCGTACAATTGTATAATTATATCGTAATATAAAAAAAGATTTAATAAAAATATATAAATAATTCTTGTGTAAGATCATAGATGACGCACAAAGTTAACATTTGTGCATTCATATTTCATAACCTTATACAATAGCTACAGCCGAGTAATCAACGGCATACTTAATATTATGATTAAAGAAACTGAAGCCTAGTTTAAAATAAAAACTTGGTGAATGCCCTATACTCCTTAAAGGAGTGGAAAAGGAATAAAACAAAAACAAATATTGTTCAGAATAGAATAAAAGCCTAAAAACGTTGAAATAAATCCACAATCGATTGTATAAGCTTTTCTTCTTGCATAACATGGTTTGTATTGTACATTCTTAAGTTAATATTTCTTGTGAAGTCTAGTTATTTTATATGAGAGCCCCCTCGATTTCATGCTCCAATTTGATCCATAAGCGAAGTTGTTCTTTCTTTTAACTAAAAAAGCATTCATATCAAATTTCATTAAAATCAGTTTTTATGAATTAGTAAAACTGACATTCTCGAAACTCCTAAAATCATTAGCTCTCAACTTATAAAGGTTGATGTTCATGGGAACCGAAAAATAGTCTATGTAACAAATTTTAACTAATTCCGACGGTTAGAACTTGAGATTTGTAAAAAAAAACTGGTTTCTTTGTATCTCCCGAAACCGTTGTCCGATTTAGCCCATTTTCAAACTTGACCTTACTTTTCACAAATAGAGTATTCCTACGAAATTTCTTTAAAATCGGTTGAAATTACAGCGGGTTATCGTGTTCACAGACACACACACATACACATAGAATATCCAAAAAATAAAAATTCTTTTCAAATACTTGAAATGTAGGTGGAAAATAAAGCAAATGCTTCAAGCTCTCACAAGTATTTGCTTCATTACAGAAACTATGATTTCTGAAGAATGTGCTACAAAGAATTTTCTCATACTTATAGATGATGCTCTTACTACCTTATACTTCGGAGCAAAACTTTCGTTTTAATTCATCAATCACTATGTCTGGAAATTTAAGAGAAAAGGTTTATATCATGTTGTGGATTAATAATCAATACAGGAAGGCTACAATCAATATCTTTATCATTTACGTTATCCTGAGCTATCAAGCAGCACTTTAATTTGGTGCAACAACACCATCAAATTCAAAAATTGCTAGGTCCTGAATCCGGATACAATTGTATCGTGAGATTCTTACGAATTTGATATTTACTTTACCAGCTTTTCATCTTTTCATAAAATCAAATCTCAAAATGAAAAGTAGATAAAGATGAGAAGGGGATCTATTACAGTGCACCGTTATAATAATTGAAAAAGAAAATCTCTATCAATTCAAAAAAGAATGATTAATTAAGAGAATAATTAAATAAAATTGTCAAATACGTTTATACGAGTATTTTGCATTGATTGATTAAGGATTTTTAATAATTGTTGGAATGATTGTCTATTGAAGTGAAAAAATTTGCTAATTATTTTACTCGAACGCATACTAATTACAGACTTCTTCAAAATATGCTCTTACTTTAAATACTCGTAATTATAAACTAATTAGTCAAAGTAATTATTTTATTTATTTTTAATTATTTTGACCTAATTATTTAAAAAATTTCAAATTGAAAAGAAACTTCTCACACTAAACTATATTTTTAAGATAAAGGGTAGGTACAACTCGTATATATGGATACAAGATATTTTACTTAAAAATCTTAAATTCTTTATTATCCAATTTTATTTTTAAATTTAATTTATTTTGATCTAAATTTTCTTCCATTTTACCATTTGTATTATAAATTCGTATAAATTCGTATATAGTATAATAAAATGTTGAAATGTTGGTCAATCTTAAAAGATTTTATTTCTAATTTTTTTCCCGCAAAATCTATTAAACGTCGCATTAAATTTCTGCTCAATCTGCAAAATATAATCAACTTAGACTATATATATACATATATATTATATGTATAAATATAATATATATTGGACTAAGATTAAAGTCAAAAAAAAAAGAGAAGTGTTATTATAACAACACAAGAACATCAAAATGATTATCAAGTGTACTCTGTGATTATTTTAGAATTCACACAAGTATCAACCACTAGTAATTTTCACAAGAAAACTTATTTTTATTTTGCAGTATAAAATCTTCAATTTCTTCATTTCTATTTTGGTTTGCATTTCTATTTTTTTGGTTTATCTGATACTTGGTTTTGGTTTTTTTTGTAATCATTTCTAATGGGTAAAAGATGTGGTCAATAAACTGGACACTTTTATTTCATATTTGTGCTAGGATTTGGTTATCTCAATTTTAATGAAGTGATCAAATGAAGTATGTGAATATTGCTAAGATATATTTTGGAGTAATACTGCTTAAAGTTTTCAAACCAATTAATGTTTATGTATTTTTCAAAGCTACGTTGCTGGGGATGGAATTTTTCTTTCGTTCGACGAGTATTTATTAGCTGGAGACGCATATTCTTTTTGGAGAGGCGTTTACACAATATCAACGTTTGTATTGAGGAAAAATGTTGCCGGGCTATGTTATATTACGGTTCGTCAACAATGTTGTAAAATAGACCTATCCGTCTTAGAAACGACCCAAGTCTTACTTCAACGCTTACTCTTCTCCTTTCAAAGTTTTCCAATTGGAAATTAGGAGGCCTAACAAATGCTCATCTCTGCTCTGTTGAATTAGTAAGAGAGAGAAACACAGCTTATTGAAATTCATTTGTTACGCGTACGTCGCGATTATGGAAACAATTACAATGTAATATGCATTCCAAATTTGGTAATTTAAGTATGTACGATCCTTAAAAATTTAAGAAAAATATTAAAGTCTCTTTTAATGATGTTCCTCAAAATTTTTGACTTAATTTAACTTAATTTAAAATTCCTAGTTGCTATCTCCAGGCTTCGTACCCAATCCCGACGCCAAATGATACATATGTATTTACAATCCATTTAAAGTTTGGTTTTAAAAAGGAAGTGCTTTTATATGGTTGAAGTTCAACAATACCCAGGTGAACCCTGTACAGTTATACTAGTTGGTTTTCAATACTGTCCATCAATATTCGTAAAAAAAAATTTAAGAAATGGGTTTGTTTTTCACAATACCTATAAATCTATGAACGAAGATTTTCGTCAATCTTACGATGAATTTCGTGTGAACTTTAAAATTTGGGTATTATTTGGTTTGGCTGGTAGGAATATTTAAATTTCTTAACCATAAAACTTCTACATACTACCAGAGTTTAAAATGTTGTAAGAGAAAGGTCATATGGCTCAACTGAAATTATTAAATTTTGCAACATTTCAATATTTTGGAAGAAAGACCGTAAACTTACAAATCGTCTAGCTCTTCATCTGCTAAGAAATCGTAATTCAACCATTTAAGTAATCGTTCAATTTAATTAATTAAGTTCAACTAAGATCAGGAATATAATTTCAAGGAGGTAAAAACTTTAGCTGTACATGTGTTAAATTTCAAATTAGCTCAACTTCTAGGTCCTGTAAGTTCATTAGCTCCAACATCTCTAAGTCTACGGTAATATGACACTACTAAAATATCCTTCATATTTTGATACCCGGCAACTGAATTTAGAATTTTCTTCAATGCATCCCCTTGTTTTTGTTAAATGTGATGGAGCATAATGTATTTTTGTGTCTTATTGGATCATAAAACCCCTTATTATTGTACAGGAGGAAAATATACAACTCTTCTGATTTTGATTTAAGGACATTTTTTGTTGGATCAACTTCATATCATTTATTTATAGGTTTAGTTTTGATATCACAATTATATTCACCAGAAGATTGTAAAGAATTATTTTCTTATGTTACTTAACTTTGCAGCTTAATGTCATCCATTTGGCATATAATGTGACAAAAATCTGAAGATGGAGATAAAAAAAAATAAAATATTAAATTCGAACTGATGATAAAATAAAATTTTCCAAGAGAACTTAATATTAGAAGATGGTACATAATAATTTTCTTCAAAATAATTCAATATTAATTTTTTTGTTGTTACTTTTCTTTTTATATTAAGTTCTTAAAAAAGAAAACAAATCAAGATATAAAATAAACAAGTGATGAAAAAAATCAAGGGTTTTTAAAAAAGCACATTTTCAAAATTATATAGTGTTTAAAAATGAATTTAATTTTGGAAATATATACACTTGTGACTAAAGTTACTGATTTATAAAAATATGAAATTTTTATAGCCCTTCAATGAGGAAGATTTCCAAATTTTTAGTATGGAAACTCAAGATAATTCTCAAGAATCTAACCCCACCTCCCCTCTTCAAAAATTTTGAGATTTTAGGAATTAAATTGTTAACTAAAATTTGGAGTTTTTCTTAGAATTTTATTATCTAGCCAAAAAAAAGTTAAAACTAAGAGACTCTTTCTTCAATTTTAAAGACCTCTTTAAGCCGACTCCCATAAATTGCTGAGAATCAAACTTCCGCCAAGATTTTAAGTTTATAGCTTGACCCGTTCAGAAGATATGTGGAGCCAAAAATTTGGCAAAAATTGAGTTTTGCATAACAGTTACTTTTAGAGCCGAATCTCTATATATTTAGGCGATATGTTATTAAAAGCTTATGAAACCAGCTGTCTTTTACCGTTTTCAGATTGAAAATATCTTGTTATATCAATTTAAATATAGGTCTTTTTCCGACTTTGGGAGGTTGTACCTCCGTAACGGATGGGACTACAGAAAAAAGTTCTTCCATGAAATTATTTTTTTTTGGCAATACCTACCTGTAGTTAATATACCTGCTCCCTATTTCAAACGCTTTAAAAATTTAGTAAACATACGCACGGACGAACAGAGTGAAACTGTATAGGCACATTCTTACGAATTTTTTTGAAAATATGCTAAAACACAGAAAGTTTATAATAATTTGAAATGGGAGTGGAAAAAATAAACTGAAACATGGTTTTCCATTCTTAATATTTTAATTCAGGATTTAGAAAATCATTCGTATAAAGTAGATTCTATAAATTCTATACTTTTATATTTGTAATATATTTGTATCTGTAGATACACTACTTTTATATGTTCAGATATTTGTAAATTTATAATAAATTGAAAATAAAAAATTTACAATACTTATGATAAAATTGTTGAATTATGAATTAATAACAAAGGTTGTACCACAATTTTTAAATTTTATATTATTGAAGTAAAAATATATTTTTGTGGTGGCCCATTCTGTCCAGAGACTATAGTTATGCAATTGTTGAAAAAATTATAGAATTTCGATAAATGTCAGCAAAAAATAAATAATTTTTTTTCTAATGAATTTTAATAAATTGAATTGGTTAGTTGAATGAACTTTATTCGTTTAGTTTCTTATTGTTTTGCAGGACTACCATTCGTTGATCCAGCATTTCATTTTGAACATGGCAATGTTATATTTATACCGTTTTTCATTTCCTTTACTTGCAATTTTCCATATCATCAAAATTAAACTTTGGAAAACTATGAAGGATCAATCATGTTTTCTAATATTTTGCTTTAAAAAGGAGGTTTAATGGTTCTGAGGTTTGAGCATTCGCATAATGAGATCTAAACAGTGTATTTCGGGTTGTTTATTTTATTCCTATTACTCCACTTAGTTTATTTCATTCCAAGACAACTTACATCTACCTTATCCGTTCAGCACTGTTTTCTTTGCTATTTTGTTCTGGAATTCTCTCTTGCTATGAACCTAGCTTGAGGCTTTCAGGTTAGTTCCAATCTTGTTATACAATCTTAGTTTTTTCTAATGTGTGATCAAACAGTTTCTATTTCCATCTGGTATTTTGCTTTACCATATGTTTTTCATTTGTTCACTCTTATAAGTTTGTATTACTTATTCTGTTTAACCAGATGTTTGTTGAAAAAAAGTTATACTTTACAGTTAATGCAATTAGTAAATAGCGATGATTTGTAAATAATAAATTAATCTGAATTCTACCAATGAATTACAATAAGTTAGTTTGTATTGATATTTGGAGCTCCAATATGGAGCGAAGTGTTCTGCAGTTTTATCTATTCTATTTAAAACTAATTAAAAATTCTATATTTTAGGACATATCTTTGCTTGGTTTTCGGAGGCAAGTGGCCGTTGCAACCACTCCAATTTTTCTCAAAATGTAAAGACACTAGGGGTGCAGGGTGAAAACTCTATGAATTAAAAACAAAACAAAATTATTTATTTATTTATTTATAATTAGTACCAGACAATAGTAAATACTTCCTGAAATTATTATAGTGGAATGGATCTTTAATAGTTAAATTGGGGGCCTCGATGGGTTAGTTGGTAAGCATTTGGCGTACTAACCGAGGAGGTGCGGGTTCGATTCCCGTACGGTTCATTAATTTTTTTTAATAAAAAAAATTATTAAACGAGGAAGAGTGTAGTAGAGTAGACTGTGTCAACTCTGGGATACCCGTATGACCGTAATATAAACATTGTATCACCCGGTTAATTACTTTTGGCAAAATTACAGACATACCAGCTTTATTAGGTGTATTGAAATGCTCATATAAAAGAAGGAGTTGTATGGCAGCTATTCGAACCCTCTGCAGTAGACTAACCAAATTTTGCAGTATTTTTGGCCATTCACTAAACTATTTTTGGCAAAATTTCAGACACCCAGCTTCCATAGGTATAGAGCAAGGCTCATATAAAATAAGAAGTTGTATGACAGCCACTCGAAGCCACTGCAGTAGACTAACCAAATTTTGTAGTAACTTTGGCCATTACTTTAAACTATTTTTGGCAAAATTTCAGACACGCAGCTGTAACGGTTACAGAGTAATGCTCATATAAAAAAAGAAGTTGTATGGCAGCTACCCGAACCCATAGACCAAAATGGCTGGATTTAAATAGCGATGACGGCTAATGCAAAAAAACGAATTTGCGAAAATTTCAAGACCCTAGCCAGGGCCGGCGCTTCCATATGCACAGATGGCACAGTAAAACCGGGCGCCAGAATTTTAGGGGCGCCAAATTTATTGTAAAAATTATGTACCTACCGACCTAAAATAATTTTTTTTTTTTTTTGAAAATAATTAATAAATTTACATACCAAAATTTAAAAATTAAAATTATTCCTTTGAATTAATTCTTTCAAATTCTGTTCAAATTAATTCTTCTTAACTCAAATCAGATATATTTTATTTTATCATTCATTTTATAGGTACCTACTGTTTAAGTTCTTCTTGCTTTGATTCTACTTAGTTAAAATAACAATTTAAAAATATGCTCCATACACATAAACAAAATCATATAAAGCAAAATAAAAATGTTTTTCGGTTTTTCCTATACATTTTTTTATTTAAGGTTCAATCATTTTTTATTGTTCCTTAAATTATTTATCTATTATAAAATAAAGAAATAGAAGAGACCATAAGAAAATAAATTCAATTCTCTTTTTTAGTCTTCTTTCAATAAAATCAAATAGTTTAAATATACCTTATGCACAGTTTAAAAAAGTGCTCCATATACATAAGCAAAATCATATAAAACAAAAAAATGTTTTTCGGTTTTGTACTGCATTTTTTTTATTTAAGGTTCAATTATTTTTGACTGTTCCTTAAATTATTTATATATTAAAGAAAAAAGAAATAGAAGAGACAATAAGAAAGTAAATTAAATTCTCTTTATTAGTCTTCTTTCAATACAATCAAATAGTTTAAATAGCTTTTGTTCTGCCTTCTACCTTCTGCACAATTTAAAAAAGTGCTCCTTATACACAAGCAAAATTATATAAA
Organism: Dolichopus griseipennis; assembly: GCA_963082915.1. NCBI lineage: Eukaryota > Metazoa > Arthropoda > Insecta > Diptera > Dolichopodidae > Dolichopus > Dolichopus griseipennis. Next base: position 312,245,787 of record OY720441.1, on the reverse strand, counting down.
ACAAAAAAAATGTTTTTCGGTACAAAACCACATTTTTTTATTTAATGTTCAATTATTTTTGACTGTTCCTTAAACTATTCACCTAGGTATATAGAAAATAGAAATAGAAGAGCCAAAGAGAATAAGAAATAAAAAACGTTCTCTTAAATTTTTCTTTTACATTGATTTGCATTTGATTTATATATTATAAATACTTAATAATTTTTTCTCTTATAAAATTATTTCTAGTATGTAGTAGAGAAATAAAGAGTTAATAAAATAACATATATTTATATATTATTTTATTAACTCTTTATTTCTCATCGTATTGAATAAAAAATTGTAAAGTAGTATTGTATTGTAATGTTGTATAATGTAAAATAATGAAATTTTGAATATGTGCACTTGTTTTTTCTCAATTTTTAAAGCAGTTTTTGCAATGGTCGTCAATAAAATATATATCTATGTATATTACATGCATAAAGTAAATGTACTTCTACCTATTTATATTTTGGACAATCCAATTTTGTTTTAGAAAATAAAATTTATGACCATGGCCATGAAGTATGAGATTTATGTATAGTGTGGTTGAAATTATGAATTATACGAAAAATACAAACTTTATAATAATTATGTTTGTCTATAAAAATAAAAACAATCTTAAAGATTCTACAAGAGTAGAATAGGTTTATTTTAAAAGAAATAAATGAAAAAAATTTTTTATGGACCAATTAATTATTAATTAAATCTTTTTGTTTTACTGATTTTCAAAACCATTTAATTTTAATATTAATTTTAATCTTGATTTTTATATACAGTAAAAAACGGTTAAGTACATAACGTTTACGTGCAAAACACTTAATTAATTATAAAGTTTGTCTGTCGGTATATTGTATATATATTGAACCATACAAACCTCACAGTCATAATAATCATAAATTTTACTTTTAAAGACAATAGTGGATTATCCAAAATATAAATACTTTTATTTGATGAATGTTTGTTATTTATTTGCATGCTCTATAAAAAAAATGCATCGATAATCCTACCTCATGGGTGATGTGGAAATGGATTTTTTAGGGCGGCGTTTTAGAAAAGTGCACCGGGTGACAAAATGCTTAGCGCCGGCACTGACCCTAGCTCCTTTAGTTTTTGAGTTATCGTGGTGACGGACGAACAGACGGACGGACGGACAGACGGACGGACGGACGGACATACATAGCTAAATCGATTAATTTACTTTTCGATTCTGATCCTAACCATACACTTGAGTCTACATCTACCCCTCCTTCCCTGCGTCACAAACGTAATGTCAAATTTATTATACCCTTTGACCTATAGCCATAAGGGTATAATGACCTATAGTCATACGGGTATAAAAATAATTTTTTTTACAAATCCCCATAGTGACCAAATATAATTTAATTTAATTTAAAATGACCGATATGGTTTAAATTTTCAATAACTTTTTTATTTAATGGTTAATCATTATTATTTTTTTTATACAGGGAATATTTTTAGCGTAAGTAGATAAATTATATCCCGTAAGTGGTGACCATTTTCGGCTTCGCACATTCGTGCTCTTTCCAGTACATTTACGTGCTCTTTTCAGTAAAAAGTTATTAAACATTTAAAACATTACGGTCGTTTTGCGCCACCCTGTATAAACAAAATAAATAATATTACTTATAAATTGATAGAAAATATTAAAAATGGGTGCACAACGGGCCGTGAGACCTACATTTTAGTATGGCACATGCTATCCCCCATATCAAAACAACAATAGTTAAGTGGCCCTCTGAAAAGGAATTTCAAAGTTGACTTTAATTTACTTAGTACCATTGTTAAATTAATAGGTTTTATGGCATTATTACACTTATTTACAATCATTATTACAAAGTTTATTGGAATATTACAACATATTGAACATGTTATACAATATTGTGCTGTTTTGCGTAGTATTTGGTTGTTAGCTTGTTAGCTTAACCGTTAAAAAATTTGTAAGATCAAAAAAATTTATTCCCAAAACTAGGTTAATTTATTTCAAATTAATCATTTTGATTACTTAATTTTGTATTTAAGTTCATTTAATTATAATTCGTCAATCTAACTATTTGAATTAAATTATTTAATTTGAACATATTTGAAATCATTAATAATAATATGAAAAAATAAAACATGAAAAGTTTTGATAAATTTTTGTAATTAAACACCAATTTCACCACAGTTTTATGGTGCATTAATTTCCTTTTCCTTTTTCTAAACATTTATTTAGACTGATTTATTCCATTTTATTAAAAACAAAGACGATTTTTTACTTCATTATTTCACATATTTTTTGACTTTGCAATTACTAAATATTATTACTGAAATAACTATATATATAAATGTATTCTTGTTACTATTACAATTATATTTTATTGTTATATTCAAATCAGTTCTTATTTCCTATAATTTACTGTATACAGGGTTCAAATAGTTATTTTACATTTAAACAGACTAATGAATATATAGATTCATTATAAATTATGAAGTTCATTAGATAGAAAATACATATACCTACATAAATAACTATTTATATTCATTTCATTCTGTATATGCGATCCAATTTCATTATTTATTACAAATTTTCTTTTCTGTTTTATTTTTGGCTAAAATTTCAACACTTATTTTTTGTAATAATATATATATATAGTAGTATATAAATATGTATAATAATAGAAATAGGTAAAACCAATATATAAAATATTTCATCTATTGGCAGTAGAGTCAAGGTGTACAGTAAAGAAGAGGACAAAGTCTATTATAATATATTACATATAGTCAATGTTATATTGAATGAATTGTTAAATTAATAAAACAATAAAAGTACCGCTATCACAATTACAGTGTGATTAGTTTTGGCTGATATTACAATTAGTATTGTGATTTAGTATTGTGATTACTTAGAACAAAATAATAATAACGAGTGTGTTGCGATAAGTGAAAAGAGAATCGATACGAGCATAGCGTAGAAAATTTATACTGTTTATCAACGATCAAAGCGATGCTCCAATATTAACACCTCTATTTAAATCATGTACATAGTTTTCTTCACTATGCTCTTACCAACACTGTTATCACTAATCGCAGCTCCAACATAAATGCACCCTTAAAAGCAAGATTTCAAACTGTATTTAAAGAATTATATTGGCCTTTTCCGTAATATAAATAAATATTATGTATTTAAATACTCGTAAATGCAATTTCATATCTATTATAATAAAACGCTAAGTATTGCTGCCAATTCGATTGTCCTAATTTAATGATCAAAAGCAACACTTAGCAAACAATATATAAGTGACCAATTGGATATGTGTTTTAAGCGGGCGTTTACTAATTATATTAGTTTTTAGGTTGTATTTCATATGGTAAGGTTGAATTCAAATCCAGGGCAATATTTTTTTTTATATGTAATTAAATTCGATTTTAAAAGAGAAATATGTATTCTCATATGCCAATATGAAATCATGAAATCTATTTCATAAAAGTATTAAAATTCAATGTAAAATTTTAACAGAGAAAAATTTGGTTTTTACACACTTGCACTTGTCGTATGATAAGCTATCTCCCTAGCTATGAATATTCTGGAAAAGATCAATTCTTGCATAATAAATTTTTTTATTCAGTCTGGTAGCCCTTCTTAGTTAAATGAGTTTTTGGATCTTCTTTGTGGATTATTTTTTTTTAACAAAAGTCATTATGGATTTTGTTTTTTGTGAATTTTGTCACCAACCCGTTTTGTGAAGATTGTAATGAATGACCGTCATGGTATAGAAAATTAAAATAATCTAAATATTATAAGGTGAAAGGAATCTTTGCGTAAATGAATAAAATTCCATGAACTGTGCTACGAATTTGTATAATTGTAAATTTAAAAAGGCACGATTCTTTAATTAGTATAGAAACTTTTGTATTCGCAATTCAACTCGGCATATAAAACAATAAAATAAAGTAAAAAAAATATAATTATTTGGTCTATGCTTTTATATTATCAAAATAAAGTATTTTAGTTTTTAAAGTTACAAATTTTTAAAGAAACTATCCAAATAAATTAATTTTATTTGTAATTTTTATTATTTCTGTTAAATTTAAAAATAAAAACAAAAAAAATTATCTTTTTTATCTTTTAAGGAGGATCTAACTCAGATCAATTTACACCCTAAGCCACTTCGCTAACCACTGAACCATACAATTCTTATAAATTTATGGTCAGATTTCTAAAATGAATATATCACAAACTTTCAGAATGAAAAATAAACCCCTAGAGACAGGCAAGTTCATATAAAAGTATATAATATGATTAAATGATAATGGCAACTTTATGCTTTGGAAGAATAATCTGTCAAATTTCTATTAATTTTCATTAAAATTTTTACATTATTTTAATCATAAGTTTTACCCAATGTTTTTCGAAACAACACTTAACAAAAAACTATTTTAATTTAAAAATTAATATTTCTGGAATAACGGCTGTTCGAAAGAGCAAATTAAGTATTTAAAATGTAAATATTCTTTCCTGTCAAGAATTTTGACGGAACTTTTAAAAACATTTTTAACTAGTATATGATTGAAGCCGTTGTCATCATCAATTCATTTCATTTGCTTATTTTCAATTTCAATCACTTAGTTTAACTTGTTTTAAATCCAATCATGATGGGTATAAATATATTAGAATCAGAAGAAGAAAAACGTTAAAGCAGAAATTTAAAGGTATAAACAAATAATTATTTTGATTTTAAGAACGAAAAACTCCTTAGTATTAATTACAACCTCTTACAGTAAATCTACCTAAAAATCTATATTTTTATACCAAATAAAAAATAAGAAATTTTTCAAATTTTATGAAAGTTCGAAAGATGCATATAAAATACTTAACTAAATTCAAAAAATTTATCGAAAATTATTTTTTAATAATAATTCATCCCTTCAAACACAAATAATAATTCATTTTTACCACCCCTAGTAAATTTTTTTTTCGAAAGCATTTTTAACTGTCACTTTAAAATAAAATATTCTGACAAGTGACAGACAGATTAACAATAGTTTTGATAAGATTTAATTAATTATACTCTGAATACGAAGTACAAAAAACTGAAGAAAATTAAAAGAGTACATAAAACAATAAAAAGCAAAACAAAAAAAAAAAACAAAAAAAATTAAAATCCCAACCAGGTACGCCTAATGATGCTTTTCTTCCATTGATATCGGATTTGAAATGGTCTTTTATTGTCATTAGAGCTTATTTGATCGTATATTACAGGAAATAATGAAGTTAAAAATAACTATATATATATATATATTTATTTATATACCTTTATTATATACTATTAAAATACATATATATATATATATATTTTCAACATAGACACATTAATTTAAACACATTCAATATCTGGAAGGCATTTTTCAGATAAATTATAATATTCTAAGGTACTATAAATACATTTTTATAGCTATATTTCTACATATAATGCATGTATTTATAGATAGGTAATATAATATGTTTATAAAATATATACATGTTATGTATTGAAACTATATTATGATTATGTGATAACGTATAATATGGTTTATTTTTCGTATCTTCAATAAGAATACCTTCACGAACACATATACCATTACATATTAATACTATGGCTAAAAGTAATCATAAAAGTAATAATAATAAAAAAAACAAAATATAAAGGACATTGATGAAAAGGATATTCAATATATACTTCATTTAATATACAAAAAAAAAATGGCAGAGGATGACATTATGCAACAGGTGAGAAATCACTATATATAAATGATAGTGACATCTAAAGTTCATTTTAGTTAAACATTTTTTATATTGTCTAGAATTTTGTCTGGTTCTATGATTAAAATGATAGTGATGATGATGATGGTGTTGGTTGATAAAAAGTAAAAGGTAAAATAATTTTATATTATCTTGTATAACTCAAAGGTAAAGTATACCTATATTTGTTAATATATTTTAGTAAATTGATACAAAAAGGCTAAGAAGATTTTATTAAAAATTATTTACTTGTAAACAACAAAATCAGGTAAAGTAATAATAAAAAACAAAAAAAACAAGTGATGAAAAAAAACCAAGGGTTTTTAAAAAAGCACATTTTCAAAATTATATTGTATTACATACTGAGTTTAACTTTTGAAATATTTACTTGGAAATAGTTACTACTGACTTATAAAATTTACTGCTAGGAATTAAATTGTGAATTACACAAAAATTTGGAATTTTATTTAGAATTTTATTATCTAAGCAAAAATGGGTAAAACTAAGAAACACTTTCTTCAATTTAAGGAACCCCTTTTAAATTTAAGAAAAACCTTTAACATATGTTAAAATATAATGTTGGACCTTTAAATTTTGTATATCACTAAAAAAAAATTTGGACAGGTATTCAAGTTACAGGTGCTTAAAAATAGCATAATTTCAATTTTCAGGCCCTTATAGCTCCTAAACAGGGGGCTTGACAAAAAAATTTTGTTAACAGACTCCTACTAATTTCTGAGTATCTAACTCCTCCCAAAATTTCAAAACCCTAGCTTGAACCGTTCAGAAGATATGTGTGACCAAAAATTTTGCGAAAATCGAGTTTTGCGTAATGTTAAATTTTAGTACCGTATGGCAACCCTAAACATTTGCCTTGTAAAAATTTATAAAGTTTATGAAACCAGCTATCATTTGCCGTTTTCTGATTGAAAATATATGTAACAGAACTCTTGTTATAACAATTTAAATATAGGGCTTTTTCCAACTTTGGGGGGCTGTAGCCCCGTAACAGGTGGGGCTACAGAAAAAAATTCTTCTACGAAATTATTTTTTTTGCAAAAACTACCCATGGTTAAAATTTCTGTTCTCTATTTCAAACGGTGTAACAGTTTTTGTAAACATACAGACGGACGGACGGACAGAGTGAAGCTATATAGGCACATTTTTACAAAATTTTTTGAAAATGTGCTAAAAATGTGAGGAAATGAGTAAGTGAAAAAGAGAGAGAATGATATAGACATTGAATCATAGAATAAAAACAAGGATTTATTTTGTTGCTTTACTTTACTATTATGTAAGTAATGTTCATTATATTTACAAGTAAACTGACCAAAATATAATTTTGCTTTGTTGTTGTTTTTATTTTATTGTTTTTAGTACCTATACTATTTATTGATTTACATATCAAATACATTTAAAACTGAAAGGAAACAGGGTGTTATAGTTTATTACAGATTGCGTCATCTTTTATTATTTTAATTATATATTTAAGAAAACCTTATGAAGGTGTCAAATACAATCGATTGTAATCATCATAATTCATAACCTTACTTTTCATTACTAAAAATTTTTTAAGAATTTTTTATGGTAACTTAAAAGTAATTTCCGGTTTTTAAATCTAATTCGATATATGACAGAAACCTATTTGAAACTAATGTCAATCTGTCACTTTGAGTCGTACGTTGCTCAAAATAAGAAAAAAATTATTTTTATAAGTACAACGTTACTTAAACTAAGTGTCATAAACTATAGAGTGTACCATAAATATACATACAAGACTTTTGGAACGTTACGTATATGTACTTGAAAATAAAAAAATTCTAAACCACCCTGTTCATATATAGTATTCTTTTATTTATTAAATAAAATTTATTTTGAATTTAAATTTTGTCACGTATAATACTATTTAGAATAAAGGTGATTTAGATCAAAACTATAATTACTAATTAGGATTGAATTACATAAAATATTTATATATTGTATGATACTTAAAAAGTACATAATTAAAAGTCTATAAATATAAATATATATATTTATACATACCTACTAGAGAACTTTATATAGAATAAATATATTATAAAATATTAGTATAAGAGGTTTTATATGTATCATTTAAATGATTATTTTTAAAAAAAAAATTTAAATATTAATATTATATAACAGTATATATATATTTTTATATATTATAATATATATATTTAGATATTACATACTAATATAAATTATGTAACAAATTATTTATAATAATATTAAATTATTCAATCTGATAACATTATAACAAAATAATTTCAATTTAATACTATTACAACACATATGTTATATTATATTATATTATATAACATTATATAACTGATTAGTGATTATATATTATAAATATTGTACAAAATGTATATAATGATATTATGTTGAATATTAATAATATTTAATAATAAATAAAACTAAAAATTTATGATGTATTTTCAATAAATATAAATTTTATATATATAAAAATAAATATTTAAATAAAATTATATTATATTTTATTTTATTGTGTGTATTTATATAAAAAGATTATCGGTTCATTGATTAGTTAAATCGAATTATACACTGGCTAATTTACTAAATATTATGTAAAAAGATAAATATAACTAATAAAATGTGATTAGAATTTTAATTTAATTGTATATATTTTTTTTGTTCTATTTTAAATTATTTAAACAATAAATAGACAATAATCTTATTACAATTTTATTAAAAATTTATTTAAAGTAAAGTGTCATTCAAATATTTGCTGTAATTTGTGCAGATTTATTTTAGCATACTGTTGAGAAAATTTTATTTCTTTACTTTAATTTTTAAAGACTTTAAAAACCAACCAACGTATAAAATAGAGAATTTTTTTTTCCTTTTCCACTCCTTTAAGAAGGAGTATACAAAAATTTTAATTTTGTGCACCGTCTATTATCCTATATAAGAGTTATATATACATTTATATTAAATCTTGTCTAATATTACGATATAATTATACAATTTTACGATATTTTTATACTCGTATGACTATTAGTCAAAAGGGTTTACTAAATTTTCTATTACGTTTGTGACACAGAGAAGGTGAAGGAGGGGCCTAGATATAAACTGAAATGTACAGTTTGGATCAGAATCGAAAAATAAATCGGTTTAGCTATATATATCCGTTCGTGCGCACGATAACTCAAAAAATAAAGGAGCTAGGATTTTGAAATTTCACATATTCGTTTTTATGCAATAGCTTTCAAAGCTATTTAAATCCAGCCATTTTGGTCCATGGGTTCGAGTACTTGCCATACACTCTTATATGCGCATTACTCTACCCCTAATGAAGCTGGGTGTCTGAAATTTTGCCAAAAATAGTTTAGTTGTATTGCCAAAGTTAGTGCAAAATTTGGTTGGTCTACTGCAGAGGGCTCTAGTAGCTGCCATACAACTTCTTCTCTTATATAAGCATTACTCTACCCTTAATAAAGCTGGGTGTCTGAAATTTTGCCAAAAGTAATTATTGTTTATAATAATGATATAATGTTTATATAACGGTCATACGGGTATCCCAGAGTTGACATGGTCTACTCTACTACACTCTTCCTCGTTTTTATTAGATTTGATCCAACCGGTGGTGGAACCAGGGACTTACCACATGAATGGCGACGTCTTCCCCACTAATCTATTGGTCAGATTTTTTTTCATAATCTTTAGTTTAAATTTTCAAAGAATTTTCTGCACATTTGACAATTTTAACTTAGATCTAACCTTCTAGACTCTCTCAAACTTAGATCAGTAATTCTAGTTCATTCTTTATAGGCAAAGCAATTACAACCAAGACAATTCTCTATTCTGGGATCGATGTTATTATTTATTAACATATAAACGTCCGAAAACGATGATGAATTAAGTGAAGTCTAAGATAATTAGTTAATAATTTAAGTTTTTGAAAAATTTTAAAATTTTCATTAAGATAACAGTTATTCATATCAAAAAGATTAAAACCAATAGACTTAAATACCATCTAATAAATGCTATTAAAAACTGGCTTTTTGCATATTAGACGATACATCCGCGAACCCAGTAATATTCTATAATAATGGATTAACTTTTTCGCAATTAAATATTTTATTAGTTCACATTGAAAATATTCAATTGTTCAATGTTGAACTCTTATAACTTTGTTTTGAATTAAAAAAATTAAATAATTTTGCATACTGTTTTCCTTTTTCTTTGATTTTCGCAGATTTTTTCTTTAAGTTCTTGAAAACTGTGCTAATCTTCTTAAAATATTTATTTTTATATAAAATAAAAAAAATAAAAAAATTAAAACTAAAAAGCCATAAAGTTTATGATTTAAATACGTATTTTTAATAAATCTTTAAAATGTCCGGGTTCTAACAAATTTTACTATTAAACCCAAAATAGATTAAAAAAATTTTCAAGTACAAATTTAATAACTAAAAAAAAATGAATGGTGGCCGTGATCACCTTTATTTACAAAAATGTATTTATTGATGCATTAACATCTTTATAATAAAAAATTAACCGAATATATAATGAACCGGATCTTAAAACCGCAAAATATCTTAAATGAATCATTTCAAATTTAATATCACGCATTTTGAATTTTATTTTTAGATTTTTTTTTTAAGGGAAAAAGGAATTAAAAGTTTTTTTTTTTTTAAAGTGATACCCAGAAGTAAAGAACACACGGTTTTTTAGTTTAACTAAAATCAAATTTGTCATGATAAGGTGTCATAATTTTTGACATTGAATAATTTGAATGAAAACTACAAAATAAAACAGAAAAAAAATATGATTTGTTTTATTAAAGTACACCATGTTGGGAGTACCATTTACAAAATGAATACAATACAAAAATAAAAACAAAAGATTTAAGCTATCAACAAAATAATTATTCACCTTTGATTTATGAAAATATTTAGTTATAGATACTATAAATATGAAATTTTTTTTTTATTAAATGTATATAAAACAAATTACAATTTAATAGAAATTGAATTGAATAGGTTCTACTGACTGTTTTTAAAATAACTAAATAATGAAGTTTGATTTAGAGTCATGTAAAAAATTAAAACTAGACACAAAAATATTTTGAAGACAATTAAAAACACTCTACTTCAAATAAGAAAGAGTGTAGTAGAATAGGCTGTGTCAACTCTGGGATACCTGTATGACCATAATATAGACATTTTATCATCCGGTTAATTACTTTTGGCAAAATGTTAAATACACAACTTATGAAAAGTTGGCTATAAAACAAAAGAAAATATAAGTTGAAAGGCAGCTCTGCGAACTTTTTCCACTACACCGACTATATTTTATTGAGACGTTGGTCATTAAAATTAACTACTATTGACAAAATTTCAGGTTTCTAGTTTTATAATATATATTATATTAAATGTTCATGTGAAATATGAAGTTGTATGGCAACTACTCGAACCCACTGCACTACCTCAACTAAATTTTGCACAAGCTTTGGCAATAAAACTAAACTATTTTTGGCAAAATTTCAGACAACCAGCTTCGTTAGGTGTAGAATAATGCTCATATAAAAGAAGGAGTTGTATGGCAACTACTAGAACCCACTGCACTATCTCAACTAAATTTTGCACAAGCTTTGGCAATAAAACTAAACTATTTTTGGCAAAATTTCAGACAACCAGCTTCATTAGGTATAGAGTAATGCTCATATAAAAGAAGGGGTGTATGGCAGGTACTCGGATAAAGTGGCAGTATTTCAATATCGATGACGGTTATTGTATAAAAACGAATTTGTGAAAATTTGAAAATCCTAGCTTCTTTATTTTTTGAGTTATCGTGGGGACGGATATACATAGGTTGATCGATTTACTTTTTGATTCTGATCCAATCCAAACCTGTGAGTCTATATCTACCCCCACCTTCTCTGCGTCATAAACGTAATTCCAAATTTAGTATATCCCTTTGACTTATAGTAATACAGGTATAAAAAGATGTAACGCAATAAGAACAATGGAGTTAACTGCTATGCACACTTTTATATTATGCCCTACATTTTAATGATCCAAATGTTTAATCCGAAGACAATATACATAATTCATTAGATTGAATTTCTAAATATTAAAACTTCTTTGTAGAAGAATATGTTATATCATTAAAAATGGGTCAATGGTGGCTAACTGACTAATAATACTAGTTTTGATTTGTGACGGTAAGAAAAAATGGTCTTACCCTCCAAAAGAAATTATACAACATTTATGTCTACAATGTGTCCGAAATCCAGAGGCCACCAAGAGAAATGTTGCCATATTAAAATGTTACATATTGTTATATAAAACACGATGCCAGGCAACAGGAAATATGAGAAAAGTAGCATTGAAGCTGAACAATAGAGAATTTTAAAAATTAAATTAAATTAGTACGTTAATAATTACAGTTATTTGAAAAAAAAAACAATATAAAATAAGAAGAATAAAATATTTTTCACATTAAAATCTTTGTTACTCTTCAACTTTCAGAGATAATATTAAGCTTTGATATGATTATGGAAGACCATAACCTCAGCTAATTACCGACTTTATTTTTTTAAAAGTTAACGAAATTAATTTGAAGACCGTCATCTCAGAAACCTTTAGAAATAGTCAACCCCTCCAGAACAAGTTTTTGTTCGATATGAATTTCTCTATCATATCGCTTTTCGGGTCCTCTGATTTGCGGCTGCCATGTATTCAGTGCTTGATATTTTGGAAAGGAAATTTAAATAAAATGTTAATAAATTGACACATTTTCTTAAAAATGTGCCTAATTTCCTAGAGTACACATATTTAATTAAGTTTGTATGGTTAGACATTTAATTAAGTTTGATTGTATCAATTAGTGGGCTTGTATCAGAAAAATTCAGGCTTTGATATCTGTGACCAGCTCAAATTAATATTTGTTCATTTTACTGAAATCAAAAGTATTTAAAATCTTTGCTCAAAACTAGCATTCAATCATAGTGGGTTTTTTATAGTTTCATAAAAATTTAATACTTTTATGTTAATATTTTCTTTAATTTTTATTGGCCACAGTAAAGCTATAAAAGCTTATTTGTTAGGGTTTATTCATCTTTTGTTTAATTAGAAATAAAAAAACGTTTAACAAAAATACCTAAGTATAAAATAATATATTGTTAAAGTATTTCAATTTCTTAAGTTTTAATTATAAAAAAAAAAAAAACACTTAGAAATGGTTATTACTTATTTCTTTTGTGTTAATAAATTTATGAAACAAATAATTAAATAATAATTTTCTAAATGTATTGATAAAGAACTATTGTTACTCTATTGAATTTACATTTTATTTAAAAGAAGACTCTTATATTTAAAGTATCCATCAATGGATGAGTTATCAAATTGATTTTAAATAACTTTTTATTTAATGAAACTTAATGTCAAAACAATAAAATATAATTAATTACTTGTATTGATGACCACCTAAGAGATTTTAACATTAAAATATATAGGTATACTTATAATATTTTAACACCATATGGAATTAAGTTTTAACCTATAAACTAAAAAAATTTTTGAAACTCATTTTGCCCTTGAACTTGGTAATATTTTAACATATTTTAACTTTTGCTTTTTTTTTAAAACATTTAAAAGTTCATAAATTATGTTAAATAAGACTTTGCAAAAAAAAATTTATTTAATTACATGATGTGTAGTTATTCCTTTGTAGTACCTTAGTTGATTTTAATTTAATTTTTAGGGATTTTGTGAATATTCGTCAGTTATCTTATTTTAATCTAAAAATTATTAATTTAAACATGCTTATATGGTATGATGACTCATTTCTAGTTTTATTAAATGAAACTTCAAAGTTGTCATAAAAAATTCATAATGCTGTCAGTTGTGTCAAGTATATAAATAATTTGAATAGTTTAATTTTCTCCATATAAAAGTACTGTTACCACTCAAGCGAAAACTGTCAATTCTATTTTATTACAATAACAACCAAAAAACTTTTACTTTCGGGGACTTGCACATTTGTATTAATATTTGTTTACTTTCCTGGGCCTAATTGTATCAAAAACTTATCACTAATGAAAAAATTAAATTATCAAAATTTTTGTTGCACCAACACCGTATTTGACAGCAAACATGTGAATTTTGATTAGTAAACAAGTGATGATAAAAAACCAAGGGTTTTTAAAAAAGCACATTTTCAAAATAATATAGTTTCATACTAAGTATTTTAACGGAATATAATGTTTAATCTTCAATATTAATGTTTAAGGAAATATATACGTTGGTGACTAAGTTACTGCTTACTTATAAAAACAGTAAATTTTTTATTTTAAAGTTCTAATAGCCCTTCAATGGGGAAGGTTACCAAATTTCTCAAGGACCTAACTTCATCTAACCCCTCTCCATTTTTGTAGTTTCTAGGAATTAAACCAAAATTTGGAATTTTACTTAGAATTTTATTATCTAAGCAAAAATGGGTAAAACTGAGAAACACTTTCTTCAAATTAAGGAACCGCTTTTTAATTTAAGAAAAACCTTTAACATATGTTAAAATATAATGTTGGACCTTCAAATTTTGTATGTTAATAAAAAAAAACATTGGACAGGTATTCAAGTTACAGCTAAATTTCTATTTTCGAGCCCTAATAGCTTCTAAACAGGGGCTTGACAAAAAAATTTTGTTAACCGACTCCTAATAACTTTTGAGGATCTAACTTCTCCCAAAATTTGAAGACCCTATCTTAAACTGTTTAAGAGATATGTGGGACCAAAAATTTTGCAAAAATTTTATATAATGCTAAATTTTAGTACCGTATGGCAACCCTATAAATTTGATCGACATATTTTTGTTAAGTCTATAAAAGCAGATCTCTTATACCGTTTCGAATGAAAATAAACGTAACAGAACTCATGTTATATCATTTTAAATATAGGGCTTTTTTGGAATTTGCAGGGGCTGTAGCTTCGTAACCCTTCAAAATTAAGAAAAACCTTTGACACATGTTGAAATATAATTATAGAGCTTTGAATTTTGTATATCACTAAAAAAAATTTGGACAGGTATTTAAGTTACAGGTGTTTAAAAATAGCAAAATTTCAATTTTCGAGCCCGTATAGCTCCTAAATAGGGGGCTTGACAAAAAAATTTTGTTAACCGACTCCTACTAATTTCTGAGTAACTAACTTCGGCCCTAGCTTGAACCGTTCAGAAGATATGTGTGGTCAAAAATTTTGCAAAAATTGAGTTTTGTGTAATGTTAAATTTTAGTACCGTATGGTAATCCTAAATATTTGCCTTCTAAAATTTTACAAAGTTTATGAAACCAGCTATCGTTTCCCGTTTTCAGATTGAAAATATATCTAACAGAACTCTTGTTATAACCATTTAAATATAGGGCTTTTTCCAACTTTGGGGGGCTGTAGCCCCATAACTGTTGGGGCTACAGAAAAAAATTTTTCTACGAAATTATTTTTTTTTGCAAAAACTACCCATGATTAAAATTTCTTAACTCTATTTCAAACGGTGTAAAAGTTTTTGTAAACATACGGACGGACGGACGGACGGACGGACAGAGTGAAGCTATATAGGCACATTTTTACAAAATTTTTTGAAAATGTGCTAAAAACATTCACTTATCAAAAAAGTGATTATTTCATTAGTGATTAGTGTTGGTGCTATAGGGCCCTGATATTTAAAATGAAAAAAAGGAATAAAGTTTCTATTGGGGCTCGATTATATAGCGCCAGAAGCAACATGAAACTCTAAGCCTAACCATTGATTAAGAATTATATATAATTCTTAATCAATGGCCTAACTAACATAAAAAGAAATTTAGA
The DNA here is from genome assembly GCA_963082915.1 of Dolichopus griseipennis. Lineage (NCBI taxonomy): Eukaryota > Metazoa > Arthropoda > Insecta > Diptera > Dolichopodidae > Dolichopus > Dolichopus griseipennis. The sequence goes on along the minus strand of OY720441.1, from coordinate 312,230,139 downwards.
AAAATTTTAGTAATTGCATAATTCGTATAAAATCTTTCTGGATAATGGGACCACAATTTATAATAATGGATAGTTCCTCTTTGATAGCATGTTGTTCAAAGAAAATTGAGTAGTGAACTTAATCTAATATGTAAGTAATTATTTATTTGATCAAAGTTGATAATAAATATATTTGATTTCTGGAGTTTAGAAAATATCAAATCATCTTAATGTCAACAGCAACTTAAGACTAGAATTCCTTAAATGTTTCGTCTGGTCAGTTTTATTATATGGTGTAGAGGCCTGGACACTCAAAGTAGCTGTGATAAATAAATTGGAAGCATTTCAGATGTGGACCCTTAGACGTCTGTTAAAGGTATCTTGGACAGATCACATATCCAATATGGAAGTTCAACAGAGGCTGCAGAAAGGAAGATAATTAGTTTTAATACATAGAAAACGAGAAGAATTACTACAGCTTCGAAGGCAGCATTGAAGGAACGCTAGATATAGGAGAAGAGCAACTGTCACGTCTGACAAATAGTAGGGACTGGACTAGTTTGCGCATAAGGGGTACTTAGTTCATATAGATATAAACGTATGCTAGAATGACATATGCTAACAATTTAACCAACTTGACATAAAACTAAGACGCCGATATCCAGCAGTGGGTGGGCATCAGAAGAAGAATATTAAGTAATTATTGTTTTAAATTAACATGCATCTAAGACCCAAATAACATTTGGGTCATTAATGATATTCAATGTTTAACATTCCGATTAAAGCCATATATAAGAAGAAGTAATAATTTAATAGATATAAAACTCTACCTTGCTTCTAAGAGATAAATTTAGTACTTCATGTGCTTTTCAATACTTCCATTTCTTAAAAAAAAATGTTGAACTATAGAAAAAAAATATTATGCCTGTATAGGCGTTAAGTTTATGTTAAGTTGTGACTGTTAAAAATTTTAAAAGTCATGTTAATAAAAACAAAAACAAAAATATTAAATACCTATCACCTATTTTTTATTTACCGGTCGGTGAATATTAAAATTTTAGAAGAAGTGAAAATTTTTTTTTGGTTTTTGGTTTTTATAACAAATTTTATTTTACAACTTTTTAGCCGGTATAATTTATTGAGGCGCTGATTTATCATAAGGCAAAACAACAAATATAAGAAGAACTAAAATAAGTATTAGTGGGTTTTGGGAAGAAACGCGTTTAGCAAGTTACTGTATTTTGTAAAGATTAATTAAAAAAAATATATTTGACGCTGATATGTTAATAATAAAATGTTAGAATAACATTTTTTTTTTATTAATATATTTTATAACTATTGATTGGATTTACAAGTTTATTAATTAATTAAAAGATTTATGATTAAAAGAAAGACTATGAACAGAGTGATTAAAAATAAATTTATTTTAGATATTATTTTTAATTGTGTCTAAGTGATCAAAACATATTTTAAGTTTTGCGAACTTAATTCTTCACGTAGCAGGTGTTGAGTGTAGTATAAAACTTTTAGCTTTTCTATTGTATAAGTATTTGATGAACGGGGTCAACGGGATCGGGGTAAAGAAGCAGCATTTTTTTGTTATGGAGGATCTCGGGTTCAAACCCCGGTCAGATCGTATCTAATTAACAAGTGATGAAAAAAACCAAGGGTTTAATATTAAAACGTTTAATTTAGCAGAACTTATAAAAACAGTAAATTTTATTTTTTTAATTTTTAAGTCCTAATAGTCTCTCTATGTGGAAGGTTGCTTAATTTCTCAAGGTTCTAATCATCACTAATCCCCTTCCCCCAACTTTTTTAGGTTCTAGGAATTAAATTGTGAATTCCACCAAAATTTGGAATTTTACTTAGAATTTTACTATTTAAACAAAAATTATTAAAACTGTGAGACACTTTCTTCAATTTACAGAACCGCTTTTAAATTTAAGTAAATTGTTTAACATGTGTTAAAGTATAATGTTGGACCTTCAAATTTAGTATATTAAGAAAAAAAAATTTTGAACAGGTATTCAAGTTACAGGTGTTTAAAAATAGCAAAATTTCAATTTTCGATCCCTTATTGCTCCTAAATAGGGGACGTGACAAAAAAATTTTGTTAACCGACTCCTACGAATTTCTAAGGATCTAACTGCTCCCAAAATTTCAAAACCCTAGCTGGAACCGTTTAGAAGAAATGTGGGGCCAAAAATTTTGCAACAATTGAGTTTTGCATAATGATAAATTTTAGTACCGTATGGCAACTCTATATATTTAAGCAATGTATTTTGTAAAATCTATAAAAGCAGCTCTCTTTTACCGTTTTCAGATTGAAAATACATTCAACAGAACTGTTGTTATAACAATTTAAATATAGGGCTTTTTGACAGGTATTCAAGTTATAGGTTTTGAAAAGCCAAATTTATAGCAAAATTTAAATTTTCGACCCCTTAGCTCCTAAAGAGGGGCGTAACAAAAAAATTTTCTGAACTGAATCTTACTTATTTCAAAGGATCTAACTTCTCCCAAAATTTCAAGTTTCTAGATTTAGCCGTTCAGAAGTTATGAGGGACCAAAAATTTTGCAAAACTTAGTTTTTGATAACGGTAAATTTTAGTACCGTATGGTAACCCTATACGATTGGTTTTTAAAAATTTGTAAAGCTTATATGAACAGCTGTCTGTTACCGTTTTCAGGTTGTAAATATACCTTATAGAACTTTAATTATAACTGTTTAAGTATAGGGCTTTTTCCGACTTTGTGGGGCTGTAGCTCCGTAACGGAGTGAGCTACAAAAAAAAGTTTTAACATTAAATTATTTTTATTGCAATACCTACCCATTTCTGATATTTTGTAGTCAGCCGTAGGTAAAAAAGGACAGACGGACGGACAGAGTGAAGCTATATAGGCACATTTTTACAAATTTTTTGAAAATGTGCTAAAAACGAGGAAGAGTGTAGTAGAGTAGACTGTGTCAACTCTGGGATACCCGTATGATTGTAGTATATACATTATATCATCCGGTTAATTACTTTTGGCACAATTTCAAATATACAGCTTTATTAAGTGTAGTGGAATACTTATATAAAAGAAGGAGTTGTATGGCAGCTACTCGAACCCTTTGCAGTAGACCAGCCAATTTTTGCAATTACACAAAACTATTTTTGGCAAAATTTCAGACACCCAGCTTCATTAGGTGTAGTGTAATGCTCATAGAAGGTGTGTTGTATGGCAGCTACTCGAAGTCTCTGTAGTAGACCATCCAAATTTTGCAGAAACTTTGGCCATTATACTTTTGGCAAAATTTCAGAAACGCAGCTGCAATAGGTACAATGGCAAATTTATTATACCCTTTGACTATATGGTATAGTTATAAATAACATATTATAAATGATTGAATCAACGCCTAATTTTATTATTGCGAATGCTTAACTCTTCAACGAATCGCGACTAGTACCAAAAATATAGAGCTTCAAAAATTGCAATATTAGTGAATCTCTATATTGTGTTGTATAATATATCTCTAAATCTTGTATATTGATATATATCCAAGTTGTATAGTGGGAAGTTAGCTTAGTAAGTAAATAATTTATTTATTTGTCTTTTGAAGAGACAAATAAAGAAAAGTAATAATTAAGCTATAGAACTTAATTAAGTTTAAGAAATAAGTAAGTTTTGATTAGTATAAACAATAGAGAAATAGGATTTGAATAGGAAAATAGGGAAAAAGATATTTATCTTTTGGAAAAGCTTAACTTCTAAATTAATCATAGCTGTGGTCTTATTATAACTTTGTAATACATGAGTCTTAATAAAGTATAACAGTTTTAATTTATTTTGAACATTGATCCTTGATTAAATCATTCATACGATATTATTTACGAATCTTAAATTTATAATATTGCTAACTCCCTGCTCTTGTTAAATATATTATTCATTATAAGGTTACGAACGTCAAAATCGTCAATTCTCTAATATCAATACATAACTTCAATGTATACACTCTATATTAAATTAATCTTAAATTTCTAAATTGAAAATTTGTCATCTTTTAAAAAATTGAATCAGAATAAGAATATAAATAATATTATTTAATATTAAATCTGTAAAATTCGTGAAAATTCGTAAAAAGAGAATTAGAACTAAGTATTAATTTGATATAATATGTCAATAGATTAGCCTCTCATGTATCAGTTTTTTTTATAATATCCATTAGAATTTAATTTTATTTAAATATATAAATATAACAAATAAAGTTGATTTTTACAAAACTTTAAATTATTTGACTTATGATTATTGTCGAGGAATATTTGAGAAGTTTTTCGACCTTACCTTAAATTTTTAGGAATGCTTTTGTTCCTTTAAAAAAAAAAAAAAAAATTAAAAAAAAGTTTTATTATTAAAAAAAAAAACAAAAGTATTTTATTCAGAAATAAAATTTTAAGAATTATTTTGAATAGTTTTAGTGTATTTTCGTTAGTATCTATAAAAATATTTAAATAATTAGAAATCTATCTTAAGATTATCTAAGATTATTTCTAATTCTATTATTTCAGTTTAATTTTTGTATTCTAAAGGAATGCTGACCCTGACGTAAAATATTCGATCAAAACTGGAAAATATTGTAAAAACATTTTCATATCTAAAACTTGCAGTACTAAATTGCTTTCATTAGCTTTGAAAAATAAAATAAGATTTTGTAAAATTATTTACCCCCGGGGAGTAATAAATTTTAATATTTAGAAACATTTGCATAATTTTAGAAGAACGATGATGACAGATAATTTTTAAGATGACCGAATTGTTGCCTCTTAAATTCATTTTCCAAATATTAGAAAACGCTAAAATTCTCAATTATATTTTTAAATAACTTATATTTCAAATTTTTAAATATATTAAGGTATCAAATATAATAAGATTTAGTTTTAATTTAAAGCTAATTTCAACTGTCAAATTTTAGTCAACCGATAATCAATTGATGCTAGGAAAAACTTGCAAAAGACACCTGGAATGCTAAACTCAGGAAGAGGTCACTACTCACTAAGAAAACCTATGCCTTCGCAGTATAATGCCTGAAGAGTAACAATGAGAGATAATATACTTGAAAGATTGAATAGGTAACCCAGAACGTAAGTTCGTCCGGAAACCAATGCCAGTTACACTAAATTTTCTTCTACAGTCCCGCAGATATCTCTAATAGTAATTAAAAAAAAAGGGAAAATAAATTTGTTTTAACTCTTAAATACATAATTATTTTCTTTACAACCATGCAGAACCGTGATCAAGAGTAATATAAAATTGCACCTCAGTTTCAAACAAATTACTCTAGACATGATAGATATAGGCTCAAGTGTATGGATCGAAACAGCATCGGAAAGCAAATCAATCTATCTACTATATGTGTCTGTCTTCCGTCCGTTAGAATGATAAATAAAAACTAAAAAAACTACTAAATCCACGCAAAATGATTTTTGGACACTTTGTAGATTTTCTATTCTTTTTGCCTAAAATCGAACCAAGGCTTCGGGTAGCTGCTATACATTTTCTTCAAAAGTAATAAAAATGGAAGGATAAAAAATATACAGTAGTTTTATAACAGGGTAAGCAGTTCTGTGAAGTGTGACGGCGTCATTTTCATCTAGCTTTCATAGAAGTAGACTGCCGTAGAAGTTCTGCTTACGTGTCTTCAAAATTGATTACACTACAAAATTGAAAATAAAATTATGTAAATAGAGTAATATGACAAGCTTGTTTTCAAAATTTTGAGATTTCTCGAAGCAAAGCAAAGTGTAGATACCATAGAAATCGCTGGGGTCCACCTACATATTTTGGCACTCAATAAAACTAGATGGTTTAACAATTAAAATTCGGATGTATTTTAATATGAGAAGCATCTTTCTGTGATGTTTTCAAATATTTTGATGCCTTTTTTTGGAGAGCTGTCATACAAAGTTCTCTATCCGATTACTTGAAATCCAATGAGGCTACAGAAATAAAATTTAAAATTGCCAAGTGTTGGACTTAAGTCAGACCAGCTTTTGGGGTAGAATAGTTAATTTTTTTTTCTTGGTTTTGAAGGGATTAGGTGGACCAATTTTTACTGTTTGTTTTTTTTTTTTTAAATATTGGTTGGTGTGGACCATTTTTTTGATTAATATATCAAACTTCAAAACTGTTAATAAGTGCATTGCTAATCCGTTAAACTTTAACCGATTTTAATCCCATTTTTTCAAAAATCATAATTTATAAATTAAGTTTTAATCTCTTTTATTTAATCCTGTGCTGGACACGCAAAATATTTAAAAAAAAATTTTTAGCCTTTAAAAACGAATTAAATAAATAATTTCATTTACAAAATTAATGTAAACTATTATAATTGAAAAATATATGATATTAAAATTGCAAGATCTTTCGGTTCCAATGAATTTTATAAAAATAATCGGTTTTGAAGAAAAACAAAATGTTCGCCATGATGTTACGAATTCTTCCTGGGTAACAATTGTTTCCCGATCTTTCATATTCAAAGAAATTTGTATTTTAAATTTATATCTTAAGTTCAGATTTAAGTTACTCAATAAGATTCTTATTGAAGATATGATTTTAGATAGATCTAAAAAAATAAAAATTAATTATTGCATTAAAAATATTTAATTAATTGAACTCATACTCAGTCTTATTAAAATGTATTCGTTTTCAATGTGATACGTCCATTCCAAAAAAACTAAAAAAAAAAATGAGAATTTCACAAAATATTTTAAGTTGTTATAAATAGATGTCTGTGCACCATATTCCATATCATTCCAAATCATTGATTAAGCTCAAAACATTGGGTTCAAACAATTTTACTGAATCTAATAGGCTCTGCTTGAAAGAATAAATTTTGCCATGTCCTACAACTACATGATGAATAATCAATTATACGATTCTAATTGGAAGCGTATAATTGATTATTCATCATGTAGTGGTAGGACATGGCAAGATTTATATTTTTAAGCAGAGCCTATTAGATTCATTAAAATTGTTGGAACCCATTGTTTTGAGCTTAATATGGTACGTAGCTTTTTATAACAACTTAAAATATTTTGTGAAATTCTCATTTTTTTAGTTAACTTTTAAAATTTTAACTTGAAAGTACAAATTTTGCCATTTCCTTACAGCTTACTTATTACAGCTTACAGCATTTCCTTATATGATGAATAATCAATTATAGGATTCCAATTGGAAGCTGATCTTCAACACATATAACTTTCAACTATCAATATAATGTCAGCGTCATGCTCCGATCCATCATATAGAATGATGAAATTTGCTCACATAATAATTCTAAAAAAAAATGATAAACTAAATTTTTGTATTTGAAAACTTATTATATAAGTACTTACCTGTTGTAAGATGTATTTTTGTAATTATACATTGTTCAAATAATTTAGAATTAAGAATGCAAATTTTAAAGCAATTTTTTTTTATGATATATTATATTGGATAATGCGTTGCCATAGTTTCTTAAAACTTCTAAAATAAAACTAAAGAATTTTTTTAGCGTTTCAAAAAATTTTAAGGGTTGCTTTGCTTATATTATTAAAATATTATCTTACCTAAAATAGTTTTATTTATAATTTACGTTTATATATTTCAAATAAGTAATTTTGAAATTTTAATTAATTAAAAATAAAATTTAAGGACTGGCGAAATGTGCGTTCAACCATCAGATGACATAATATTTTTATATTTTTTCCCTTAAAATGCCTTCTCATTCATAAGTCATAACACTCATAACAAACTCGTATGAGAATTCTAAATTCGCTTAACGCTATACTAAAATATCATAACTCATAATGCATAAAATACCTGCCATTTAATTTAAAAATTTTTCTGAAATTCATTTTGCACACATAATAATATGCATAAATTTTACAGATCTACCCTTACATTTTTATACCCGAATGACTATAGGTCAAAGAAGGAGCTAGGATTTTGAAATTTTCACAAATTCGTTTTTATGCAATAGCCGTCATCGCTATTGAAATCCAGTCACTTTGGTCCACGGGTCCACCTGCCATACAACTTCTTTTTGTATATGAGCATTACTCCTGTTAAAGCTGGGTGTCTGAAATTTTGCCAAAAATAGTTTAGTTTTAATGGCCAAAGTTTCTACAAAATTTTGTTGGTCCACTACAGTAGGTTCGAGTAGCTGCCATACAACTACTTCTCTTATATGAGCATTAATCTATACCTATTGAAGCTGGGTGTCTGAAGTGTTATGGCCAAAGTTTGTGAAAAAAATTTGTTCTACTGCTGTGGGTTCGAGTAGCTCCCATACAACTCCTTCTTTTATATGAGCATAACTCTATACCTAATAAAGCTGTGTATTTAAAATTTTTCCAAAATTAATTAACCAGATGATATAATGTTTATATTACGGTCATACGGGTATCCCCTCTACCACACTCTTCCTTGGTTTTTGCTTAATTTATTTTTCAAAATGTAGTTTCAAAAAAAATTTGTCTGAAAAACAAAGCAAGCAATTTTTGTTCGAGAAAAGTTTTTTAAAATTTTTAAAAAAATTGTGTCTTACGGACGGATGGACATACATTGCTAGATCGGTTTACTTTTCGATTCTGATTCGACCTATACCTTTGAGTCTATACCTATCTCCCTTCCTTCTCTGCGTCACCAACGTAGTGGCACAATTTAGTATTACATTATTAGTAAAAATTGCTAATATGTATGTCACTCCGCCTGTCTATCCGATCGTCCGCACGATACCTCAAAAAGCAAAGGTACAACAATTCCGAAATTTTAACAAATTAATATTAGAAAATAAATTTAAATATTTCATATTCGATCAATTTAATTTGATCACTTTGGTAGTTTTCGTTGATACATTTTGGATACCAAATTTAAATATGCACATATTTTTTTTGGATAATTTTTTTGGCTGTACGAAAAAAGTCCTTAAAAAAATAAAAAACTCCCAATGTTTTTTTCCATTTTTTTTTTTGGCAAACATTTTATTAAAATTTAAATAAGAAGTCAATAAACATTTAGCATTTTAGAAAAATAAAGGTTTTCCCATTTTCTAGAATAATTTTTTACATGTTGAGATGAGGTTCTTAAAGTAGAACTCAAAATTAGGGTTGCCCTAAATTGGGTGTATTTTCTTAAACGCTTTGCTGACATATTATTTATGTCAAAAAATAGGTAGGATTTAAGATTTGAATACAAAGAGCTGGGTTCCAAAAATTTGTTTAGCGGTTGGTTGTGGGCAGCAGCACCATTTTATTAAATGCTTGTTGCTGACTTTTTATTTATTTAAAAAAGTTATGAGGAATTTCACATTTGTATATTAAAACAAGGTTCCAAAAAATTCCTGGGGTTGGAAATAAGAATTAAGTGGGGTTTGGTAGCGGCAGTCCCCATTATATTAAATGCTTTATTTCTGACATATCATTTTTGAAAAAAACGTAGGAAGGATTTCAGAGTTAGATACAAAATTAGAGTTCCAATAATTTGTTTAACGCTGGTTTGGGGACTACAGCCCCATTACTTAATTGTTTTATATTTTCAAAAAAAATAATCTTTGGACAATTGTTCTACAAAACTCGATCGGAAAATGGATGAATGGAATTGAAATAAATTGGATATTACGAACTGCAACATATGAGTATAAGGTTCTTGTGATTTATTTTTGAGTAAAATGAAGATGAAAGGAATTACCTGAGAAACAAATAAAAAAATATAAAACAAAAGAAATGTGTTTGCAGAAAGGAATCGCTCGTGGCTTTGGATTTATGACATGTCACCATTTTAACACAAATATTATCAAAGAAACTTGATTACTAAAGTATAATTTTATATAAATTGATTTCCATAAATATATATTTTATGTAGTCATCAATGCACATTGGTGATTTTGTTTATTCAAATGTATTAATTAGCAAATATTTAGTACATTTAGTAATTTATATTTTAAATTGAAACTAAAAGAATAAATTGAAAATTAATAAAAGCAAATAAACTTAAACATAATTCAAATTTAATATTAGAGACCGGTTTACAAATTCAAGCTAATATCTCACAAGTAACTGAAACTATTGTGGAGTTTATATTTTTATTTAAATATTATGTTAATATCAATTTACACTTAATAAAATTCTAAAATTTAATTTAACCTCATAAGTTTTTATCTAAAAATATACTAAGTTTAAAAAAAAATTTATTTAAATGTGTTATATTTTCCATTAATTTTTGTTGTTTATTGCTGTAAATAGAATTTTTATTTATGGTAATTGATTTCTTTTACCTTGGTAAATTGATGAGAATAAATGTTAAAATATATAAAATAAGATCTAGATCTTTTAAATTAAATTTATATTAAAAATTAAATGGAATTGTCAGTCTGTTGGCAAATTTTCAAAGAAATCAAATTAGGTGTACATAGCATATGTACATGTCATAGAATCTTAGAAATTTTAAGAATACTGCAGTTCTTAAAGTAAGGAATGCTTATCAAATTATTTGAACATTGGAACTTACAATTCAAATTCAGAACTAAGTGTAACCATAGTTTCGAAAAATTAAAAAACCAATTCAAGGATATTTAAAATTTTGTAAGTCAACAAATGTCTGATATTTTTTATATTTTTATATTCATTTATTAATATCTACATTAAAGATTCACCTATAACTTAATTTTCTACATAAATTCTGCTAACTAACATTTAGCAGCACCTACGTTGTATGTGAATCAAAGGTGAGGATGCGAAGGCGACGGGGCTCACTAGAATGTAGACAATTGTTTGATTCCTGTTGAAAATATTCGAATTCTACCGTCAGCGTTAAATTTGGAATTGGTATAATATAATATTTCTAAAGTGAAATAAAACCTATTAGCTTTGATTCTCTTTGGACTGAGAAATAAGAGCCCCAAATTTCGTAGATAGAACTTACTATCTTTGTTATTGAAATTGATTAAATTCAGTTAGTTTGGGAAATTGGTTGTTTACAGTTCCAATGTGATTGCTTTTTTTATACCCGTATGACTATTAGTCAAAAGGGTATACTAAATTTGCTATTACGTTTGTGACGTTGAGAAGGAGAGTGGGGGTGGGGGGGGGGGGGGGGGGGAAAGATATAAACTCAAATGTATGGATAGGATCACAATCGAAAAGTAAATCGATTTAGCTATGTATGTCCGGCACTCCATCTCCAAGTTAACTCAAAAAATAAACGAGCTAGGTTTTTGAAATTTTCACAAATTCGTTTTTATGCAATTTCGGTCCACGCGTTCAAGTATTTTCCATTCAACTTCTTTTTTTATATGAGCATTATTCTGCACCTAATGCAGCTTGGTGTCTTAAGTTTTGCCAAAAATAGAAATCAATAGTTTTATTGCCAAAGTTTCTGCAAAATTTGGTTGGTCTACTGAAGTGGTTTCGAATAGTTGCCATGCAACTTCATATTTCACATGGACATTACTCTATACCTAATAAAGGTGGATGTTCGAAATTTTGTCAATAGTAGTTAATTTTAATGGCAAACGTCCGAATAAAATAAAGTTGGTCTAGTAGAACCGGTTCGAAAAGCTGTTATGAAATAATGTTGATATTACGGTCATATCCCATAGTTGACACAGTGTACTCTACTACACTCTTACTCGTTTTATTTATAATTTTATTTCATTTGAATTTGTTTAAATTTTCCCAGTGGATCACTTCAGAACAACAAAAATAACATGCAATACTGTACATATTAATAACAGATAGACAATCAAAATTATCTTATTAACAAAACTTATAATATTTTACTTTCCTTTTAATACTATATCCGTTTGTTAGAATATCAAAGCTATTTACAAGGTTGTCATTATTTGATATTTTCATCATAATCACATAAACTACTTTTAATTTAAACAACAATTTTGCCAAAATGGAAATATGAATTACTTACTGATCAATCGCATTCCCACACCATGCGACATAATCATTATCTAATATATAAAGAAGAAAATTTGTTTGTTTATTTGTTTGTTTGTTTGTTTGTTTGTTTGTTTGTCCAGGATTCACGTGAAAACCACTGGTCCGATTGACACCAAATTTTAGAGGTATAATTTTGGGAGCCCGGGGGGTGACATAGGCTATGTCGCATTTTTATAAGTCAACAGGTTGCGGCTCCAGAGCCGTTTTAAGCTTTTTCGTTTTTTTGATGTCGAGTCGAAACGGTTTGACCGATTAACTTAAAATTTTGCACGAATGTTCTTCTTATTAAACGGAATTAATGGTATAAAGTTGGTTGAAATAAATTAACCCCTTTCGGCCCGGCGGGCTTCCAAAAAATTTTGTGTTTCCGATTTGTGTCCAATTTTACAGGGTGGTTTTGCAGTCAAAAAGAGAGGCTGGCACAAATTTTTGTTGGGTTCGGTTAACCCGTTTGGGCACGAGGGCGCAATGAAGCTCTTTCAATGTTTTTGATGTCGAGCCGAAACAGTTTGACCGATTGACTTGAAATTTTGCACAAATCTTCCTATTAGCAAACGGAATTAGTTGTATAAAGATGGTTCGAAAATATTAACCCATTTCGGCCCGGCGGGCTTCCAAAAAATTATTTGTTTCCGATTTGTGTCCAATTTTACAGGGTGGTTTTGCAGTCGAAAAGAAAGGCTGGCACAAATTTTTGTTGGGTTCGGTTAACCCGTTTGGGCACGAGGGAGCAATGAAGCTTTTTCAATGTTTTTGATGTTGAGCCGAAAAAGTTTGACCGATTGACTTGAAATTTTGCACAAATCTTACTCTTAGCAAACGGAATTAGCTTTATACAGTTGCATGGAATATATTAACCCATTTCGGCCTGGCGGGCTTTCAATATTTTTTTTGGCCGTTTGGGCAAGAGAGCGCAATGAAGCTTTTTCAATGTTTTTGTTGTTGAGCTTAAATGAACACTTTTTTCAGCTAATCTTGAACACATTTTTCAGCTAATCTTTATTAGCAAATCTCACAGGGTTAATTTGATTTTTATCATTTAACCCCTTTTGTCACAAGGGTTCATTAAATTTGATCTCCTTAAAGAGTTCAATCATTAATATAAATTTGTTTTCCTGTTGAAAAGGTTTAATCAATATGTTAAAAAAAAACCAATTGTTCGACTAACACAGTTTAAAGTTAACGCAAACATTGCATTATTTCACAACCTCACCAAAAAACATGATTGCGCTCTATTAACCCGTTTGGACCTAATGTATTTTTTTTAAGTTTTTGTTGGCCTGCTTAACGGTCGAAAACAATATTTTTAAAACTTTTAACTCATGTCTATTTGTAATTTTGTAAAAGGTTTTGAATGCAAATTTCTAATCTAATATATAAAGAAGAAAATTTGTTTGTTTATTTGTTTGTTTGTTTGTTTGTTTGTCCAGGATTCACGTGAAAACCACTGGTCCGATTGACACCAAATTTTAGAGGAACAATTTTGGGAGTCCGGGGGGTGACATAGGCTAAGTCGCATTTTTATAAGTCAACAGGTTGCGGCTCCAGAGCCGTTTTACACTTTTTCGTTTTTTTGATGTCGAGTCGAAACGGTTTGACCGATTAACTTAAAATTTTGCACGAATGTTCTTCTTATTAAACGGAATTAATGGTATAAAGTTGGTTGAAATAAATTAACCCCTTTCGGCCCGGCGGGCTTCCAAAAAATTTTGTGTTTCCGATTTGTGTCCAATTTTACAGGGTGGTTTTGCAGTCAAAAAGAGAGGCTGGCACAAATTTTTGTTGGGTTCGGTTAACCCGTTTGGGCACGAGGGCGCAATGAAGCTTTTTCAATGTTTTTGATGTCGAGCCGAAACAGTTTGACCGATTGACTTGAAATTTTGCACAAATCTTGCTCTTAGCAAACGGAATTAGTTGTATAAAGATGGTTCGAAAATATTAACCCATTTCGGCCCGGTGGGCTTCCAAAAAATTATTTGTTTCCGATTTGTGTCCAATTTTACAGGGTGGTTTTGCAGTCGAAAAGAAAGGCTGGCACAAATTTTTGTTGGGATCGGTTAACCCGTTTGGGCACGAGGGCGCAATGAAGCTTTTTCAATGTTTTTGATGTTGAGCCGAAAAAGTTTGACCGATTGACTTGAAATTTTGCACAAATCTTCCTCTTAGCAAACGGAATTAGTTTTATACAGTTGCTTGGAATATATTAACTCATTTCGGCCTGGCGGGCTTTCAATATTTTTTTTGGCCGTTTGGGCAAGAGACCACAATGAAGCTTTTTCAATGTTTTTGTTGTTGAGCTTAAACGAACACTTTTTTCAGCTAATCTTGAACACATTTTTCAGCTAATCTTTATTAGCAAAGCTCACAGGGTTAATTTGATTTTTATCATTGGGCGCAATGAAGCTTTTTCAATGTTTTTGATGTCGAGCCGAAACAGTTTGACCGATTGACTTGAAATTTTGCACAAATCTTCCTCTTAGCAACCGGAATTAGTTGTATAAATTTGGTTGGAATAAATTAACTCATTTCGGCCTGGCCGGCTTCCAAAAAATTTTGGGTTTTCGATTTGTGTCCAATTTTACAGGGTGGTTTCGCAGTCGAAAAGAGAGTCTGGCACAAATTTTTGTTGAGTTCGGTTAACCCGTTTGGGCCCGAGGGCGCAAAGAAGCTTTTTCAATGTTTTTGATGTCGAGTCAAAACCGTTTGACAAATTGACTTGAAATTTTGCACAAATGTTCCTCTTAGCAACCGCAATTGGTTGTATAAATTTGGTTGGAATAATTTAACCCATTTCGGCCTGGCGGACTTTCAAAAAATTTTGTGTTTTCGATTTGTGTCCAATTTTACAGGTTGATTTTGTAGTCTAAAGAGAGGCTGCAAAAAGTTTTATTTAAGTTCGATTAACCCGTTTTCCACGACGACGCCATGAAGTTTTCTATAAATTTTATTTTCTTATAGGATTAAAAGTATTTTATTGAAAATTTTGTACCAACATTTTAATTAAAACCCACATGGTTAATTTGGTTTTGACCTGTTTGTGCGTTTTGAACAAAGATTCAATGAAATTTTCAGTTTTCTTCAAATGAAATCTAAAAATCAAAAAATTCAATTTGTTATATATAATGCTTAAAAACATAGTATTTTAAAACAGTTTTTCCAAAAAATAAGCCTACATTTCTCTCATCAAATCATAAAAAAACGAGGAAGAGCGTATTACAACTTTCAGGTGAGTACTAAACAAAATATAAGTTGAAAAGCAAATTTTTAAACCTTTTCTAAACCATCGACTATATTTTATTCAAACGTTGGCAATTTAAGAAAACTACTATTGACATAGTATAATGACATAATGGCAAACTTAGTATCCCCATTTGACCAATAGTCATTTCAATTCAGTTAACATTATTCGCCGGAAACCTAACATCCTCAACTCTATCGTCAAGGAGCACCAAATTGTCAAGAAGAACCATGTATAGAAAAATAAGAGATAATCGTTCAAACTGTTTTTTAAAGTTTTTGTTTCGCAATCGGTTAAAAGAACTCGACAAAACATTTTTTTAAGCATTCCCCTAATTCAAAGAAGTTGTACCTACTTTCAGAAATTGGACGTAATTTACTTACAAATTTTTTTTTGAACAATCGTCGGATCGGCAGGGGTTAACAGCTTCCAAGTCTGTTAGTAAATTGAACTTCATTTTCAAAGAAGAACACATATAGAAAATTTGAAGTTAATCGGTTAAATCATTTCTAATATATAACAAAGCAACGAAAAAACCTATAAAAAGCTGTTGGGCCAGGATGGGTTAACGGAACTCCACAAATATCTTTTTGTGGCTTCATTTATAAGCAAAGTAGTATTTCAAAAATTTGGCTAAAACTTGCGTTTTTACAATTTGCAAGCTTCCGAGCAACGCCGGGTAAATCTGCTAGTAAATAATAAAAACTTGTTTTAAATTTAAAATAAATTAATAGCACTTAAATATATGAATTAGATGATTCATATATTATGGCCATAATTTAATATCTTAAGTGTAATTATTTCAATTGAAATGTTAATTAAAACAAATGAATAAATTGTGTGAAATATATTCGTATATAAAATACCAGGTATTAAAAGAATGTCAATTTATGCATTTTGATGAATTTTAATTATACAAATTGTTGTTGATTTCTTATGAATTTTTTTATTTTTTTTTTTTAATATGCTTTTCAATTGAATTATCAAAATGCTCAATACATCTCTTTATAAAGAGCCTAATTGTTCAATAGGCTCTTTTATTAAATTTATTAAACATTATGACAATTTTTCATTATATAATTACAAGTTAAATGGTTTGTAAAATAATTTCATATGTAATTATGGAAAAGAGACTACATTATATTATACATATTATGATTAACTAATGATTTATTATATAAAGATGAATATTGATAAAATAATATTAAATTAATTTGTCAATGTTAATTTTAAACATTATTTTTAATTCATTATTGTTATTATATATATGCATATATTATTAATTGACTTTGAATTAATGATTTTAGTGTGTCATAATATACATAGCAACTGACATATGTTTTTTTTTTAATTTGGTTTATGGATTCAGTTAATTTAATTTATTGATATTTTAATACATTCACGTTCTTATTGAAATATGATTAATAAATTTAAAATTAATCTAGATTAGATATAGTATTGAAATCGAGATAAATTTGTAGAAAACCGGAGGAGAAACACTTCTGTGAGTCGTGCAAACTGTATTTCTATAATCTGCTTATCTAAATCGGTCAATTATTGAAACTTGGCAACACTGAATGAATAAAAAGAAACTAACTGAACAAAATTTCACTTTTTAATCATTAACTTTTCTAGAGATTTCTAACTTTGAAATTGTATTCATTAACTTTCTTTGGGTGGCGCACTCATTAGAGTACCAATATTTATAGAAGTGGCCCGGATTCGAATCATAAAAATTTTTATTTGGTTTTTGAGTTTCAAATGAAATGGCATAAAAAAAATTAATTGAGGAAAATTTTTCCGAATTTGAGATGCGAATGTAAAATTCATTGATACCGCGTATCAAATTCAAGTACAAATAAATGTCATTTAAGTTGCTATCGATATTCTTTTAATTTTAAAATGTCATAATTACATTATTTATGTTTGTTTTTTAGTGTACCTACTATTATATTAGGTATCTTCACGAACAAATAATTAAACTTAATTCAATTAAAATCGTTTGTCTCGTGAGGATATTTTTTGTCAAAAAAATTAATTGAGTTATATTAGTTTGGGAAACAGCTGATTTTGAAATTTCATTTATTTATATAATTGAATTAAAACATTTCGTTCGTTTATTCCATTTGTTCGAAAAGTGTAGCAAACTTTTTATATGGCAATGTCATTTTTCTAATTTTTTTATTGGTTCAAAAAGCAAACAAATTATATAAACGAACGGGATTGAAATGTCAAAAATAATAAGTTAATTCAATTAAGTTTAATTTTTTGTTCGTGAAGAGACCTATTATTTAATATATTTTAATTTTTATATAATTAACTTAATTTTGAAATACCCACCAAATTTTACATTCATTCGAATAAAGTATGTGAAAAAATATTCTAATTCAAATTTTAATTTGACGAAATTCGTATATACGATTTTCGAGTTAATATATTATTGCAAACTTCAAATTACAGAGTCAGCCACCTGTGTCTGATAAAAAAATATCAACTTATACAAGGCCGCAATGCTTTTGAAGGGTAATGGTTATACACAACATTCTTCTTTCTTGAAAAAGTGATAACTATTCGTCAGTTATTGAATGAAATAATACCTATTTGTCCTGAAATGTTTATTAAGAATGGTCACTCCATAATCTTGTATTACATAATATCTCAAGTTAAGAATAAATAATCATTTAGAAAAGATTAACGAAACTTAAATCGCGATTATTTTTTTTTTTAAAGATAAATTTCATTAATTTTCAAATTTACAGATCAATCTAAACATTTTATTGGATTTTTTATATTTTTTCAAAATTTTTTTTTAGATCGAATTTATTTCAAAAACTTGGTTATTTTTTTTTAGTTTTTTGCAAATATTAACGGATTAATTTATAGCCGGTGAATATATTATTAAAAATTCTAATCAATTTATTTTTTTGTATTTACATAAAAATTATATCTTTTTTAGCATTATTGAAAACCAGTTTATGATTATGTTCTTTAGATAACTTATCAGTTTTCTAGAAAACTTATGATCTTTTTTCAAAATATTCTAATAATTTTGTTAATTTCCGGTTTTTTTTATTTATTTTACTGTTCATTTTTACTTTTTGTGGTCAAAGAACAAAGAAATTATGGTTATAAAAATTTTATTTAAATTTTAAATTTAAAAACTTGAAAAAAAATTCTAATTTAAGTCGAAATTTAGGTATTTATTTATTAGTGAAATTTGCAAATATTTTTTTTAAAAAATTAAATTTAATAGTTTGTTTTATTTTTAGAAATTATGTTTTCGAATAGAAGCTGTTTGAAAAATTTTAATATAATTTTAAAATTTCAAAAGAATATTTTGATTGACGTAAGATGCTGTTTTGGGCGTGAGAAAAATTCCATTTCAAAAATTATTGTTTTCTAATAATATTACAAGTTTAAGATATTTTAGTAAATTAGTAAAGTTAAAAAAATTATAACAAGTGGTGAAAAAAACCAAGGGTTTTAAAAAAGCACATTTTTAAAATAATATAGTGTTTCATACTGAGTATTTTATCGGAATATAATGTTGAAGCTCAATGCTAACGTTTAATTTAAAAAATATACACTAAATGACTAAGTTACTACTTACTTACTTATAGAAACAGTAATTTTTTAAATTTTTAAGTCCTAATAGCCCCTCTATGTATAAGGTTGCCAAATTTCTCAAGGATCTAATCCTCACTACTCCCCTTCCCACAACTTTTTAGGTTCAAGGAATTAAATTGTGAATTATACCAAAATTTGGAATTTTACTTAGAATTTTACTATTTAAGCAAAAGTGGTTAAAACTGAGAGACACTTTCTTCAAATTAAAGAACCGCTTTTAAATTTAAGAAAATCGTTTAACATATGTTAAAGTATAATTTTGGACCTTCAAATTTTGTATATTAACAAAAAAAAATTTGAACAGTTACATTCATTTGAACATTCAAATTACAGGTGTTTAAAAATAGCAAAATTTCAATTTTCGTGCCCTTATAGCTGCTAAACAAGTGTCGTGACAAAAAGATTTTGTTAACCGACTTCTACTTATTTCTGAGGATCTAACTACTCCCAAAATTTCAAGACTCTAGCTTGACACGTTTAGGAGATATGTCTAGCCAAAAATTTTACAAAAATTGAGTTTTGTATAATGGTACATTTTAGTACCATATGGCAACCCTGTACATTTTAGTGATGTGGTTTTGTAAAGCCTAAGAAAGCAGATCTCTTTTGCCGTTTTTAGATTGAAAATATAGCTAACAGAACTCTTATTATACCAATTTAAATATAGGGTTTATTTTGAATTTGCGGGGGCTGTAGCTTTGTCACCCTTCAAAATTAAAAAAAACCTTTGACACATGTTAAAATATAATTTAAGAGCTTTCAATTTTGTGAATCACAAAAAAAAAACTTGAACAGGTATTCAAGTTACAGGTGTTTAAAAATAGCAAAATTTCAATTTTCGAGCCCTTATAGCTGCTAAACTGGGGATGTGACAAAAAAAATTTGTTAACCAACTTCTACTTATTTCTGAGCATCTAACTACTCCCAAAATTTCAAGACCCTAGCTTGGCCCGTTTAGAAGATATGTCTAGCCAAAATTTTTGCAAAAATTGAGTTTTGCATAATGGTAAATTTTGGTACTGCATGGCAACCCTAAACATTTGTCTTTTTAAAATTTATAAAGTTTATAAAACCAACTATCTTCTGCCGTTTTCAGATTGAAAATACACTTAATAGAATTTTTGTTATAACAATTTGAATATAGGGCTTTTCCCAAATTTGGGGGGCTGCAGCTCCGTAATGGGTGGGGCTACAGAAAAAAATTCTTCTACGAAATTATTTTTTTTGTAATACCTACTCGTGGTTAAAATTTCTTTTTTCTATTTCAAACGATGTAAAAGTTTTTGTAAACATACGGACAGACAGACAGACAGACGGACGGACGGACAGAGTGGAACTATATAGGCACATTTTTACAACATTTTTTGAAAATGTGCTAAAAATTTGATATAATGTCTCCAGACTCCACTTAAAATAAGAGTTGTCTTAACAAAATTGAAGATTGTACTTAATTCCTAATAGGTGACACTGTAGATCAAGGAAGAGTTACTTTTCTAAAGACGCTTAAAAATTGGAGAGATCTTGTTAATAAAAATGCTTGCTTCATTATTATTGAATTAATTAAGCCTCATTTTAAACAATTCCAAGAAAACACTACAAGGATTATAAGACTGGAAGAGCTTATTTCCACACTGTGAAGAATTTTAGTTGGTTCAAAACTAGCAGAAAGTAAATGTTTTAGAATGCAGCTAAAATATGAAACATGCTTCCATTTAATAGGTTGCTCTTTACGAATCATCCTTCTACAATTTAAAACTCACTTATTTCTAAACCTACATATGTTTTAGTGAACCAATTTTTAGAATAGTCAGTGTAAGTATAAAAACAAATATAGAGTTAAATATTTTTCCAGGGTTTTTGCTTGATCTTCACCCGAGAATCATGACAAGCATTTGATTTTAAACAAACTTCATCCTGTTGATATTGTTATACTTATTGTTGTAATCATGAATGAAAGAAGCTGAGCATAAACTCTCATTGCTTAAGACATCATTATTACATTTGAATTAAATAAATAATTAGTAAAGATAAATAAATATAAAATGTTGACAAAGCTACAAGAAAATTACAAATAGAAATTCCCAAAAAATGCAATTGGATAATTAAATGGAAAAACAAAAAGCTTACACTGTTGATATATAAATAAAATAATAAATGAAATTGTTATTATTATACAATATCCTACAAAAAACCAGCAGTATTAAAAGAGGCATCTATTATTCGGATGACAACTATGTAGAAAACCTAGACTTCGCATATAATATATGTCTTCTGTCCAATAAACAAAAATGTATACAATCAAAATTATACTAACTATAACTAACATTCCGTAAAATTGGCCTAGAGATTATAATAAGTTGAACCATGATAAACTAAAGTAATGTATGTACAACTTACAAATGACAACCTAATCAAAATAGATGATCGAGGCATTGAATATACAAATAGTTTCTGATATATGTCAGTGTAAATATGTCATGTAAATATGTCTGATATATGTCAGGAAATATCATCTCGCCTACACATTGCACCAAAGAAGATTTTCAAAACAGAATCAATAAAGCTAGAGCAGTCTTTGGTAGACTTTGACCCATATGCAACACAGTTCGCAAGTATCATAACGAACCAAACTATCAATATTCCATTACTAATAACTTACAGATTGTACTCTTGTGGGTACTAACAATGAAGAACCAATAGTAAAGCAAATTACCAGAAGGAAATGGAGGTGGATTGGCCTTATACTAAGGAAAGATGAAGAATGCATAGCAAGAAAGGCGGTAACCTGCGATCTTCTAAGTGGATCCAGGTCAAGACAAAAACTCGGAACAACATGAAGAAGAACAGTATTAGATAAATTAAAGAGACCAGAAAAATGCTGAAACGAAATTGAAGAAGATGCTTTGAATAGAAATGAATGGAAACTTTAATTTGAAGTCCTATGCTCCCAAGTGGAGTAACAGAATAAAAAATGTAACTGTTTACATACGTTTTATTAGCTAAAATAGTTTATCATACTTAACGCGTACAGACTACCTCGTTTGTACATAATTTTATATTTTATAGATTCTTTGCTAACGCCGAAGCTGTTGATGGGATAATGATACATGCCTTAAAATATAATGCCCGATTGCATCAGCATGCAAAAAATGAGACTGCTCTTTTAACTGAATGCCATACTGTTACAGAATGACGCACGAGTACCTTTTGAGGCACATTTAAGGTTTTTGTTAATGCTGTTTCATCTCTAAATTTGTATTCTAAAGTATTAAGTTCGGACAAATGAAATTACAGCAAGTTTGATTATTTTCCTACAATTTTATAAAACTTATTACGAAGAAGCCCACAAGTAATTCAATAAAACATGTAAGAGTCATAAGCCATAACATTATTACGAGTACTTAAGATTATTTCAAACTTAAAATTAAAATTTCATAAACTTATAACGGAAACTCAAATTAATGCTTCTACCAACTTGTGACAGCAGATTTGTTATTCAATTGGAAGTTATTCTTAATTATTTTATTTATTCAAATTATTAATTTAAAACAAATAGACAAAATTTTGGCGAAAAGTTCTTAGAAAATCTGAATGCAAGAGAATATACGAGTAGATAAATTATCATGGTAAATAATTTTTTCGGAACTTAGAATTAAAAATTATAAAAATATTATAAAAGTCATTAGGAGAACCTTTTACATTTATTTTTTTATATTATTTAATTCTAAAATAGTGTTTTAGAAAACCTATTGTATAAAATATATATAAATGTGTAAAATATATTTTTATGAAATCCGCATGTCCGCATGTTGTTATTAGCACCTACATAAAAATATTCGTAAACAATTTTTTTTTTTTATTTTAAATGGCTCTTTAATTTATAATTTAATTTACCATCTTTTATAGTTTATTTTCAATTTTTTCAAAACCATTTTTTGTTGTTTAAGTAAAAATATTTATGCTAATTAGGTGAGGTTTTTATTTTAAGAAATAATAATAATTTATTAACATTTTAATTTTAAACTTTACGCATTTTTTTTGTTTGGTATTTTATTGCTCTAAAAATAGCATATGTTTAAAGAAGTTTAAGTTTGTTAGAGAATAATTAAAAATAATTGAATTGATTATTCAGATTTTAGAACTCTATAAAAATGAATATTGAACAAGGAAATATATAAGCTTAGAATATATAAGCACGATATATAATAATTTTTATTATTAAAAAAGTGATTAAGAAAAACTTAAAACAAACTGAAAGAGAAAGAGTGTAGTAGAGTAGACTGTGACAACTCTGGCATTATATCATTTGGCTAAAAATTCATATTAGTTGAAAGGCAGCTTTTTGAATTTCTTCCACTACATGAACTTTATTTTATTCAGAGACTGGCCATTAAAGTTAACTACTATTGACAAAATTTCAGAGTAATGTTTATATGAAAGAAAAAGTTGTATGACAGCTACTTGAACCCAGTGCCGTAGGCCAACCAAATTTTGTACAAACTTTGGCCATGTCACCAAACTATTTTTGGCAAAATTTCAGAAACCCAGCCTTATTAGCTACAGAATAATGCTCAAATAAAAGAAGCAGTTGTATGACAGCTACTCGAACCCAATGCCGTAGGCCAACCAAATTTTGTACACACTGTGGTCAAATAACTAAACTTTTTTTGGCAAATTTTAAAACATCCAGCTTTATTAGGTACATAGTAATGCTCATATGAAAAGAGTTGTATGACAGTTATTACCGCACCAGCGCAACTAAATTTTACACAAACTTTGGCCATAAAACTAAACTACTTTTGGCAAAAACATCCAGCGTTACCGTGTATAGAATTATTTTCATATAAAAAAAAAGTTGTATGGCAGCTACTCGAACCCGTGGAGCAAAATGCCTGGATTTCACTGGCGATGACGGCTATTGATACGGCTACGGCATACCTTTGAGTATATAAAAACCCACTCGCCCCCCCCATTTGTTTTAGTTTTTAACACATTTTCAAAAATTTTTGTAAAAATGTGCCTATATAGTTTCACTCTGTCCGTCCGTCCGTCTGTCAGTCTGTTCGTCTGTACGTCTGTCCGACTGTCCGTTGCCCCACCCGTTACGGAGCTGCAGCCCCCCAATTTGGGAAAAGCCCTATATTCAAATTGTTATATCTGGAGTTTTATTAGGTGTATTTTCAATCTGAAAGATAGCTGGTTTTGTAAGGTTTAGAAATTTAGGGTTGCCATACGGTACTAAAATTTACCGTTATGCAAAACACAATTTTTGCAAAATTTTTGGCTAGACATATCTTCTAAACGGGCCAGGCTAGGACCTTGAAATTTTGGGAGTAGTTAGATCCTCAGAAATAAGTAGAAGTTGGTTAACAAATTTTTTTTGTCACGTCCCCTGTTTTGCAGCTATAAGGGCCCGAAAATTGATATTATGCTATTTTTAAACATTTGTAACTTGAATACCTAATCAAATTTTTTTTTTGTTAATACACCAAATTTAAAGGTCCAACATTATACTTTAACATATGTAAAAAGATTTTCTTAAATTTGAAAGCGGTTCTTTAAATTGAAGAAAGTGTCTCTCAGCTTTAACCATTTTTGCTTAAATACTAAAATTCTAAGTAAAATTCCAAATTTTGGTATAATTAACAATTTAATTCCTTCAACCTAAAAAAGTTGGGGGAAGGGGAGTAGGGAGGATTAGATCCTTGAGAAATTGGCAGCCTTCACCATAAAGGGGCTATTAGGACTTAAACATTAAAAAATGTACTGTTTCTATAAGTAAGTAGTAACTTAGTCACCAACGTATATATTTCTTAAACTGAACGTTAACATTGAAGCTCCAATATTATATTCCGATAAAATACTCATTTTGAAACACTATATTATTTTTA
The DNA here is from genome assembly GCA_963082915.1 of Dolichopus griseipennis. NCBI lineage: Eukaryota > Metazoa > Arthropoda > Insecta > Diptera > Dolichopodidae > Dolichopus > Dolichopus griseipennis. The sequence goes on along the minus strand of OY720441.1, from coordinate 312,205,429 downwards.
AAATGTGCTTTTTTAAAAACCCTTGGTTTTTTTCATCACTTGTTAATATAATAATAATTAACTCCTGCAAAAATTCAAGCATTTAGCTTAAACCGTTTGGGAGATATATGCGGTCAAGAATTTGATATAAATTGAATTTTTCAATCCTATACATTTGTGTTATGTATATTCAATAGCTGGCTTATTAAAACAGTTATGGTTTGGTGTTTCCAAATTGAAAATATTATTTATAGAAGTTTTGTTATAATCATTTAAATAAAGGACTTTGGAGGAGTGTAGTTTCGTAACAGGTGAGGCAAAGTTCTCCAAAAAAAACAAATTTCTTCTATGAAATAATTTTTTTTTGTGTAAAACTTAATGAAGTTAAGTTAATACTTAATTTCTTTATCTATTCGTAATATATTTAAGAGGATACATATAACTTACTAAAAAAATTCATTAAGAATGCGTAAGATTTTAGTAAATTTGATTAATTTTCCGTAAGTATTTTAATTTAGCAATTGGTCTAAAATAGAATTCAGGAAATAATTTAATATTTCTATTCTAAATATTTGTAAAAAAACAAGTTTGGTTAGTTAAAATTTTAGTATCCATTTAAAGATAAAACTTTTTAAACTATTTATTTATGTTAAATTTATTCAACATATTTCATTAACAATCCATAGAATTTTTTTTAGAATATTCCATATTTTAGAATATAATTAATGAAATCTTTAAGAAATTATTTCACATTTAGTTTTAAGAGTAAAATTTTTTTTCCAATGTAAATAATTTATTTAATACACTTCGGAAAATTTGTATATGATATACAAGAAGTGATTGTTAGCCTTTTGGAAAAAACGTTCAGCAAAAGCATATTTCAAATTTAGCCAAGCTTTTATCGGAAGTTATGTCTTTTTATAATCTACATCTGGTATAAGAGTATATCGATTTTGATACGGTGCTTCTAATCATCAAAAGGGAGGAATATATATGGATATATATTTTTGATCAGCGTCAAGTCCTGGGTCGATATATAGACGTCTGTTAGTCCGCCCACATGGTAACTTAAAAAAGTAACTATCTTGATAAAATTTATATTGGAGGTTACTAATGACGAAAGTTTGTGTGGTAAGATTGAAAATGGACAAGACAGAATCATTGGTTCTTCACCAATGTGCTGGCAATAGGCTGGCTGTTTTTCAGTTTACCTTGTGTTCAAAAAAAAAATTCTAATTTTCAATTTGGTGCATGGATGATTCTTCCTGTTTCCCTTGTATACCTAAAGTTTGGAATTAATTAGAGTGATGTTTCGGGTACCTGCAACACATCTCTTACACCTTAAAATCATAGGTAAGAAATTAATAAAGTTATATTTTTTGATATATTTATTTCAAGTATCCGCCACGTATCTCGACTCCTATCTTAAAAGCATATCTTCGAAATTCATAAAGAACTTGAAATGTGGTGTTTTAATTAAATTCTAATTGGAGTGGTTGTTCGGGTACCACACACGCACCTGGAACCTGAAACTTAAAATTTGATACAAACACTTCTGCCATGTTTTTATTATATCACTGTAATTTATCATGAATGGGTAAAAATTTAGCGAGAGATTTAGGGGCCTCCCATACTCCTCTCAAGACATAAGCAGTATATCTTCAAAATTAATAAAGATCGAAACTTGACATTAGATACAAGAATGTTCTGTCATGTTTCATTTATGAATATGCGATGAATTGAAGTTAGCATTCATATAACTGTCAATTATTTGGTAGTGTTAGTAAGATTCGGTTAATTAAATATGTCGAACACTAAAAGTTAGATGCTTAGTTGTATCTCACTTCGTTTCTATAAGTCTGACACCATAAGAGACAATTGATTGGTTTTTCATTTCCAAGGTTACTAACTCAATGTATAAGTAACAATTAGTTGATATTCATTATTGAATATATTTTATTAATATAATTTTATGACATCAATAGATCTGTCAATTTAAATATCATAATTAAATGTAATTTAACGAATAAATATTAAATACAACCAAAATAAAAATTAATAAATCAATCAAATATATGCCTAAAAATTCACAGGTAAATTTATATTTTTATAAATACCGTAAACAATCATATCACCTTTATATTTTTTTTTGTTTATTTAACTATTTCATCCAATTATTTTTTATGATAAAAAAAAAAATTTAAGTACTATTATTTAATTTTTTTAATGTTTATTTTTCCAAAATTTGATTTAAAATATTTGCTCTCAATAACAATTAACTGAAATTTAAAGAAAGGTAAAAAAAAAAATTGGTACTCAAATAACATGTGTTTTTTTTTTATGTCTTTTATATACCTATTCATTTGTTCTGGGCTTTTTTATTTCTTTTTTTAATTTTGCCCTCTTAAGTTTGTTTAAGACAACATGTTGACCGTGAACTAAATTTGTTTTCGGTTTTTTTTAACACATTTTTGTATATAGCTACTGATTTACGATGAAATAGAAAAAGCAAATAGTTCACGTTGTCATCGTTATTAGAATAACGGTAAATCCTCGTTTTACATTAAAAATGATAGTAAATGATTTAAACTTGCATTAATCTTTAAATTTAAAATGTTATATAATTAGAAATACATAATTTTTTTAAAATTAATATTGTTTTGAGCATAATACCTGACTAATATCTGGCTGAGCGGTTACAGTCCGGCTTTTTGATCGAAAAGTCTCGGGTTCAAATCCTGGTCAGATCATATCTAAAAAAAAAAATATAATTTATAATTGATATCGTAATAGTTTTTACCATAATATAAAATAAATTTAATTGCCACACCTGGAAATGAAAGGCAGATTCACTCACTTATCACATTGTATGTGGTAGGGGACTGTACATAAATAAAAAATAAATTTTAAACACGCTCACCCAGGATTTTTAACCATATTCCTGCAAACGTTTTACCTCAAAATGGTAATGTAGGTATATGTGTAGGATTTAGATAAATGTAATACAAACATCATATTTTCCCCATCCCCAATACTTCTATAATCCTAAATTTCTTAAATCCAAATCCGAAAAATCTTTGCACTTTTCTATAATCGAAAACAAACAGTAAACTTGTATCACTGGCGCTACACCATAAATTATGGTTCTAAAAGGGTGGTAGTTTTACTGGTTAAAAATCGTACACTACCAATAGGTAGTTTTTAAAGGTTCCAGTGTCGCTATGTTCGTTAAATCCTTTGCTATCATTTCAATTTGCATTTCATAATGGGATTTGATATAATGTTTAGTCATATGAAGTAGATCAGATTAATGGATTCCACTAAGAACAGCCGTCATAGCAAAAAAATTTAAGAAAATAAGACTTCAAAACAACAAAGTGAGATTAAAGATTAGCAACATTTAAAGGTTTCATAATGATACTATACCATGGTTAACTTCTTAAATTCTATTAAATAACAGAATAAGCTAGAGGTCTAACAGCTCGATAATGTTTAATCTAGCTTAAAATCTAATAATCCGACATTATTTCCTTTCAAACGCAATTGATAAAAACTACCTATAAATTTTAAATTGCAAACTAGACGGACAGCCAAAGTATTGATATTCAAAAATAAAATTAGGCATATAAATAACATGCGCCTATAATGAAAAAAAAACATATATATATATATAATATGGATTACCAATTATTTGTTTAAGAAGGGGACAAAAACCAAAAAAAAAATAATATCTATAGATATTTTAATTTGAAATCTATTGAATATAATAAATAAAATAAGTAAGTTAGTGGGTAGTTAGGTGATAAGTATTTAGTCAAAATGTCTACAAAAAGTAAACATACATAATACAAATATTAAAAAAATCGTTTTTTTTTTTTTTGAATACTTCATCTCACAATTGAATAAAAAATAAATGTTAATTAGGTAAGAAACGATGAAAAGATGAAAAGAGAGAAAAAACAAGTGAGGGGAAAAAACCAAGGGTTTTTAAAAAGCACATTTTTAAAATTATATACGGTTTCTTACTGAGTATTTTATCATGTATTTTTATAAAAATATATATTATGATAATATCATAATTTTGTTATTTCATTAATAATTAATTATATGACTAATAGTGAATTACTTAGAATATAATCCCAATGCACTCAAAAAAACCTGTTAATAAGTGCAAAATATAATGTTGGAGCTTCAATGTTAACGTTTAATTTTGGAAAAACTTACAATGGTGAATAAGTTATTGTTTTATAAGAACATAAAAGTTTTAATTTTGAAGACCTAGTAGCGCTTCAATTGGGAAGGTTCCCAAATTTTTGCTTAGCAAACTTATGATGGATCTGCCCACCCCCTCCTGTCCTCACCCTTCCATTTTTTTCGGTTCTAGGAAATCAATTTTGAACTCCAACAAAATTTGGAATTTTACCTAGAATATTATTATCAAACCAAAAATGGTTAAGACAAAGAACAATTTCTTCAATTTAAAGAGACCCTTTCAAATTTAAGAAAAACCTTTAACGTATGTTGAAATATGATGCTGCAGCTATAAATTTTGCATATTTGTAAAAAAAAATTTGAACAGGTGTTAAAGTAACAGGTGGTTGAAAATAGCAAAATTTCAATTTTCGAGCCCTTATAGCTCTTAATCAGGGGGCGTGACAAAAAAATGTTGTTAACCGACTCCTACTAATTTTGGAGGACCTAACTTCTCCCAAAATTTCAAGACCCTAGGTTGAACCGTTTAGAAGATATATGGAGCCAAAAATTTTGCAAAAGTTGAGTTTAGCTTAATGGTAAATTTTAGTACCGTATGGCAACCCTATACATTTTAACCTTATATTTTTGTGAAGCTTATAAAACCAGCTATCTTTTGCCGTTTTCAGATTGAAAATACACTTAACAAAACGCATGTTATAATAATTTAAAAATAGGGCTTTTTCCAATTTTGAAGGGCTGTAGCTCCGTAACGGGTGGGGCTACAGAAAAAAATTCTTCTACGAAATAATTTTTTTTGTAATATCTACCCGTGGTTAAAATTTCTTTACTCTATTTCAAACGGTGTAAAAGTTTTTGTAAACATACGGACGGACGGACAAAGTCAAAATTAAGAAAAACCTTTGACACTTATTGAAACCTTCGTTTTGGAGCTTTCAATTTTGTATACAAATAAAAAAAAATTTTAACTCGCATTCAAGTTATAGGTGTTTAAAAGCTAAATTTTTAGCAAAATTTCAATTTTCGACCCCTTACAGCTCCTAAAGAGGGGGCGTGACAAAAAAAATTTGTTAACTGACTCTTACTTATTTCTAAGGATCTAACTTCTCCCAAAATTTCAAGTTTCTAGATTTAGCCGTTCCGAAGTTATGAGGGACCAAAAATTTTGTAAAACTTAGTTTTGAATAACGGTAAATTTTAGTACCGTATGGTAACCCTATACAATTGGTTTTTAAAAATTTGTAAAGCTTATAAGAACAGCTGTCTGCTACAGTTTTCAGGTTGGAAATATACCTTATAGAACTCTAATTATAACTGTTTAAATATGGGGCTTTTTTCGACTTTGTGGGGCTGTAGCTCCGTAACGGGGGGGGCTACAAAAAAAAGTTTTAACATTAAATTATTTTTATTGCAAAACTTACCCATTTCTGATATTTTTTAGTCAATCGTAGGTAAAAAGGGACGGACGGACGGACGGACGGACAGAGTGAAGCTATATAGGCACATTTTTACAAAATTTTTTGAAAATGTGCTAAAAACACAGTTATTATGCGAACGATTGTATCATAAGATATAAATTTGTACCAATTGAAACGGTAAAAATTGTAAAAAGCCTATGAGCGTATTTGTTATAATACATATAAAAAATTTGTTATGCGAAAGCCGCAGTATTGAAATATTTATTGAAAATTTAGGTATACCGTTTTTTTAAAAACCAATAGTTAATGGTAATTAAGTTATGCAGTTAAGAAAAGTATATATTGTTATTTGTAATTAACAGGTAGGTACCTAATTAGATTTTTTTTTTCAATTATAATTTTGGCGGGTTTTGTGTATTTATTTTTTTATATATATATTTCATTTAAACTTTAGTTTTTAACAATTAATCAAAAATGGTATTTTTGCGCAAAGCTATAATTCAGTCGATAATTTCTATAATAATGATGTTGAAATTTAAATAAAAATTGCAAAGGTAAGTGCTTATTGTGGTTGTTTAAAACAGAAACAAAAACATAAATAGGGTTAAAATTATGAAGTACTTTAATTATTAGGTTCAAGGGTAAATTGTATTGGGGAAATAAAATAAAAATATTTGTTTAAATTGATTTATGTTTTGTTATAACTGACATACCAAACGGGAAATCCTTCAAACTTACTGTTAATTGAAATTTTATTTTAATTCAGTAATTACCCAATAATACAAAAATTCGACTTATATGATTGTGTTCGAAAGAGTTGAAACTCTCTTACCTCCTAAGCACAATGAACATGAAATACAACTTCAAAATGTAATAACAAAAGTTTCAACGTAAAAATTGTCATTTGTCATCATCATTATCAATATCACCATCGTCATCATTATCATCATTATTATTACCACCATCACTGTTACCATCATCATTATTACCATCACCATTATTATTATCATCATTATTGTGTTGTGTTGTCTATCTGTTGTGTTGTCTATCTGTTGTGTCGTCTAAGTGTTGTTTTGTGAATATAAACAGTACCCTAAAATAAATTCATTTATAATTTGAAATTATAAAATTAAAAAATCTTAAAAAAAATTTAATTTTTAATAATAAGTCCACCGATTGAAAAATTTATTTTGTTTATATACTTAATTAATCTCACTTTAATTGTTTTTGAAAAAATTTATAGCTACGTTTTTTTGACATTTTGCAAACTTCGATATTGCGTCATGGCTACGCTAATTGTGGCCGAAGAATTAAAAATCCTATCAAAGATAAGATGGTGACTCTCATGCACCGTGCATTTAAGTCGGTTTTCGACATTCATTGACTGATTAAATGAATAAGTGATTCAATGACTAAACGAGGAAGAGTGTGGTAGGATAGACTGTGTCAACTCTGGGATACCCGTATGACGGTTATATAAACATTATATCATTTAAAAACATTAATTACTTTTGGCAAAATTTCAAACGAACCAATGGCCCAAAATAGCTGGATTTAAATAGGGATGACGGCTATTGCAAAAACGCGAATTTGCGAAAATTTCAAGATCATAGCTCCTTTAGTTTTTGAGTTATCGTGCGGACGGATGGACGGACAGACGGACGGACATACATAGCTAAATCGATTTCTTTTTCGATTCTGATCCGATCCATACACTTGAGTCTATATCTACCTCCTCTCCTTCTCTGCGTCACAAACGTAATGGCAAATTTATTATACCCTTTGACTATATAGTCATACGGGTATAAAAATAAGTGATTATTGAAAAAAGGGTAGCCAGCCGACACGATTCCAACGTTATTCTGAAAGTACTACTTTATTCTGAATTATTAACTATAAATACTATTATTAATAGTGCGGAAGGTCTTTAACATCAATAAAATCAATTGAAAAAATTAAGAGTTTAATCAGTATTCGGAAACATACTGTATGATAACGGAAGTTTAAAGCCTGATTCCGAAAGATTTTTCCCCAATATCTATGAAAAAGATCTATGGAATTTTTCTTTTCATTATTATTTTATCTGAATACAGGGTTTATCTCCTCCCTAGCCTAGGTGGTTAGAGCGCAACCTTGCAATCTAAACACTGTGGCAGTCCCGGGTTCGAATCCTGGTGGGAGATACCATATCCAGTAAAATTAATAATTATAATAAATTAATATATAATAAATTATAATATAATAATTCTATACCTAAAAATATAATAATAAATAATTAGTAACAAATAATATAAAAATATACCTATAATCGTGTTTCCAGCTATACTCTATAATCTAATAATTAATACTGAATAAACAATAACCTATATGTAATTGAACGACAATGTAATTGCAACTGTCATATGCAATTACAATGGCAGTACGCACCTAAAAACATGACACGGTTTCTCTACTTGACCGATAGATGACACTAGGGAAGAAATTAAGAAGCGACATCTTGTAGATAGATTACAGTAGACCAATCATTTACTTAATTGAAAAAGGAAAAACGATTCGAAACACAAGGCAGAGCCTCGATAAGAAAAAGCAGATGGAAATGCCTAGTAGATATCCTATGCTCCCAAGAGGAGTAATAAGGACAAAAAAAAAAAAAAAACAGGGTTTATTAAAATGTTTATTTTACAAATTTTGAAAATCGTAAAAGAATTTTGGATTTAAGTATCGGAATTTTAGAAAGATGTTTTGTCAGCGTTATATTGAACTAGGTAAGACCAATTAACATTGATCAGTTTGAATTTCGATTTAAAGTCTTATTACTCAAAGTTTATAATTTCTTCGCCGCCACACTTTACAGTTGTCGATACGATACCAAAGATAATTCCAAATACTTAATTTGATGAACAAATCTTAACCTATTAACTTTTGCTGTATTATAACACATTTTCACAGAAATAAAATTTTGGTTTTTAAAAGAATTACTAGTATTGACAAGTTATTTGTGCGGTGACATTTTAATGAAGTGAGTCAAATGTCCCAATGGGACATGTAAGCATTTGTACATTATAAATGAAAATTATATTTAGGTACAAATTGGAAATCAATTTTGCATAAATAAAGTTATCCTATAATACTTTAGTATATCATAATTACACAATTCATTTGTATGGCAAGTCTAAATTTATGGTATAGGTCAATAGATTAAAAGGTTACCTACCCTTTTTTTTTTTTTTACAATTTTATTACTTTATGTTCGTTGTCCTTGCAAAATATTTTTCTAAAGAACAATGTTAACACTATAGTCTATATAAAATTTTTTTTAATAAAACCTAATTAAATATTTGTTAATTACAATCTTATTATATAAATTAATTGAAAATTTAATGAATTAAAATTGTTAACCTAAATAATCCATTCAGTATGGCTGTGCTAATAAATTATAAATAAAAATATGTATTTTATTATTATTTTTGTTGTTGTTATGCTAATTAACACCCACTATACAACTAATTATGAAAAACTTTAATTCATTCGAATTTTATTTTGAAAAATTAATTAATTCAATTAACTATTCACTAGAGAAAAACCTATTAAAATATGAATAGTAAATTTTAATTTAGCTAAATGTACTTAAAAAAGTAGGTACTCTAAATTACCTCATAATGTACATTGTACATAATAATATGAATGTCACACCCCACATTCTGGTATATTACTATAATAATATAGTCTACTTATAATTTACTAGAATAAATATTTCAAGTTGAGCACAATTATAAATTAATATAAATTTGAATATAAATATGGTAAAACTGCACTGTTGAATTTTGGTTAAATCTAGTTTTTAAAAAAATTTTATTTATTTTCAGGTCATCCAGCTATCGGTAGATTAAAATATTTTCCGGAATAAATTATAATAGTGAAGCTTTTTGAGATAGCTAGATGGCGTAACACGGCTTATGGAAATTCGTTTATCATACGCTCATCTCGTTTATGGAACCATATTCCACCAAATGTGTTCCCCAAAGCTGAAAATTTATATATGTACGATTTAACCAAATTTAAGAAGAACATTAACATCTTTCTTCTAAACATCCCATCCAATTTTCCCCATTCCCCATTATCCAGAAATTCCAAATAACTTCCACCATAATCCTAAATCCTTTTATATCCTCGTCCCTGTAACCAAACTATACATTTGTATCAAAGGTTTCCTCCTGAAGTTTGATTCAAAAAGGGTGTGGTTTTGGTGTGTTAAAATCACACACTACCCAAAGAAACGCCGCATAGTTTCAATGGGTGACTTTCGAGCTTTCTATTCCCTTGTAAAAAAAAAAAAAATCGTGCAATGACGCAATTTTTTCTAAATTAAAAACGTTTTGATCGGGTGACTTCAAATTTTGTATACCCATTGCTCTTTGACAATGAGGTTGACTTTTTTAACAGACTTGTTGTGTTAAAAAAGATGAATGTGTTATATCGGCAAGAGGATTAGTAAAAACGAATTGTAAAAGGGAATTAAGTCTATTTTTGCGAAATACTACTTTGAGCCAAATTAAAGTCTAAAAAATTCATTTGTTGAATTTTGTTAACCTGTTGCGGGACATCTGCCATGTTTAATTGCATTGCCAATGTAATGTTTGTGTTAATTTTTTTCCATTTAAAACCCACCGGGTATTAGCTAGTTATTTTATAAAATTCAACACTAGCTGTTCTTCAATTTACATTATTTTTCTGGCATATATATTTTTTATGGAAGTTAGTGTCCATAACCTGATGCTTAATTAAACGAGGAAGATTATAGTTGCCCGTGTCAAGTTTTAGATACCCGTGCATACCCACTAACCGTAATTTATTTCCCCTATGCTATTATAAATATTACAAAAAAAATATAAGAAAGTAAAATAGTTAAAAAATTTAACTTATTATCCCATAATTTTTGATTAACTTATCCCATAAAAAAAAAAAAAAATAGCCCACCCTAATAGTTGGTCCGAGTGATGTCCAACTTTGCCAACTAACTTGTCCTATTACTGTATCTGCCCAGTTTTGATTTTAACCTCGTTATCGAATTGACAACTTTGTATGGCAGCTGCCCAAAAACGGGGCCGTAACATTTTGAAACTCCATATAAGTGCTCGATTCATTATATAACTAACAGTGTGTAATTTTCATCCTCGTAGTAAAATCAGTTTCCAAGAAATTCATATTGGTGCAAAGAAGTTGTATAGCAGCCCTCCGAAAATGGGGCCGTAACATTTTGAAACTTCATATAAGTGCTCGATTCATTATATAACTAACAGTGTGTAATTTTCATCCTCGTAGTATAATCAGTTTCTTAGAAATTCATATTGGTGCAAAGAAGTTGTGTGGCAGCTCCCCAAAACCTTGATCTGGTCTTAACCAAAAAGAATAGGGAATCTCAAAAATGTCCCAAAAATGTTTTGTGTGAATTTCAAAACTCTTGCTCTAATTTTTCAATTCCATCTCTTATAATTAATTTTTAATTCACGAATATAGTAAACTTAAGCCAAATCAACTTCATATGATCATATTCATATAATAATCATCATGATGATTCATCATATATATTCATAAATATCTATCAATATCAATAAGTCATTTACTTAAAAAAATCTTTGTCTTCTTTTTTGCTTATCTTAAATAAACTACGCATCATTTAAATCATATGAAATTCTAACTCGAAATCGTTATCTATACAAAAAAAAAAAATAAACAAAAAAACAAAAAAACAAAAACAAACAAAATTCATATAATTTCATGTTAAATAATATACAAGATGCATAGCTAAATTTAAAATTTTTGTATGAAAATATTGGAGTTAAAAAAGTTAGCTGTTCGAGAGCTACCCGAAGTTTTGGTCCGATCTTAACCAAAAAAAATAGGGAACCTAGAAATTGATTGAAAAATATTTTGTGAAAATTTCAAAACTGTAGCTCTTTTAGTTTTTGAGTTATCGTGCTGACACACAGACGGATGGACGGACAGACACACATAGCTAGATCGACTCATTTTTCGATTCTGAGCCGATACGTACCCTTGACACTATATCTAGCTCGTCTAGATCGATGCGTTACAAACGGAGGAGCAAATCTAATATACCCGATGTCATATACATATGTATGCACGGGTATAAAAAACCCTTGAAAATAGCCTTATTTACATATTTTAGTATTGGATGATTATCCAAGGAGTTCATATTGTAAGGAGTTCATATTGCAAGGAGTTCACTTCAAGAACTGACAATGGTACTTAATGGTTAAATTTATATTAACAATTTTTCCTGAAATTCTTATCTTTTAAGAGCAAATTTAAATTTTTAAATTGCAATGTATTAATTACAACTTCCAATTGAAGGTGTTATGTATAAAAAATAAACAATTTATTATATTGGCTTAATATTAGGGAAAATAAATAATTAATCCTCATATGTTTTTCTATGTTAAAAAGGTTGTGGATAAGAGAAAAGAATCCAAAAAAAAATTTTGGGGTAATGTCGTGTAGTTTAACATTGACTGTCCGTCCCGATTTGATTTATACACCAAAAAATTAATTTTGAGGAACAACTTTTTTCTGTAGTCACCATCGTAATGAAGCTACAGCCCTGCAAAGTTCGAAAAAGCTCTATATTTAAATTGTTGGTATAAGGTTTTCTAAAAATTCCAAACTTTCTACCTACAATTAAGTATAAAACATAATTTAATTATAGAAATTAACTTTTTCAAAACCATTGAATTTTTCATTATTCGTTTATTAACACAGGCGTCACATAAATCCGGTTTAGTTATTGAAATTGATCTTAATGAATTCCACATACAATTTAAACATGAGATAGTGCTTACCCTTATAATTTGTAGAAACGTCTTAGATTTTCAATTCTATTTTGTTTATATTGTAATATTTTGTATTAGAGTTATATGGTATTCTATATATGTGAGTTATATTGTTCAATTAAATTATTTGTTTATATTTTGCATTTGTTTATATTGTTATATTAACGTATTTTTTATTAAATGAATATAATTATTAATTATTGATTAAGCCATTAATTTGAATACATTGGCGAATGGACGCTGAGTAGAATAGAAAACCAGATAAAGTTTTTTTTTCTTTTTCACAGTGATTCGAAACCGAGCCTTTTTGCATGAAAGTTCGGCAATCTTACCACTGTCCAGGTGTTTTTAAAATCTAGTTTTTAGAAATCCTACTCAAACCCACTGAACTACCCCAACTAAATTTTGCGGAAACTTTGGCCATAAAATTAAACTACTTTTGGCAAAATTTCTGACATCCAGGTTCAATAAATATAGAATAATGCACGTACAAAAAAAGAAGTTGTAAGGCAGGTACTCGATCCCTCGGACCGAAATGGCTGAATTTCAATAGCAATGACATAAAAATTTCAATAAGATTCTAATAGATTGCATAAAAAAGATTTAATGAAAATTGCAAAATCATAGTTCCATTATTCTTTGAGTTATCGTGAAGACGGGCGGACGGACATACATAGCTAAATCGATTTATTTTTCGATTTTGATCAGATCCATACTCTTGAGTCTATATGTACCCCTCTCCTTTGCGCCACACACGTATTGGCAAATTTATTATACACTTTGACCTATAGTTATACGGGTATTAAAAGTCAATGGATTTTATTTGTTTGAACTTTATTTCACTGCACCATAATCCATATACACCTTTTTGCATCATGAAAGGAAAAAATAAAAACAAATCTCTTTTTAAGCTCATTGGAATCTTTTATTACAACTTGTACAATACATTTAAATATACATAAAAGTTTGCAATATTTATATTACCATATTTAAAATTTATATTTATATTTAAAAAAAAAAAAAAAATAAAAACAAATTTAAATCATAATTTTATAATAAAAATATTTATTTTAAAATAATTTAAAAAAAAATAAATATAAACAAAAAAATTTAAATATATATTAAATGTACATATTAAGTTATTTAACATAATCATATTATTTTTTTGCTTATTTTATACTAAAACGAATTTTTCTACAGTTTCTACTACATAACTACTTATCAACTACTACATAATTTTTTTATCCTACTATGTTTTACTTTCATTAAACTTAAATACTTCCATTTATTTTATTTATTATTTATTTAATATTTTTTTGTTTTGTTTTTTATTTTAATAATTTTTTTATTATTTTTTTTTTTTCATAATTTTATTTATTTGCATGAACAATTTTTTTTTTTAATTCAACAAACCGTTAAAATATACACTAATACAAATAAAATACATATACACATATACTATTATGTATAAATTAATTTTATATAACTGAATAAATATAAGTATTTTAAGCTCATTAGTACAACAAGGGTGAAAAACTCATTATTAAAAAAAAATTCAAAAAAAAAAAAAAATAACGGGTTAAAAAAATAATAACTGTAAAAAAAAAAAAAAATAAAAAACTTAATAGAAGAAAAAGTTTTTTTATTTTTATTTTATTATATTTTAATGGTTGTTATATTTAACTTTTAAAATAAATATTAAATCATAATTTAATATTTGATTTTCGTACATTTCATTATTTGGAATTTTAACAATTCATTTTACATTTAAAAAAAAAATAAATTAAATTTTCTATATTGCAATTTTTTTTAAGTATTCGGTTATGTGTGCGGCGGCGGTGATGGATAACGGAAATCACCGTTAAGAAATCCGTGTTATTATACTTTTTCTTTTGTCGTTTGTTTTTTTGTTGTTATTGTTGTTGTTATTGCAATTATTTTGTTCGTATATTTAATTTTTGTAATAGGTACCAGGGTTGCCATTCAGAAAAATTTTTTTTACCAAAAATCTATATCAAAATATCTTGGATAATAAAACACAATGCTTTGGCCTGATATTAAAATTATTTATATATTATTAAAATAAACAAAAGAATAACTCGTAACTCAATACAAAATATTACAATATAAACAAAAAATAGAATTGTAACTATTGAAAATCTAAAACGTTTCTACATATTATAAGGCCTAGTACTATTTCATGTTTAAATTGTATGTGGAATTGAATAAGACCAATTCTAATAACACGAATATAATATGCCCCGTTGTTCCAACATGTACCTATGGCTTATATATACCTATGGCTTATTATATCATAATATTTAATCGGCTTATTTTTTCCCATACAAATATAAACATCCTTTTTCTGGGTAAACTATTTAACCAATTTTAATGAAACAACAACCAAAAGAAAGGTTTTTTTTGTTTTCATAGGACAATCATATTTTTTTTTAAGAATATTGCGTTTTTTCAGGTGAAAACCTGTCTCTAATTTAACGTAATTTTGAATTTAACGGTCACGCAGTTAAAAGTTGAGGCTTATGACTCTAATATTATGCGCCGACTTTCTGTGTAAATGTAATTCATTTTCGGTTGTAACTCGCAGCTAAATCTAATTCAAAAGATTATAGGCGCCGACTTATGTATATCTTTCTTTTTTTTGTTTAGTTCATTCAATGAACAAGGAGTTTTAAATTTTTTTAAAATTTTTTTTTTGTTTTTGTTTTTTTTTTATCTTAAAAAGTTAACGAAAAAAAATGAGTTGTATCGAAATGAAAGCAATACATTTGGTTAATACAGTAGTTTTCATTTATAACGAACTCGGTGCAATTTTAATTATAATAATTTTTACACTTTTTGCCAAAGAATTAAATTTTTCCCTAAAAATGAAAGTTTTTTATTACATTGATATTTCTTTTATTTAAATTTATTATATCTAATTATGTTGCTTGGTGATTAATTTAGTATTTTTTTATTTATTTTTGAATATAAAAAAAATCATAATAACGCATCAAAAATACAAAAATAATTTTATTAGAAGAAAAAGCACTATACATAGGCTTGAGGTTGACACATCAAATAAAATTTTAGCAAATGTATAGTCTTATACTAATTTTTCAAAATTCACAGCATTCTTTTAAAACGACATTCGTTTATTACGACGAATATTTTCCATCCCATCATGGTCGTTATAACCGAAAAGTACTGTACTTTGTTTTCGTTTGCTTAAAATTTTTTTTTTTTTAAATCGTATATTGTTGTTGGTTTTTGTTAAGTTTTTTGTAAAATAAGAAACCGACTTCTGATAAATAATATTTCTTAAGAAAAATGATTTGTTACTTATGGATCAACCAAATTCAGCATGTACGGCGTTCAGTTTCTGTCAAAAAATTTTTAAATAAGTTGTTATGTAAATAAATTTACATTAAAGCATACGCGACGTACTGTACCTCGGAGTTTTAAAATTTAAAAATTGACAAAGCGTATAAAAAAAAGCGTATTTAATAAAATATTTTTTATAGTTTTTTCTTATGTTGCTACGATTAAATTTTAAAAATAAAATATTTTGAAATAATATTTTTTTAAAATAATTTTTTTTAAAACATATATTGAAAATAATTGAAATATGTTTGCAAAAAATTAAAAACGAAAAGACTTTCTTAAAAAAATAATTTGCAATTTAAATGATTTGTTCCTTTGAACCTAACCAAAATCAACGCTTATGGTGTATAATTGCTAACAAAAAGTTTTAAATTAGTAGTTAAGTACATGATATTACATGAGAATAACTTACTGAACCTCGAATTTTTAAATTTTAAACATTGACAAAGCATATAAAAAAGTTATTGTTTTTTCTTATGTTGTTATTGTTCTAAAAATAAAATATTTTAAAATAATATTGTTTTTAAAAATACCTATATTTTTTTAAAAAATACTTTACATATATTCAAAATAATTGAAATACCTATAGTATGTTTGCAGAAACAAAAAAATAACATTTCTTAAGAAAAATTATGTGTTCTTTACAGATCAACCAGAATAAACGCTTACGGCATGCAGTTTCTGACAAAAAAATTTGAAATAAGTAGGTATGTTGTGTACTGTACTTCGGAATTTAAAATTTTAAAATTTGACGAAGCGTATAAAAATATTGTAATTGTTTTTTCTGATGTTGCTACGATTTAGATTTCAAAATAAAATATTTTAAAATAATATTTTTTTTTTAAAAAAACATACATTCAAAATAATTGAAAATACCTATAAATGTTCGCAAAAAAAAACTAAAAAATAATCTTAAACTTAAACTTACATAAAAGTTGACGTATAATTTCTGTCAAAAAATTTAGAAATAAATAGGTACATGAATTTACATGAGAGCAACCAAAATACGCGTAACGCGATGTACTGTAATCGGATTTTTAAAGTTTACAAATTGACAAATGGTTTTTGGTTTTTCTTATATTTCTAAGATTATGTTTTAATAAAAAATATCTTATATTGAAAAAAATTCAAAATATACATATACCTATTATATGAAATTAATAAAATTTTTTGTTCTAAATTAAAACATTCAAATAAATATTTTTGTGTGTACGCGCGTATCAATTTACGGATATATAGATAGACATATTGACGTACTGCCGTATAAAAATTGTACGTCGTATGCTTTAATTTAGGTAAAATAAATATTTAATTATCTACTCCTTTCATCTACTATTCTTCAAGAGGCAGTGTGGTGTAGCTGTAAAAAGAGTAGTTCACTCCTATACAAATAGGTATAATATAAAGTAAAGTAAAGAATTCAGAATCGTTTTTTGTATAATATGTACATACATTTGTAGTAAAAATTTGAGATTTTATTATTGAAATGTAGTGCTTATTTGCCTATGTAGCTACTAAATTTAAAAATGGAACAGGGGGAGGAAAAAATCATCAATATAGATATGTTATAAATCTTAAAGTTGTGATTTTAAAAAAAATCTCGACTTCTGTCAACTTAACTATTATTTTGTATTTTGGCAGCTTCAATATAATATTATACTAAGTACTTAACTTATTTACTTATGAATTATGATAGGTATGTTAAATTTTGTTGTACATATTATGCTCTATGAATAAGCTTTTTAATTAGGATACAGAATACACCATCATCAAATTTTCAGAACATTATATATTAGAACACTATTTATATTTAGAATGTAAATCGCTTATTTTGTTCAATAACTGTATCACATTATACTCTCTTTAAAGCGACTTTAGCTATAGGAATAAAATTCAAAAATACAACAACGTTTTTATAACTGAAAAAATTATAAATTTTTTTTAGCAAATTTCAAGCGCAAGAATTGTTGACAACATTGTTGCAATATATTTTATTACGTATAGGAAAAAAAATATAATTTTTCGTGTTAAATTAGTCTATTATAAATTTCAAAAAACTAATTTTGTATGTAAATTTAAAAGCAAAAATAGCTCGAATCTCGAGCACAGGGCGATACTAGTTAATTATTATCTGACAGGCTTATTCGTCTAACAGTTAAACAGTTAGTGCTTAAAAAAAAAAAAAAAACAAAACAATTCATATACAGTCAATATCGGTTATAACGACTTTGAGCGGACCAACAAATTGGGTTGTTATAAGCAATATCAAATTATTTTTATTATAAATTAAAAGAAGTGTTTTATATTTTTTTATTCAAGTTTTTATTTCACAGCCTTTAAAATAAAAAAATAAAATGTATTAAGTATGCACTTCGCATTCAACGAAACTGTTGTATGCGAAGCTCCTAATTCCTTAACTATTTCTTTATTTGTTTCTTCTAAAATTATTATATTCGTAATTATTAAACTTACATATGTATGTGTTTATTGTTTTATTTACCACACTGTACACACTTGACTTTTTAAATGTAACTGTCCTAATGTAATATGCATATGTAAATAAAAATGTTAGAAATATCAAATTAGCACCACAGCCAAGCGACATACCGGCGGCAAAAAGTAACGGGTCAATCGTTTGATGCTTTTTTTCGTAATTAATAATAATGTAGGTATGTGTCTTTCTTTATTTTGTGTTTATAGTTTTGTCGTTATAAGCGATGCCGTTATTTCCGATATCAATTTATTTGAAATTATATGAACCTAAGACCGGGAATTTTAAAAATATTTACATTTTGATTTACCTATAACGAAAAAAAATTTTCAAACTGTTTTCCACAATTTAATTAAATTGATAAATAGTCTGTATAGATAGACACACATTACCAATTTTGTAGAAAATTACCAAAGTGGCAACCCTGGTAGGTACTTATATGAAAAACTAATCAATCAATCAGTCAATAAGAAAAGATGACAGAAATTGTTTAAGATTTAATTCGCAAATATTTAAGAATTAATATTAAGAAAAAATTAAAAAAAAAATTTTTTATAAAATTATGAAAATGGTGTTAATTAAACACTAAGTGTTTAAAATTAATTTTCTATAATAATTTAAGTTTAAAAAATTTTCTATTGAAATGTAAAAGTAGATACAAGATAAATGCACTTAGATAAGTAGGTACCTAATTTAATTTTGAGTAGAGTTTCTGGAATTTTTTTAAAAAAATGTTGCAGAAAGAGGCATCAAATGGGTGTCTGAAAACAGAATGACAACATTTTACGCGGCGTTTCGTGATAAAAATTTTTTCAATTTCTTTTTCGATATTATTTTGACATTTAATTGACTAAAATATTTATTTTGGAACAATTAAATTTAATATTTATTAAATGGAACAATTTAAACAATATACATTTTGAAGTTAAATGAAAATTGACAAGATTTAAGATTTTATTTTTCAATGAGTGAAAAATAGTTTTTTGAGTGAAATGTATATGAAAGGAATAAAAAACCAGTAGTTAAATTTTAATTTCACTAAAATTATTGATTTTTACAAAAACTAGTATTTCGTATATCACATACAGACTCTTTAGTGCTAGTAATAAAATTGATAAATTTGCATAGTTTATTAGTGAATGCAAAAAAAAGCGAAAGCATATGAGTTTATCCTAAGATATAGCGGTGAAATTCATATATATACATTCAAAATTTGTATTTAATTACTGAATAGTTTTTCTAGTGAGATGAACTACCTCACCAGCTTGTCCACATCAGCTTGGTCAAAGGAGAACTCTAAGGAGAAAAACTCTGCTTGCAATATTTATTATTTACTTAGAAGAATACGTACTGGTAAACTTGTCTTTTACTCAATACAATTCTTAACTAAATAAGTATCGAATGCCTTTTCAATTACTATATCATTATATTAAAATATTTGACAGTTCTAATTTGACAATTAATAACTTCTGAATTTAAATTATTTTAAAATAACGTTGAAAATTAATGGAAAAAACGTCAAATTGCATATATTTTAAGATGCAAAAACTTTTGATACACACTGTAATATCCAAAATTATTTTCTTTCTAACTTTTATTATTATTATTAGCTTAATGCTTATTTATATTTAATAAAATATACACATCCGCGAAATTGAGAAAAATAACTCTTCTAAAATATTAAGCAGTTTTTATTTTTTAATTTTTTTCAAATATTTAATATTTACAGCAAAAATACCTGCAAACAAAATACAAGGAAAATAAAATTTACTTTGTCAAACAAAGATTTGAAAACCTAAAAAAAAACAAATAAAATAAAATATAAACCACACGTTGTAATCAAAACTCAATAAATAATATAAAAAACAAGTAATGAAAAAAACTAAGGGTTTTTAAAAAAGCATATTTTCAAAATTAAACAATGTTTTATACAATATATTATGCAAGTGACAATATTTTAAAATTTTTTTTTGTTGAATTTTCAGTTTTTGACCCTTTAAGCCCCTAAGCCACTATACTAAAAATTTTCTTAATAGCGTCATACTTATTTTTTTAAGATCTGAATTCTCTAAAAATTTTAAGATCCCAAATCAAACCGATTGGATCATATAATAAGTCATGAACTTTGCTAACATTGTATTTCACATATCGGGAAATTAAAGTAACGTTTGGTAACCCTATAGGCTATATATTATATATATTACACTTATAAATATTATAAAAACAGCTATCGTATAGATATTTCGTTGTAACAATTTTCACATAAAGAGTTTCCGCTCTTGTGGAAGCTTAAGCTCAGTAACCGGCGGGGCTACAGTAGAATTTTATACTATAAAAGTAATTTTTTTCGTATTAACTGTGCGTCTTAATTTTATGTCAAATGGTGAAAAGAGTTTTGTAAACACATGGACTGACGGACAGAGTAAAATAGACTTTTTTTTTAAATATGCTAAATATGAGAAAAAAACCTTACTTAATACGGTAAACTAATCTGTCATATATCATTAATAATTTAGAGGGATTGCGCGATATAGATTAAGATGGATTATAAGCTTATTTCTTTTCGTTGAAATTGAATGGGGATTAATAAGTTTATATATGTGAATGTGGATATCTGCATAAGTGCGAATCTTCAAAAATTCCAGAAAAAAATAAATTTATTACTTAATTATTGTTTTCATTTGTTATTAAAAAAAAAAAATTTTTATATACGCTTATTAATCCGCCTGTAAAATGCCATTAAAGAAACCCTGCATTCAATACATTTTAGTCGTCAATAAATTATTAGTTAAAATTTCTTTATTATTGATGACACAGGAAATTTTACCTATTGTTGTTTTCTTTATTTTGAAATAAATGTTATTCTGTCAACTATAAGGTATATGCGTAATTTAAATTTCAAATTTAGCTTTTGTTTAAACTATCCCATACCTAAATAAAATTATGTAAAACTATTGTCGCGAAACGCTCAAAATTCGAGCAATTTTTGCACTCAAATTTTTATTAATATTTAAAAAAAAACGAGGAAGAGTGTAGTAGAGACGACTGTGTCAACTCTGGGATACCCGTATGACCGTTATATAGACATTATATCATTATTATTATAAACATTAATTACTTTTGGCAAAATTTCAAACATACCAGCTTTACTAGGTGTAGTGTAATGCTCATATACAAGAAGGAGTTGTATGGCAGCGACTCGAACCCTCTGCAGTAGACCAACCAAATTTTGCAGTAACTTTGGCCATTACACTAAACTATTTTTGTCAAAATTTCAGACCCCCAGCTTTAATAGGTATAGAGTAATGTTCATACAAAATAAGAAGTTGTATGGCAGCTACTCGAACCCTTTGCAGTATACCAACCAAATTTTGCAGTAACTTTGGCCATTACACTAAACTATTTTTGTCAAAATTTCAGACCCCCAGCTTTAATAGGTATAGAGTAATGCTCATATAAAACCGGAAGTTGTATGGCAGCTACTCGAACCCACTGCAACTGGCCAAACAAATTTGCAGAAACTTTGGCTATAAAACTAAACTACTTTTGCCAAAATTTCAGACACGTAGCTGTTATAGGTACAGAGAAATACTCATATAAAAAAAGAAGTTGTATGGCAGCCACCCGAACCCATGGACCAAAATGGCTGGATTTAAATAGCGATGACGACTATTGCAAAAAACGAATTTGAAGATTCTAGCTCCTTTAGTTTTTGAGTTATCGTGCGGACAGACGGCCGGACGAACATACATAGCTAAATCGATTTTTTTTTCGTTTCTGATCCGATCCATACACTTGAGTCTATATCTACTCCCCCTCCTTCTCTGCGTCACAAAAGTAATGGCAAATTTATTATACCCTTTGGCTATATAGTCATACAGGTATAAAAATAGAGCCGCGACCGTCAATTTTGATCGATTTGAATGCGTGATCGATTTAGCCGGTTAATATATACGATGATATGTTTTACTTTTGTAAATTTGATCTTTATACATTTCAAATTATCTTCAAAGATCTGGAACGTTTATTTATCATCTAAATTTTATATTTCTTTTTAATTATACTATACTATACAAAAAAAAACCTTAAATCTAATACTATACTATATAGAACTATATATGTACTATATATTTAAATATATTTTAATTATTAAATGAAGCTCTCGTATGTCATTTTGATTTTAAATCGAAAAGCCTATAAAAGATCATGCCGTAATCATAAAAATCTGGTAACACTTATAGTAATTGACATAAAATGCAACTAGGAAAGTTTTTCTCCAGTGCAGTTATAAACCGAACTTCATTATGTTAATCAATTTACTTATCAATTTTTAAATAATAACAAAATTTTATAATAATTTTAATAAAATATGAAAAGCGATAATAATTTGTCTAAAGTACCATATAAAAAAATGAAATAAAAGACCTATTGTTTGAAATGAATTGAATATTTTCTAAATAGCTTCATTATTTTATATACGTGTATAAAATTATAGTAAATTAAAGATATCCATATGAAAAATGAAAAGATATTAATGATGCTAAATGAATGTATCTATATAGTTGATCTGGTCAATTATAATGGCATTAAAATATATGAATATATTAATTTGTGTGTTGTTCAAATCACACTTTGCGAAAATAAAATTGAATAGGAACTTTTACAATGCATGTCCTTTCGTGTATAAGGTTCCTTATAAGAATTATCGAAGAATGGCAACTTATCTCCACTTTAAAGTGTCCTGAAAAATTGTAACATAGAATTTATATAGAGACTGGTTTGATAACAAGCCTATTTATTTATTTATGTACAGTCCCCTACCACATACAATGTGACAAGCAAGTGAATCTGCCTTTGCTTTTCTGGTGTGCCAGTTAAATTTATTTTAAATTATGATATAAACTATTACAATATCAATTATAAATTATATTTTTTTTATTAGATATGATCTGACCAGGATATGAACCCAACAAGCTTAAGAAAATACAATATGTAATGAATAAGACCCAGATATTCTTTAATAGAAATATAATTCCAATTCTAATTCTAACATGCCGATTTCAATCAAATTTTCTTTTTGTACAATAATATTTTTGTTAAAAGTCAGCGATGGTAATGCTGGAAAGTGAATCGAATTAGAATCGAGAAGGAAGCCAATTTAAAAATTTGTTGTTAAAAGGCCGTGTTTACTATTGAAATCCAGCCAGTTTGCTCGACGGATTCTATTAACTACCTCACTGCTTTTTTTATACATATTTGGAAATTTCTTAATATATTCTAAGGAAGCTGATTATTTGCAATTTTCTCAAAAGTAGTTAGGTTTAAAAGTAGTAAAAGTAATTAACTGGATAACATAATGCGGGTATCAAATGAATTGACACAGATGCTCATCTCTCACTAACTAGCAGAGTATTCATATTTTGAGTATATTAAATCACATAATACAATTCACTATTGCAATAGTTTTATGATACCATGAACTTCTAAGCTATCGTTTCCTTTTTCCAGTTATAAACGTTTAATAACGTCTTCAATACTAATTGACATGGATGCAGTAGCCCATGGCACATTGAAAGTGAGACAAAAAAAATGTTCAAAATTCTTTTAATAAATAACTTTAATTTTTAAAATATTATTATAATTAAAAATATTTTTATTAAAAGCATGCGTGTCTAAAGTTCAACAAATTTTATATCAAAATATTTTTAACATTGGCCCATCTATCATTAAAATTTTTATTTAATTATTAATTGAAAATAAAGTTCACTATAATTTAATACTACAAAAATGTTAGTAGGTACCCAATTAGTCAAGATAAATGTATATAAAGTACCCTTTAAATTAAATATACAAATAAATTATATGAACTTTTAACTTACCTTACCTTGCTTTTAAAATTCATATGTTATTATTAATTTTTTTTTTTTTTATTAATAGTTTTCGTCCATAAACATTTCTTCACTTTCATTTCAATGTTATTTAGTTTTGCTCTTAGCAATTAATTTTTTTTTTTTTCATTTTTTTAATTTGTTACACCTTTCCAAATAGATGAAAGGTGAACCCCTCTTACCTGCTGCTTGTCATTGAAGACCAGATCATATTATGTATAATTAAAAACTTTTAAGACTCTCCTACGATTTAAACTTGAACTGTAAATTGTGTTTTTTTTTTTTTTGTGTTATGATGAAGTTATCAACATTAAATCATCGTTGGGCATCGTATTATTTACCGTTAATCGTTAGATGTTACATAACACAAAGTAAATTAATATGCAATAATGCTTTTTCATTCATTCATGTAGTATAAACAAAATGCAAGAGATCAATATTAGTTTTAGAGAGTATAAGATGGAAATAATATTGCGACATCTAGTGGGTATTTTAATTATTTTAACACTTTTGGAAAAATCTGCAAAAATTGTGCTTCTATAGTTTCACTCTGATTGCCTATTTCTCTGTCTGTTTAGTAATGAAATAAAACCCTACAGCACTATAGTTATCTTTGCCACTAAATTCAAAATGTCGAATTTTGACCTTACCAAACTCAATAATCATACCTTGATGTTGAGTTCCATTGCTAAGAATTATAGAGTAATTCTAGATTAAAAGCTTTCTTGAATATATAACATGAAAGAGCTAAAAAAGCATGTGTTGCTTCTGTGCTTATAACAAAACCATGGATAAGAAATGGGGTTTTTAGCCAATGATGGCTCTTTCGGTTCGCCGTTCCTACCTATGGATCACTGGCATGGTGGCCAGCATTAAATATGAAATATAATAAAACTTTATATAATTCGGAGATCAGCTAATCAGAAAATGCCACATGAGCAAATGCACTCGATATATTCCACGCAGGATTGTGAAGGTCACCACCAGCCATAGTCAAGTATTATATATAAATTATTATTAAACAAATTCCATAAAGTATATATCTTCAATTTGGAGACGTCAGGCAAACGTCAGATTGCTTTCAAAAATTTTATAAATAAATGTGAATTAAATATATAATTTTGCAATCGATAGTATATTTATTTACCGTTATAAACCTTAATTTTGTGGTGAGTTGTTTTTTATTCCCTTTTAACTCTTTTAAGCAGTATAGGGCATTAACCAAGTCTATTTAGATTATGTTAGCTTCAGTTTCTTTAATCTTTATATTGCCTAAGCCTTTGATTACTCGGCTGTAGTTGAGTCAGATCTTTGGAAGTAAATCATCATTTATATAATTATCTATGTAAGTTTATTGTATATTTTTTGCATGTATGTATAAACTTTGATTTAAGGAAATGTGCTGTTTTAAAAACCCCTCTATTTTTTTGTAAAAATTTCTTTTTCATTATAATATTTTTTTTTCGGGCTTATGATGTTGAAACATTTAAAGGAAATTAATTTAAAAATATAAAATCTTGAAGAGTACTTGTATTCTACTTTAAATTATATTAGAGTATTTTGTAATTTGGTAAAAATTGGGATTAATGATAACTGAGTGTTATAATAAATGTAACGAAAAGTGTTATTTAATTTCTAATTACAAATGGTATATTATATATGAAAGAAGTTCAATTGAAAGTTAAGAGACACTTTATTGGTGTTCAGTGTTGTGTTACAATTTATGGTAAGAAAAACTTAATTTAAAATGTGATATAATGTTTAAGTTCTCTTTTAAGGAACCTTAGTAATCTGTTGCTTAAAAGAAAAAAAAGACATCACAGAAATATTGAAAGAAAAGTTCAAATCCATCTCGCCTGATTTGATTGTCCAACCAAAAAGTGGTAATAGTCTCATTACAAGAAACTTTGTTGATGACATTGTTTGGAAATTCGAGGTCTCCTAGAAAAATTTTCTGGGACTGTTCAAACTAAAAAAATCTGGCATCGTTGATCATCGGCTTATTCAAATCTGGCATCGGCTTATTCAAATTTCTAAGAGTTTCGTTTAGGGATAGTTTTTTTTATCATAATTTAAAAGTTCGGGCCCATTAGATTATGCAAAAGCTAAAAACTTAAATGTGTATGTCAGAATAAATTGTCCGAAGATAACATATTAATTTTTTTTAAATATTACATAACCTAGCTGAATAATTAAACCCGTGCATGCAAATAAGGCCACTGGTATATTGAAATAGCTCCGCCGTTTGTAACGCATTGATCAATACATGCTGGATATAATACCAAAGGTTTTTTGAGTGTCTCTGTCTGTTCGTCTGTCCATGTCAGAACGATAGCTCAAAAACTTAAAGGGGCTAAAGTTTTGAAATTCACACAAAATAATTTTTAGACAATTTCTAGGCTTCCTATTGTTTTTGGTTACAAGGGGGAGCTGCCATGCAACCTTTAAATCTTGCCGTCATTTGCACTACGAAGTTGAAATTAAAAATAGGAAAGTAAAGTAATCTTGCAAGCTCGTTTGAAAATTTAGAAATTTTTCTGAGCAAGCTCCGTGTAGCTTAGTATAGCTGCCAAACAGATTGCTGGAACCAGAGTGTATATTTTTGCAACTAATAACACTAAATGGTTGAAAATTAAACTCCGTATGTAATATATGGCGAGAAACTTTCCGAAATTTTCAAAATATTTGGACTCCAGGAAGCTGCCATACAAAGTTGTCAATCCGATAACTGTTCGACGTGCGGGTTCGCTTCCCGTTCGGGTCCTGAAAATTTTTAATTCACAAAAATTATTGAAAAATAATTTTTCTTTACAAATCCAGATGGTGATCAAATATAATTTAAAATATACAAATATATATTATAAACGAAATAAATAATATTACTTATAAATTGATAAAAACCATTGAAAAAGATGCACAATGGCCCGCAAGACCTACGTGTTAGGATGACAAATGCTACTCGCGATATTAAACCAACAACAACAAAATAATAGTGCAAGTTACTTGGTAACTTGGTAGTTTAGGGTAGGCCAAAAGTTTGGCAACTTTGGAATGGGTTTTTTTTATTATTTTTTTTTAAATATATCATTAGGGAAGTAATTAATGGTTTATTTATTTGTGCACAGGTATCTAAAAGTTGACAAGGGTAACTTCAATCTTTCTTGTTATACCCGTATGACTATATAGTCATTATACCCGTATGACTATATAGTCAAAGGGTATAATAAATTTGCCATTACGTTTGTGACGCAGAGAAGGAGGGGGGGGTAGATATACTCAAGTGTATGGATCGGATCAGAATCGAAAAATAAATCGATTTAGCTATGTATGTCCGTCCATCCGTCTGTCCGTCCGTCCGTCCGCACGATAACTCAAAAACTAAAGGAGCTAGGATCTTGAAATTTTCGCAAATTCGTTTTTTTGCAATAGCAGTTTAGCAAAAGTAGTTTAGTTTTATGGCCAAAGTTTCTGCAAAGTTTGGTTGGTCTAGTGGAGTGGGTTCGAGTAGCTGCCATACAACTTCTTATTTTATATGAGCATTACTCTCCACCTAATGAAGCTGGGTGTCTAAATTTTTGCCAAAAATTGTTTAGTGTAATGGCCAAAGTTTCTGCAAAATATGGTTGGTCTACGACAGAGGGTTCGAGTAGCTGCCATACAACTCTTTATTTTATATGAGCATTACTCTCCACCTAATGAAGCTGGGTGTCTAAATTTTTGCCAAAAATTGTTTAGTGTAATGGCCAAAGTTTCTGCAAAATATGGTTGGTCTACGACAGAGGGTTCGAGTAGCTGCCGTACAACTCTTTATTTTATATGAGTATTCCACTACACTTAATAAAGCCAAAAGTAATTAACCGGATGATATAATGTATATGTTACGGTCATACGGATATCCCAGAGTTGACACAGCCTACTCTACTACACTCTTCCTCGTTTTTGTTTAAAATGTAAAACGTATGTAAGCCGGTAGATTGAATATTGTAATTTACGGGAATACATCTTTAGATTAATTAATTTTTTTATAGACTGTAATATTTTGTAAGTGTGTAAAGATTATTTTAAAGTTAAATAAAATGTGGGCGACAAAACTTTTATCATTAAATTTAAACAATATAATGTATTGTTTAAACTTTAAACTGTTCGAAGTAATATTATCGTTGTTGCTTCCTTTCCTTCTTTTTAAAATGTCAATTTACATCTTTTCTTATTCAAATTAATACTAATAATGTCTTAATAATGAATGGAAGAAAGTGTTTAATTATTGCAGTTTATTTGAGAAGTAAACTTAAATGAATATTTTAAATACTTATGTGATGCAAATATTTTTTTATGATGTTTTTGTATATGTCATGAATAAAATTAAAAAAATTTAAAACTATTTAAATATTTGAAGATATACTCGTATACCTTTGTATTGTGATAGGTAAAAAGTTTTCTATTCGAATATAGGATTAATTTTAATACATTGTGATTTTGATTATTTAGCTAAACACTAATATGCAAATGGGGCATAAAGATACTTTTTAATAGCATTCAAATGGAAAACTTAAGTGCTTTAACAAAAATGTTAGAGCAATTTGGAACAAGTGCTTTGGGGGAGTACTTATCCGAACGAAACGCTTAACCCGATATTTGCCTATAGTAATAGATAACTACAAAAAATTATAAAAAATTTATTTCATGGAACAATCTTTTTGTATAGCCTCATTCTTTACGGAATTATAGTCCTCTTAAGTTTAGCGAAGCCTTTATTTAAACTGTTATGGCACAAGGTTTTTAAAGTATATTTTCAAACTGGGAAAGCCGAACGCTAGATACTTCCATGCTTAATAGAAATATGTAAATTATATATAGGATATCTGCTGCGATATTAAAGTTGAATTTATCAATCTGTCGTTCCAAAACTTTAAGTTAAAAACTAGAAATTTTCAGAAAAGTTTCCAAAGAATTTTGGAAACCGGTATAAATCATTTGGGAAATATCTTTGTATCCGTATTTTATATTATCTGATTAAGAGCTATAAAGGTTACGGATGCTCTTGATTTTTTACAATTCAAGGTTCTTTAAAAAAGGCAAAGGGCAGTTTTAGGAGATTGTTATAAATTTATTTGTCAATATTTCCTTTACCCAAAACTTATTATAGAACATTGTTTAATTTTAAATATGGGCTATTTTAAACCCCTTGGATTTTTTATCACTTGTTTCAAAATACTTAATAGGCTTTAATATTTAAACGAGAAGCACTTAAACTTGTGTTATAGTTGACTGCTTGTCGCTAAAATCTATATTGGTAATATTGTAGAAAATCTTTAAATAATATCAAAAATGGTTTTAGTTGTAAGGACGTATAGTAGTGGAAATAACGGATAAAATTGCTTAAGAGACATTACAATATATTTGATCAAATACGACTTCTAAAATAAGATAACTTAAATGGTCGATCGATTCTAAGAATTTTGCGAACAGTTCCGCTATCTCGCATAAAGATAAAAGTGCATGTTTCTTCATTTACTTAAAATTACTATGTTATGTATACAGGGTGTTTTCTAATTAAGGGCATATCACTGCATGGATACTTATGTGTACATAAATTTTGTGTGTGGGAACTTGGTTGGTCCTCTTTTAGTTTCCAAGATACGAGGTTTCTCAATACATATTTTGAAATGAAATCTCAATATATATTTTTTAGTTTTGGTTTTTAAATTTTGTTAAATATACGCCAAAGCTTAAGTAATCCTCTTTTGAGCAAGTACTTATTTATTTCAATTATGTATTCAATCTTTTATAATTTCAAAACTACTAATTTTGTTAATTTTTTATTTTATTTATTTTTTATTTACTCATAATTATCTATAGGCGTTTTATCATTAAATCTGAGCTTATATCTGAGCATGCTTTGAACAAAATGAGTACGCTCTGAGCAGAGCATGAACAGCGAGTCTGAGCGCTAACATTTTATAGAAAAAAACACCATTTGAAAAAACTGTCATTTTTATTTTAGTTACGTTTTAAATTTCCAAAAAATTAAATTAAAAATGGATAACTTAAAATAAACAAAACATTTTGACTTTTATTTTACAAGTATAATCTTAAACAAACGTCAATATGTCTTTGTATATTATTTTGCTTAGCCGTACTCGAAATATTTGAAGTGAGCACGTAGAGGATGCTCTGAGTGTGTTCTGATTAAAACAAAAACACGAGTCACAAGCGTTCAGAGCTAAAAAAAACGATTTTTTTTGACAGTTCATGCTCTATTCAGATTTAAAAAAAAACGTCTTATGCAATGGTATTTAGCACTGCACCTAATTAGGAAACACCCTGTGATATATTTAAATATAAAGCTAAAAATATAAAGCTACATTGTCGTCCCATATATTTTATTTAATTCAATAATTATCAAAATTAGCTATAATATATAAATTTAATTATTCGCCCTCTGGCTAAAACACGTTTTTATCTGTATGAATATCAATCAATTTTACAGTAATCAATTTCCGAAGTCAGACTTATACTTGACACAAAAGAATAATAACAAAATTATAAGTTTTAAAGCTACACACGTATCACATATTCCATCCTCTTTCTATATGTACAATGTTGGGACATAATTGAGGTCATATCAGTACGACAAAAATTGCTTTAAGAAACCACAAAAAAAAAATTGTTTTGTTTTTTATTTTTTTTTTTTATTAAAATAATTACGCAATCATTTGTTGTGTTTCAATTTTTTGTTTATTATCAAGTACATTATATTTACTCACTTTACTCACACAATAACATGTAAATAATTTAATTTTCTCAAATAATTTACAGTGCAATTAAATTTCGCTTCGTTTTTTATTGCGTTTGTTTGTTGTTTTTTTAATAGTCATAAAATAACGTTTGGCACAGTATTTAAATTTTATGTTAATTAATTATAGTAATTTGAATTTTCCCACATTTCGGAAGCAACTAAATTATAGTAAGGCAGCTGCAGGTGTATAATACATATGTAAAATATATTTAATTGAGTTTTATAGGGTTGAGCTTTTTTTTTGAAATATTATTTTTAGCACATTTGTTTCACTGTGCCGACCCGTCTGATCGTACGCCCGTCCGTCCGTACGTTTATAAAATTTTTACACCGTTTGAAATAAAGTAAAGAATTTTTAACTAGGTATATATTTCAAAACTAATAATTTCATGGAAGAACTAGTTTCTGTACTCTATACCCGCCAAGGAACTACAAACCCTCAAAATTAAAAAACAGCTGGGTGGCACAGTGATTGAGGTTGAGTGCCGACCTTTCATGCGAAAGGCCAGACTTCTAATCCTAGTAAAAGTGAAAAGACTTTACTGGTTTTCGATTCGACTCAGCTGCCATTCGCCATTGGTTTCAAATTAATGGCATAATCAATAATTAATAATTATATATCTTTAATAAAAAATACATTAATATAACAATACAAACAAATGCAAAATATTAACAAATAATTTAATTGAATAATATAACTCACAGATATAAAATACCATATAACTCAAATACAAAATATTACAATATAAACAAAAAATAAAATTATAACTATTGAAAATCTAAGGCGTTTCTACATGTTATAAGTTCTAGTACTATTTCATGTTTAAATTGAAGGTGGAATCAAATAAGTCCAATTCTAATAACACGAATATAATAGGAACCCCCTGTTCCAACATGTATCTATGGCATAGACAGGCTGCAGTTCAACAGTTAACGCTAAAAAAAAAAAAAATTAACTCTACATTTAAATTGTTATAATAAAAGTTCTATTAAGGTAAATCTAATCTTTATAAATATTTGTAACACAAATAAATAGGATTGCCAATGCGGTGTTTTAATTTAACTTTAGATCAATTTTTGCAAAATTCTTGGCCCCATTTTGTAAATGTACTCTTTTAAATACCCATGATTTTTTTCATTACTTGTTTTCCAATATTGTAAGCGTTGTCCAATAAAATCTTAATTTTATGTAAATTTCATCAGATAAATTAAAAATTTTTATTACTGTAAAAAATTAAAAATTAGAAAAAAAATTTTTATTGAAATATAAATATGTACGTAAATAAATAGTTGATGAAATGTGTATTAAAATAGAAAATTAAATCATTTATTTTAAGTATTGAAAGTTTACCATCATATGCACGTGTGAAAGATGAGTGAAGGGTACACAAAGTTACAAAACTATTATAGTTGATTTAAAATTTATTGCGTTTTTAGGCAATACTTTGTGAATTCTTTTACTATAGGTATATTTAAAATTAGCTAAATATCTATAATATGAGCTATAATATCCTGGTTTTAGTGTGTCATATTGTCTACGTCAAATATGTTTTATATTAGTCAGATTCATCAGTAGCGTGGCACAGTGATTGGATTTTTGATTCCTTGCGGAGAGGTTTCTACTTTAAAAGGTATAGTAGAGCCTCATATAATTGGTGTATGTAGATTCTATAGGGTATGTTGTACCCTATAGAACTGTTGTTATAACAATTTAGGGTTTTTTTTTAGCCTTATAGCTCCTAAACAGGGGCTACAGAAAAAAATTCTTCTACGAAATTATTTTTTTTTGTAATACCGTGGTTAAAATTTCTTTTGGTCAATATTTTTGTGAAAATAAGTAAGTAAATGGTGTTTTCGAATCAAAACGTAAAATATAATGAACTCCTTTTTGTTACATGATTCTTATTCTTTGATGGATGAAGAAATACATAAAAATTTAAATTGATTCTTATCAGGTGTAAACTTATGTTCATTTATATCAAAAATTAGAATTACAATGGAAGAATCTAAGATTCATAGCAACCCCATTCACAACACAACAATTAGACAACACAAAAGTAAGACAACACAATAGTGATGATGATGAAGATGATAATAATTATGAAGATGCTAATTATGATGATAATCATAATGGTGATAATGATAATGATGATGGTGATACTGTAAAGATATTGTATGACATAGTAGTACTGCCATTGGATTTAATACTACAAAACTAAAATAATCATGCTCATCATTATTACCATCATCACCATCATTCTACCTCCATCATATAAATAGACTCTACTATTCAAATTTAAGTATTACCAACATAATAATCTGTTTTATCGTGCGTCTTACAGAAAGTACATAAAATTATAGAGATGACACGATAGTCCTCGTCTTCGCTTCTCTCGAGCGACTTAGAGAAAGAGGGTGATCATTTAATCTATCTTGGCAGGGCAAATCTCAAAAATCCTTTTGATAAATATAATATTAATTGATTAATTTTATTTAAATACCAAATACTTTCTGTCCAAAAGTATTTTTTCTAAAATGTTATAACATTATTATGTTTTTTTGATTAATTGAATTCAATTGTTTTTGATTTTAATTAAAAAAATTTCTTTTGCTGCCTTTTTCGTTTCAGGTTTTACAGTTAATAAATTACATATATAAATAACATAATATTTAAAAATTGTTTTGGAATGTACATTTATACAAATTGGAAAAAATTAACATTCATTAAGAAATTTCGGTAGCATAATTATTAGTATGCAAGTAAATGTACATGTGCTTCTACATATATATATATATATATATATATATATATATAAGTTGAATGAATGAATGGATTAGAGTATGAGGGAGATTTAACAATTTGAAAATGAAATTACCTTAAATAATGTTTGTTTTGCTTTTTATTATTATTTGTATTTTTTTTTTTGTAGTTATTTACCTTCAAAATTACCTTAAAAATTTCATTTAAAAATTTTTTGTAATGCGTAATATTTTGCATGGATGATATAATGACTGACAACCTGGTGGAATACAATTTTGGTAGTTTACTTACAATCACTATTAAAAATGTTTAAGTCATATCATATCATACAATATGAATTGAGATGAAATGTCTTTTCTTTTTTTTTTTTAACTCCCATCAATTTTTTAAAGGTAGGTTTTATCATTTTTGTACAGTTTTTACAATTTATTTTCTGTAGTATAAAACCATCTTACAATTTACAATTCAATATTAGTCTTTAGTTAACTATCAAGCGGATTCGGATATAAAATATTATTATTTTAAAAAAAAAAATCTGTTTAAAAAAATGGTAAATAATTTAAAAAAAAACAAAATTTAGTGGTATTTTAAGTTTTTTTTTGTAAATAATTTTCTCTTTATCTCTTTTGACTTTTTTTTTTGTGCATTAATTATCATGGATTGTCTATGAGAGACTGTATATTAAATATAAATGAAAGTTCAAAATAATTGTGTGAAAAAAGTGATTGATTAAAGTTTTTTTTTTTTGATAATTTAAAAATACTAAAAGAAAATATAAATAATTGATTAAAAAAAAAAAAAATTAAGTAATAAAATAATTCTAATTTTTATTATTTTTTCTAGAAATTAATAATTGTGATATTAGGATGTATTGCATCTGTAATCGCAGATGTATCACATTTATTTAATCAAAATAATGATGGATATAATTATAATAAACCACAAATATTTGAACAAAATTATAATTCAGGTGCAATACAACCATCTATACAAGAACAACACCATCATCATCAGCATCATTCGGAACGAGAATATTTACCACCACCACAACCACAACAAAATTATGTAGAACAACAACAAATACAAACATTTGCTCCAATACCACAACCAGCACCTGTTTATGGACCACCACAACAAGAATATATTCCTCCGCCACAACCCCAGCCAGAATATATTTCTCCACCTCAATCAGAATATATTCCACCACCACAACCCCATCAAGAATATATTCCACCACAACAACCACATCCAGAATATATTCCACCACAACAACTACAGCCAGAATATTTACCACCTCAAATACAATCAGTTCCATTACCAGCACCAGCTCCTCAATTCCGACCACATCAACAAATTCATATACCAGCTCCCAGTTATAATGCACCACCACCACCACGACCAGTTCATACTCATGTTCATATTTCAGGTCCAGCACCAATTCGTGTACCAGCTCCAATATATCATGCACCACCACCACCACCAATATTCCAACCACAACCAATTCGTGTTCCTGCACCTGTTTATAATGCTCCACCACCATCACCAGTACATAGACAACCAGTACATCAAACAATAATTGTCCGTAGACCGGCACCAGTTTATAATGCCCCACCACAACAACATTATATTGCACCAAGGCCACCACAACATCAACAAATTCAAACAATTGTAATTAAACATGAACGTGCACCATCACCACAATATGGTCCACCACCACGTCAACCCAGTAGAACTTATGGTCCACCACCACAACAACAACAACAATTTATTCATTCACAATCATCATCTGGTTACAATTATAATAGGCCATTTAATTCATTTTTCTCATAGATTATTGAATTTTAAGTGATTAGATAAGTTTGAGGATTTCTAGATCCAGAATTGAAATTACTTATAACTTTTGTAATCACACACTTATTAGAGAATTTATATTTTGTAAAATTTTGTTGTTTTGTTAAGTTTTCGTTTAAGTTTTTTTTATGTATGCGCCAGTTAAATTCATTCATTTTTTTTTTGATACCATTGCCATTTCCGGATTTAATAGTCGGAGTTAACTTGTAGGTACTAAAAGAAAAAGAAAATTGTTAAAATTCATAAAATTAATTTAAAAAATGTACATATATAAATATATAAATAATAATTATTATTAAAGAAAAAATTAATTAAAATTGCTGTTATTTTTTAAAGGAGTTATAAAAACTTTTTTGCAAGGGCATCAGATGCTTCCCAGGTGATTTTGCACAACAAAAAAAAACCCTTCTGTACTTTTCAATTTTATTGAAGTTTCACTCTATTGTCCATTAATTTTAACAAGTTTTAAAAAACAGATATTTCATCAAATTGAGATTTCATCATTTCATCATTCAAAAAAAAAAAAAACAAGAACAAAAGCTTATAATCTTTAAAGGTTACTTCAATATAAGTTTAAATACCAAAATATTGTATATACATACGTATATACATAAAAGTATATATGTTGTAGATTTATGTTTAAAATTTCACTTTTATATTTAAATTTTGTTTTTTTTGGTGGCTTAAAAAACAGTTACATAATTACTTTTAAATGTTATTGTTCGTTATTACAACTTCTCCATAAATCAATTATAAGAGTTTGTTATTTTATTTTATTTTTTATGTAATTTTAAATTTAAAAGCATTATTAATTGGCATATGTGTGTGTGTGTACGTTTTTGTCTGGCACATATGATCAACGCTGTTGAAGTTTGAATACAAGTTAATTTCTTTATGAAGATGATCAATTAGTTTTATATTGTACGGTTATTATCATCAATATGGGAAGGAAAATTGATGTCATAATTTTTTCATTCGATTTTATATACAGTAATAAAAATAATGAATTGATAAAACAATGTCAAGGTGGATTGTATGGATGATCAGGGTCTTTTCAGGTTTTCCTAAATCATATTTTTTAATTGTGAATTTTTTATATTTTTATGACAATTAAATGTAAATTATTCCCACATCATAATTAGCGTTATTGTACACTCAATTTGATTATTGTGATAATATAATTTAAAATTAACGGTTATTTGTTAATAAGCAGAATGTAATACTAATGACAAAGTGATAGCATCAATACCCGAAGAATAATATATTAAGATTAATATGGAAAATCTTAAGAAGAAGGATAATTAAAATTTCATAATTCTTGGATTTTAAGAAGTTTTAATTGATCAAAATTTAAGAAATAAAAAAGTAATAAAAAAAACCAAAAATAATTAAATTTTCTAAATTAAACGACGAAGAGTGTAGTTGAGTAAACTGTGTCAATTCTGTGATACCCGTATGATCGTAAAATAAACATTATATCATCCGATTAATTACTTTTGGAAAAATTTTGGAAACACAACTTATTTGACTTCCAGTTATGAACAAAAGAAAATAGAAGTTGAAAGGCAAAAGTTGATGTCGCGGAAAG
This sequence comes from Dolichopus griseipennis, assembly GCA_963082915.1. Classification (NCBI taxonomy): domain Eukaryota; kingdom Metazoa; phylum Arthropoda; class Insecta; order Diptera; family Dolichopodidae; genus Dolichopus; species Dolichopus griseipennis. The sequence goes on along the minus strand of OY720441.1, from coordinate 312,168,210 downwards.
GCTCTTCGAACCTCTTCAACTACACCAACTTTATTTTATTCAGACGTTGGCCAAATTTCAAACATCCAGCCTTATTATGTTTAAAGTAGTGCTCATGTGAAATATGAAGTTTTATGTCAACTACTGGAATCCACTGCAATAGACAAACCAAATTTTGCAGAAACTTTGGCCATAAAACTAAACTTCTTTTGGAAAAATTTCATATGAAAAAAGAAGTTGTATGACAGGTACTCAAACCTGTGGACCAAAATGTCTGGATTTCATAAAGCTGGATTGCGTAAAAACGAATTTATGAAAATTTCAAAATCGTGGATCCTTTGTGTTTTAAGTTATAGTGCAGACAGACGGACAGAAGGGCATACATAGATAAATAGATTTACTTTTCGATTGTGATCCGATCCATACCTTTGAGTTTATATCTTCCCCTTCCTTCTCTGCGTCACAAACGTAATGGCAATTTAGTATACCCTTTTGACTTATAGTCATACGGGTATAACAATGTTCTAGGATAAGTTTTGATTGAAGAGTACGGAGAGACACACATTGGTAGATCCATTTACTTTTCGACACTAATCTGATTCATACCTTTGATTCTATATCTAGCATGTCTAAGCGAATGCGTTTTAAATGGAGGAGTGGTTTTATGCACGGGTATAAAAATTTGGACAGGTGTTTAAAAATTGCCAATTTTCTCATTACAGCTCCTAAACGGAGAAGCATTCATATCTTTGAGACTCATTCTTATTTTTTAAAATCTAACTCACATAAATTCTTAACTTAAACTATATGGAACATATTTGATAAGGGGTCAAGATACAAAAATTTACTTTCGCATAACGATAAATTAATGTACAGAATAGCCACCCTATAATATATATTTAAAAAAGTCAAAAACAACCGTTATCGTTTGATGTTTCCGTTAACAAATGGACGGACAGACAGAATATAACTGTATAAATGCATATTGGGTAATTAATTTTTTAGTTTTTTGAACAATGTCTTTTACAGTGATCTCTTTAAGCCGTTCTCCGGATAGATTTAGTTGGAAGTTAACCCGTTAAGTCAGTCAATTTATACTTTTCCGGTCGTCCGTTTGTTTCGCCGGATAAAAATTTTGTAAATATTTTTATAAAAGATAGTTTTTAAATTTTTTTTTTTGTAATTAATTAAAAAAGTAAAAATAATTTTACAATAAACTAATTTTAATTGTCAAAAATGTCTGAAAATTTACTTTCAAATGGGACTATCCCCGAATTTTCGAAAATGCTCTAACGTAACTGTTATATCACCAAATATTTAACCCTGATATTATGATAGTAACTGATATTATTAATAAAATAAATTTTTCAGGAGGTGACGCTAATCAGAATCATATAAACATGTTCTAATCCAATTTTTTTCGTTTATGTAATTACAATCACCATATCAAGGTTAATTTGATTAATTTTGTTAACTATTTTAGGTGTACGGAGCAAAAAACATGTATTAACTATAAATGAAATTTTAAAATTAAGTACATATAATTTTTATATATTAACATCGGTTGAGATTTTGAAAAAATCTTAGAACCTGATATTTCCAAAACTCCTAGAATTTCCCAATGATTCTCTTGCTATAGAGGAAATTCTATAAATTGTTAACCGAGGAACTTACAACCTTTTCTTTAATAGTATTGAGACTGAAAAATGTTGTAATAAGTATTCTGCTAGGCACAGTATTTTTATACCCGTGTGACTATAAGTCGTACTACTTAAAAGTAGTTAAGTAGTTTAGTTTATCACCAAAGTTTCTAAAAACCTTTGTTGGTGTACTGCAGTAGGTTCCAGTAGCTGCTATACAACTCCTTCTTTTATATGAGAATTATTCTACACTTAATGAAGCTGGTCCTCTGAAACTATGCCAAAAATAGTTTAGGCTTATGGCCAATATTTGAGCAAAATTTGTTTGGGGTAGTGCCGTGGTTTCGAGTAGTTGCCATACAACTTCATATTTCATACGAGTATTAATTTATACATATTAAAGCTGGAAGTTTGAAATTTTGTCAACAGTAGTTAACATTAATGGCCAACGTCTGAATGAAATATACTGCCGTCGTTATTCTAAAAGGCGTATCTGCAAAAACTAAAATTTTGTGATAAAGACGTCATTCTTTTTGCTTTATTAATTCACATCTTTTGGGAGAATATCAAATCGATATTTTATATATATCAACCCTAAAATTGCTTAAAATAATAGTCGTATCTGCAAAAACACCTTGCTTCTGTTAGAAAAATGGACGTAAGTGACTGATTGTACTGCCAAAAGTCGTAACTACAATTTTATATGCAGATACTGCCATTTTAATAACAAATTAATTTTAAAATTATATGATTGTACTGCTAAAAGTCGTAACTACAATTTCGTATGTAGATACTGCCATTTAAATAAGAAATTAATTTGAAAATTATATTATTTCAAATTAAAGCGAGGGAAATAACGACTATTTTGTTTGCTAAAAACAAAACAAAACATGATGAAATTTTGTACAAGTTAGCTGTAAATAAATAAATAATTTTTAAATGTTTTGTATTTGATCAAATACAAAAACGTAGTAGTAACTAGTAGTTATTTAAACTTTATAGTGAAGAGTTCATATTTTTAAAAGTTCATATTTTAAAAATTAAAAATTTTTAATATATTTACAAAAAAAGTTTGACAAAAAAAGTGAGTATTAAGGAAACATATATACATATATAAAATATTATAGAAAAATTACAGTTTGTATTTTTATAAAGATTATCATTATGCATAGTAGAGGGAAAATGCTTGCTAATTTAGCGTTGAATAAAGCGTTAGCAGAGAAAATATCTAATATTAAGAAAAAAAACATATATAAAAAATCACGATAACTCAACAACTAATGAGGCTATCTTCATGAAATTTGTGCTGTAGGTTATTGGCAGCGAAACTACGGCGGTGATTACGTACGGTGAGGATTGGACAATGGGTTCGAAACTTAGAACTTTTTGATCGAATTTAGGCCAAACGAGCATAATTCCGAAACCAATGAAGATAGAACCTCCAAATTTGGTATCAGGGTGTCCCTTCCTATTTCGTAAGTGTCTTTGAAATTTGGGCCCCATTGGAGTAGTGGATCGGGGACCAGCCACTCAGTTCTTAGGCCCTTAAAGCATATTTTCGAAATTAATACAGATAGTAACTTGAAACAAATGTAGAAGCTTCCAATTTGCCACAAGGGTGTTCTTTACTATTTCTTGCGTGCCCCCCTAATTTGGGATCAATTGGAGTGGTGGTTCAGAACCTCTCTTAGACCCCCCAATGTGTAAAAGCTTATCATCGAAATTAATAAAACTAGTAACTTAAAATTAAGATAGAGCGTTCCAATTGTGTACAAGGGTTAACTAGTATTGAAAGTATGACGGGACTGCATATGGGCAAAATCGTACCATAATTTCGGGTCCTGGAACCCTTGAAAAGTTCAAGGACTAACAAACATATATCTTACAAACACCATAACTCAAAAAATAATGCCGGTATTTTGATGAAATTTAACAGTAGGTTACTAGTAATGAAAGTACCATGGGAATTGGTTGTGGTCGAGTTTAATTTCGAAGCCAAAGAATATATTTCCTATGTCCTATGTGTCTCCGAAATCTAGACTTAATTGTAGTGGTTCATCTATGTTCAAAGGTACTTGCTGCATTTATGTAAAATTTATTTTTATATTTAAATGAATTATATGAAAAGGTGTAAATTTTTAATTGTATTTTAGAAATACATTTATTGCATATTTCGCGTTTATAAGCTTTTCTATTAGGTATATAAACTAACCATTTAAAATAATTGCAATTTTTAAAAATTTGGATTATTAAATATATTATGCTTTGATTATCTTTTTATCACAAAATTTAATAATTAGAATTTTTTCATTTTGTAATTGAATTGGAATAAATATATTTTCATTTATTTCAAGTTTGTTTGTTTTTTAATATTTTTAAATAGATAAATTAGTAAGAATTTGTAGTATTTTTTAATAGATAGGGTAATTAGAAAATGTTTTTAGTATTATACAGTTAATTTGGTTAGCTATGTCTTACGATCAAATTAATAGCAGCTTCTATGGTGTTAAAATGACTTATGGATATGTCCTTAAATTTGAACCAAATAGGTGTAGGGTATTTCTAAGTCGGTTGCACCGACTGACTGTTTCTTTACTTGTTTTTTGTTTTTAATTGAAATAATAATTAAATCTTATTTTTATATTATTGTTTTTTTTTTGTTTTTAATTGAAGTAATAATTAAATCTTATTTTTATATTATTGTTTTTTTTTTTGTTTTTAATATAAATGTGAAATAATTAAATGAATTTTTGTTATAAAAAAACTAAGTATTTTAATCAATTTACACTTACGCCCTTTTTTAATGAAACAAGTTGACTTATTCTGTTTGAGATTTAATACAAAAAGTCCAAACTGCCAAAAATCACCTTTTTCATAACTTAGTAACCAATATGTCTATTCGATAAATTTTTAATAACCCACAATAGTACTTGATAAAAAAATAAATTTGATTACTTTAATACGTTTGATGGCATAAACAAAAATAGAAAAACGCCTAAAACTCAAAACTACTAAAATGCTAGATACGCCTTTTAGAATAACGACGGCAGTATAGTCGGTGCAGTGGAAGATGTTCGAAGAGCTGCCTTTCAACTTATATTTTCTTTTATTCTTAACTGAAAGCCCAATAAGTTGTATGTTTGAAAATTTTGCGAAAAGCAATTATGCGAAGGATATAATGTTTATATTACGGTCATACGGGTACCCCAGGGTTAACACAGTCTACTCTACTACATTTTTCCACGTTTGGTATATTAACATACGACCTTTCTTCAATATATATTATATTCTTTATCTACACTAGTTATTATATATTTACTATTATATAATATGAAAAAATCAATACTATAAATTTTTCATATCTTCTTTCAAGTTCTGTATTTTCATTCTCGTACGTTTAACTTTTAAAGATTTGTTATGACATTTTTATTGCATGATGGTATTTAATCTAAATATATTACAATAAATTGTTTTGAGAGTTATGTTTTTGAAAGACCAAGTTTATTTACAATTTGAACTGGCCGGTCATTAAAATCCAAAATTATGCAATTTTTCAATATAATTTTTATATAACTATTAAATACTATTATTAACCTATCGTAATACCAAATTTTACAAAAATTATTTATTTATTTTGAAAACTAAAAATTTTAACATTCTTTAGCACTAATTACTAATGACCATTTATTTTTTAAAAGCTTAAATCTTATTCTGCAACATCTATTTTTTTGTGCAATCACTTATTCATTCTTATAATTTGTAGTACAAAAATTCTTTTTTATTTTTTTTTTATAATAAAATTAAAAAAAAAATCAAATTTTTATGAATGAAATAATTTTATTCTATAAAAAATCTGTTGATGTTTGCAATTTAAAGCTCTAGTATTATTATTTTAAGTCGAATATACTAGTGCCATATACCAGTAATATTTTGTGTCATTTATAAAATTTGTAGGTTACCTTCAATTTTGTTTATATTTTTTTTTTGAATCACAAACATTAACCAACAAAAAAAAAACAACAACAATGTTTTTTATTGACTTAAAACATATGATTTAGTGTCAACGTAATAAGTATTCCAAAAACAAATAAAATTTTTTTTTTATAATAAAATAAAAAAAATAAAACAAGTAATGAAACAACAGCAATGCAGCCGACTTAGTAATACCCTACACCTGAAAAATTCAAATTAAACCTAAAATCTGTTATTTTAGACAAGTTATTATAAAAGTTATTTTAGTCAGGCCTGATTTTCTTTAGAAGACCAAAAAAATATTTTTAATAAATTTTTAACATATAATAGAGCAATTTATATGATTGTTTAGTTTTGGGAGGCCTGTGAAAATTAGCTCTACCACAACTCTATTGCTGCTCTCAAATTTCAGAAAAATAAAAGGAACTGGGCTTGTATATAAATAAAAGGAAACATCCTTGTACAAAATTTCAAGCTTTTATCTTGATCAATTTCGAGGAAAATAATGTAAACCAGACACAACATTCTTGTAAAAAATTTTGTTTTTATATTGATTAGATTCTTAGATATGCTTATCGATCTTGGGAGGGTGCATGGTCATAAGTCATTTAGAGATTCTTATTTTTGGAAAAAGGGGATACTGCGATTTTGAATCCAATTCCCAAATGTGTGCTAATTATTTTTGATATTATAGTATATACAAACTTTATATATCCATACCCGTCAATGATATTATATAATTAAAATTATTAAGGAATTATACCCCATCACTCTGAATCAAAACTCTAAGGCTCTTTGTTATGAGCCTAAGGTTCCTTAGGAACATATGACCAATTAAATGAGTGGCTAAGAGAATCTTGACACTGGGAGTTATGATCCTGTACCTCTTGGGATGTGTTTAGAATTCATTCCAACGGAAAGGAACATCGTTGTACTAAACTGAAAAATTTGGATGTTCGGAAATTTATTTGTTTCGGAGATATACTCGTTTGCTCTTGATTTAGCTAGAAGGTTCCAGAATTAGAACCCATAGTTCGATTTCGGTCATTTGCAATCCCCACCTTCCTATTGTTATTAGAAACCCAAAGTAAAAATCTTTCATCAAGATTGCATCATAACAGGAAGACGGACGGTCAATCACTTAATCGACTCAGGGATTCATACTGATCCAGAATAAATAAATATATATTTCCATATCCAACTTACCTTAAATTATTGGTTACAAACTCCGTACCAAAGTTTATATACCCCTATAAAAATTTTAGTTGTAGGGTATAAAAAATCATCAGTTCACTCTTTTAAAATATTTTATTAAAGTCAATATAAATGTTACAAGTTTAAAATGAAATTATTCATTTTATTTTAGTATGTTTGTGGTTCCCTTTAAGTACAATTAACCGGTGTCATAATATTGGTAAGGTAGTTTTTTTTTTATTGAGTACCATAAGAAAAAAAAAATAGTTAATAATAATTTGAGATGCGTTTTTTCATAGCTTTAAGCAAAACATAATTGGAGACGTCCCGCAGACGTTTAATAATACAAGTTAAATTAAAACAAAATAAGAATGTCTTTGAACATTTTAATAGCCGTATCATTATAGGTCAAAAAGGTATATTGAATTTGCCATTACGTTTGTGGGAGGTAAACATAGACTCAAAGTTATCGATTGGTTCAGAATCGAAAAGTAAATTGATCTAGCGAATTGATCTAGTAAATTAAGCTAGGATTTTGAAATTTTCTCAAATTCGTTTTTATGCAATAGTTTTTATCGCTATTGAAACCAAGCGAGTTTGTTCCACGGGTTCGAGTACCTGCCATACTACTTAATGTTTAATATGAGCATTACTTTACACCTGCTGAAGCTGGGTGCCTGAAATTTTGCCAAAAATAGTTTAGTTTTATGGCCAAAGTTTGTGCAAAATTTCGTAGGGTAGTGCACTGGGTTCTAGTGGTTGGCATACGACTTCATCTTTACAATGAGCATTACAATATTCCTAATAAAGGTGGATGACTGAAAATTGGTCAATAGTAGTTAACTTTGATGGCCAATGTCTGAATAAAAGAAAGTTAGGTGTAGTGGGAGAGGTTGCCTTTCAACCATATTCTATAAGCCAAATAAGTTATGTATTTAAAATTTTGTGAATACCGGTATCCCAAAGTTGACACACTCTACTCTACTACACTCTTCCTCGTTTTATATTATTCTTATACAATCATGCGAATTGAACTTATTTTGATAATTATTGAAATTTATGATTATTCTCAAATATTAATTAATATTTTACCACAAACCACAAGCATTTAACCTTGAAATTTTTTTTTGAATTATTGCGTGGAAATATAGTAAAATTGCAAAAAAATATTTTGAAGAATGTTGGAAAATTTTTATAAACGGAAATGAATTCAAAAACGTGATCTGTACATATATGGGATACTGTTCTAATAAATAAATGTTATGCCAAGGAATGAAAAATTAAACTAAAGTTTACGATCTAAGATTATAGTTAGGAATAAGAATACTAAAAATAGTAGACTGTAGAGTAATTTAATACTCCTAAGTAGTAATTAAAAATTTAGAAATTTGCCTTCAAAGACATGAAATTTAAACTAAAATCAAAATACATACATGCATCTCCAAATATAAATTAAGGCCTCGTGCAAATATTTAACCTAAAAATTTGGGGGCCTTCTATTTATTAACTACGATTTAAAATTGAGTTCCGTTACAGCTTCAATTGATAAAACTAACATTTGAAATAAAGATATATGATAGCATTGCCGACCTACTAAGACGCATTGCCCCATTTAAATTCATGTGCTGCCAATATTGTCATTTCAATCATTGGTTTTATTACTATACTACAAATTGCTGCAAGTAAAATTGAAGAAAATAACTTCATTGATACTTAGACTAATACTCAAAGTATGCACAGGATTGAAAATATATCAAAGTTTTAACAATAAGACATGTTATAAACGTTTGAATTACTTTACAAGAACTGAGAGATAATTATTTCCAATATAGAACCTAATAAAATTTAAATTTATTATATGCCAATAAGTGAATCATGGAAATACCCACGACAAATCAGAATACGGATCTGAAATGAAACTATATCAACCTATATTATACTTTCTTTTTCATTCGTATTATATTCAGATAAGCAATATGACTATTAATAGAATTTGAAAAACAAATATAAGGCAGTATGTTAAATTGTAATTTAAAACTTTTTAAAATTGCAATAAGTTTTTGTAAAGATTTGTAATTTTAGTAAAAAATAAGTTTTAATGCATTTTAATGCAACATCTACTTTGTTACAAAAAGTAGTTTGACAGCAAAAATTCTAAAATTTGTTTTGGAGAGATTTAAGCTCGTTTTCAAAGATTAACTAGTTAGAAGAATTGTAGTAGATTTTTAATATAATTTTATAGTAGATTTGTACTAGAATCTTGTAACAGATTTGTTATAGAATCTTGAAAGATATTTATGGTATAATCTTATAGTAGATTTGAATAGAAGAATCTTGTAGGAAATTTGTAGTAGAATTTTGTAGTGGAGTTTTGTACTAGATTTCCAAAATTGATCATTAGTAACTTGACGATTACGCATATAGCAGTCACTACCCCCTTAAACATTATTTGATTGTAGCTTTTAAGATCTTTTTAGCTAATTAAGCATCGTCCCAATACCAGAGCTATATGAAAATTGTAACTATAATAATTACCCTGCTTAAAATTAACAGCTTAAGAAACGGACAAAAAGGCAGACGAACAAAATATCACTTGTTATAATTTTAGTTTTATATAATCACACATAAAATCACAATCATTTTTTATTTATATTGTGAATTAAATCGATTTTAATCGAAATGAATGAGTTTATGACTTTTGTTCACACCTGTGAGTAAACAAAGAAATTTTCTAAATTTTTTTTTTAAGAATTTATTGATTCAGAAATTAGTTAAATTTATGCATAACAGTCCAATGTCTAGACTTTATTGATATTAATTGTAAGTTTTTTTATATTATAGAAAATGTTTTATTAATTGATTTCTATTAGTCTAATATCGCATTGGGCCTTTTAATTTATGGATTATTATGTTAAATTAGCAAATCCAATTGAAATTTAAATCAATAATAATTAGAAACAAATGGAATTTTATAGTGCATTGTATTGTATGTATTGAGTTAAGTTCAATAAAATGCAATTCAGTAAGAGGGTTTGATATTAAAATATTCGGTTTAATTCATAGTTCTAATGCATAAATTTTTAAGCCAATTTAATAAAAATATAAGATAAAATCATATTTTCATATAATATTTTAGTTTCCATCCGGGTCCGATGCTGATGTCACTTTTATAACTCGCTTTCTTAACAATGACGTTTAATCTTAGTTTCATTCACGTTTATTTCGGTGTCTTTGTAACAAAATCTTTGTAATATAATACTGAAAAAGCAATGCAATTTGAGATACTTTCAGTCACATTTTTCATATGTAAAGCTTCTCAAACGGTTAGGGGAAATAAGGTTGTTAATGTACTTTCAAAGCACTTTTAAAGTGCAAAAAGACCCCGTAAAGTCAATTGACTTTAATTCCTAAAATATGGCAAATAATGTCAAATGACGTTAATACCATTTTATTTCTTTTCTGTATTTGACTTTATTACGTACATGCCTACATATATATTTTGGAAAGGATTATACCCTGATTTTGAATCCAACTCTAAAATCTCTCTTGATTCGGAATCCGTTTAAAACATATATAAATATTGTGTAAAAGAGGAATATCTTGCTTTTGAATTCAATTATAAAACCTCTACTAACTTAGAAATGCTCGCATTGCCGTCAAAGTCATCGGTCGTTTTCTTTTTAAAATAAATCCAATCATTTGCAATGTTATGGCCAACTACCACCATAATAGAAGAGAGAGCAATTAGGAGATTTTAGACTATTACACAATATTTATATATGGTTATATGTGGGATTCTGAATTAAGAAAGATTTTAGAATTGGATTCAAAGCCAGGCTCTTTTTTCAGAATATTTATATGTACGCATATTCGTAATAAAGTCAAATACAGAAAGGAATTAAAGTCAATTGGTTAAAAGTACCATTTTAAAATTTCAGTTATACCTTAGATGGTATTAGTTTACCCAAAGTTTCCTCAATTAAGGACCTTAGAGTGTATTTTGATTCCCCATTTAGCTTTAGAACTCGTTATAACAATATTATAAATAAAGTTACTTCATTATTGGGATTTGTTAAAGGTTCCGCAAAGGAATTTTCAGATCATTATGTTTTTAAATCATTGTACAGTTTTTTTTTGTAAGACCGAACCTGGAATATGCTTGCCAAATGTGGTTTCCGTTTTATATGGTACCTATGGTAAATTTGAACCTATTAATAGAATGCTTATTATAGGCAACAAACATAAACATAATTTGTACTTTACACTTTCAAAAGATTCCCAAAAACAAAATTATACAATCTCTATTATTAGGATTATTTTTGTTTCTCTTCTGATATTGTAAAGTTCAGAATTTATAACTTTTATTATAATTTTATTTTTAATTTTATTTATATTTAGTCAAAAATGTGATGCTTTTTTATTAATTTTAATTGTATAATTTTGATTGTTTCTTGTATGTTTTTTGTAAACTGTGTGTGTTAAGCAGTATAAATAAATTAATAAATATCAACTATGTATGAATATAAATTTAAAATTAGGAATCCCTAATCAAAAAATAAAGTATGTTATTAATAAATAAATTATATTAATTTGTTAGTGTAGTTAATTACACTAGTAAAATGTCACTTGAATTTGTCCGATCATAGCAGTGCAGTGAACCTTAAATCCCTAAATAATCGGCTGGGTGGCACAGTGGTTAGAGTGCCGACCTTTCATGCGAAAGGCCCCGGGTTCGAATCCCAGTGAAAGTGAAAAAAACTTTTATCTGGTTTTCAACTCGACTCAGCTACCATTCGCCTTTGGGTTCAAATTAATGGCTTAATTAATAATTAATAATTATATATCTTTAATAAAAAATACATAAATATAACAATATAAACAAATACAAAATGTAAACAAATAATTCAATTAAATAATATAACTCACAGATAAAGAATACCATATAACTATGATACAAAATATTACAATATAAACAAAAATAGAACTGCATTTATTGAAAATCTAAGACATTTCTACATGTTATAAGGCGTAGTACTATCTCATGTTTAAATTGTATGTGGAATTCATTTGATCAGTTCTAATATATGAATATATCTCCCCTGTTCCGACATGCACATATATAGTCAGGCTGTTTAGCCTATCACAGTGAACAGTTAGCACGTAGAGGTGCGGGCAAAAAAAAAAAAAAAAAAAAAAAAAAAGGGACTTATAACCCTGGGTGTTTTGATTCAGCATGGTCATAACTTCTTTATACAGTTCTCACATTAAAAATAAAAAAATAAAAATAAAAAAAATATTAATTTTAATTATATAATATCAGTGACTGGTACACATTTTGGAGTTGGATTCGAAATCAGAGTATTCACTTTTTCCAAAATTAAGAAAACAACCAAAATTTTACATATAAATTACATTTTGAAAGGCTATTTTGCAAAAAGAGTAATCCTGATTTTGTAACCAAAGTCTCGGATACATGAGTTTATAAATACTCTGGAAAAAGGGTCAACTTTGATTTTTAACAAACCTAAATAGGCTTCCTCATATAGTATCTCGCCTAGATAAATATATAAATACATATTGTTGTACATCTAATATTTTGCTTATATATATTTTTGTATTATCATACTTTAAATTATAAAGATAAGAGAAGATTTTTAGATTTCCTAAAGGGACTTATGACCCACTTGTAAAGGGTCTTATGTCCCACGTAAATATTTTAAAGTGAATCATAAATCCCTTAGTCTGACCCTGCACCGAAAAAATTCATAAGCAAAATAATTTTTTTAATGTTCTACATAACTAGTTTTTAAAATTTTGTAAAGTTTGAGTTCAACTAATAAATAAATAAATATCAAAGTATATATGAATATTAATTTAAAATTAGGAATCCCTAATCAAAAAATAAAGTATATTATTAATAAATAAATTATATTAATTTGTTAGGGTAGTTTATTACACTAGTAAAATCTTATTAGAATTTTTCTGATTTGCATATAAACATTAATGTCAAGTTAAAATTTTTAGTATGAAAACCATATATTTTATATCCTACCTTTGACATTTCATACATGCGGTCGGCAACAATTATGTATTTTGAATTTATTAATGATAATATTTCTAGTACCTAGTTTATTGCATATGTGTAGGAGGAACTTAAATCATAAGATGTACATAAAATCAAAAGGTGCATACCTATGTGATTTTTAATCGTTTAATACATTTACCGTTACCATTCAACTATTCAGAGTAGAGATAACGATTCGAAGAAATCTTTTACACATTTCTTTTTCAAATCATGTTTGCTCTCTCTTTTAAATTTATTTTCTTTACAAATTAAAACTTTCAAAGCTTTGGCTATATACAGTTGGTTCAGTTTGTGCAAATTTTTATTAACAATTTTGTATCAAATGCATATCTTTAACAAAAATCTTAAAAAATTATAAAATATTATAAGTTAAATCAAGTTTTGATCTTATACAAAATGAAAGTTAAATTTTCAAAATTGTGGTAAAGATTTTTAAAGCACAGTAAAAGTTTTACCTTGAACTTGTTAAAAGTTTGCAGACAAAAAATTAAAACAAAGCAAAAAAAATAACATCAAGCTTTAATAAATTTTGTTTTAATATTCCCATGTGTAAAGAGTTGTTCTTTTGTTGTTGATGATGAAGGTGTAAGTAATCTTTTGTTTTCTTGTTAATTAATGTTATATAATTAATTTGGATATCAATTATAGTTTTTGTAGATTTGTAATTTTAGAATTAAAAATTTTTTTTTTTTTTGTAATTTGAAAAAAGCAAGTGATTGCAAATGATTTTTTTTGGGAAATTTGATTCGCATGAATTGCAATAGCATTGTATTGGGGTATAAAACTCTCCGAATAATTCAAATAAATATGATTCAGTAAAAAAACCATATAGAAAAAAAGAAATAAAAAAACAAGTATAGTTTCCTCTTAATTTCACTAAAATTATTTATTTTTAAAAATACCAGTATTTCATCTACAACATTCATACTTTTACAGTGCTAGTGGTAACTATGGCAACTATCTACGTAGTTTCGGAAATCTGTAAAATGGATATTATACGAATGATTATTTTCGAAATTTTTTAAAAGGTCAGTTTTCAGAGTTGCATTTATAATTTAAGGGGAAGTCACAATACTAGCAAAAATTACAAGAAAATTGAATTATTATTTACAGAAAGGCTACGGGTTCTGATTTAAATGATGTTTAATTATCTAAAACTTCTTTAGAAGTATGATGTCTGAACGTTTCCTCAAAAAAAAAAATTTTAGCATCAGTTTGAAAAAATAACTTAAGAAGATATTTCGTACAGCTATGTTAATAGTAGATTATTAGTGGTTTCGTATTTTGAAAGTTAAAATTAAATTAGTACTAGAATAAGCTTTATGCAAGACTGTTTAGTTAGGACTCTGTCATAAGGAAATATTAATTATTATAGGTAAATTATGTTATACACGATTTACATATATATATATATATATATATATATATTAGTATACTTATTTCTAATCTAATTCTATTCGCTGTTCAAATAAGTTCTCCAAACCGTTTATGACAAAATATCTTTTAATTACCTTCGGTTTACAAAATTCTTGAATATTAAAGTAAGTAAGTATATGTATTCCTTATACTGAGCATATTCAGTTTGGGATTCAAAAAGTTATGTTAAACATGTGTATATATATATAGTTAACCCCGTCTGTGCGGGGTTCAGTTGTCCCCAAAAATGAGTTTCAGTGAATAATTTTTTAAGGTAGGCTTACGCATTAACAAAGTTACAGCTCCCAAATTTTACATTGAAAACAGTAAACGACAGTTGTTTTCATAAGCTTTATAAATTCTAATATAGTGTAACCATACGGTATTTAAATTTACAGTTGCGCGAAACTCAATTTGGCAATTTTTTTTGTCTCTTGTATGTTTTAAACGGTTACAAATAGAGATTTGAGAAAATTAAAATTTTGTTTTTGGGGGCGCCCTCTGTTAAGAAACTGCAATTAGTGAAAAACTGAAAATTTACAGTTTTTTAACACCTGTAACTGGAATTGTACTGTCCCAATTTAATTAACATTAAACATTATATTTTAAAATATATATACAGTTAACGAACAAGATCATTAACGAACAAAATTGGCTTTAAGCACTAGTGGAGATAAGTAATAATCCAAATATCATATTAGGGTTTAAAACATTAAAAGTTTGATGCTGTCGTCTACATTTTATTTTAAGCTCCCTTCCCTACAATGTTGGCATATTCCATTTTACTTGTGGCTGTATAAAATAAATCTCTAATTTTGCGCAAACCAGTCCACTCCCTAAAATTTTTTAGCCATAATAGTTGCTTTCTGCTTGTTCCTCGTCTGCCTTTCATATTGCTGCCTTCGACAAGCTGTAGTAGTTCATATTTTGTAGGGGAAAAATAGGCTATTTTTCATTTTTTAATTATAAAAAGTTTTTCTCGTTTTTTCTAGATCCAGAGCACTCCATATCGGATACATGATTTATATAAGATATCTTTAAAAGATGTCTATAGCTCCAAATCTCAAAAGCTTCTAATTTGTTTATCATAGCTACTTTAAGTGCCCAGGCAGGCCTCTAAACCATATAATAAAACTGACCAGACGAAACATTTAAGAAGTCGTAAACTAACTTAATGTTGAAGTTCACGATTGTTTAATATTTTCCTATACTTGTAAAAAGAATTTCTGGGGATTTCTATTCTCCTTTGATTTCCATATCAGAGCTCCAGTCTCCAGTGTAACACTATAAAAAAAAGTTACTATTTAAAATAAACACTTTCGATTAATTGTTATAAATATAATTTTTTTAATTATTAAAAAATATTATTGAAAAGTATTAGTTTAGATAAATTCATCCAATATTTCCAAAATCAACCTTGACAAATTTACAGGTAAGCAAAATATTATATTTAATATACAATAATGTATCCGGTAAATTGCACATAAAAATGGGTTCATTTAATTAAATATGACTTTAATTTTTAATATAATATGGTCATGTGTCCAGATATAAAATCTACAAAATTTGTTACATATTCCTAAAATGGTTTTGAATTTTTTGTTTTTTACAAATTTACCGAAATAAAAAATAAATTTTAATTTTCACTTAATCTTTTCTGTAGGTTTTTCAGCGTCTTGTTTTTTGCTATGCATAATTTTTTTTTTTTTTTTTAATAGTAGCAAAGACCTCTAAAATTTATATTTAGAATATTTTAAGTTCAAAAATTTTTTTTTTGGTTATTTTGTTTTTCTTTTTTGTTATTTTAGATGTGATATAATAGTTTCAAAATTAAATAAAATTTTTTTAAAAAGCTTCAAAATGACGTTTAACTTTTGCTTATTTTTCCTATAAAAAAAAAAAAAACAAAAACAAAAACAAAAAACAAAAACAAAAACAAAAAACAATAATGAACATAGTAATAGTAGTTAAAATATAAGATATCTATACATCTCCAGATATTAAATTTATGAAAAACCTATGAATAAAAAAAATAAAACAAGAAAAAAAAAATAATTTAATTCTGAATCTTGCGGGTATAAAACCGCTGAAGCTTTTGCAAAATTTTATTAGTCGTTAGTTAACCATCAAACTTTAGGATACATCTTCTTAATTAAAATGGTAAAAAAAAATATTTAAAAAACAATATATTATTTAAAAATTAAAAAATAATTAAAAAAATTGTGAAAATTTGTTAAAAAAAAAAAAAAAAAAAATTTTTAATTAAAGTTCTTAAGATAAATTTTGTATTTTAATTTATAACTAAGTAATAATTGTTTACAACTTAATAAAAAATGGTAGTTAATTATAGATATTACAAAAGATTTAAATTTAACGGTTTTAAAAGTTAAAAGTGAAACTCAGAATTTGAGAGTAACCGTTATAGAGATAAATAAGTGTTTGTCAATTAAAAATATGTAATTAAATATCATAAAATTAAAAACTGTGGATTAAAATTAATTTCAAGGATTACCTTGAGTAAATTATTCTGAAAAATATAATAAAAAAAATCACTTTTGAATTTTAAATATTCGGAAACTAAACAAAAAAATAATTTTCAACTAATTATTTATTCATTGATCATTTTTAATTATGTTCGTTTCTTTTTGCAGAAATTTTTCCTTGTTGTTTTGGCATGTATCGCAGCTGCTTCAGCTGATGTATCACATTTATTCAATAATCATGATGGATACAACTACAATAAACCATCACCATCTTTTGATGAAACATCACATCATCACCATCATCATGTAGAACAACCAAGCTTTAATGTACCAGAAAAAGAATATTTACCACCTGTACACCAACACCAAGCTCAAAAACCAATTTCAACATATGTTCCACCAGCACCAGCATTCCGTCCACAACCAGCACCAGTTTTCCATCAACCAGCACCAGTTTTCCATCAACCAGCACCAGTTTTCCATCAACCAGCACCAGTTTTCCATCAACCAGCTCCTGTTTTCAAACAACCAGCTCCAGTTTTCCGTCCACAACCAGCACCTGTTTTCCATCAACCAGCTCCAGTTTTTGCACCAAAACCTCAACAAGAATATTTACCCCCAGCACCAGTTGTAATTAAACCACAACCAGCACCAGTATTCCATCAACCAGCTCCAGTTTTCCATCAACCAGCTCCGGTTTTCAAACAACCAGCACCAGTTTTCCATCCACAACCAGCTAGACAACCAGCTCCAGTTTTTGCACCAAAACCTCAACAAGAATATTTACCCCCAGCACCAGTTGTAATTAAACCACAACCAGCTCCAGTTTTCCATCAACCAGCTCCAGTATTTAAACCACAACCAGCACCAGTATTCCGTCCACAACCACAACCAAGTTTTGTTGCACCAGTACAAAAACCACAACAAGAATATTTACCACCAGCACCAGCATTCCGTCCAGCCCCACAACCAACATATATTGCTCCAGCACCTAAACCAACATATATTGCACCAAAACCACAATATATTGCACCAAAACCACAATATATTGCTCCAGCACCACAACCATCATATGTTGCACCAAAACCAACATATTTTGCACCACAACCAACATATGTTGCTCCAGCACCACAACCAATCAACACATATGTTCCACCAGCACCACAACGTGAAGTCTATGAATCAAATGAAAATGGATACAATTACAACAAACCACAAACTGCCTTCCATTTTTAAATAAATGATTATCGAAATTTGAAAATTCATTATTAAAAATGAATTTTTTTAGAATATGGTGATAATAATTTTTTTAGAAAAAAAAAGCAAAGAAAAAAATTGAAAACAAATATTATTGATTAATTTCTTTATGTGAAATAGAATTTTATTTTGTAAATTTAAGAATGTACTCAATTTGTAAATACTTAAGTTATGTAGAACTACTTCTAATTAATTTTTTTTAATTTGAAATTCCAAAATAAATTTTAAGTTTTTCTATTTAAAAAAAAAAACAATTGTGTTTTATAATTCTTGAATATATTTTAATTTTTAAGTAATTGGTGCTTAAGGGAAATGTACGAGTAAAATCTAGGCCTTGAACTGAGGGTGAATGTTATCATTACTAACTATACATTTCAACTGGTTAAAATCCACGATATATTTAGAAATTTAATAATTTTATTTGAAATTAATACAAATTATGATTCCAGATGCCAACGAATAACAAACTATACTGGATTTTTAATTATTTAAAGCATAAATGGTTGTAGTTTGTAGTACTTGAATTGTGGCTTCTTAATTATACGCATCATTTTCCAATATTATATTTAAAAAAAAAAACCAGAACTCATAATTTAATTAATTAGAATTCTCACAATTAAAATTCTTGCGTTTCAACTTTCTAATTTAGTTCTAGTATCGCAAGTATGTGAACTATTCAAATCGATATTTGATTAATTAAAAATGCAAATTACTAAATCCAAGGCAACAACAACAATAATAATGACAGTAAAAATTTATATATATATATATATATATTAATTTAATTAAATCTAATCAAGATGTAACTCTAATTTGTTAGTATTTAAAAAATTAAAAAAAAAAGTACAACAAAAACAAAAATAAACAACAATAAAAAATTGACAGAACAACTGAATAATAAAAATGACACTGTGCCGGTAATTCACTTATGACTCATTTGAAATTTTTCATTTAAGTGCTAAAAAATGGTTTAATTTAGCCTAGAAAGTTATTTTGAATATTAGTTCAAAAACGTTATTTGTTTTATTTATTAACATTTTGGCAAGAATACAAATTGAAAAACAACAACAACAACAATTAGAATAGAAATAAAATTAAATTGTATTATGTGACAACCTGTTTTTTAATATATTTGTTTTGTTGAATCTTCACTTTTTAAAAGATTCTTAATAATAATATTTTATTAATTTAATTAATATATATATGAAAAAGTTAGGTTAAAGGTTTAATTTTTGTTTTTTAATTTAATTTTTAACTGTCTAACTGACCGTTTTGTTGAATTATATTTAACCTTAGAAATAAAACACATTTTATTATGTGTCAGTGAATCAGAGAAGGTTTTTTTTTTTTGCATTACGGAAGTTGAATTGAGAATTAAATTTTGGAATTTAAGCAGTCTACCAGAAATTCAGTATGTTAGAAGTTTTATTAAATGGTAGGTGCGTTTATATTATAATTACAATTAATTATCTGCATCGTTGATTTGAAATTAAAAAGTAAAGCCTTAATAAGTACTTAATTGTTGAAGTCGCAGGGTAATTTAATGAGGCCTATGTATTCTAGAAATTCTAGATTTTTAAAATTAATAAAATCTACGAGTAGGATCGTTTTCTAATTTTCTAACAAATTATTATAAACAAAATTATAAAGGGGCCTTGGTAGGTTAGTGTGTAAACATTTCTCTTACTAACCGAGGGCGTGCGGGTTCGATACCAAATATAATTTAAATATAAAAATATATAATATAAACAAAATAATTTTAGTAGTTATAATTAAATAGAAAGTATTTAACTTGAGAGGCCAATAATGTCAAATATATAAAGGACTAAATAAAAAATAAATATATCATTATAAACTCTGGAATTCTGCAGATTTGGAAAGATGGAAACGATTTTGTAGGGGAAAATAATACGGAATGTGGATATGGAAAAAGCAGAATAATATTACTACATAATACAATATTTGGAACCACTTAGATCATTCGGGTTTATTTTTGTACTTGGAACTTCTGTCCAACTTAAAAAATTTAGTCATCAAATATTTGATAACTGCAGAGCACAGGTATTTTACTACCCACATTTTCAAGAGAATGATAATGTTCCGAAGGTTTTTAAATTGTCCGGTAGTTAGCGGAAGTGCATGTAACTCCTAGTTTTTGTGAAAAGTTAAAATATTATATCTTAAATATACCTTCACTCAAATTATGAATAAATATAAAAAATTAATTCACCGTACAGTTAGGTCCTAAGTCTTAATTTGTATTTATCTAATAGGAAACATCTGTTTGAAAGATATAAAATAATTAAGGCCTCCATTTAGAGCTTTGTAGCGTAGCGCGGTTTTTGGTGTGCTCAGTGGTGCGTCGTTTAAATAGTACACTACATCCCAGGAAACAAAGTGCAATTTCATTGGATTGAAATTGAATTGATGATCAGAAAAAACATTATCATTAATATTAAAGAAGGGGCCTCGTTGGGCTAGTTGGTAAGCATTTGACTAAGAGGGTGCGGGTTCGATACCCGTACCGGTCACACGTTTTTTAATTGAAAAAGGTTATTGAAAAATAATTTTTCTTTACAAATCCCCATGATGTCCAAATAACATTTAAAATATACAAATATATAATACAAACAAAATAAAATAATATTACTTATAAATTGATACAAAATATTGAAAGTAGTTGCGCAAGGGGTCGCAAAACCCTTCATATCCCTCATATCAAAATACCATCAACAATATTAAAGAACTCTTTCTGAATAGAAATGATAAATACAGAAAGTACAAGCTAATTTAATAATTAATAATAATTATTACATAAATTTTGACATCTACCATGATCATAATAACGGTGAAAATGTTGTATACATATATTAATTATTTAAATTAGTGTGAATACTTTGTGTCAACTTATAGCATACATTGTTATACAAAAAAACCAAACAATTAAAAAAAAAAACAAAAAATACAAAATTTAATATTAAGACTATTTAGTATTAAAGATTAATAGTGACACTTTATTTTTAATTTATGTTTTTATTTTTTTTTTGGAATAAAAAACAATACATAAAAATGAATAGAATTAAATTAAGAAAAACAATTTAAATAATAAAATATTTTGAATTTAAAAAAAAAAATAAAATAAGAATAGTATTTTATATATATTGATTCACAATAGTTTTATTAGTTTTCTTCTTGTTTTTTTTTTTGTAATTTCTTTTTGTAAAAGTGAATTTTAATAAAAAAAACAAAATATCTGATCAATGACGAAGACTATAGTTTAAGTCACCGGCATTTTAATAGAAAGATTCTGAAAATCTCTTCAAACTACTGCCAAATCATATTCAAATAAAATGTACCGTATATTACCTATAATATATTAAATTAATAAAAATTTTTTTAAAGGCGAAGGAATAAAAGTCCCTGAGTTGAAAGTACCCTAGGATCTTACACTAAAAATTAGGCTCGTCACATCATGACTCCGATGAGTTTCTTAAAAAATAAAACATAGCTCTCTATTATATTTCCAAACATGTGATTTAGTTTGGAAATGCATTTTGAGCTTAAACTGAAAAACAAACAAGGTCCAATTAAGTTTTATTATAAAAAAAAATCTTGAAAGTCTGATAAATAAAGCTTATAAGAAAAAGATCTTGGATCCGAAGGGGGGGGGGGGGGATAAATCTTTTATTTTTGCCGGAACCTCTACAAGCTAACTGTTAATGTGACAGGCTAAACAGCCTGACTATTTATATGCATGTCGGAACAAGAAGGGGGGGGGGGGATATATTCACATATTAGAACTGATTAAATTAATTCCACATACCATTCCACATACGCATGAGATAGTACTACGCTTTATAACATGTAGAAATGTGTTAGATTTTCAATATATACAATATAAGATTATATATTATCAATATTATCATATTTTGTATTTGAATTGTATGGCATTCTATATCTGTGAGTTATATTATTCAATTAAATTATTTGTTTATATTGATATATTAATGTATTTTTTATTAAATATATGTAATTATTAATTAATTTATTAATTTGAACCCAATGGCGAGTGGTAGCTGAGTTGAGTCGAAAACCAGATAAAAGCTTTTTCACTTTCACTGGGAATCGAACCCGAGCCTTTCGCATGAAAGGTTGGCAATCTAACCACTGTGCCACCCAGCCGATAAAAAAAATTATTTGGTCCATCTAAGAACTTAATCAAAATCGGTTGAAGTTATTTATTACTTTTAGTTAGTTAATAATAAGTACTTATACCTTTGTCTAAGATTCTTCTATATTACAAAGCATGTCAAAAATTGGACGTACCATCAAAGTTGTCTCCTTTTCCAAAGACTTCTGACTTCTGGAATTTTGTTTCAACACCTTCTGTTAACACAAAATTTTTAAATCAAATTTTACCGGAACCGGTTTAAAAATATTGTCTAGATAAAATATTCTTAACCAATGGGTGGGAAATCAAAAAAAAAATAATAACAAAAACAAAAACTGCGAATTTAAATCAAAAAGATAAAAAAAAGTGAAAATTTTCGAATTAAAATTCATATTTTAATATCTTAAGATAAATATTTATTTTAACCGTACATTTTATTTGTATCTATGTGTATTTATTTAGTGTAAAATTATTAAAATTAATAGACCAGTTCTAAAATATATATATATATATATATATATATATATATATAAATATTACGCAATTCTCAAACTGACAAGGTTAATGATGATTAATTAATTTCCATGATTTTTTAAAGAGTTTTTCATAAATATTTTTTTGTTTTTTAATTTTTTTAATTTAATTGTATTGTATTATAACTATAAGATACTTTTGATCAGTATACGCATAAAGCGTGATTATTGGTCATTTAATAAGTCATTTTAATATTTCCTTATTTTGACCTTTTAATAGCTTTGTTCTTTTCTTAAATTATGTGTTAATGGTTTTTTTTTGTTGGGAAAAGTTTTGGCTATTTTTTAGAAAATTAATTTTTAAGTTAAGATTAAATGATAAGAAAATTTGATAACTTATATGCAATAAGCTTTATTAAAAATTTAGGGCAACATTTAAGGCTTTTAGCACATTTTCAAAACAATTTTGAGAAAATGTGCCTATATAGTTTTACTCGGTCCAAGTGTTTTAAAATACTTTTACAGCGATTGAAATAAAGAAAAGCAATTTTAGCCAAGGTGCTGGTTTGGTATGCAAATTTCTGAAGCCCCATCTTTACAGAAATACAGCCTTTTAATGATAATTCTAAGCATTCTATAAGGTATATTTTCAAATCGGAAATACCAAACGAAAGCTGTTTTTAAAGGATTAATAAATATATAGGGTTGCCATATGGTACTTTAATTGGCAGTTTTGTGAAACTTAAAATTGGCAAAATTCTGCCAAACGAAGTTATGAATTTAAAATTTTTAGACTAGGTAAATATTAAAAAATAAGTATGGCCCTCCGTTTAAGAGTTTTGAAACGGCCAAAAACCAAAAATTTGGAATTTTTCAATAACTGTAACTTCAATACTCGTACAAACCTTTTTTTTAATTAATATACAAAAATTAAAGCTTCAAAATTATAATATTTTAACGAGTAGCTACTAACGATTTTTCCTAATTATAACGGGTTTTCCCAAAAATTGAAGAAAGTGTCTCTTGATCTTTTACAAATTTTTAAAATATTACAAATCTGAAACATTTGGAACTAAAAACTAGGTAAATATGTACACTCTTTACTCAAAACTTATTATGAAACTTTGTTTAATTTTGAAAATGTGCTTTTTTAAAAACCCTTGATTTTTTTCAGAACTAGTTTTTGGTTTAGATAAATATCGTGTCAATGAAATTAATAGTTAATATTATAGTTAATAGGTATATAATAATACTTATTAATTAATAATGATAGTAATAGAATTTAAAAAAACAAAAGAAATTCTTTCCCTATATAAAAGCTTAAAGTTGTTGAACTTGAAGTTCATTGATTATGTAACTTTGAATTAAGAAGAGGTTATTGAAAACTTGTTTAATAATAAGGGCTGGGTAAAATTGTACAAAAAGAAATTCTTAATTACTAATTGTATTTGAATCAAAGCGCAATTTAAATATTTGGTGGGAACATTACTTCTTATTAATACCTATTATAATTTAAAATATGATATTGAATTAGTAGAAGAAATTAGTTATAATCTTATATATCTTTTGATTTTTTCATCTAAGAGTTATGTATTTGCATTTATAAATTTATAATACAAATAAAGCTCAGAATCTGGTTGGGAATGACTTAAGTTTCGGTAGTATAATCCTCTATCACATACAATGCGATAAGAGAGTGTGAGTCAGCAATACTTTTTCAGGTTGCGGCTGCAAATAACCCTATTATAAATTATCTATATTTATTTGTATGAGCTGCCCAAGGTTTGACTTTGAGATCTTTCGATTTAAAGTTCGACCTCCTACCCACTGTGCCATCTATCAGATCAATGGGGTTTTGTTTTTTTTTAAAATAAATGTTCTAATTTATTTATTTCAACAAGATTTGCCAACACTTTTACTGTAAAACTGTAAAGCTGCAAGAGGATTTGAGATTTGTGTTACATATGTTGCTTAAAACTTATCTATTCTTTGAAAATGCCTGAGCAGGCAGTAATAGCATATTTAGAATTTGTTACGAAGGACGCTACAGTATTCGGTAAAAATATACATTTTGTAATGGAATTAAGCCTGGAATCGCTGGAACCAAAAGAAATTCTATGAAATTGGTACGTGTTTACCTAGCTCATTTTGGCCGTAGCGTTTTAGAAAAACTTTCTAGATCAATACAAGGTGGTTTGATCAATTTACTTTAAGTTTTGTACTTTTTTTTCATTGTGGAGTTGATTTAGAAATACCAGAGTTAAATAAACTGATCTAGCGGAACTTAGACATTTTATATATCTTATTGGCCTGTGAGTAAACTTCTTACTTTTGTGTTACGAATATGAACGAAATGAATCTTTATAGTTATTTTATACATTCATATCTTAAATCTCTGCACAGGTGGTTGGATATTAAAAAACTCGGACTTCTAATTTTAAGTAATACCGAAATACTTATAGTGGTATATGTTTAGTTCAAAATAAAAATGTGCCACTTCGTATCAGATGTACCAAATTTCAGTCTTATTTGATTGAATTGCTTTTTTTTAAACAACCTTCATGCAATTGTAAAGTTTTCCAACTAAACCCCGTTTTATTAATAGAATTAATAGGTATGTAAATAGATTATTAGGTAAAACTCAAGCGTCCGATAATGAGACAACCAGAGAATTAATAACGTTTAATATTTAAAATGTAATTATTAATTATTTACAAAATTAATTTTAAATTATAATACGCATTATAAACGTTACTTATTAAAAGGCGTTTCACTAACATACTATTTTTTTTAAGATTATTTATATTTCTCACAGTAGGTACTTCTTTATAAAGTGATGTTATTTAATAATTTAAAGCAATTACGAGAATTGAAGTTTAATCACCAATAAATAAATAAAGAAAATAAAATAAAATAAATGAATTTAATAATATATTAATAAATAATTATATTGAACTACTGTTTTTGCAATTTTTTTTTTTTTAATAAGGCAATTCCGGTTATTGCCATATTATAATCTACATGAACTTGTACTCTATTTAACTATATTAAGTTTTTTTAAAATTACTGTATGAGTAATTTGTATGCATACGGAAGCTTACGATTTTCAAATAAAAATATTTAAAGTGTTAATTAAAATAAAAAAAAAAAATAAAAAATTTTAATAAAATTAAAAAAAACAATGAAATCAATTCATAAAATTTATTCAAATAAAAGCAAGAAATTAAATAAAATAATTAAATTAAATATTAATTAGTATGATTACCGTACAATTATATTTTGAATTTGAATACAATCAAATTTTACCACATTTAATAAGTCCACTCATTCTAATTCTTAAGTGTTTTATTTGGGTGAGAGTTCAAATCACCGACACTAAAAATGTCAACAGTTGAAAATCTCATCGTTGCTGAAAAATATTAAAGCTTAGTTAAAAGGAACCAAATTAAAAATATATTAACAAAATTTTATTAATTTCACGGAATTTGCAACGAGATATGTGAAATTTTTTCTTAGTACAAAGTGACAATTTTTCCTATGAAATTTTGCTTTTGGCGCTTACGACTTTTTTTCCTTAGAAAAAGAATTCAAGGGCTTTACAGGTTACTAAATCATAGTACGCATTTATATATCAATCACCTAAGATCTGTATACGGCAATTTCTCTAAAACCAATAAATATTGACCCTTTAAGTTTGTTACAACAGTGCTCTTGCCGTTACACACTTTTTAAGACCCAAGAAGCATATTTTCGAATTTAATAAAAATATAAATCTGAAATTTTGTACAAAGGTGTTCTGTTCCTTTCTGAAAATGTTTTCCTTAATGCTTTGAAATTTGATATGAATTGGAGAGGTTGGTCATAAAATCCCGAAGCTGAAATCCCCAAGATAAAATTTTGGGCAACGCATATAATATAAATATTATAAGAGGGCCAAATATCGCGATGAAGTAAATAGCCTTGTTTTTTCGTGATTTTGTCTTTGGAAATTTTGTTCGCATCCCGAATTTGAGTGGTAGGTCGTTGTTAAGAATCACGCGTCTTCCAAAACCAAACAAACATATGTTCTCAACTACACAGAAACTAAGTTAAACTGTGTTTTGAATGTTAAGCTTTTAAAAAGTCAATTCTCCACCTATCGAGATTTTTAAAGTTGTACTATCGCTAGGTACCCTTTTTCTTTAAATTTAAGGTTATTTGAATATAATTAATTTAAAGCTTTTATATTCACAAAATTATCTTTTATTTAAGATCCGTTATATTTTACAGATTTAAATTGAAAAAATAAATAATTTTTATTTTAGTTTTACCTACTTTTAATTAAGAATTAATTGGAACTCAGATTTCTTATTAGAACTTATGTGCATATATGTGCACATATTATGTACCACTCATTTGACAATCAGAACTTTTGTTATTTAATTCTAAGCTACTATTTTTGTGTAATCTTATTTAATGGATCATTAATACTTAGTAGGTAGTAATATTGTTTTAACTTACATAATCTTTTCGAATCAATTACTATGTGTTCGGTATAAGAGTTATTTGAACAGGTGATGTAATGAGTATGCGGATTTTTATTGCGAATATGGTATGGTAATTAATTTTAAGTTTTGTTTTTTTATTTTGTAATTAAATTAAAAATTAAATTTAATTAAAATTCTTGTACTTAAAAGTAATATTTAATCACTTTTGTTCATATTATATTTACTGTGAGCTTTAACAAAGTTTTCGTGTAATGGTCAATAGTTTGTAAATATTACAAATAAGGAATACTTAAAAGTATTTAGCATAAAAATGTTATAAGAATTTAATTAATGTAATAATAGTATTATAATTACAATTTAATGGTACAATTATGTGAAGAATTGTATTAAAAAATGTTTTTATGAAATAATATAAAAATAATTGAAAGAAATTACTCATTAGTTAAATATTCTTTACTTTTGGTAGAAGGGGTACTTACGGGTAGGAGTAGGTAATATATTAACATTTTTTGAAGAGATCCTACTATTATTTAGTTGTAATAAATCATAATTAATTTATTAATCATATTTAAATGGCATGCATGTGACGCAATAAAATTTTAAAATGATAAATAGAGATAAAAGACCTTCTCTGTTTTTGCTGATCATATCTTCTTTCTCCCTTCTTGTAAGAGAAAGCGAAAGGCTAGTCAGAGTCGTTCGATCAAGTCGATAGATTTAACAATAGATTTAACTATTTAATAGTGTTATAATAAAGTTTGTTACAAGTACAAAATATACAATATGTATGATATTATATTCTTCTGAGCATAAATCTGGTCTTAATACTTTATATTGAGATCAAAAATGTAGTAAATTTTAAAATGTAGTTTATTACATTAACATATTTCTTCTAAATAATCCATTTATCATGTACAGAACACTCATCGTATCAGTTATGACATATGGTGCAGAATCATGGACCATATCCAATTACGATGAAAATCTGATAAGGTTTTTTGAAAGGAATATTCTAGGTAAAATTTTTGGTACAACTAACATCAATAGAGTTTGGAGATAACGACACAATCACAACGATACTGGATTAAATGCAATCTCGTAACTTGGATTAAAAGCCAACGATTACGCTGGTTAGATCACGTAGTTAGAATAAACGAAAATGCTCCGGCAAGAATAATTTTTGAACTCTTTCCGGAGGTTCCGGTGAATATTGTTGGAAGTTGGAGGGAAGCTGTGCAAGACAGAAGCTAATAGAGAAAGGCTTTGGACTTGGCTCAAAAATAATATTTTGTTATGCCGATAAAGTAAATAAATAAGTAATCCATCCTGTAATTATCCATCCTAAATATTATAAATTGGATTTCCATCCCTATCCTCAAAACAAAGCTGTTTGAGTAGTGATTTTTTAAACTAAAGTTTCATTCAAAAAGGGAGTTGTTTTGTTACGTTAAAGTCGAACAGTACTTATAGGAACTAACCTCGTTTTTTTAGCTTTTCACCGTCCGTTGTAAAAAAAAAATTGACTTTCACGAGATTTGTCGTTTGAAAACCTGCAAAATCTCAGCTTAGTTCCCATAAAAAAAATTACCCGTTCACAAAGGTATATAAAATGACACATAAGATGGCATTTAATTTCGAAAAGCTCTTTATATTTATTTACAAATAATATTTATTAAACTACATCTTCCTCAATGCTTGTTTAAAATATTTAGTTTTCTTTAACAGCTGGGTGACACAGTGGTTAGAGTGCCGACCTTTTATGCGAAAGTCCCGGGCTCGAATCCCAGTGAAAGTAAAAACATTTTTGGTTTTCGACTCGACTAGGCTACCATTCGCAATTGGGTTCAAACTAATGGCTAAATCAATAATTAATAATTATATATCTTTAATAAAAAATACATTAATATAACAATATAAACAAATGCAAAATATAAAAAAATAATTAATTTGAATAACACAACTCACATTTATAGAATACCATATAACTTAATTATATATTATATGATACATTATAGACAAAAATAGAATTGTATCTATTGAAAATCTAAGAAGTTTCTATATTTTATAAGGCCTAGTACTATCTCATGTTTAAATTGTATGTGAAATTCATTAATATCAATTCTAATAACACAAATATGATATCCCTTGATCCAAAGTATAGATAGATTATTAGCCACAGTTGACCTGTTAGCGCTTAAAAAAGGTAATTAACTAATTCCGTTATTTGATTATTTGTAAAGTAATAGAATAGAAATTTCATTGGGGGTTTAGCAGGAGTAAAATGTAAAAAACAAAGTAATTTTCCACTGGGCAGAACTTAAGAGTTTCTGCTGTGATGACGTTTGCAAAGTAGAATGAAACTGTGTGATGATTGAATAAAGATAAAACTGTGAGCCATATTATGATAGCGTGGATATCTGTAGAGTATGAAGTTTCTGAAGATGTTAGCAATTGAGTAAAGAAAATGTCTTCTCTTTAAAATTTGCATTTTTCAAACCCCGTCAAATTTCCAATATAAAAGAAACTAAAACTACCATGCATTTGCAACTTAAAGTAGCTTATATTAAGCAAATATTTTCTTAAAATTTTGAATCATTTGTTTTAACTGTCATAAAAAACCTATGTAGCAAAATATTTTCCAAATAAAGTAAATTTTTCCCTATTGTTATAAATATTAAGTTGTTGACATTAAATAATGCTGGTACCATTTTTAAATGAAATCCGTTCATGTTCAAAATAAAAAATTTTGTAACTATTTTAACATTTTTGGAATATTTAAATGAGCCCATCGAACTCAGATAAGATTAATTTGAAACAATTAAATTAAATTTCATTAAATGTGTGTAAATAGTTTTCATATATAAAATTTATTAAATTTTGAAAGTGACAAATTTATCAAAATACTCTTAACTTAGTTTCGGTTCGGTAAAGCTTTTCAATTCCAAATATTTTTAAATTTGGTATAATTTTAAATTGTGATGAAACTTGCAAAAAAAAAAAAAAATTTTAATAATATTAACTTTCATTAAAAATGGATTCAAATGTTTGCTTAACAACCTTTTAACAACATTTTTGTTTGACGTTAACATAATTGATTCAATAATTTAGTTTCTTTAAAAAATTCGATTTTATGATGTGCCAGAGATTAGTGATACTCCCACACATTTTGACATTTGAAAAACAATAAAATCAAATTTAAAATCAATCTATTTAAAAGAAAAAAAATAATAATGGAAATACAAAGGTGTAAATAATTTTGTTTTATTAAAAGAAACTTTTTACCATTTTTGAAATTAAAATGCGTTCAATTTTAGTCTTTATTGTAATGTTTTAACTTAAGTTTGTTGGTATGAAACATATTAAAATCAATTAAAATTTAAAATTCAAATTATGGTTATAGTCAAGATTTTTTTTATTTTAAGAAAATGGTGCGCTTTATTTATGAAAATGATTATATTTTTAATGTAAATCAAAAAATGTTTTGATTTTTGATAATAAAGACAAATTTTTAAAAAATTAAGAAATAATCGTGTGTCTTTATTGTTTTAAATGATTATTAAAAGGAGGAAGATTATAGTTACCCTTGTCAACTTTTAGATACCCTTCCAAATCCACTACGAATAAAATCATTCTATCCCAAAAGTCGGTCAGAAAAATGTTCTATTTTGCCAATGCACTAAAAATGTTACTTTAATTCAGAGAAATCGGGTTGAGAACTTTGTATTGCAGCTTCCGACAAATTAGGTCCAAATTTTTAAAAACTTCGAAAAATTACTTGCCATATTCTATTACATACGTTAGGTATTTTAATTTGCAACCTTCCATAGTACTTGAATAGTTCCAAAGATATGTAATATGGTTTTAGCAGTTACTATGGCTACTACTCTTATGTCTCAAAGTTTCCAAGAAAACTTCCCATATTACTTTACTTGCTAACTAGGATTTTGAAACTTCCACAAATTCGTTTACATGGACTTTACATACATAACAAAGCTGGGTGTCTGAAATTTTGGCAGGAGTAGTTTAGTTGGACATACTTACGTAGAGGGGTTGTAAGCTATCAAGATGACGTCTTCACATAACGGTACTTTATATCTCAAAGTTTCTGAATATATAAATTATTACTCATAACCTCTTTGCGGAAGTTTACCCGTTTAATTTTATGACCAAAGTTTGAGCTAATCAACCGGATAGTATAATGTTTATATATTACTTTCAAATAGGTATCCCTGACTTTACATTCTTCCTCTTTTTTGTTAGTAATTGGAATTTTAGTCATGAATCCATGTTATTTTAATATTATATATGACAATTGAGTCACTTTCTATGTTCTATCTACCCCTTGGCTCTACACTAAGAACACTTAAAGCTCAAAATAGAAATCTCTTTAATAATTCTCTTTGAATTTGTTTAGAAACCAATTAAAAATATTATTAACAATTCAAATAAAATGATATCATCGTATTATTTATTCTATTAATTTTGTTTTATAGGAATTTGAAGTGTCAATCAACTTCAAAGATTGACTATATTACTATTAGATTATTTTTTTAACTTATAAATTAAACAGCAGGGATGCCAAATATTAAAATAAACTGACCACATAATTGAAATTTACAAAGTTCAAAAAAAAGTAAAAAACGAGGAAGATTATAGTTGCCCTTGTCAACTTTTAGATACCCGTGCTTACCCACTAACCTTTATTTATTTTCCACATGCTATTATAAATATTACAAAAAAAGTATAAGAAAGTAAAATAATTAAAAAAAAATTTAGCTTAAGTACCTATTATCCCATAATTTTTGCTTAAAAACAAAAAAAAAAAACCAAAAAAAAAAATAACCATAAAAAAAAAATAGCCCACCCCAAAAGTTGGCCCGAGCGATGTCCAACTTTGCCAACTAACTTGCCCTATTACTTTACCTGCCCAGTTTTAATTTTAACCTCGTAGCTTCATTAGATTCACAGTTATCGAATTGACAACTTTGTATGGCAGCTGCTCGAAAATGGGGTCGCAACATTTTGAAACTCCATATTAGTGCTCGATTCATTATATAACTAACAGTGTGTAATTTTCATCCTCGTAGTATACTCAGTTTCCAAGAAATTCATATTGGTGCAAAGAAGTTGTATGGCAGCCCCCCGCAAATGAAGCCGTAAAATTTTGAAACTTCATATAAGTGCTTGATTCATTATAAAACTAACCGTGTGTAATTTTCGTCTTTCTAGTATAATTACTTTTGAAGAAATTTATATTGGTTTAAATAAGTTGTGTGACAGCTCCCCGAAACCTTGGTCTGGTCTTAACCAAAAAGAATAGGGAACCTTAAAAATGTCCAAAAAATGTTTTGTGTGAATTTCAAAACTCTAGCTCTAATTTTTCAATTCTATCTCTTTTAATTAATTTTTAATTCACCAATATATTAAACCTAAGCAAAGTAAGCATCATATAATCATATTGATAAAATGATTCATTCAAAATATTACACATATACATATTATATGAATATACATATATAAATTATTTATGAAGCCATTTACTTAAAAAAATCTTTGTCTTCTTTTTTGCTTATCTTAAATAAACTACGCATCATTTAAATCATATGAAATTCTAACTCGAAATCGTACAAAAAAAAATACAAAAAAAAAAATAAACAAAGAAACAAAAAAACAAAAACAAACAAAATTCATATAATTTCATGTTACAAGGTGCATAGCTATATTTCAAATTTTTGTATGAAAATATTGGAGTTAAAAAAGTTAGCTGTTCGAGAGCTACCCGAAGTTTTGGTCCGATCTTAACCAAAAAAAATAGGGAACCTAGAAATTGATTGAAAAATATTTTGTGAAAATTTCAAAACTGTAGCTCTTTTAGTTTTTGAGTTATCGTGCTGACACACAGACGGACGGACGGACGGACGGACGGACGGACAGACACACATAGCTAGATCGACTAATTTTTCGATTCTGAGCCGATACGTACCCTTGACACTATATCTAGCTCGTCTAGATCGATGCGTTACAAACGGAGGAGCAAATCTAATATACCCGATGTCATATATATATGCACGGGTATAAAAACAAATTAAAAATATAGTATAAGTCTTTAAAAATAAGACTAATTTAGCAAGTCATTATTATAATTTATATTAAATTTAGTATAATAAACTAAATGTCAAAAAAAAAAATAAACAATAAAAATTATAATAAGAAAAGCCTAGGGAAAAATTTATAGAAAAGAAATATTAGGAAACAATGCAATAAATAAATAAATTATTAATATTTAAATTATATGATCGGATTCACACCTTATTTATGTGACGTAATATAATTTTTTTTTTTTTTTTTTTTAAATCGTTAATAAAAATATGAAATAAATAAAAATATTAATATATTATAAAAATTTTGTGTTTTTTTTTTTTTTTAAATCGATTTTGCATCGATTCAATTTTTTATTTTTTTTCGATTAATGCTCCGTTAATCATAAATTCAAAACTCAAACAGAAATGTCTGAGCACGTATCAATAATAAATTAATAACGGAATTGTAGTTACAGGTGAAAATTACCTTTTAATAAAACGTATATATATACATATTTTATTCAGAAAGATGTAAATTTTTGCAATTTGAAATAATTTATTTCGATTTTTTGTTAGATAAGATATTATATTGTCATCCTACATTTGATTGTTATTTTGGTTGCAAACGGTATGACATTCAATCATATTTTGTATAATGCCGATATTATTATTGATTATATACTGAATATACTAATTGGAAGTTATATTCGATTATCGAATTGCATCGTTTTTGATGAGGAGTTAAGTGTATAACATAATAATAATATTTAGTCAAAATATGAATATATATAGGAAGGAAATTATGACTATATTATTATTTGTATTTTGTATATTCGATCCATCCTCTTAATTGGATTTAAATTTTTATAATATGATTAAAGTTTTTAAAGTTCCGGAAAAAAAAATCAGTAGTCAGGGTTGGAACAAATAAATTAAATCGATTATCAGATTTGACATAACGTTAATTAAAATTAAAGGGATTTGTATTATTTTAGTAATTGGTTTATGTTGAATATTTTTGTTAAAAATTTTAAATTTTAGTATTAAAAAAATATTTAATAATTAAATTTAATTACAAATTTGACATTGAAAAAAAAATTATAAAATAAGAAGAAATAATTATATGTTCATTGATAAATATTTGATATGTATCTGTTAATGTTTTTGGAAATTAATTTTTTCCGGCTCTTTGAATTATTTAAGAGGAAACTAAATTTAAAATACCTTAAAGCATTAATTAGTAGATATAAATTATAATATATTGTGTTTTATCAATATTAAAAAAAAAATTTGAGCAAAAAATAGATGTTTAAGTTAATACAAATTTAACTCTCCGTCGTTATATCAAATTGATACATTACGTTCTTGTTCCTTATTTTGGCATTTTGCAATTATATTTTGTCAGTTTTCTGTTCGTTTATGCCGATCAGATGTCTTAATTTGAACAAATCTTTTATAACTACACTTAACGGAGGTCAACAGAATACTAAAGAACATTAATATAAAAAAAATTTACAGATGTTGATACTAACTTTAATTTAAAAACGAGGAAGAGTGTAGTAGAGTAGACTGTGTCAACTCTGGGATACCCGTATGACCGTAACATATACATTATATCATCCGATTAATTACTTTTGGCAAAATTTCAAACATACAGCTTTTTTAAGTTTAATGGAATACTCATATAAAAGAAGGAGTTGAATGGCAGCTACTCGAACCCTCTGCAATAGACCAATCAAATTTTGCTGTAACTTTGGCCATTACACTAAACTATTTTTGGCAAAATTTCAGACACCCAGCTTCATTAGGTGGAGACTAATGCTCATATAAAATAAGAAGTTGTATGGCAGCTACTCGAACCCACTGCAGTAGACCAACCAAATTTTGCAGAAACTTTGGCCATTATACAAAACTATTTTTAGCAAAATTTCAGACACCCAGCTTCAATAGGTATAGAGTAATGCTCATATAAAATAAGAAGTTGTATGGCAGCTACTCGAACCCACTGCAGTAGACCAACCAAATTTTGCAAAAACTTTGGCCATAAAACTAAACTACTTTTGGCAAAATTTCAGACACGCAGCTTCATTAGGTGGAGAGTAATGCTCATATAAAATAAGAAGTTGTATGGCAGCTACTCGAACCCACTGCAGTAGACCAACCAAATTTTGCAAAAACTTTGGCCATAAAACTAAACTATTTTTGGCAAAATTTCAGACACCCAGCTTCATTAGGTGGAGAGTAATGCTCATATAAAATAAGAAGTTGTATGGCAGCTACTCGAACCCACTGCAGTAGACCAACCAAATTTTGCAGAAACTTTGGCCATTATACAAAACTATTTTTAGCAAAATTTCAGACACCCAGCTTCATTAGGTACAGAGTAATTCTCATATAAAAAAAGAAGTTGTATGGCAGCTACCCGAACCCATAGACCAAAATGGCTGGATTTAAATAGCGATGACGGCTATTGCAAAAAAACGGATTTGCGAAAATTTCAAGATTCTAGCTCCTTTAGTTTTTGAGTTATCGTGCGGACGGACGGACGGACGGACAGACGGACGGACGGACGGACGGACGGACGGACATACATAGCTAAATCAATTTATTTTTCGATTCTGATCCGATCCATACACTTGAGTCTATATCTACCCCCCCTCCTTCTCTGCGTTACAAACGTAATGGCAAATTTATTATACCCTTTGCCTATATAGTCATACGGGTATAAAAACAGTTAAGAAAATTAATTCGTGTATATCAATTTGATGCTTACGCGCCTGACGAAAGGTTATTTTAATATTTGTGAAATTCTTATGTATGCATTTACAATTATAAGGTAAGAATACTAATGAATGGATTAAATATTCAAAAAATTTCTACCTTATCAGTTTTACACAAATTATAAATGATATATAATTTCCAATTAAAGACATTAAGATTAAATGTCATCAGAATGTGGTACTGTTTGACTTCAAAGAAAAAAAGTCAATTAGTAGTCTTTTTTCCACCCAACATTTTATAACTCCTCTATAAGTTAGGGTGCATGCAATAAGGCCAAATGAAATAAAGCCAGTTGACCTTATTTCATTATCATATTTCAAATTAAGCCAAAAAACTAATTTTTAAATTTTGGTCTTATTTCAATACGAAAAATAGAAATAAAGCCAATTTGATTATATTTCAAATCGCCATTTTTTTTTTTAATGTGCAAATAATTGAATTATTATTTTTCAGACATTTTGTGAAAATTACATTTACATTTATACAATATTTATATATATGTGTATGAGAGATTCTGAATTAGGATGGATTTTAGAGTTTGATTCAAAATCAGGGTATTCCCGTTTTACAGAATACTTATGTATATGTGGAGTTCTGAATTAATAGAGATTTTAGAATTGGATTCAAAATCATTCAAAATATTCCCTTTTTCCAAAATATTTATGTACTATAAAATCCCTCCTGATTCAGAATCTGGTATATTCACATATATATGTACATATAAATATATACATCTGGAAAAAGCGGTAATACTAATTTTGATTTATCACATGTTTAAAATAATTTTGGCTTTATTTCTTTTTCAAACATTTTTAAAAATGAAATAAAACCGAAAATTAAGAATTTACGATTTTGGTTTTATTTCAAATGGGATATTGAAGTAAAGCCAAAAAAGTGCAATTCGGTTTTATTTCATTTGACCTTATTGCATGTACCCTATACGTTACACTAGGGTTGGACTTGCCAGACAAATTCAAACAAATTTTTAATTTTTTACAAGTTTTTTTTTTGGAAACCGAAAATTTCCTCTTTTAAACCTTTTATTTTGTAACCAATTTTAATCTCGCTACAAATTTTTGTATACACAAATTCATAAATTATTTGGGTAAAGAACAGCTTCGTAATATATTTGCTCTTTCATAGAAGAATACACAAATGCTTATTCTTTAAATGCAATTATTTTATTTATATATTTTAGTATTAAAAGACTTTCAAAAATTTTTTCAAATTAACAATAAACTCGACTTTTTTGCATTTTAATTTTTGCTTTATTACTTTTCAAAATGCAGTTCAAACACATGTTCAAACATATAATGGAGAGTTTAAATTGACTGCGTCGAAACTACTAGCATCTTTGGAGCTCATGATAATTGAATGAATTTATAAAAGCTACCCACCAAATTTAAACTCTATGTACCAAATTTAAACTCAGTCCTAATGTTGAAACTCGGGTTTTGACTGGCGTT
This sequence comes from Dolichopus griseipennis, assembly GCA_963082915.1. Lineage (NCBI taxonomy): Eukaryota > Metazoa > Arthropoda > Insecta > Diptera > Dolichopodidae > Dolichopus > Dolichopus griseipennis. Next base: position 312,130,726 of record OY720441.1, on the reverse strand, counting down.
TTTGTATAAGAGCCTCCCGATTGCGTAGTCCAATTTTACCTATCTATCTAGTCGTTTCTTGTTTTGAAAAAAAAAAATATTCATAAAAAATTTCAATTAAATCGGTTTAAAATCTGATGAATTATTAAAACCTCTATGATATTATGATACTACAATAAATTCATGAAAGTTGCTTTTCATAAGAACCAACTAATACATGTTGTTACTAATACATGAACTACAAAATTTGAGCTCTTTCCGAAAGTTGGAACTCGAAATTTCTCGAAAAGTGCAGTGTTTCTGTATAGGAGCCTCCTAATCCGGTGGTCCGATTTGGCCCACTGGCCACACATTCATTCAAACGTACATGCACACATATTTGTGAATACACACACACATGTCAACACACAAAAACATTTTCAGACTTACGCGTTTCCAACGAAAGGAACAACTTTTGTCAGGAATTCTATTTTTTTCTACCCAGAAACTTATAACCTTTTCATCTATAGTATAGATACTGAAGAAAAAGTAAAAGAGATTTAGAACCATGGTAAATTATTTCAAACCTATTTATAATTCTCTTATATTTATAAAATATTCATTTTAACTATTCTTAAAATATCTTAATCTATTTTACGTATATTTAATTTTCATATAACATAAAATAGTAATATTATTAACGATTATCTTAGTTTTCCTTTTAACTATGATGTACCTTTTTGTATTATTAGTCATTTACTAAAAGACTCGGTTGTAATTAGATCATTGTATCGAATTTCAAATAATTTTCTTTTTTTAACATAAAGAATTGTACAGATTTTTTTTTTAATCCTATAAAAAGTTATGTATAAACTCTAAGATCCTGTTAGGAAGCAGAAAGTTTTTTTTTTGTATACATCCTTCCTTTAATTTATTCTCTTTCCTTTTCTCACTATTAACTAAATATAGAAAAAATATCTGCTTTTTTAATCAGATTTGAAAGAATTTTTAATTATTTTTTTTTTCTTCGAAAATCACAATCTAGGAATACGTCCGGCACTTTGTGCTAAAATTGTGACTACAGCCACCAGTCTGTAGTGGGATAGTACAATACTGAAAGGATTCGAAAAATGGTAATTAGATTTCAGTTGACTTGTGACAAATTGCAGCTCGAAAAATTTCTAAGTTTTGGAAACAAAATTGATGGATTCCATATTTTCGTAGTTCTGCCAATATAAGAACTGGGCCTTTTGCACCAGCAATTTGTTACTGATAAAGTAATCATTTATTTGATGATAAGAGTTAAGTAGTTGATGCAGTAGGGCTCTGCTATCGAAAGTGTAGAGTACGTATTAAGGATTTTCATTTTGCAGTAAATAAAAATTCTCTGCGTTGGCATTTTATTTCTATTCAGCTTCAGCTAAAGAAATGTCAATTTCCCCAAAATATCTTTGAAATCATGAAAAGGCTTCGATGTATCGACGAACGTCAACAATTGTGAAAAATGATTCAATAAGGAGTCTTCAGCAGGATAAATGGGAAGTTTTCGAATTTAATCAATTTAGTCTGAAAAAGGAAATGAGGCACCAACCCCTATACCTAAGATGCTTTTCATGTGCTCCTGGATGGGAAATATGATGTGTGATAACTTAAGCTTTTCGTCATTGTAATTCGCAGCACTTCAGTAATCTTTTTACTTTTCCCTATACCATTCCAAACATTTTAGAGCAATTTTTTAGGTTTTCTAACCAATGCACGGACTTATCCTGGATCCCCAGACTTGAATTTTAATAATTCTTAGTTTTTTTTTAATTTTCCATGTTATCCGTGTAATAAAAGAAGGGAAAAAACAAAACTTAGAAAACATCAGGAGAAAATAAAAACAAACTATATTAAAACTTTTGAACTTTTTCAAAAAGTCAGTTTTGTACTTTATGAATGAAAAACATGCAGGAAAAAGGATACTAATTAAAAGGACAACTTAAATTATAATCCTCTTTTGAGGAAGAAGAAGTTAAATATGAAAAAGGTGATACATATACAACTGAGAATACACCAATTTTGTTTTTTCTGAAATGGACTTTATGAGATTTAACTACAATTTTTTTTCCAAAGTTTTTTTTAATAAAAAAGTTCTTGTTTTTTTAAGGTTGATATTTATTAAGGTTGTATTTAATAAAGTTGATAAAAATATATAAATGGGGTAATAAAAACATAGTTGTGTGGCATAGGTATTTGGTATAATGATTTTATAAATAAAACGTGTATTTAAGAACAGTGCGAAAACTATTTACAATTTAAAATTTTAAAGTGTTTCAATTTCCCAATTCCGGAAACGTTGTAAATTTTTTGATTGATTTTTTTTCCTTATTATTCCCCTAGGGAACATAGGGCTTCCACATAGCCTCTCCAACTGTCTCTGTTTAGCGCTAACCTCTTTAATTCGAACCATGTTTTCCCGATAGGTCACATTCTCTCTGGACTGATCTCCTCCAGGTTGTTCTTGTCTTCCTACATTTCTCCTACCCTGCGGGTTCCAATCTAGGGCTTGACGTGCTTCTGATGTTGTTGGCCGCCTTAGAATGTAACCAATCCACTTCCAATTCTTTTTTCTAATTTGATCCTATATCGGCTCTTGCCTCGTCGTTACCCAAAGTTCTTCATTCATTATTCGCCTAGGCCAGAATATGCGACATATTATTCTTAGACATTTATTCATGAAGACTTTTAATTTTTGCATGTTATTTCTTGATACAAGCAATGTTTCGCTTCCATATAGCAGTATGGATTTGACACATGCCTCGAACATTCTTATTTTAGTTCCACGTGTTATATGTTTTCCGATTTTATTAAATTGGAATTTAAGATCATTATTAATTTCGGAGATATGGTCGTTGAACATTGGAAGGCTATTAGCAGCTATCCGAATTGCCTCTTCTTCCTTATTTATTCAGCTTTAGTTCCAAAACAAAAATAGAAACATGGCCTCTAATGATAGAATATCATGATGGATAGAATAAATAATAGAAACAAAACTGCGCAACAAATTCAAAGATTCTATGCAAGTACAGTTGCGAAAATATGCTTTTTTAATGTTTGGACACAAGTTTCCTGAAACATATTGCAATTTATATAATTTTTATGTTTTGGATATATCCTTGAATGATAAGAGGTGGCATTTGGCAATTATTAGAATCGCCACTTTAATTAATATAAAATTCCTAGGATATTGGGGAAACATAACACGAACCCTATTCCAAATTAAAGGGTTTTGTCTTTTCATTTTTCATATATTCCCGTTTGCCTTTGCAATTCTTTGACAGTTTTCAGAATTTTACCCCATGATCCAATTTTCTCCATTCGTTGAAAAACTTCGTTAGTTTTCCAGTTATTGTGGGAAGAGACGAAAAAGTCGACCCAGGAGTAAGAAGAAGTTGCTGCTCAAGAGTAAATATACATATCTAACTAGCTTGTTTTTAGTAAATTTTAACAAAACACCAGACTCAACATTATGTTATACGTATTTAAAAATATTCCAAAGTAGTCCAGAAAAATAATTTGATTGGGTTCTGCTTTGAGGTAACGTCTTTCAGATTCCCTTCGATAATATTGAAAAAAGATATATTTGCTTAGATATTTGTTACCTCAATGTGCATATATCCATAAAGTTAGTGGGTTCAATTAAGATTGTTAGAATACTTTAATTATATAGTAATAAAATGTTAGGCTGTTCTTCATTGCACTAAACCTTGATTTAATAAAATATTATAATACTTCCTTTGTTCGACTTTTCAAACTAATTTCAGATTACAGTTGTCTTCCATACTAGATGAATTTAAAAAATACTAGATTAATTTTAAATTTCTTCGATTATTTCAATTGGCTTGGGTACAATTTTCGTGTTTCGAAATCTCGTGTGTCAAAATCTCGTATATCAAAATCTCGCGTTTCAAAATCTAGAGTTTCAAAATCTTGCGTGTCAAAATCTGTCGTTTCCAACAGTGATTTTGAATACAACTCCAAATTCCCCTCTTAATTTAGAATCTCACATATACATATATGTGATAGATTCTTAACCCTCCTGGTTAAGAATTTCGCATCGACATATATACACATATGCCGTAAAAACAGTACAATTCTGATTTGGCACTTAGTACAAAATCCTACCTAATAAAACATTAAAAAACATTTTAAAATAGTGGGGGTTGCCGCCTACATATAAATAATATTTCAACTACAAAATTATAAAAAGCGCGAGATTTTGCAACAAAAGATTTTAAAACACGAGATTTTGACACGCGAGATTTATAAAAGCACAAGATTTTGATACACCTGATTTTGATTCGCGAGATTTTGTTACAATCCCAATTCAATTCAGTTTATTTATACTTTCTCTTGCAGTAATTTTACTATATTTCCCGACTTAGAAAACGTCTTTAAGTTTATTAGTAACTCTTTAACATTTTTAAACTTAAATATTTACAAATAATGCCTGAAAAATTTTCGAAAATTTTTTTTTTTTTTGTTTTTTGTATCTTAAGTGTAAGAAACATTTTAGAAAAAATTATATTTCTTCCAGAATAGTATTTATCACAAAATTATTGAAACTATTAACAAGTGAAGCGTAACTGTGAACAGATTCAGTTTTCCAAAAAAAAAAAATATAAAAAAAAAATTGCAACAAAATTGACTTCAAAGTGAGAAAAAAAAAATTTACACTTAAAAAATTCTTTGAATTGTTGCATGAATAGAATTTATCTCAGAACTCTGGAGGGTATCTTCTGTCACTTAACTACAGTATATAACACTCATTGAAAAAAAACAAGTAGAGTGTAGAGTAGACTGTTTTAACTCTAGGATACCCGCATGAATATAATTATTTCATTCGATTAATTACTTTTGACAAAATTTCTAATAGAAAATTTAACAGACTCTGAGTTATGTATTAAAATTGGTGCGACAGTTATTTGAACCTCTTACCCAACACCAATTGTATTTTGTGCAGATGTGAGCCTTTAAAGTTAACTACTATTGGCAAAATTTCAGACATCCAGCTTCATTATATACATATTAAGTTATTCTCATCTTAAAAACGACGTTGAATAGGAGCTACTCAAGCTTGCTGAACTTGTAGCAAAGCAGCTAAATTTCAAAATCGAATAACGGTTATTGCTTAAAAATGAATTTGTGAAAATTTAAGAATCCTAGCTCTTTTAATTTTTGAGTTATCGTGCGGGCAGACCAACACACAGCAACGCATATTTATGAGTCTATATCTACCGTTAACCCCCCTTTACTGCTTCATAAACGTAATGGCAAATTTAGTATACCTTTTAGACATGCGTTCATACGGGTATAAAAAGCTGAGGGAAGGAAAGAAATATACTTATTTTTTTTCCCCTTTAACACATGATACGATTAACGCCACGTGACATACCAAATGAGATTATTTGGTAACTAAATACCATAAGAGTAATGACTGATATATGAGAGTGAGAGAGAAAGAATGTGGGTGGTTAGTAAATCTTCAGATATGTTAGAATAAAAAAAAAAACATCATAAGGTAAAGAATTAAAAAAAAAATTAGAACCCAATCAACAATCTTTCATATCCACACATCTTTATGCTCATTTACAGTTATTTTCTTCTTCTGAATTTTTTTTTGCAAGTTGATGTTAATGTTTCAAGGTAAAGAAGCACTTTATCTGTAGAATAAGAATATGAGTACATACATATATGTGAAAATTAAAAGAAAAAAAAAAAGATTCCTTTTGGGAATTAACTATGCTTATCATATGGTATGTTGATTTTTAATGATTATTTGTTATTGTTATTCTTAGATTTCTTGTAATGTGTTAAAGGGATTTTAGATAGTATTTTATTATTATTTCTCTTTCAATATTAATATTAAAATGGGATTTACTATTGGCGTGTATCTATAGATACAATTATTAAATAGAAAGATATTTCTTTGAAAATAATAACATTTCGCTAATGTTTTTATAAGAATTTATGATATTATTTTTATAAATTGTATTTTTATTTTATTCAATTATAATTCTAATATACATAAGAGGTTTATATTGCCACTAAAAGCTATCATAGGGTTATAATTTTAAATTTTTTTTTGAATGTAATGAAAAAAATCGGGGGGTTGTATTGTATTTATTGCATTCATTTGATTATTGATTGGATTATTAATGAAAATTGTCAGATAATAAAGTCTGATTAATATTTCGATTAATTTTAAATAAGTTTTTTATTAATTAAATTAGTCTTCCAGGTTTTTGTTGCTCGTCACTAAGAGTTAATAAATTAATGCTCTCATTCGAACAACACATGTATGGAGATTCGTTTTTAAATTTAATTGCTTGCCACTAAACAGTAGGTGACATAGTAATTAGAATGCCAACCTTTCATTTAAGAAAACCCGAATGATTTTCAACAAAAACGGAAAAACTTTTATCTGTTTTTTGCATCGGTTCCGCTGCTTTTCGCCATTGGGTTCTAGTTATAGGTATAACCCATAGTTTATATGTCTATAATAAAATATTTATTATAGATAATATTTATATAGACATATATTATATTAAGCCTTTATAAATAAACGCAAAATATGAAAAATTCAGGTTGGGGGACCGATATTGAAAAGCGTTTCATACCAGAAACCTTCGCAGAACTGTAATGAACATGTTTTCAAAGTGCTATGATGATCTGATGAATGATCCATAGATGACAAACAGAAATACATAAATTAGTTTAAATATATAAATAAATCTATATATATATATATATATATAAGCGAATATTTGTTTATATGTTTGACTCTTTTTAGGTAAGCAAATAGTTTCCTTGTTCAAAATTTTAACCTAAAAGACCGTGTAGTTGGGGGGCTGTGATGCAAGTATTTAAACTTTTTTGTTTTAAAACAAAAACGGTTTGACGGATGGATTTCTTATTTTGTTGACATATACCCCTTTGACAATGGAGTTGACTATATTAACAGACGTAGAGTTTGTTAACACATATTAGCCCAACTATTAATATTTTGACGATACATATTGACTCGACGACGAACTGTTGTTCAATTTTATGAAGCATGCCTTGATCTAAAACAAAGTTTATTATCTAATAGTTAATAACTTGTAGATGGATAAAAATTTGTATTTAATTTTATTGATTCAGTTCTTTAAGCCTAAAACATTGTTTAAAAGAATTACATCTATAATCTTTGTACATATAAAATCTTGCATTTGCAATTTATGTATAAAATCGAGAAACAGATATTTCCTTCATTAAAACAACAACCATTAAAATAATAAGAGAGTATCAAAATAACTATCCTATCACAAGATAACGTCCAGTACAGGTGAAGTAAACTGAATAGGACAAATCAAATGTTCATAAATGGAGAATAATGTCAGAACCAAAAAGGAAAAACCATGGAACACGTCTGAAATAGAATCTATAGATAATAAACTACATCAAACATGTTACATAACCAAGCCAACAAATCTTGAAAACTCGGACTACAATCTCTTATTCTCCTATGTTTTTCGTATATGGAAACTATTGCCTTGAATTGTCCTCGAATGCGTTTGATCGTTTTACTTCAATTAAATCATGTGCCTAAATAATTTAAACTTATTCCCTATAAGCCTTTAGAAGAACTTTAAATTTACTGAAAACTATAAGCCTTTAGAATTGTTGAATTTTAAATTTACTGAAAACTATAAGCCTTTAGAATTGCTGAACTTTAAAATTACTTAAAACTAAAATTCTAATTAAAAACTTTAATTTATTTTCACATAAAATTTTATGAATTGAATTTAAAATAAAAAACTTTTATATATTTGAAGCATTCCTTTAATTTCCTTTTAAGAGATTACATTACCAATTTATTCCATTGAAATTAAAAGGAATTTTCTGTGATTCAATAAAATCTGAAATTCTATTTTCTCACTCTAACTTTCTTTTCTTTTTAAATTTCTTACTTCGTTTTTTTACATACATTTCAATTTCAATTCAATATTTCAATTCAGAACCAAAAAATTTGTAGAATACATCTGCAAAGAGTTTATAATTTTATTTGAAACCACTTAAAAAAAGAAATGAGTTAAATTTTTTTATACGTATATAATATAATACGGACCCTTTGAATATGTGACTGATTTCCCCCAATTTAAGACAACAATTTATAAAATACACGTAAACTTATTTACATTGAATATGGGGAACTTATTGACAAATTGCTATGTGCGGAAGGTAATAAGCATAAAGAATTTGAGAAAATTTGATGTAAATTATATGCAATTAATCAATAAGAAAAAAAAGAAAGTTTTCAATAAAATTCTGTTTTTTCTTCAAGTTCTTTTCAACATTTCAAAATGTTTTTTTTTTTTTTTTTGGGATTTAGGATTTCCAGGAAGGAAATGGAAAAATAGCAATAAAATCATTAGAAAAAAACGGAAATGATAATATGAGAGGGATATATTGGGTTTTTTTAGATTTATCAAATTTGGTAAAAAAGAACTCTTTACTTCTTTTGAATAATGGTTGACATAAGTACATATATTACCTTAATCTGCTTTAGGAAATTATCATATTATGCCATAAAAATTTGTCTACTATTAATATGTTTAACCATTTTTTTGAACCTGCGTTGCTTAAATCAACCATTTTTTGTAAATAGAATTGAAAATGTAAATGCTTCTGTAGAATAAAAGTTGATTCCTCGAATTAATTCTTTTAGTTTTCAAATATCAAATAAAATGAATATGTTTAATTTGGTTTGAGCATAATAGACAGATGCAGCTCGCCGCTTTAGGAATTTACGCTTATCCAATTCTATCCTGATTGATGTGGAAAATTAATTCTATTTTTAGAAGTATCCTATAAGTAGGATAGCGCGTGATTAAGTATTTTTGATGAACTCATATATTTTCACGCTTTAAAAATACATTCAACTTAAATACAAATCTGAGGATTTACAGTTATAAATATTACAATTGTAATTTTGATATTAAACGTTGAAAGTAGAACTAAACCAGTGCCGTTTAATATTAATTGCATCTGAAAAAAAGCGAATTACCAATTGATGCAATTACAATGGACCTATGGCGCCGAAAAAAAGTACAAATTTTAATAAGTGCAAACATAATATTATTTTAAAAATGTGCTATGACAAACCGAGAAATTGGTTTGGCAAAAATGAATTTCATCTGGAGCCAGCATTTTTCTGGCTCGGGCGGGGCGGGTACTAATTTTGAAAAAATTTGGTTTTTTTTGGATTGCCGAAAGGAATGTTACCAATGTAATCCCTTTATTTAGGCAACACATCAAAAAAAGTAGAGGAAGCAAGCAAATGGAAAATTTGACAAAATATTAACAAAAAAACGAGGAAGAGTGTAGTAGAGTAGACTGTGCCAACTCTGGGATACCCGTATAACCGTTATATAAACATTATATCATTATTATTATAAACATTAATTACTTTTGGCAAAATTTCAAACATACCAGCTTTATTAGGTGTAGTGTAATGCTCTTATAAAAGAAGGAGTTGTATGGCAGCTACTCGAACCCTTGGCAGTAGACCAACCAAATTTTGCAGTAACTTTGGCCATTACACTAAACTATTTTTGGCAAAATTTCAGACACCCAACTTCAATAGATATAGAGTAATGTTCATATAAAATAAGAAGTTGTATGGCAGCTAATCAAACCCTTTGCAGTAGACCATCCAAATTTTGCAGAAACTTTGGCCATTACACTAAACTATTTTTGGCAAAATTTCAGATACCCAGCTTTAATAGGTACAGAGAAATACTCATACAAAAAAAGAAGTTGCATGGCAGCTACCCGAACCCATGAACCAAAATGGCTGGGTTTAAATAGCGATGACGGCTATTGCAAAAAAACTAATTTGCGAAAATTTCAAGATCCTAGCTTCTTTAGTTTTTGAGTTATCGTGCGGACGGACAGACGGACGGACGGACATATATAGCTAAATCGATTTTTTTTTCGATTCTGATCCGATCCATACACTTGAGTCTATATCTACCCCCCCTCCTTCTCTGCGTCACAAACGTAATGGCAAATTTATTATACCCTTTACCTATATATAGTCATACGGGTATAAACAGTACATGAAGAGAATTATGACAGAAGCACGTATTCAATTTCTTAGTTTAGATGCTATAATAGTAAACTAGAAAAATTAAATAGAAAACACATAATAAATAGAAGTTGAAATGATAAAATGGAGTTAACCAATAAAGTTTGTAAGATTTTCAGTGTCTAACACCGATTATAAACACTCCGACAAAACGCTGGATAACTCCAACACAGGAATTATTATCAAAATTGCCAAGAAATTAGCGTCTTATTGAAGGATATTAAAGAATTGCAAACAATACGGTTGTATATATTTAAAATTCAAATTGATTCAGATATATAGATCCCTAATCTTTAAATTTTATTTCAATTTTAAGAGATCTTAAAAACAACCGACCTTCTTTAATTTAATCTTTTATAATTTTTATGTAGAATCAACAGTACATGCACTAGTCTCTTAGTTATATAATGACATGTGTCAGAGACAATTACATAACACTACCCAAATAATCTATAGAATAATTTCTGAGTTTGCAGCGTAATATATAATTTAAACAAATGCATAGCCGCTTTTTTTGATTCAAAATGTTCAAGATTTTCAAGACTTCTGTATTCCTTTTTTACTCCTTTAAGGAGTATAGGGCATTCACCAAGTCAATTAAAACTTGGCTTCAGTTTCTTTAATCGTTATATTCACTAAGCCGCAGATTACTCAGCTCTAGCTACTGTGTAAGATTATGAATACGCAAATGTTAATTTTGTGCGACATCTATTGTCCTACACAAGAGTTATTTATATATTTATATTAAATCTTATCTTATATAAAGATATTAACTATTATACAATTTTACGATATTTTTATACCCGTATGACTATATAGTCAAAGGGTATAATAAATTTGCCATTACGTTTGTGACGCAGAGAAGTAGGGGGGGTAGATATAGACTCAAGTGTATGGATCGGATCAGAATCGAAAAATAAATCGATTTAGCTATGTATGTCCGTCCGTCTGTCCGTCTGTCCGTCCGCACGATAACTCAAAAACTAAATGAGCTAGGATCTTGAAATTTTCGCAAATTCGTTTTTTTGCAATAGCCGTCATCGCTATTTAAATCCAGCCATTTTGGTCCATGGGTTCGGGTAGCTGCCATACAACTTCTTTTTTTATATGAGCATTACTCTGTACCTATTACAGCTGCGTGTCTGAAATTTTGCCAAAAGTAGTTTAGTTTTATGGCCAAAGTTTCTGCAAAATTTGGTTGGTCTAGTGGAGTGGGTTCGAGTAGCTGCCATACAACTTCTTATTTTATATGAGCATTACTCTCCACCTAATGAAGCTGGGTGTCTGAATTTTTGCCAACAATTGTTTAGTGTAATGGACAAAGTTTCTGCAAAATTTGGTTGGTCTGCTGCAGAGGGTTCGAGTAGCTGCCATACAACTCCTTATTTTATATGAGCATTACTCTCCACCTAATGAAGCTGGGTGTCTGAATTTTTGCCAAAAATTGTTTAGTGTAATGGCCAAAGTTTCTGCAAAATTTGGTTTTTCTACGACAGAGGGTTCCAGTAGCTGTCATACAACTCTTTATTTTATATGAGTATTCCACTACACTTAATAAAGCCAAAAGTAATTAACCGGATGATATAATGTATATGTTACGGTCGTACGGGTATCCCAGAGTTGACACAGTCTACTCTACTACACTCTTCTTCGTTTTTATTAAAAATAATCTGACTGAGCTTTGAAAACGAGACTTTCCACATGGAAGGCGGTGTCTTTGCAACTACGTCATTGGTCAGATATATACAGATATGTACATTTATTCAAGACTTAAATACCATAAATTAAAAGAAAGTTTTTAAAAAATATATTAAAAAATTTCTTTTAGAAACAAGTAAATATAATAATTTTTAAATTTAAACTTTTATATATATATAAAAAACAATCTTAAAATATTTTTATTTTTAATTTCACGTCATTTAAAAAATAATATCACAAGAACAATTATACGCCACTTTAATTCAAGGTTACAATAATTCATAATCTATAAATTCAATGTAACTGTTAAGTAACGCTAATAAAACTCAATGAAAATCCAATGCAAATGCAAAAAAAAAAAAATTCTCTGGAATATTACTAGCAATTTCATATCAATTTCATTCGACATTTTTAAAAATATAATTTTTATGTCGCAAAAAACTTTATTTATGGAAATATTAAAAAAAAGAATGTTTAAAAAATTATTAAAATCGATTTTTATTTTTTATAAATGTCAAAATTTTCCTAAAAATAGTTTTTATTTTGTTGGTTTTTTAGTCTTGTTAGATTTCCTTTGAAAAGTTTTGACAATTTTTTGACTGGATATAAAAAAAAACATGAATAACTGTTAAAAAAAAAATTCAACGCTTTTCAAATTAATCGTCTCGATTTATCTGTATAGGATATGTTTGTGTAGGTGTTTGCATTTTATTTTATTTTATAGATAAATTGCAAATTCCATATAGAATAAAAATACAAAACAACAAAATAAACATTTATTTTCTTTTGTTAGAAAAATATGAACTTGAATTTATTTTTTTTTTTTTTTTGGAAAAATATGATGAAAAATTATCAGAAGACACGATTTTGAGTCCTTGAACTGAAGTTCTTATAGGTATAATGGTGAAAATGTATGTAATTGTACTAGAAAGAATGGGTTTGATGAATTGTACATTGAAAAGAAATGAAATGATATTTTGCTATTTTGTATTCCATATTCAGCACATTTTTTTTAAAAGACAGTGTTTACTTATTGATTTAACGCTTTCTATTTGAGTGTTCTTCAGTTCGTCTGTCCATTTTTTGTTTTTCTCAATATCTGAAGCGTAGAAAAAGTTTTAATGAAAATAGAATAAAAGTGACAGTTGTTTTTCTGTCAAATTTTTATTTAGTTTTTTATTTATTTATTAATATATCATAATAATGAAATGTTTTAAAACAAACGCCTAGTGAAGACCATTTAGGATACTTTTAGTAAATTAGTAGCTAATAACTGACGCGCGTTGCTGCGCCTCTCAATGTGGATTTAATTTAAGTCGATGTTATTGAAAAAAGTGAACACAAAAATACACATGGTGTACATGCTAATTTAAGAATGTATTAAAGTAATTTTTTTAAAACGATTTTTTAGAATTTTTCTAGCAATTTTTTAACCAAATTTATCAAATTTTCGTTTTATGATTAATAATAGATGCACAAAAAAATGCTAATTCACTTGAAATTGTTCCTCAGAAACCCATCATCCTCAACTCCACCGTTAAGAAGCATCACGTGTAGAAAATTTTAAGTCAATGAGTTTTCATTTTAGAAAAAAAAAGTTTAAATATTAGCACCACAGCCACAATTTGGCGGGCCAATATAACGAAATTGTGAGCTTTTTAGAAAATTGTAAAGTGTATTGTAATAAAAATTACAATTTGCAGAAATTTTCTTCGAAAAAAAAAACTACGATCTTTGCGAAGAACGATCCCGTCTTCCCTCGGTTGGTATTTTATTTCTTTTATTTATATTTCCACCCTATTTAGTTTCCCAACCTTAAGGTCCATTAAAATTAAAAGAGTGTTCTAGCTTGAATTATTTTTTTAAACAACAGCTTTAGATTCCACCTTTAAATTACCATTATTCAGAAATAGTATTTCTTGCTTAAGAAAGCTGAAAGATTCTTAAGCTATTAAAAAATGTTTATAAAATCCCTTCAGTTTACCGACTTAGGGGTAGAAGGGCTCAAATAAAAAGAGTACTTATAATAGGATTCTGAAATTTGTATTGAGTAGCGAACAGTTACCAATTATGAAGGCAAAAATAACAGGAAGACAGAATGAGCCTCTTAAGGTTATAGAAGCAAATGTTCATCGCATTGAGTTCCTATGGACTAACTCACCTGCAAGTTTTCTTATAAGGGATTAAGTGCGGAATATAAGATTAAAAATTTAAAATTTTTTACAAGATATGTTACAAAAATTGAGTTCTATAACTTCTTGTACTTTATTTTTGAAAATTTGCATCCTACAATCTCTCAATAATACATTCTTCCTTATTTTTTTCAAATTTTTGGGTTCGGTTTATTTTTTGGTGTTGTTCTTTTTACTTTTGTGTTGCATTTTGTATGTTTGTTTGTTAAAATTGTATATATATATATATATATATATACGAGTATGAACAAAGATTAGATACGCTATGTTGAAAATCAATTTATTATTCTTGTCTATATTGTCCTTATGTCGGATTATTTTTTCCAAATGATAAATTATTTTGTTTATCCTTATTCTGTTATGTGTTTTGTGTGTGTTGAAAATGTTATTATATTAATAGAGTGTAAAATGTTACTGTAAACATTTGAAATGTTAAATTATTTATTTTAAAATTTACAAGTTTTCGAGGTAACTTTACAAGTCTTTGAAATTTTACCATTATTGTAAAATGGTAAAATTATTAAAACTTCTGTTTTATTGTGACTTTTTCAGGAACACTTGTATTAAATTCAATGAATTTCTATTGTTTTGTTGGAGAAATATTTTCATATTTAGTAGATATTTATTTATTTATTTTGTTGTGGGTAAATATGGGAGATATGGTGAATATGAAAATTTTATTTTATTTAGTAAATAAATTTCATTATTAAGGTTCAACTGATTATTTAGTAGAATAGTAAATATTTAAAATAAATTGAGTTTGGTTTTTTTGAACTTTAACTATATATACATTGAATAAAATTAAAGTTCTAATAACCATAGAGTAAAGTTCAATCATTATTACGGGTGATGTGGGTGTGAGAGTGTCATTGTGGGTGGTGTTAATTTGCGATTCTATTGTGTCAGTGCAATATAATGCATAGTATAATCCCTTTATCCTATATATAGCTCTTAAATTTACTGCCAATACCAAGGGAGAAGGCAGTTTATACCTTTGAGCGTCAAATCTGGTATTTATTGTCCCAGGTCATTTTGAGTAATTTTAAGCAAAGAAAGCTTCTTATATAAACCATGTGCCGTAAGACGTTGAGGATAGTCTAACCTCCGTTAGAGTTATGAAACATCTAAAGACCTCACAAAACTTGAGATTTTCAACTAAAGAAAAACCATTCACGATCGTATGAAATGGAAAAATTTGTTGAGCAACGTCGGAAACCTTCAAGATTTCTAGCGCCGGTTAAGTTAGTAAGATTAAAAATTTAAAAAATTATTTTGTTCTCGGATAGAAATATTAAGAAGTCAGTTAATTTTTTCGTTTCACCTGTAGGTTTAATAGCTTTAAAATCTACTTGTCCTTGAAATTGGAAAAAGGGGAGCATTTTGATATTATAGAAATAATAAGTTCTTATGAATTCTCTTGATCACATTCAATTAGGGTTTTTTATAATCTTTATTCTCTAAAAATTTCTTCATAATATTTATAAATCTGATTTTCTTGTTATCCAAAACCATTTGAGAAAATTTTTGGCTTCTTCTCGACCTTTTGTACAAGGTTTTTCCGAAAATTCTTGGAATTACTGAATTGCAAAGTATTCTAGGTAGTTACATTTGATAAGGTACATAAGATGCCATAAAAATCTCTATTATTTTTAAGAAAGTGATATCGACTTAACTGACTGTGTGGATGTTATTTTTAAATTATTAGGAATTGAAGCATTAATTTCCAAAATGAATTGGCGTTCAAAATTTGAGTTTTATCAAATTATATTTTTAAAAAGAAAAATATTTGTTAAATGTTTCAAATAAATGAATAAAAAAATCCATTAAAGAAAAAAACTTATATATTTTCATTTTAGTTATTTTGCTCCTGAAGCGTTCTACCATAAGGAATGAAAAACACTTCTAGACTATCGTCTGGCGGATAAAATATATCAAAAAAAAAATACATTTAATATTGTAAAGAAAATGAATAAGAATTCGGATTTCTTTATTTTTAATGTTTTTTCAGCTCTTTTCTATTTATTATAAATCATATTTTAATGTTTCCTCTCCTAACAGCTTTTCTATTGATGAAAAAAGAATGAGAATGAATTTTATATTTTCGATTATTTGGAATGGATTCAATAAATTCTATTTTGCTCATTTTATTTCATTTTTTTTGGATTTATCGACATTTAATTTAGTATTTTTTAATCTTCTGAAATTTTTATAATATATTTAAATAGAAATTATTATTGGATATTTCAAGTTTAATATAATAAAAATAATGGAAATTAGAGATTGGAAAGGATTTTCAAAATGATCTCTTGATCCTTTGATTTTTAGAAATACGGTTTTCAGTTAAAATAAATTAATTTGAAAGATTTTAATGTAATATATTTTATACGATTTTTTGATGATATGGGATTTCTATTAATTTTTAAAAAGGGTTCGAAGACTTTAAGCAGTGATACGTTTTTTGGGTATATCAAAAATTTTATTAATCTTTTAATTAATAGAAATCTCAATAAATCAATTTAATTGAATGTGCTTACCAGGGAGATAGATTGGTTGGACCAAACTAAGTTTATACATATTATTGGATAAAATGTTCCTGAATGTAGGAATTTTTTTTATATTTAAATTTAATAAGTAAACAATTTTATCCCAAACGTAGTCTAAACTTCTCTAGTAACTTACTGCCTTTGTAAAACGAGTAAAATTAGATGGAAAAAGAATTAGACCTAACAATAATCAAAACGTTAAGCTTATATTAAAACATTGTTAATTAAAGAAAAACAAAGCTCAGAATAATCATGGTAGGTGTAATGTCAAGACTCTTATGTGGCTGCGAAATTTGGATGATTACAAATAATATCTAAGGAAGGCTGCAAGTATTTGTGAACAATTGCCAGAGAAGGATAAGAAAAATATTTTTTTTCAACACAAACAGGAATAGGGGCCTTAATAATAATTGCCTTAGTAAAGGTAAGGAATCGATAGGCCAAACTTTGAGTAAATAGCCAACCCACATAACTTAAGCCCTAGAAGGGTGGATCCAAAAACATCTGGCATCGAACAGCAATTTCAGAACTATAAAGAATTTTAAATTCTTGGGAGAAAACTGAGAAAATGATGAACAATTGAGATTTATCGAAGAGGTAAGTTGATGCCGTTTGCTCCCACGTGGAGTGGCAGCAGAATCAGCTTTCATTTGATGCACATGTTTTAAATTTTCATAGTCGATGTTTAAAATTAATTTTTTTCAACTTTCTCTTTTTTGATCAGTTTTTTCAACTTTCTCCTTTTTATTTAACTGTAAGGATTCCTTTTTTAAATGAATTCAAAACCAGAGATTAGTTCAAAAACTTCTTTGTTATTACTTCAACTTTAGATGTATCATGAACAGAGCCATTGAATTATCCAAACTTAAGATGTTTTTTATACAAAAACTTTTTAATATTCTTTGTAACATTTCTTATCTCATGATTCACATTCATCTTCTATTGTTTCGCTAAAATTATTTTCCTAAAAAAACACAAAAAAAAACCATTGCATAAAAAATTAATAATTTGTTTTGCATCAAAACAGAATTTTTTGAAAATATTTTCCAAAAAAATACTAATGACCTTTAAGATAAAAATAAAAAAATAAAAATGCTGATGTACTTGTTTATGAATTTAACCACGTTTAATCCGAATCCCACTGAAACAAAAATGAAAAAAAACATCCTTCCAATAATTATTAATGCATGGGAAATTTTTCCTCTTGGCAGTTTGTTGTCGAAAAGAGATCCAAATGCTAAAAAAAAATGGTTTTTTAAGTGAAAATCTAAAATTAATTCAATACTGGCTATATGTACCCCTTGGATCTCTTCAATATATATTTAAAAAACATTTTGCATGATTTTCTGTACCAAAAAGTTTCTTTTTGTTTTCATAATTTCTTAAGGCAAAACAGTGTAAAAACAAAAAAGAACCGGGGAGGAGACAAAAGTCCCGTAGTCAAAAGTGCACATGGGACGTATGACTAGACAAAACAGTCAAAAGCTCCCGAAAACAGGATTCGAAAAAAAGTGTCAAAAGCCCCCAGAGGACCTTTGAGTTAAAAAATAAGTCAGAGTTCCTCGGGGAATTATGAATCACGATTAGTTCCAAGGGACTTATAACTTCATAAGCTGAAATTTTTAAAATATAAAATGAAATAATCTAAGAACATTTTTAGTATTGAAACAATTAATTAATTCAAAAATTTATAAAATTCTTTTCTTAATGGTAACTAATCAGTAACTAAGAATATTAAGTTTTAGGTTTAGTTTATATAAAAAACCGGGAACTCGGCCTTTTCCAAAACTCTCGTTTTGTAACCACCTTAAAGCTCACTTCCAATTCAAATGACCGGAATCTTGAATTCATAAATACTATTGAATCTATTAATTTTTTAGAGGGCTACCTGGTCTATTCCTCCTGAGTTTCAACTCCCCGGAGACTTTTAACTTTTATCTCAATTATTCATAAGTCTTCCGGCGACTTTGGCTCCTGGACTTTTGACGCCTCGTCACAAAATCTGATGCATATCTACACAATATGAATGAATCCTTATAAAGAACAAAAGAACTTATTCACAAAAATCTTTAACTTGCACTCTTGTAGCCAAATAATAATTATAATGGGGGGATCATGAATTTTCAGTGGACAGATATAAAAATAAATGCAGAAGAATTGAAGAAGAAGCAGCAAAAGAAGCAACAGAAACGAAAGATAAAGAAAAATTAAAGTGTTTCTGACACGAATTTTGACTATTGTCAAACTCAGAGTATACATTTTTTGAACCATTAAGAAAAGAATATATAAATTTTTTTGGGGTGAATGCATTTAGGGTGAAACTTCTATAAATAACATATTATTATGTTTTTATTTAGTTTTTTTTACTTTTGGGGACACTTTTGTATTAAATATTAATAGAACAGTATGTTTTAAGGGTATAGCATTAAATGTTTCATTGAAAATAAGTGAAAGTGCTTATTAGTTGCCTAAGGTGTAATTCATTTATAATATATTTGTTGGAGCAGAATAATGATTAAATTTTGTTGCAACGTTGCAGCGTCAGCAAATTCATAACTGAAGATGAATTTAATTCCCACTTTTATTAAAACAACTTTAAAAGAAGTCGTATCATAATTTCTATTTCTGATTTGTAGGTACGTTTTTAAAAGATTTAATTAGTTCTTCATTTACTAAAGCAAGGACATGGACAAATTATAATCCTTTTTATTGTTGCAGTAACAGTTTAGTAATCTGGAGAATTTCATTAGTTTCTTCTAGTTAATATATTCAAGGCAGTTATAAGATGATACTGACCCGCAAAAAATTATAAAATTATTCTAGTTTTTGGCTCCGAATGAATGTCTAGGTGTTTTTGAAAGATCATCTAAATTGTTTTGACAATAATACTTATTCTTCGTTTAGATTCCGTATAGGTTCAATGTCATCCGTTATTCTTATTATCGGTTTCTCGTTGTTTAATGTCCGCGACACCTTGAATTCGTTTTAAATTTATCCTGTGGAACCTATTTGAATTAAGTGCAATTATAAGCATTTCCAATTATGTTCCGACAGACGTTAAAGGAAGATCCAATTATCTTTATTTTCTATAAGTACTTGATATATTCAGCAGTCTTTGTTTTTTGTATGGAGATTTTCCATTCTGGGAAATTTTCACAAATCAGTTTCACTAGATAATTATACTCGTACGACTATAGGTCAAAAGGGTATACTTAAGTTGCCATTACGTTTGTGACAAAGAAGAGGAGGAGGTCTAGATATAGACTCAAGTGTATGGATCGGATTAAAATTGATAAGTAAATCGATCTAGCTATGCATGTCCGTGTCTGGGTCTGTTCTTACGCGCGATAGCTCAAAAAATAAAGGAGCTAGGATTCTGAAATTTTCACAAATTCGTTTTTATGCAACAGCCGTCATCGGTATTGAAATTCAGCGAGTTTGTTCTATAAGTTTGAGTAGCTGCAATGCAACTTTTTTTTCTATGAAAATAACTGTATAATTGGAAAAGCTGGATGTTTGAAATTTTATCATTAGCAGTTAACTTTAATGGCCAAAGTCTGAAAAAAAATTTCGTTGGTGTTGCCTCTCAATTTATATTTTCTTTAGTACATAAGTGAAAGTCTAATAAGTTGACAAAAGTAATTAATCGAATGTTTTCCATGGAAATACATTAAATATTACTGTCATACGGACACCCCAGAGTTGACACAGTTTACTCTACTACACTCCTCCTTGTTTTTTTTCCAAAGTAGGTATTCAATTGAAATACATACTATTATTTCGCAAATTTCAGTATCTCGTGCTTAACATTGCTCTGTTTTTAATTTGAGTTTTCATTATATTTATTTTTAGGTTTAATTATTATTTTTCATTTAATTTTTATCTAATTTTGCATCTTTTTGCAGGAGATTTAGCGTTGCTTTGTTTTTAAAAATAGGACGTAAATTAATTTCAAATTCCTTTAAAATATCTTGGTAGTGGTTTTGTATAATTTGAAGGTTTTTAAAATCTTTCTATTGAAACAAAAGATTTTTTTTAGGTTATTAACATAAAATTAATTTTTAAAATATTTAAAATTCAGAAGAATTTCTAATGAATTTGGATTTCTTTAAAGAGGTGTAAATAGTTAAAAGAGTAAATTTTAAGGTATTATTGGTGGCTTAAAACAGGCTGCCAACATCTAGAGTAAGTTTTAAGATTTTAATTAATAGTTCTAATCCTAAAATGTACTGAAAATTTCCTATATTGAGAGTTGTCAGATTCTATAATAGATTTAAAAATATTTTAATATAGTTTTTAATACAGTTGAATCAAAAGTTGATTGTACTCTTAAGAGCTATTTGAAGAACCCTAGCTTTTGGTTTCTTTATATAAAATTTTTCTTTTGATTATATGTGGGGTCTTTGGAAAAAAATCCCCTATTTGCAGAACAATTACATTTTATTTTATTGTAGATTTAAAAATTCAATGACCTTTTGAAAGGCGTATGGAGTTTTTGTTGAAATGAGGTATGTTTGTATTTTAAACTATATAGTTTAAATAGTTAGATTTGCATATAAAGAGGTCACCAAATTTTTCCCCTTTGACAGAAGGTAGAATATTCCTCATATGCCTCTCAACTTTCATTGAATTAGTACTTTTAATATAATTCAATAAATTTTAAAATTCAAAATAAAGGTATTAGTTGTAAAGCTTCAGATTTATTACTTCTATACTTTAAGTTAAAATTGAAGGTTTTTTTCTTCTATATTTTAGTGGAAAGGGGTTGCACTTTTCAGGACTTCTCTATTTTCAAAATAAAATAAGTAATATTGCTTATAAATTTTAAGCAGTGTGGAAAGTTATATGCGGAAGTGCTCCAGTTTTTAGAGAAGGTGTACGTTTATTTGTTAGCGTCATAAAACAAGTTTTTATACCCATATGACTATAGGTCAAAATGGTATACTGAATGTGCCTTTAGGCATTTTGACGCAGAGAAGGACGGGGGCTAGATATAGTAGTACATACATAAGTTGTGCATTTAAAATTTTGCCGAAATTAAATAATCGAATCGTATAATTTATATTTTGAGGTTATATGGGTATTCCAGAGTTGACAAGGTCTACTCTACTACACTCTTCCTCGTTTATTTCAAAGTTGGCTGAATAAAAGAAGGTTTTAGGGAAGGAAAAGAGGCTTATGTATAATAAGAAAATTAAAATGAAAGCATCTTAAAAATATTAAGATATAGAGAAAAGAAAAGCCTGAAGTAATTAAAAAGCCGTTGTTCTATTATTTCTAATAAATCATGGGGGACTGTCTAATACAATGTATTATGCAATACCGTCATCCTCATTATTATCTTTTATGGACAGTTTAAGATTATCTTTGTTGTTGTTATTTTTTATAGTGCATTGTATATATTTTGGTGACACCTAGGCCTTGCGACCCCTAAAGTATTTCACTTTGAGTACTTTCCATTGGTGTATAAATAATATTATTTATTTTTATATAATTAATTTTATATTTTACTGTATAAACTTGGTCACCAAAGTGATTTCAGATTACATTTTTTTTCGAACATGTATGGGATTCTAAATGACATTCTTTCGTTCAATAGGCAATGTATTTAACTATTGCCAACAAGGCTTCATATAATTTCTTTAATCTTATAATTATAAAAATTTTAATATGTAATTTTTTTTTAATCTTTCTCAATAAATTTTTATTATTATTTAAATGATTGACATTTCCGAATAATTTCGAATTATGATTGAATAAATCCGAACAATACGTATTTTAATTTTTTAAATAATAATATGTCTTAGGTCAGTTCTGCAGCTTTTAAATTCCAAAAGTTAAAGATTTTTAATTGTAAACAATGTATACAACTTTAAATAATGAATGAATCAAATAAGAAATCGCAATATTTTAAAACCAATTATAATTATACTTCATTCCAATCACTTATTGATATTTGAAGTTAGATTGTATTTCAATCATTTAATTATTCACTTATTTTGTTGCAGTCATAAAATTATTATGCAAAACAAAATGAAAACTTTTTGTGTATGACTTTTTTCACGATTTGTTAAAAAAACGAGAAAGAGTGTAGTAGAGTAGACTGTGTCAACTCTGGGATACCCGTATAACCGTTATATAAACATTATATCATTATTATTATAAACATTAATTACTTTTGGCAAAATTTCAAACATACCAGCTTTATTAGGTGTAGAGTAATGATCTTATAAAAGAAGGAGTTGTATGGCAGCTACTCGAACCCTTGGCAGTAGACCAACCAAATTTTGCAGTAACTTTGGCCATTACATTAAACTATTTTTGGCAAAATTTCAGACACCCAACTTCAATAGATATAGAGTAATGTTCATATAAAATAAGAAGTTGTATGGCAGCTACTCGAACCCTTTGCAGTAGACCATCCAAATTTTGCAGAAACTTTGGCCATTACACTAAACTATTTTTGGCAAAATTTCAGATACCCAGCTTTAATAGGTACAGAGAAATACTCATACAAAAAAAGAAGTTGCATGGCAGCTACCCGAACCCATGGACCAAAATGGCTGGATTTAAATAGCGATGACGGCTATTGCAAAAAAACTAATTTGCGAAAATTTCAAGATCCTAGCTCCTTTAGTTTTTGAGTTATCGTGCGGACGGACGGACGGACAGACGGACGGACAGACGGACAGACGGACAGACGGACAGACGGACAGACGGACAGACGGACAGACGGACAGACGGACATACATAGCTAAATCGATTTTTTTTTTCGATTCTGTTCCGATCCATACACTTGAGTCTATATCTACCCCCCCCTCCTTCTCTGCGTCACAAACGTAATGGCAAATTTATTATACCCTTTGCCTATATAGTCATACGGGTATAAAAAAATTTCATTGATGATTTCTGGTCTTTTTGGTGTAGGTTTCGATTTTATAACGATTGCAAATCAATAGGTATAGTTAAGAAGAACCGCGTGACCATGACATTGATTATTTTAAATTTTTAAACATAATTGGGTACATTTTTTTTTTTTTTATTGTATAATATTTTGTTTAAGAAATTATATTTATTTATTTTAGTTTTTGTTTTTATTGAACGCCATTTATTGTAACATGATTTTTTGAATTTATTCAAACAATTCGATAATGATACAGGTATTGTGTAAATTATTTAATAAAACAACACTTTCAGTTTTCTATTGGGAAATTTTTGGCACTTTAACTTTTGATTTTTGCGAAATCATTGTATGACCGATTGTTTTATTTATAAATTTTGATATCGATGTTCTGTAATTCAAGTTTTTACTTTATGGAATATTTTTTGCAGTTAAATAAAATGAAAACAAAAGTTAAAGAGAGAAGGAAGGATTGGTTTGCAATATAATTAGGGTCATTAGAGTATACATCCATTTCTTTGCGTTTGCTAAACTTAAAATTATTGCACATTATGCCAGTGGATAGCAACCAGTACATAATTTGAATAGATTTAAATGAAAACGACGAAGAGTGTAGTAGAGTAAACTGTGTTAACTCTAGCATACCCATATGACCGTAATATCGATACTATGTTAAATTCATATATAATTCAAAAGAAAATATAAGCTGAAAGGCAGCTCTTCAAACCTCTTCCCCTACACCAACTTTTCTTTATTCAAACGTTGGTCATGAAAGTTAACTACTATTGACAAAGTTTTCAGACATCCTCCATTATTAGGTACAGAGTAAATCCCATATAAAAGATGAAGTTGTATGGCAACCACTCGAACCAACTGCACTACCCCAACTAAATTTTGTACAAAGTTGGGCCATAAAACTAAACTATTTTTGGCAAAATTTGAGACACCCCACTTCATTAGGTACAGAGATGTGCTCATTTAAAAAAAGAAGTTGTATGGCAGCTCCTCGAACCCACTGCAGTAAACCAACCAAATTTTGCACAAACTTTGGCCTTAAATCTAAACTATTTTTGGGAAAATTTCTTACACCCACCATTTTAAATGGCAGATGGACGGACTCCATTCACCAAGAACTAATACTGCGGATCAAATTAAACTTTTTAAATTTCGGTAAAATGATAGTTAAAAATAGCTATTTCGCCAAGCCTCGAATTGAGCTTGGGTCATTAAATGGTGCGGTTCTCATTGGGAGTTTCTCAGACATTTTTGTGTTTAAAGAGATTGGGTGATTTCCTCATTATTTTGGCTAAGGAGCTTATTTTAGTTTTACTTCCAAAAGTATGTATGTAACGAACATTATTTCAGAACATTTTGGAGTCCTGTAATTTTCATTCCTATAGTAACTGAAAATAAAAAACATTCGACTTATGATCATCTTGAGATATTTTATTTAAAAAATTTTAAAAATTAAATACTATTTGATAGAAAATACTGAACATTTCAAATACATGTTTGCAAATTAAAAGATTTTAATCAGCTAATTTAATAACAGATCTATTTATTAAGATAATCAGTGGGTGCAATTGAAAGTGATATGTACTTTGAATTTATTTTTTTAACAATTTTTTAATAAAATATAGATAACGTGGATTACCTGCTGTGAAGAAATGTTTTTGAAGTCGAACATCTGAGTTTAAAAGAAAATCAAAACTTTATGAAAAATTTGATTATTTTTTTCACTAGTCTTGAAATCAATTTGCATTGAGAAAAATGTAATACATAATATTATATTTAATATATAAGTATATATATAAGCTATAGAAGTTAGAGAGCACATCAAAAATGTAGTATTGCAAAATTGTAAAAAATAATTTACTAATCTTATTTAAAATATATATAAACCTTTATAGACATTAGGTACATGTTGTAACAGAGGGGTCATATTATATTCGTGTTATTAAAATTGATCTTCATGAACTCCATATGAGATAGCATTAGACTAGGCTTTATAATATGTAGAAACGTCTTAGATGTTCAATAGATACAATTCTATTTTAGTTTATATTGTAATATTTGGTATTTGAGATATATTGTATTCTATATCTGGGAGTTATATTATTCAATTAAATTATTTGTTTGTATTTTGAATTTGTTTATATTTTTAAGTTAATGTATTTTTTATTAAAGATAAATAATTATTAATTATTGTTTAAGCCATTAATTTGAACCGGATGGCGAATGGCAGCAAGTCGATTGAAACCAAATAAACATTTTTTAATTTTCAATGGTATTCGAACCCAGGCCATGAAAGAAACGGGATTGTAACCACTGTGCCACCCAGCGGTTAAATAAGTAGAGTAAACCCAAAAATTTGATTTATTCACCATCAAGGAATATGTGTTTTTGTACCCAAACAAACTTTGACTAAAAATAGGTATAAGCTTCAAGATATATGTTTTCGACCTGCAGAAGAAAAGTTTCATAATTTAGTTTATTTTAAACTTTTATAGTTACCTATTTATATATATATATATATAAATTTTCTTTAAATTAAATCTAAAATTTTTCAAGGCTACTTGAAAAAGTCCCTAAAATTGAAGCTAAGTATGAAGCTTTAAGTATATTTTTCGTTAATTTCGGGAAGTTTCATAAAAATTACAAAAATATGAAATGATATTAATGATAAATGTCCCCAAAAGGATTTTTCTATGGTATATGATAGGAAGATTTAAGTGGTGCTCGAAAGCTTAAACTTTATCTTTAGCTAAATCTATAATTAAGTTTTCATTGTAAAATGGGCTTATAGCGAAGCATATTGCATTATTCGTTTTGTTGAGAACAATTTATTTGAATCAGAATACAAATCGGACAAAACATATAAAAATGTTAATGTATTTACCAATATATAGAGTTATAGTTCGGAAAAGCAAGTGAGATCCGTTTAAGTCCTCTAGAGAAACTCAAACAGGAATAACAGAAAAATCGGCATTAAAATACTTGCTAGAACCGTTGTAAGATGGCTGAACGAAGCTCAGTTCTTTGGACTCATTAGCAGAAACAAACCATTTCTTACGAGATACAGCACTTTGAATTTCACTCTCTAGTTTCTTTTCTCTGGAGTGATAAATCCAAGTTTAATAGACTTAGGCTAGATGGAAATTCATTTATTAATTTAAAATATTAATACTTATACAATTTAAATATGGTATTTATTTGATCATCATAGCTGTATAATAAGTCAGCAGAAAGCGTGTAATATAATGAATGGTGCGCACCTTAACACGCTGCTCATATAAGTTTAAAAAAAAATTTTGGTCAAAATAAAAAAAGTCTCCAATATTCGGCTTTTTCATTTATTTTTTGGAGACTTTTTTCTTACAGTCAAGAATGTAAAATAAAGTCTCCCATAACCTTAGCAGGCGACAACACTGTATTGTATCGAGTACTTTTTTTAATCACATTATACCGGTTGTCATGGATACATGTTTCACCGTCCAAAAAACATGGTTTGGGCAACGTACGGTGTCGAATGCCTTCGTTGATATCATTATCATCTCGTGTGGATATATTTATAAGAAATACATGTTATAAATACATGCAGGTATATAACATTAAAAATTAACAAGACAAGAACCAAAAGGCTTGACAAACAAGTTGAATCTTCAAATCAAAAAATTTAAAACATTTTATTTTAAGAATTTTAGTTATGAAAGAAATTTCAAAGAAACTAATCATAAAATTTTAACACTGAAAAGGAAAACTTTTCACTGTATTTAAGATTCAAATTCCAAGTTTTTCACTTATTTACTTTTTCGTTAGAAAATACAAAAGTTTCCATTTCTTTTGAATTGTTTTTTTTTTTATTTTTTTTGACTTTTTATTGCCCTGATAATATTTTGTTTGAATTCGGTTCGACATTTTTTCACTCGATTTAAGTAAAGTTTATCTATTTAGTTTATTTTCTTTGAGCAGAAGGTCTTCTTCATTTTTGTGCACTCATTGTTTTTATTTAAGCTGCTCAGAAATTTTAAGTGGATACTTCAAAGAGTATTTTTACTTAAAGAGAGTGTTTATTGTTTTGTTTTTACTTAATACTTATCATTTTATTTTTAACAGTTTTTTTTAGTTAAGGGTCAATTTTGAATTCACCTTTTTAAAAAGTAAATGAAAAGAAAGTAAAATATCGTCCCCTTGTATTGTTATTTTTTATACTTTCTCTATTGTTTTTAATATAAATATTGCTGCAAAGACTTAAGTATCTTAAGGAGTGGAGCATATTTTAATAAATGGTCAAAAGCAACATGGAATTTAAAGAGACCATTTGTTTTATAAAATGTTATTTTTCAGTATGCTATGAAACTTTTAAAATAATTTGATTGTGTGTAAGCTGGTCAGGGTATATGAATTTTTTAAAAGATATCAGAAGAAATTCAAAAGAGAACATAGTCAGAGTCGGCCACATTTTAAACTTGTAGAACGTTTGGTTTGGCAAATGTAATGCAATAGAGCCAAGGTTCGGGAACAAAATGATTTTAGAGCAATAACATTTTTTGAAATTTTGTTCCGGATTTATTAAAATTCAACAAACCAATTAGTTCTTTTCCGAACAATTCAGATTCAAATTCAGTGGCTTCAAAATATTTGAGGGCGGGCTAAATAGTTGTACGTTTTCTTGCTTTCTTTTGTGTTTAGGTTCTACTTAAAAATCTGTGATTACCTTTTTTAAATTATATCGGCCCGGCTACTGGAACTGGAACGAAGAGAGGAAACTTCTTATATTTTGTTTTTTCAAATATTATGAAAGTGTAAGGAACTTTATTTTCATCGGAACTTTATGTATTGGTTTTTATGATTAAAGTCTCAAAAACAACATAATTAAAATTTGGTTCAGACAGAATTCCGGAACAATATTTTAAATAGGAGCTATATTTTTTTTTCTAATATTCGTTCCGTTCTACACCTCTGTTTCAATCAGTATGATTTGATTCAGGAATTGCTTTATAACATAAGATTTGTTAGAAATGATTTAGTTGGGTTTCTAAATCTTGTTTGTTGTATTTGGTTAATCGATTAGATTATTGGGTTTTTTATAGTTATTCGGTTCATTAATACTTAATTGTGTATCCAATCTATGATAGTATAAAAATAATTAAGGTACCTAATAAAGATTTTGAAAAATATTAATGTTAGGGATTTGTTTAAGGCAACGATGCATAACCTGCAAATTTATAAAATATTTATTTAGAAAAAAATTAAAACTGGGTCCTGTTGTAAGAACCATTTATGGCTCAATTGGTGCAATACGGTTCTGATTATATAAAATCGTATCAATGTCTTCATACTTTTTACTGTGCAGCAATGTATAAGGTTTAGATTACAAAATAATTAGGTACATAATATTAAACCCATAACTGAACAAGTATTTTGACTTATAACTGAAGAATGATTTTGACAGCAGGGATGACAGATGTATTTGATTTTAAGAATTAAACTGTATGTACTGAATTATTATAAAATAAAGCTGGTCTTCTTACAAAAAAGCAAATTAAATTATTGAAAAAGAATAATAATAATAATAAAAAAAAATATAATGATTGGTGTATTTTGGGAGTGAACCTGGGCTATTCTGGTAGGGGTTTTATTTTTAAGAAAAATAAATTTCAAAAGAGTCCTTTTTTCAATATTATTTGTAGTTGTTGTTGTTTTTATTATTTTCCCGTTAATATTCTTACCATTCTTACACTATCAGTTTGAAGGAAAAGAAAAACTTTTTTGAATTTTTTTTTTTTTTTTTTTTTTACTTTTGTATTTTTAGCACTTAAAGAAAAAATTTTTTTTTCTCTTTTTTACTAACTTAGTTTGTTTTTATAGGATTCAATGAACTGTTTATTATTTTGCTGCTGTTGTTGTTGTTGTTGTACAACTTAAAAAACATAATAAAAAAAAAAAATATGTTTCTTGATAAACAGGTGTGGTATCGCGGAAAATTATTCAAACGGAAAATAAATATACCTGCTGTTCTTATAATATCTTTACATTCATACAAACATACAAACATACTTACATAAAAACCAAGTTTATAAATATTATTTGTTGTTGATTATATTTACTTTTAGCTATCTTGAAAAATTTTTTTCGCTAACACTGTTATAAGTAGCTAAAAAAGATAAGAGAATAATAAACAAATAA
Organism: Dolichopus griseipennis; assembly: GCA_963082915.1. Taxonomy (NCBI): domain Eukaryota; kingdom Metazoa; phylum Arthropoda; class Insecta; order Diptera; family Dolichopodidae; genus Dolichopus; species Dolichopus griseipennis. Next base: position 312,101,071 of record OY720441.1, on the reverse strand, counting down.
TAAAAAAAAAATGAAAGGAAAAAAAAAAAAAAAAAAAAAAACAATATTTCTTTTTACCTTAAATTTTCATTTTTTGTTGGGTTTCTTTTTATGGTGAGTTTTCAGTTTCATTTTCTTTTTTTATTTGTTTCTTATTCTTTACAATTTGGGTGAAAATTCCTGCAAGGAAAATTTTGATGCAACTAAATCTTATGAAAAGTTGTACTTAATTTATTTTAGTAAATTTTGAGGTTGCCAACTTGAAAAAATGTTTTGGGTTGTAAAATGCTGTTTATAGTAATGTAAGTTACTATAGGTTTAGAGTTAAAAATGTTTTTTGAAGGATTAGAAAATATTAATTTAGTACCAAAAATAATATTAAATGTGATTGAAAACACAAATTTCAATAGTAGTACTCATTTTGTTACTTAATTTTTGATTTTATATTTTCTAGATTCTCTATTGTTTTCAGTTTAAATGGGACAAAGGTTTCGGATAACTGCCATACAATTTTACTATATAGAACCCCTTCTTATATATCTTCAGAACCGGCTCAATTTATATTAAGTTCAAATTAACATTATACAAGTTAAGGAATGTGGTAAGCTCGTTTGGAAATTTTGAGAGGTATGATGAGTTAAATTTCTTTTTAATTTATTATACCTAACACCAGTAAAGTAAGTATAGGGGTATATTAATATTGGTACCGTGTTTGTAACCACCGAAAGGGAGCAAGATAGACATGAAAAATCATATATATATTTTTGATCATTGTTACATAATTTAGACGGATTAAGGGATATCCGTCCGTCCGTATGTGGGATACTCAAAAAATAATGATTCCTTTTTTGATGAAGTCTACTTAGTAGGAATGGTGGGAGCGAAAGAGACCATCAGTTCGGATCCTGGAAGCTTTTTGACGAACCAAGGCCAAATTAACATATCTCTGAAACCAATAATGCGGTGTTTTTGAATTTTAATCGAATCACTGTCAAATGAGCAGATCACCGAAACCGATAAAATGTGTTCTTGAAATTTGGGGTCAATTGGAGTGGTGATTCAGGTAACTCTCACGTGCCTCTCAAAATCTAACAAGCATATCTTCGAATTTCATAAAGATAGAAACTTGAAATTTGTACAAGAGTTTTTTGACATGTTTTCAATCTGAATCGAAGCTTTTAGTATCGATAATCTGTTATCGTATTTTTTTCTAAGAAATATAAAACAGAGACGTAACTTGTCATCTTAAAACAACGTCCATCAAGATATAGAGTTTCTTGATTCTCCTTTAAAGATTCTTATATCCTTCATTTTGGAAAACAACTTTGAAGATTCTTATCTCCTTCGTTTGGAAAATATTATTTTACAAAAAATTCAATACAATCGGTATTCTTTACTAATAAGAACATACCTTTAAGTAGTAGAACTGATGACTTTTAAGTTATTTATGTTTTTACTATTTTTTTGGGAAATTGTTATTTTAACAATTTTGAATTTGTGTGGGAGATAAAGGTATAAAAATTTACTCCCATCAAATATAAAATTTACTGGTAACCTGCATGGTATACTTGAACCTCATGTAAACTTTGAAGTATTGTTGATAAAAAAAATAAAAAAAAAAACCGAATACTTTTTTTACAAAAGCTAATTTTTAAGAAAACAAAAGTAACGTAATCTTACGTAGTGAATATTTATACTTTTATAAATTTTGTACGGATACACTTAAGAAACGTGAAACAACAGATTTCAAGTGAATGAAAATTTTATATTACATTAGAGAGAATTTTTTTCATGTACTTTATTCGAAAACAATTTGTTTTTACAGAAATTTTACAAACAAATAAAAATATTGTTTTTAAAGATAAGATAAATATTTTAAGAGTAATTTTAATTATTTCAATTTAAATTTTGGTTAAAAATTAATTTACTTAGTTCATTATTCAAATTTATTCTCTGTCTTCACATCCTTTAACCACGTGGTTTTATTTTTTAATGTATAATACGTATAATATAATATATTTAATTTAAATTAATTTAATCTTAGCAGAGCATCATATTTGAATGAATATACGAGTTGTTTCAGTTCTGCAGTAGTATAAATATTTTCATAAGTACTGGTGACTTTATTGCATAGGAAGTTAAATACTCTAGAAATTTTTTCGAAATTTGATTATATTACACTAACTGTATATTCGAAAATAAATTAGATACAAATGTTTAATAAATCAAATTACATGTAGATACATTTCACAGTTAAATAAGGAAGAACTTCATATAATCATAAGTGTTTATTCCTGTTATAGTCTTTGACTGCATGTTTTGCAAATGGTCTTTTGTCTTTTTTTTAGACGAGGAACATGGAAAGCTTAGAACAAGGAAAGCCACCCATTGGAGCTGTGCGAAGTTCATTTAAGTAGTGCGCAACTTTAATACATCGGAACCACAACCCTTTCTGAACTAAACTTTATACGTGTGAAACAAATGTACTGTTTGGTTTTGAGGATCAGGATGGGAAAGGATTATTGGTAACCAGGTTTAGGAAATAAAGGATTGTGGGATTATGGGGGGAGGAGAAGGACAAAAATGACTTTACCATAATTTTTATTTTATTCGAATTTCTTTATTGTTGAATTTTGTGATTGAATTGAATAAGAACAGAAAGTTTAAATAATTTGTTCTGTGGACAGTGGCAGATTATATATAAAAGTTTAATGGGAGCTTTGATAAAAATAAATAAATTTTACAATCAGATTCAATTCTAATAAATGGAATATCTGTCTGTTGATTTGTATTTACATAGTGATAAGTACACATAAATTTAAATGTGTGAGATGAGTTATAAGATTGTCATAGTAACCTAGGAATTCAAATGAAGAAAAAAATAAACAAGCTTCTTTTCAATATTCTTTATTAAGATTCTTAAACAGTTTGTATTCTTTTAAACACTTTTATAAAGTTTCTAATGGAATATGAAGAAGTTTTTTTGTAATGCTGCATCTAGTGTTTTTCAATTTTCTACTTTTCTATCGTTTTAGCTTTTCTTCGGTATCAATAGGTTTTAAGTTCCACGATAAAAAAAAAAATAGAATTTTTCGTTTTGTTCTAAAAAAGTTATTCCATTTGAATTCCGAATTTTTTTTTAGTGCCGTCTGTGTATGTATATATATGTGGACTTGAGTGTGTGTGTGTATGTGTCTGTGTCTGTTTACCCGATAACTCGCGTATTTTTCAACCAATTTTGATGAAATTGTTATGAATGCTTTCTATATAGTTAAGTTTATAATTATTATAGTTAATCGGACTATGAAATCGGGAGGCTCTAATATAAAACGAGGAAGAGTGTGGTAGAGTAGACTGTGTCAACTCTGGAATACCCGTATGAATTACTTTTGGCAAAATTTAAAACATACCAGTTCTATTAGGTGTAGTGTAATGCTCATATAAAAGAAGGAGTTGTATGGCAGCTACTTGAACCCTCTGCAGTAGACCAACCAAATTTTGCAGTAACTTTGGCCATTACACTAAACTACTTTTGGCAAAATTTCAGACACCCAACTTCAATAGGTATAGAATAATGCTCATATAAAAGAAGGAGTTGTATGGCAGCTACTCGAACTCACTGCAACAGACCAACCAAATTTTGCAGAAACTTTGGCCATAAAATTAAACTACTTTTGCCAAAATTTTAGACACGTAGCTGCAATAGGTACAGAGAAATACTCATATAAAAAAAGAAGTTGTATGGCAGCCACCCGAACTCATGGACCAAAATAAAAATATACCATACTTATTATATACTGTTGGAAAGAGTGTCAAAAGACCTTTCTATCAGTATCATAAAAAATGCAGGGTGTTTTGGAAAATTTCATACTTATAGTGATTTTTTTGAAAGTTCAAAAATTTTTTTTTTTTGTTTTAATTTTCCACTTGAAATTGCAATATCTCAAAAATGGTAGCACTGATTCAGATAAAACAAGATGTTTATGAAAGACAATATCATGCCCTACAATATTGTAAGATGGTGGTTCCAGATTACTGTCTTACAGGAAAAATATAGCATTTTAATAAAAATGCTACAAAATCTTAGGAACATTTTGTAATGCATTTTTCGAACACTAGATGGCGCCATCGCCACTAATAACATATGTATTCGGAAACTCTGAGATATTTAGTACCGTTATGTGATGACGTCATCTTGATAGCTCACAACCCCTTTCCGGAAGTTTTACCAGAACAACTACATTCGTCTTTGTTATGTTATTATAATTTTAATGAATATTTAGCCACATAGCCGAACAAACAAATTTCTTGTTGTATGGCACATCTTTTATTTTCATATCTTTAAACTTTGGCTGCTTTTATAAAAGTTCCCAAATTTGAGAGTTGTGCCGGTTGCTGATTTATTATTTATTAAAAAAAAAGTTAGGAGGTATTTCAGAGTAGATAAAATTCTAAATTCCCTATTACGGCTTAGTCGGATATAATCTATAAAAAAATGATTCTCAATTCCGAACTTCATAATAATTCAAAATAACTTCAAAATAACGAAAGAACTAGATATAATAAAAATATTCAAGAAATGATACGAAAAATTTTACTATTTTTTTTTTTATTTATAATTAATCTTAAAGTACCAAAAAAAAAATTTTAAAACCAAATTGTTTATTTTACACACAAGAAAATGCCGAAATTTTTTTAAGTAACGAAGGAAATCAAGTAATTTAAAAACAAATATTTTAATAGTACATAATAATAATACCTAATATAATTTCATACATTTACATATGTACATATATAACTTTATAAATATATTTCCTATACTTTTGATAGATTAAAATCATCAAACTTTAAAACTGTTAATTATTCTTTTTAATATAAGTTCATTGCTAATCTGTTTAACTTTAACAGAATTGAATCCAATTTTGTCAAAAAAAAAAAAAATTAAAAACTTATTTTTATTTTATAATCAAAAATCATAATTTATAAACTTAATTTCTAATCTCTTTTATTTAATCCTGTGCTGGACATTCAAAATGATTTATAGCATAGTTGTAAATCTTAAAAAAGAAATAAAAGAAAATAATTTCATTTACATAACGGTTGTCAACAATTAATTGAAAAAATATGATATTTACACTAGATCTTGCAGTTCCAATGAATTTTATAAAAATAATTGGTTTTGAAGAAAAACTAAATTTTTGCCATGATGTTACAAATTCTTCCTGGTTAACAATCGTTTCCCAATCTTTCATATTCAAAGAAATTTGTATTTTAAATTTATATTTTACGTTATAACCACGGTCACACAATAAAAGTCTTATCGACGATATGTGATATGGTTGATCTAAAAAAAAATAAAATAAAATAATAAATAATTATTGTATTCTTAAATTGAAAAAATTTCATTAATTAATCTCATACTCAGTCTTATTAAAATGTAGTCGCCATTATCGTGCCACGCTGCACCTAAAAAGTAAAATTTTAAAAGTTACCTAAAATTGAGTATTTTACAAAATATTTTAAGTTTTTATAAATATGTGCACCATTTTCAATATCACCGTTGATTACATCTGAACCACTGTACCCCTTAAGAACAGTCGCTCCTTTTGTAAGTAAGGCAACATTATCTTTTGGCACAACAAATCCATTATTTATTTCTGGGATATTTTCTCTTAAATATGCTTCAAATGTTACAACATCAAAATACTAAAATTTTTTATTTATTTTTATAAAAAAAATTTTTTGCAATATTTTACAAAATATTTTTATTTGAATTATTAAATTTTTTTTTCTTACTTCATTTTTAGAACAATAGGTTCCAACAATTTTAATGAATCTAATAGATTCTGCTTGAAAGTATAAATTTTGCCAAGTCCTACAACTATATGAGGAATAATCAATTATACGTTTCCAATTCCTATGATCAGTTGATATTTCAATAAAATATGAATAAGAACGGTCATCACAATCCCATAACAACATTTTTATATGATTTATAATGCGAATATTGCTTAAATCAATAATTATACCAGAATCGTTACCATCAGTGATTAAGTGACGTGTATATCCTTTTTCTTCATCATACAAAGTGGAATTACTATTTACATAAATCATTAAAATCTTTAATTATTTAAAATTATAATATGTATGAAAATGTATTGTAATACCCATTAATTAGTTCCATATAACTAAGACTACATCTGTTGTATGTTGCTGTGGCAAAATTTTCATCAAATTCTAAAAAAAAAAAAATAAACAGGAAGGAAATTTATATGATTCTTTATGAATTTATTGTTTTGAATTTTAAAACTTACTTTGAATATTTAAATCTTTTTCATAAGCATCAAATATCTGTTTTTCAGTAAAATGTCCTAAATTTCGAATTGTTAAAAGATCTTGGGCAGTCATTAAGTCCCATTTTAACAAAGGAAGTACAGTCTATAAAACAAAAGAGTTTTTACAAATTAAATGCTATAATTAGAGTCATTATGAGTTATAATTCTATTTTATTAACTTAAAATTATAAATAAAGTATATTAAATAACTCCAATACATATTGGAGTTAAATAATTTCAGTACCTCAATGTTCCTGTTCCCAGATTTACTCCATTCACTAACAGCATTAAATATATAAAGTTGGGAAACGGCGTTAAATGAATTCCTTTTTAAAATTTCTTCTAATGATTCTTTTGAAAATTTTTTAAATGATTCACTGTTTAATATTGTTTCAGTATTTCTATCAATTAATTCAAAACTTTTAATTTTAAGCTCTTTTAAGTCGTATTTCTTCGCTACGTTGAAGAGTTGCCAAATATTGTCAACAGATAGGATTTGATTAAAATATTTTTCAAAATATGATTTTAAATCAAATAAACAGTAAGTTTCTATTAAATCCATGACTTGTATTAATATTTCAATATCTTCTATATTGCCAAGCATTATTTTTCCAGTATAAAAATATTGTAAAATTATTTGAAAAGGTTTCAATGGTGCTTCTATTGTAAATTCCTTTTGATTTGGTTCGTTTAAAGATGTTGAAAAGAATTTATGAAAATATTCACATCTTGCACCTTAAATATAGGGTAATTAAATTTCAAATTTATAAAATGAAAATGATTAAAAAGTCTAAAAAAGAAAGGTAGGTACCCATTATAAAATGATGCGCAGGAAGTTTTTGATCTTCAACACATAATATAACATCAGCGTAACGCTCTGACATATAAAATGATGAAATTTGCTCACACAAAAATCCTAAATTAAATTTTTATATTTTTAAAACTTATTTTATTTGTAAAAACTTACCAGTAAGATCTATTTCTGTAATTGGATTAGTCATTGTTCCAATATTTTAATTGAGAATTTTTAATTTTGACGAATGCGTTGCTTAAAACTTCCAAAATAAAACTAAACAATGCTTCAAAATTCAAATACAAAATAATTTAATATTTGTTTATCTAAAGTCTAAACTAGATGAAATGTTATCTTAGCAAAAGGTTTTATTTATAATATAAGTTCTTATCTTACATTTGTGTGTGTGTCATGTTACTCAACGTTTTTTTTTTTTTAGGTTTTTAAGAAAAATATTAAAAAAAAATTTAAGCAAACGAGTGTAGTAAAAGTATTTAAATGAATTTAAAATAAAAAATTTATTTAATAGTTAATTTAATTTTAACTTTAAAGTTAGTTTAATTTTATAAAATTATGGTAAAACTTTAATATAAAATGGAAAAGCTAGGATTCCAGAATTTGGAAAAAATTACCTTAAAAATACATTAGAAGCCGTATTACATATATTAGAATTGTTTTTGCTATTAGTTGGTTCGGCTAGTTGTTGTTTTATAAAACATACTCTCTACCTAACAACGCTAGGTGTCTGAAATTTTACAAAAAACTAGTGAATCGTATTCGTAATGGCTAACACAATATAGTCGATGTAGTGCAAGAGGTTCATATAGATCATGAGGATATCTTAGAGTTGACACAGTCTAAAATTTTACATAAAAATATTTAACACAGAATTACTTTACATTTTTGGAAATCTAAAGTGGCAACTACTTGAAACTTAAGATTTGGGTAATTATTGTTTCAAGTTTTGTCTTTTATTACCAACATCATTGAAATTTGAATGAATATTTTTAAGCCACCTCGCGTTAAATATATTTTTATTTTAAAATAACTGATTGATTAAAGAAGAGAAGTCCGATCGATTAAAGAAGATTAGTCTCTTTTAAAAGCAAAATGTATATACAAACTTACATAAGGGATGCCATGCCAACATGTCACAAAGTAAAAAAAAAAGAATACTAATATTAGAAACACAAATTCAAATATATCAATTTTGTTTTTTTTAAATTTTGTTTTGTCAATTTGGCACTTTTACGTTGATACATTTTATATATCAAACTTAAATAAGCAAATATGCCATATTTTTTTATAAATTTTTGAAATAATTTGTTTCTTAAAAAATATAATGTGCGACAATTTATTACTAAATATTAGTACCATAATAAACTAGGAAGAGTGTAGTATATTAGACTGTGTCAACTCTGGGATACCAGTATGACCATAATATCGACATTATATAATACGATACATGACAACTGCAGTAGACCAACCTAATTTTGTACAATCTTTGGCCATAAATCTAAACTAGTTTGGGAAAAATTTTAGAACACCCAGCTTCAATAGGTACAGAGGAATGCTCATATAAAAAACAAGTTGCATGGCAGATACTCGATATTACTCGGTATTCCACAAAAACGAATTTGTGAAAATTTCAAAATCCTAGTTCCGTGGAGACGGACGGACATACATAGCTAAATCGATTTACTTTTCGTTTCTGATTAGATCCATACATTTGAGTCTACGACGCACAACCATTGCCCATTACATATTTTCTTATAAATAAAATTAAAAAATAAATATAGGTACGCGGTACATATAAGATAAGGCGATCTCAAATTTAAATATGATATAGGGTTCAAATTGAGTCATATGATGCATATGTTAATGTCTAGAGGTAAAAGATCGTAAATTCGTAATCAAAGAATATAAATTTTAATATAAGATTTTTGTTTATAATTTTATAAATATTATTAGTAATCATAATCAATAATAATCAATAAAGAATCAAGAATATTTTCAAAAATCTTTTAAAAAATTTCGAATAATTTAAATATTGTTTTGATTTTAATGTATGTACAAAAAAGAAAGTATTTAAAATTATTTACATACTTAATTCTTTGTTATTTTATACATTATAATTTTATTATTGAAAGGTTTACCAAGTTGAAAAATTGGTCCATCGTGTAGTATTTTGATATATTTTTTACAAACAAATTCCGAGTTCTTTTAGTTTTTAAGTTATCGTGCTGACAGAAGGACAGACGGACGGACACAAATAGTAAATCAATTTAATTTTCGATACAGATCCGATACTTTCTTTTAAAATTATATCAAGCTCATCCAGAACGATGCCTTACAAACGGAAAATTAATTTTAAAATACCCGTGACCTTATTTGCATGCACGGTCCACGGGTATAAAAACTGAGCAATTGCAAATTATTATATAGAGATATTATATACATATGTAGTTTATAATATAATTTACATATGCATGTATGAGTATGATGCAGGCCAAAACCTTCGACAGTGTGCGTATACACAAGCCATGCACAACACATTTACAAATCGTTGGTTTAGTCTGACTGAAATGTCAAAAAATACTTTCAGTATATGAAAAAAGTAAATAAGAAGAGTGCGCGGTTTTTTCATCTATATTTAAAGTAATATAAAAAAGGTAATAAATATCATTTTTTTTAATAAAAAGTAGATATTTAAAAATAATAATTTGTGCTTTATGTAATTTTGTGTATGTACGGTTCAAAAAATTTAAAAATCGTACATAAAATGTAAATAAAAAATTTTGGTAAAATCTATTTACATATTTAATATAAAAATTTTGTAGGTATGGAATAAATATAGTGTAATAAAGATTGTTTTAAATTTGTAAAGTGAATAAATTATAATTTTTTTAATTAATAAAGGTACTTTAAGTACCGGAATTAAATAAAATAAATTGATATGTAAAATTGATACATATAAATATGTAAATAGTGTTCTATGTACCTACATAAAAGTTAGTTCCTATCCTACTAAGTGCAATTAATATTTAGTTTAAGTTTTTTTTTAATATTAAATTAATACTTAGTTAGTTAGTTAGCTTTTTTTAAAAAAGTTTTGAAGTGCAATTTGTTTTTATAGTTATTTTTATAAATAATTTTATTTCTTGTAAATAATATATTGCTTGTAAATAATATTGCAATTTAAAATAAATAATGCCACGTCATTGTGTTGTACCAGGTTGTAAATCTAATTATGATTCGACTTCGCAAAAAATTTCAACATTTTCTTTTCCCAAGGATGTTGAAATAAAACAGAAGTGGATTCATGCTATTCATAGGGCAAACTGGGAACCTACAAAATATTCCTCAGTTTGTGCTATTCATTTTCGGGAAACAGATTTTCAACCTGATTTTAAATATAAAAATCCCAGATTAGATTACCAAGCGGTTCCGTCCGTCTTTCCCAATTTGCCACAATATTTAACAAAAACCGAAATAAAATTGAGAAAAGATCCTGAAATTCGAAGAGAAGAATTCAACACTGTAATGGAAAATAAAGTCGAACAATTCCTTCAGTCGGATATTATTAAAAATTTTGAGTATTTTAAAAGTAATTTTAGAGATAAAATAAAATTTAGTGATTATGTAATTTTTGAAAATAATGATAAATTAGTTTTTGTTCTATTAGAAAACAGTGTGGATTTAGATTGTAAATTTGCTGTTCGAATTTCAGTTAATAGTAACTTATTTATTAAAGTAATTTTAAAAGATTCGGAAGTTCCTCAAAATGCACTTAAATGGATTTTGCCGGAAAATTTAAAGTTAACACTTTGGTCGCAATTAGAAAATATTTTAACGTATTATAAATTTAATCATGAAGATTTAACTTTTGAAAATCGAAATTATTTTTTAAATCGTGCATTATATTATTTAAAGAAAGCTCAAAATTGTGATGAAGATTTTCCAAATTGTGGCAAATTGGATATAGTAACTAATCAGGTAGATATTTTAACTAAAATTAAACCAAAATATGAGTCGGGCACACTAATTATGTCTCATTCCTCCGCTACTTATGAGATTTTAAGAAAATTTTTAATTTTGCCATGCAGAAGATATTTACAAAGCATATCTTCTAAAATGCATATTAGTCCAAATTATAAACAACCAAACAATGACGAGCATTATTTGCAACATGTTTCTAAATCATTAACAGACAGAGAGAAATATGTTGCTCTTTTAATAGATGAAATATACATTGATAAAGGTTTGCAATACAAAGCAAACAATATTTCGGGTATGGCAGAAAATAAGCCATTACAATGTGCTAGAACTGTAATGGCATTTATGATCAGTTTTTGGTAATTATAAAGAAACAGTTCGTTTATGTCCTGTAATTCGCCCGAGTGGCAACGAAATTCATTCCTTAACTTGTGATGTAGTTAAATTTGTACAATCACTCGGCTTTTCTGTAATAGTAATTATTACAGATAATAATAGAATTAATCAAAATATGTTTAAATTATTTAGTTCAGACAGTAATTTTTTTTTAAATCCAGATTTTCCTAATAATAAAATTTACTTGCAATATGATACCGTTCATTTATTTAAAAATATTAGAAATAATTGGTTAAATCTTGGAAATTTAGAGCAGACATTCATATATCCTAATTTCGAAACTTTGGAAATACAATACGCTTCTTTTGAAGATTTTCGAAAAATATATGAATCTGAGCTAAATTTACCAATCAAAAGAGCAAATAAATTAAATCATAAAACACTATTTCCGAATAATTTAGAAAGACAGAATGTGGGCCTAGTATATAACATATTCCACGATTCAACGATTGCAACACTGCGAGATCATAACATGATTCAAACTGCAGAGTTCTGTGAAATAGTTCGTAAATGGTGGAATATTGTAAACACTAAAGGCACTCTTAAAGGACATCTTAAAAGGAATGAATTTTGTAAACCAATAAAATCTGATTCGGATATACTTAAGTATTAAATTTTTAGAAGAATTTATTATATGGCTTGATGTTTGGAATAAAAGCGTTAATAATATTGGTACTCTAACTAAGGACACCTGTGAAGCACTTATATTAACAACGAAAACTATAATAGACATTATAAAATTTTCATTACAGCAATTAAAAGTTGACTTTGTTTTACTCGGGAAATTTCAAACAGATGATCTTGAAAGTCGATTTAGATTATACCGTTCTCTAGCAGGATGCAACTATAAAGTTTCTTACACTGAAGTAATTGAGTGTGAGAAAAAAATTCGCATTAATAACATATTTGTTCACAACAAAAAAGATTTTTCAAAATTACTTTACAGTTGCAATGATAATTCTTTGTATGATTATTCATATGAAATTACAGATTTTGATTCAATCTTAGATTCAAATTCTTATTTAGTTAACGCTAAATTTGAAAATTCTTCTTACTTACATGTAGGCGGATATGCTTCACATAACGTTGTTAAAGATATTAAGTGCTCTTCTTGTTTAAATTTAATTATAAAAGATAAAGGTGTACAATCAAAATACAATTATTTCAATTATTTACAAAGAGGCGGCTTATCGCAACCTTCCAACGAAGTTGGTTTTATCTTATTTCACATGTCCGCTATATTTCAAGAAATTCTAAAACAAGATCATTTAAAATTAAAGTTTTTTCAAAGTTCCAATCAAAAAGCCATTTTAATTGATTTAACTATAAATAGTTTACAAAAAGATGACGAATGCCTAACTGATATTGATTTAGATTATAAATGTCTTTGTGGTATAGTAAGTTTCGAAATTTATTTTAAAATATGCAAAATTTTTGCTAATATTCTTTTAAATAATTATATTAAAAGTGTTAATGATTTAGAACATAAAAAATCAGCAGTTTCTAATAGAAAAATACTAACATTAAAATAATTTTTTTGTTAATATTTTGTGATATTCATTTTTGTTTTTATTTATTTTTTAGTTGTGAATTTATATTATCTATATTATTATTTTAAATATTGAATTAAATTTTATTTTCTTAAAATATGTTTATTTAGTCATGAAGACATATTTTTAGTTGTGATATTTATAGCATTATGCATATAATTAGAAATACAATATTATTTTTTCTAAGTTATTATTTATTTCGTCTTGAAGACGTATTTTAATTTGTGATATAATATTTTACATACATATAATATAAATTTGAATTATTTATTAATAAATTTTCTTTTATTTTATGTGAAATTGTCTTGGAGCTTCATACAAGACGACAACTTCTATTTTCAAAATAAACTATTCGTAATTGGAGCTTGGCAAATTCAATTGGAGAAGATTAGATTTTCTATTTATGTTTTTTTTTATTTTTAATTATTGTTTTTGTTAATTTTTTATTTATTGTTTTCGTTCATTATTTTGTTTTGATTTTCTTTTTTTTTTATTATACTTGAATTAAAAAAAATTATTAATTAAATTAAAAGGAAATAAAATGGTTTTTTTATTATTAAAAATACTAAATTTTTGTTTTTTAAATTATCCTTGAAAAATTTGTTCTACAATGTGTAACTTAAAATAATAAAGTTCAGTTATGCTAAATATAGATATTATATTTTTATTTTATGATATTAATATATATCAAAATTGATCCAATTTCCCTTGGCACGGCTTTTTTATACTCTTCCATATTATTACGCTTTGAACAGTTTTGTTTCCACATACCCATAATTCTTTGCAAATCAATTTTTAATAATCTTTTGTCGTGAGATACCAAAATTACACCGCCCTAAAATATTTTATAAATCTATTATATATGTTCTAATAATCATAACGTACCTACTTTAACTTTATTAATAGCAATTCCCAAGGCATCTATGATTTCTAAATCTAAATGATTTGTAGGTTCATCAAGATCTAAGAAGTTTAGCATAGCTAAATTTTTAACAAATACAAGTTAACAACTATATTTTGAAATACGAAAAACGTTTGAAAATTACACATGCACATTTTAACGAAAGCAACTCTAGACTTTTGTCTTCCAGATAAATTGCCTACACTTTGTAAAGCTAATGATCCGGATATTCCAAAATTTCCTAACTCTCATTTATATTCTTCTTGAGACTTTCCCGGAAATTCTTCTTCAATTATGCCCACACAACTTTTGTTAAATTAACTACATGATTTAATATCCTGCTCGTAAATCACGATGCAGAGTAACAATACCAGATTGTGGTGATAATTGCCTATGATAATTCTAAGTAATGTTGTCCATTTTCACCAACCTAAAATTATAATTTTTAAAAAAACAATATATAAATCCTTAAAAGAACATTTAAAAAAACTTACAATACAAATTCTTGAATCTGATGTTGCAGATAAATTAACTTTATAAAAAAATTTTTAATCCAGAATTATAACGAAATCCAACTTCGTTCATTGCTATCACAGGTGCACAGGTTTTTAGCATTTTAATTTTAGATTTAACGCTAGACTTTACATTATATACGAAGTATATAGGTACATATATTACCTATGATTAGGTATATCTGAATTTAAATATCCTTTTTGTTTTCAAAGTTTTTCCATTTAAATATTCATTCCATTTATTTACCTAAAATTTGTAAAAATAATTACTTATACCAAACAATTATTAATTTTAAAATATAATACAAATTATAAATAAAGTTATATATAAAAATAAATTCATTTAAAAATTAAAATAACTAACCTGCTCCAAAATGTAATGTTAATCCAAATCATAATATCATATATTTGTTTACACTTTTAGTTTTGACTAAGCACTAAACGTCAGACTACCACTTGCTTGAATGTGTTAGTTTAAAAATGTAGTGCATGGCTTGTGTATACGCACACTGTCGAAGGTTTTGCATGTAATCATAAAAATATGTAATAGTATGCAAAAAATTTTTGTGTAGAATACACTTTTTTTTTGTATGTAGTAGCAACTTTATAGGAAAAATACCTTAGAAAGCATCTTTTTGCCAAGGATTATGGCACTGTCTCAATTCTTGTCTAAGGATTATGGATGACTCTCCAAGGATTATGGATGTTTCTCCCAGTAATTTACCGTTTTTTCTTTGTCACACGAATAGTATTTTTGTATCTTCTGCCTATGCTCTAACTTTTGCCCAGTAAATTGCCGTAATGAAAATTAGCCTTTAATAGAGATTTGGCTGTGGCAATTGTAGGTAACCAACCAAAATTACAAAAATTACATAATTTCGCTACAAAATATATACTGAGGAGTCGTTATATTTGGAAATTGGTAAGAATTAAAATTGTACTATTATTGGTGGTAAAGTCATTTACACTATTTATTCTATAAATAAACATATGAACATATACCCATAACTTTTCGAATTTTAGAACAGAAATAATAAATTTTATGAAAACGTTCTTTTTAAAAATGCTGCTGCTTTCAAACTTAACCAAAGAAAACACTCATATGAGAGAAACTATGCCGGTAAAGGAACGAATTGCGGTCGCATTATATGCCCTCGGTTGTTCAGAAGAGTTTAACAAATATAAAAACAATAGCAAACTTATTTGAAATAGGTCGTTCCACAGTTTGTGAAATTTTTCTGGATTTTTGTTCAGAAGTTTGGAAGCAGTTAAAACCACTGTACATGAATTTTTATCCATTAACTGATGGAATGGATTTGCGAAGCTTGGTTTTTCTCAATGCTTTCGTGCATCGGTAAGCTTCAAAGAATGTAATATGTGAATATAGTTTAATTTCCTTATTTTTTAGATGGGCAAAAGAATATGCAACAGATTATTACAATTTCAAAGGATGATATTCCACAATTCTACTGGTTGATTACAGATCAGATATAATTTTATTTATGTCAATGTTGGTTGTCCTGGATAATGTAATTCAGGTATCTTCGAGCAATCACTGTTGAAACAACAACACAGGAGCAAAAACAGCGTATTGCTTCGAAACAGTAAGTTTATTGAATCTGTGGTATAAACTGTCCAAATACGTAGTTAAACTTTTTCCATTCAAAATTAATCAAGATATTTCAGAAAAAAAATTATAATTACCAATTATCGAAATGCAAGCGCGTGGTTAAAAACGCATTTGAACATTTAAAAGCGAGATTCAGAAGATTAGGTAAGGTTATTGATAACCATATTAAACATACAACATTGATTACTAAAGCATGTTGTGTGTTGCATAATTTCATTAATTTCAAACGGAATAACATAAATACTAGCTGGCTTAGTCAACAAGTTGCGGAAGAAAACTCAAGAAATCGACCTCAAATAAATTTTTAAGATTCTATTAGTTCCAATGAAGGCGTTGCAGTACGTAATGCAATTAAAACAAGTGATGAAAAAAGACCAAGGGTTTTTAAAAAAGCACATTTTCAAATTTATATTGTATTACATACCGAGTTTAACTTTGGAAATATTTACTTGGAAATAGTTACTGCTTACTTATAAAATTTACTGCTAACAGTAAAGTTTTTAATTTAAAGTTGTTATAGCCCTTCAATGGGGAAGGTATCCAAGTTTCTCAAGGATCTAACTTCATCTAACTCCCCCTTCGCCCCCCCCCCCATTTTTTTAGGTTCAAAGAATTAAATTGTGAATTCCACAAAAATTTGGAATTTTACTTAGAATTATACAATCTAAGAAAAAATGGGTAAAACTGAGAGACACTATCTTCAATTTAAGGAACCGCTTTTAAATTTAAGAAAAACCTTTATCATATGTCAAAATATAATGTTGGGCCTTTAAGTTTTGTATATTAATAAAAAAAAAATTGGACAGGTATTCAAGTTACAGGTGCTTAAAAATAGCAAAATTTAAATTTTCGAGCCCTTATAGCTAAACAGGGGGCTTGACAAAAAAATTTTATTAACCGGGTCCTACTAGTATTTGAGGATCTAGCTCCTTCCAAAATTTCAGGATCCTATCTTAAACCGTTTAGAAGATATATGGGACCAAAAATTCTGCAAAAATTGAGTTTTATATAATGGTAAATTTTAGTACCGTATGGCAACCCTATACATTTAAGCGACATATTTTTGTAAAGCCTATAAAAGCAGCTCTCTTCTACCGTTTTTTTATTGAAAATAAAACTAACAGAACTCTTGTTATATCAATTTAAATATAGGGCTTTTTTGGAATTTGTAGGGGCTGTACCTTTGTCACCCTTCAAAATTAAGAAAAACCTTTGACACATGTTAAAATATAATTATAGAGCTTTGAATTTTGTATATCACTAAAAAAAAATTTAGACAGGTATTCAAGTTACAGGTGTTTAAAAATAGCAAAATTTCAATTTTCGAGCCCTTATAGCTCCTAAATAGGGGGCTTGACAAAAAAATTTTATTAACCGACTCCTACTAGTTTCTTAGTAGCTAACTTCTCCCAAAATTTCAAGACCGTAGCTTGAACCGTTCAGAAGATATGTGTGGCCAACAATTTTGCAAAAATTGAGTTTTGTGTAATGTTAAATTTTAATACCGTATGGCAACCCTAAATATTTGCCTTTTAAATATTTATAAAGTTTATGAAACCAGCTATCGTTTGCCGTTTTCAGATTGAAAATATATCTAACAGAACTCTTGTTATAACAATTTAAATATAGGGCTTTTCCCAACTTTGGGGGACTGTAGCCCCGTAACTGATGGGGCTACAGAAAAAAATTCTTCTACGAAATTATTTTTTTTGTGAAAACTACCCATGGTTAAAATTTTTTTACTCTATTTTAAACGATGTAAAAGTTTTTGTAAACATACGGACAGACAGACGGACGAACAGAGTGAAACTATATAGGCACATTTTTACAAAATTTTTTGAAAATGTGCTAAAAATTACCTGTAACTTAAACAGGAATTAAAATGTAAATAAATGTAATGAAAAAATAAAAACATTACATTCATTTTTAGCACATTTTCAAAAAAATTTATTAAAATGTGCCTATATTCACTCCGTCCGTCTGTATGTTTGCAAAAACTTTTACACCGTTTGAAATAGAGTAAAGAAATTTTCGAAAATTTCAAATTGGAACAACCCTTATATTCAAATTGTTATAACAAGAGTTCTATTAGGTGTATTTTCAATCTGAAAACCGCAAAAACGGCGATAGCTGGTTTTATAAACTTTATAAATTTTTAAAAGACAAATGTTTAGGGTTGCCATACGTTACTAATATTTACCATTATTCAAAACTAAATTTTTGCAAAATTTTTGGCCACACATATTTTATTTTCTACACGGTTAAGCTAGAGTCTTGAAATGGGAGCAGTTAGATCCTGTGAAATAAGTAGGAGTCGGCTAACAAAATTTTTTTGTCGCGCCCCCTGTGTAGGAGCAATAAGGGCTCAAAATTAAAATTTTGCTATTTTTAAACACCTGTAACTTGAATACCTGTTCAAATTTTTTTTTACAAATATACAAAATTTAAAGCTTCAATATTATATTTGAACATATGTTAAACGTTTTCCTTAAACTTAAAAGCGGTACTTTAAATTGAAGAAAGTGTCTCTCAGTTTTACCCACTTTTGCTTAGATAATAAAACTCTAGGTAAAATTCCAAATTTTAGTTGAGTTCACAATTGATTTCTTATAAACAAAAAAAATTGGAAGGGCGAGGACAGGAGGGGGATAGGCTGACCCTCGAGAAGCATCATAAGTTTGCTTTAAAAATTAAAACTTTTATGTTTTTATAAAACAGTAGCTAATTCACCAGTGTATATTTTTCCAAAATAAAACGTTAACATTGAAGCTTCAACATTATATTTCGCACTTGTTAACAGATTTCTTGATGAAATATGAAATAACTAAATTATAATATTATCATTCATTTTTATACCCGTATGACTATATAGTCAAAGGGTATAATAAATTTGCCATTACGTTTGTGACGCAGTGAAGGAGGGGGGGGTAAATATAGACTCAAGTGTATGGATCGGATCAGAATCGAAAAAAAATCGATTTAGCTATGTATGTCCGTCCGTCCGTCCGCACGATAACTCAAAAACTAAAGGAGCTAGGATCTTGCAAATTCGTTTTTTTGCAATAGCTGTCATCGCTATTTAAATCCAGCCATTTTGGTGCATGGGTTCGGGTGGCTGCCATACAACTTCTTTTTTTATATGAGTATTTCTCTGTACCTATTACAGCTACGTGTCTGAAATTTTGCCAAAAGTAGTTTAGTTTTATGGCCAAAGTTTCTGCAAAATTTGGTTGGTCTATTGCAGTGTGTTCGAGTAGCTGCTATACAACTCCTTCTTTTGTATGAGCATTTCTCTATACCTATTAAAGCTGGTGAAATTTTGCCAAAAATAGTTTAGTGTAATGGCCAAAGTTACTGCAAAATTTGGTTGATCTACTGCAGAGGATTCGACCAGCTGCCATACAACTCCTTCTTTTATATCAGCATTATATTTTACCTAATAAAGCTGATATGTTTGAAATTTTGCCAAAAGTAATTAATGTTTACAATAATAATGATATAATGTTTATATAACGGTCATACGGGTATCCCAGAGTTGACACAGTCTACTCTACTACACTCTTCCTCGTTTAAAAGAAATTTGGATTATTACATCATCAGAGTTATCCTTCAATTGTTTGTTGTAGTAGACAAAACATTAGTGAGAAAAGAACAAGAGAAGAACTTATAAAAAGTTCAATGCAGTTCGAATATTATGTCAAGTAAATATGTATGTACATATTTTTAATTAAATTACAGAACTCATTTTTCAAATTATATTATGTTCTAATCTATATCTACATATGTATATAAAAGGGAAAGTTTGTTTGTTTGTTTGTATGTAAGGAATAGACTCCGAAACTGTTCAGCCGATTTTCGTGAAAATTTGTTTATTCGGGTTTTTGGGTACGGAAAGAAATCGTGGGCCATAAATTTTGCTCTAACGGACTGCCAAGTTTAGGCTGTTGTGCAAGTATTTAAACTTCTTTGTTCTAAAATGAAAACGGTTTGGCCGATTGACTTCAAATTTTGTATACGTGATGCTCCTTGAGAATTTAGCTGACAAAATTAACATTTTTGAAATTTGTTACCCGCGTCGGACCGAGGGTTAGCAAAAAAAAATTTTGTCCAATTTTTCAAAGTACTGCTTTGCCTTTAAAGAAAGCCTCAAAAAATTTTTCTCTAAATTAAAAGCGACAATGTACAATGAACTTGATTTTATTAAATGACTTTGAATTATTAAAATGAAAATGACTTGAATATATTTTTGAATTAACATTTACACCAAGGGTTCATTTTTATGTTAATATTTTATACATCCTTAGATTAAAAACCTTTTAAGGGACGCAGAACGCGTACCTTGTATTACCTAGTTAATAATGACGAGCAGACTCCCAGGCCTAGGTGCAAAATTATCAAAATTATCGTTCGTCAAAAATAACAAAAAACGATATCTAAGGTAATAATTAATCAAATATGGTTTAAAAAACTAATAAAAAATTCTTCAATACTTTTTGAAAAACCTAATCAAATGTTTGCACTATCCAAGAAAATTTAACTATTACCTTCCGTTTTTTCGTCTAATGCAATAACTTAAGCAGTACGATCCAATATTTTTTCACTTTCACCTAAGTCGGAAGTCTTTAATAGTATAACCACACAAGCAACAATTCAATATCAATTAATAACCTCTGCAATGGTTGCTAGTCTTGGAAATATTATTAGATGCTTACAACTACCATGTTGTTCAATAAGTTTTACGGCAAAAGGCAAATAACAGAAATCAATATTAAAAAAATTTTGAAATCATTGTGAAGGATTCTTACATATACTATACTACCAGTTTCCTCACACAGAAATCACAAGATATTAAAGCAGGGATGACCTTAAAGTCAATTTCAATTCATGTGTTAAGTACCTACTCTTAAATATTATCAATCATTTTTATTTCTTTATCCTTGATATTAAAATATTTCGATCGATTTATTTACACCTACACTTTCTCATACAAAAAAATATCATAAATAAAAATTATTTTAATTAGAGTAATGACATAACTTAAAATATATTTATAGGTACTGTAAATACATACCGAGAATAGTAAGTATTATCATACTTAGCTCCACAGATATAAATAATAATAAAAAGCATTTTATATGAATATTTTGACATTTTATTCATCTTTGATTATCTAACAATCGCACTTTTCTTTTATATAATAAAGTTTTATTTAATTTCTGTCTTTGTCACACAACTTATACGCCTTATCCCAATACTAGATTATTTCGTAGTAGTAATAAGTCCAAAAATATAATTCCTTCCATTTAAAGGTATGTGATAATAACTTCAGGTGAAAAGTATTAAAGAAAAAAAATTAAAAGAATAAAAAGATTTTTTATTTTCTTAGAAAATATTCTTAGCAATCCATCATTTTGAATGAGGCATTCTGAAAAAGATGAAATAAAACAAACAAGTCATGAAAAAAAACCGAGGGTTTTTAAAAAACCACATTTTCAAATTTATATAGGGTTTCTTACACATATAAAAATAAATGATAATATTATAATTTAATTATTTCATCAATTTATTAATTATGTATGACTAATAGTGAAATAAATACTTAGAATATATAACCCCACTGCACTCAAGAAAACCTGTTAAAAAGTGCGAAATATAATGTTGGAGTTTCAATGTTAACGTTTAATTTTGGAAAAACATAGACTCCTACTAATTTCTGAGTATCTAACTTCTCCCAAAATTTCAAGACCCTAGCTTGAACCGTTCAAAAGATATGTGTGGGCAAAAATTTTGCAAAAATTTAGTTTTGCGTAATGTTAAATTTTAATACAGTATGGTAATCCTAAGTATTTGCCTTTTAAAAATTTATAAAGTTTATGAAACCAGCTATCGTTTGCCGTTTTCAGATTTAAAATACACCTGACAGACCTCTTGTTATAACAATTTAAATATAGGGCTTTTTACAACTTTGTGGCTATAGCTCTGTAACGGGTGGGGCTACAGAAAAAAGTACTTTTATGAAATTATATTTATTCCAATACCTACTGGTAGTTAAAATTTATTCTCTCTTTGAAATAAAGTGTAAAAATTTTTCTTAACATACGGACAGACAGACGAACGGACGGACAAACGGAAAAAAACTATATACTTTAAACTTCACAGGATCTTTTGAAAATGTGCTAAAAATAAAGCATTCTTTTATTATCGTTTTGATTCATTTTCTCTTTTATTTCTTTGTTTTTGGTAAAAAACTTAAAAGTACATATCTAACCTAAATATTTATGTCCTTTGACTTGCGAATCTGATTATCAGCTCTTATTTTTTATAATATCCTGACTGCTTAAAGAATTCTTTTTTAGATAATGGAAATGTGTAAATATCAACACACACAACTTTAGTAGAATCTATTGTATGTTCAATATAAGTTATAAGATTATCATACGATTAATTCTGGTTAAAGTTAGGTAAAGTTATAAAAACCAAGATAAGATAACGTTTACTGTTGCGGTTTAGATAAGAGATAACATTATCGATTTATTTCGGGAAGTATTGACCTATTTATTAAACCTAAATTCAAAACTGTAGGATTATTATATTCGAAGAAGATTCATAAATATATGATAAAACTGAATTAAAACGAGGAAAGTTGACTCAGTTAACTCTAGGATATCTTCAGCAAGGAAATTAATATCAATATTATAGCGTCCGGATTAGGAAAGAAATTTTATTTTATTATTTGTTTTTATTTTACTATAATTGTTAAAATATTTAATTGTTGTATTTTAGCTCCCTGAACCTCAGTTCACCTGAATCAGACCAGAAGTTTCACAGAAATTTTTATCATAAAACTTAATTATATTTTAAGAAAAGTTTTAAAAATGTTGGTTGATTATAAGATTTTACGTTTCTCGGTCTTAGCTACTTAACATGAACCTCTTACCTTCATTTACGCTAGAGTTATGTAACCAGCACACAACCACATCAACATTATATTTTCTTCTATAACCTTAAATATTAAAATCAATAAACTTAAATGAACTTTGTAAATTTCGAAATATTAAAATATTTGTTAAATTAAATTTAAACTTAAAATTGCAAACCTTGCATTTACATTAATATATTTTATTATTAATTAACGTTCAAATTGCGAATTAAGCATTTCTTTTGTAATTGTTAATATATAACTTATTTTATAATGTAATTAACCAATATGTTGAAATAGATTAAATTGTAAACTTTGCATAATTTTTATAATATAAATACCTGTAGAATTAAATAAAGAATCAATCAAGTTTTGACAATAAAATAAAGTTGTTCATTATTAAATAAAAATTGTTTTTTTTATCAATTTTTGAAAAGGAAAACTTATTTGGCGCAGTCGGTAGGATAGGCAAAATCTATCCTCGTTCGAAAAAAAGTAGTAAAGTTAAAACGCGTCGGTTTATCGAAAACTAAACTATTTTAAATAAAAACACTATAACTAAAAAATTTTTTAAAAAAAAAACTGTGAGTTAAGCCATAATTTTTACCTAAGGTGAGGCTGCCTTAGGCACAGTTTACTAATAATAAAAAAATTAATAATAAATAAAGTGAGTGTTTGTGCTAGTGAAAGTGAAAGAGTCACCAACTGATCAACAACTCCAAGAATTCACAAAAGCAGACAACGAAGATAGATTTAGGTATCAACCTTTAATTGCCTATACATCAATGAACAACAAAAACATCATCAACTTGGTTCTGTAAGTAAATTTTACGGTAAAATTAAAATTTTCCTTTATAATAAACTTACATTATTACCTATTAAGAATATAACATTTATATGCCCAAAAGAAAAAATAACCCTATTTTTGCTACCATTAAAGAAAAATTTTTTAAAAATAATAGTAATTTGAATATCAATCTAGAAATCGGCACAAGTTCAGATATTTCTGACGGTTTATCAGAAAATAATTTGAATCTTGAAAATATTTTAGATAATTCATTTATATCTGGCGGTTTACCAGATAATTCTTTGAATATTTCAAATAAAATCGATTTTAATTTTCTCAAGTCACCTATCCATTGGTGTAATTTAAATATGGCTAATGAAGATGGAATTCCAGGTCCAGCACCTGCTCCTTTGCCACCCCAAGTTCAAATCACTTGTAACGATATATATAACCAATTAAGAATCCCTGACGCTATTAAGGATTTGCCAAAATTTGATGGCAATCCACGTCTTTTGCATGACTTTTTAGGAAATATTGACGAAATCTTAGACTTAATTTCTTGTACTAGTGGCACTAGCTATGGACAATTGCTTTTAAGAGCTATTCGCAATAAAATTGTGGGTCCGGCTAACGAGGTACTCAATATGTATGGTACCCCGTTAATCTGGGACAATATTAAAGAAAATTTGATACTTCATTACTCAGACAAGAGAAATGAAACATCATTAATTCGGGACTTACACAAAATGAGACAAAATAATTTAACTATTGAAAAATTTTATAGTGATATAATAGAAATTCTCTCTAGTATAACAAATCATATTAATATCCATGAAAATGATAGAAGTGTTATTCGAGCGAAAAGAAAATTATATGAAGAAATGAGCCTTAATGCTTTTCTTACTGGTTTAAGAGAACCCCTAGGTTCAACAATTCGTGCCATGAAACCAAATTCTTTAGCAGAAGCATTCTCCTTCTGTATTAAAGAACAAAATATTTTTTATATTAAATCCGACTCTCAAAACAATTCAATAAATAAATCTAACAATTCATATAAACAATCAGTAAGAACTAACAATGATCACTCGAATAGATCAAATAATTTTCAATCAAAACCTTTCTTCTCTCAATCAAATAATTCTCAGTCAAAACCTTCCTTCTCTCAACCAAATAATTTTCAATCAAAACCTTTCTTTTCTCAATCAAATAATCGACCATTCTTACCTCGGTTTAAACCACCTTATCAACAACAACAAAGATTCGGAAATTTTCATAACCAACAACCAAAAGGGACTCAACGTCCTGAACCGATGGACATACCACCATCAACACGTTACTTAAAGAATTTCGAACAACCTCAAGTTAACCCAAATTTTACTAGTAAAGAACTTTTCCATATAACAGAAGAAAATGGACCATTAGAACCTGACATTGAAGTAAATACTTCCACTTATCAAGACTTAGATCAATTTTATGAATACCAACTTACTTCTGAAAATAATTCCAAAAATTTTATCAAACCAGCCTCTATGACCCTATCGGATACATAGATTTAAACAAACATGGTGATTCGTTACCATATATTATGATATCTTCCCCATTTGGTCGCTCCTTGAGATTTTTAATTGACACAGGCGCTTCTACCTCTTTTATAAACCCCGAGTTTACAACCCACTTCAATACAATAGAAACAAAACCCATAGTTATCTCAACTGTATTTAATCAACATAAATTAGATAAGCAAGTTTCAATCCCAAAATTTAACGAATTTAAACAAGAAGGATTTATTCGTTTTCTAATATTTCGATTTCATAAATATTTTGACGGTTTACTTGGTTTAGATATATTACAATCTTTAAATTGCAAAATTGACTTAGAGAATCATGTCCTCATAATGGAAAATGCCATGTTACCTTTATATTTTAAACCTAATCTCGTATCTGAAAAATTCAATATTCCAGCAAAATCAAAAGTTATTTGTAAATTACCCGTAGATATTAAAAATGGTGAAATTTTCATACAAAAACTTCAATTAAAACCAAATCTTATCATTTCTGAAGGAATATATACTTGTAAAAATTGGTATAGCAATATTGAAATTGCAAACTTAGATAACTATGAACAAAATCTTTATTTAGAACAACCTATTAAAGTTGAAAACTATTTGTCACAAAATTATATCGAAATAAATAATTTTAATGTCCAACCTGCTGAGTTCGAAAAAATTGAAAATACTAAAAATTTAACAGATCTTATTAGAACTGACCATTTAAATGACCAAGAAAAAAAAGGATTAATTAAAGTATGTAAAGAATTTGACGAAATATTCTTTAAAGAGGGTACAAATTTAAGTTTTACGAACGAAATTAAACATAGTATCAAAACTACGGACGATATACCAATATATACGAAATCATATAGATATCCGTACATACATAAACAAGAGGTCAAACGTCAAATTAGCGACATGCTTGAACAAGGTATTATAAGACCTTCATACTCTCCCTGGAGTTCACCCGTGTGGGTGGTCCCTAAAAAATTAGACGCCAGTGGAAAACAAAAATGGCGTTTGGTAATAGACTACAGAAAGTTAAACGAAAAGACAATAAGCGACAAGTACCCGATCCCAAATATTACTGACATACTGGACAAGTTAGGAAAATGTATGTACTTTAGCACTCTCGATTTGGCTAGCGGCTTTCACCAAATTGAGATGAAATCTGAAGATATCCAGAAAACTGCTTTTACGGTAGAAGGTGGACATTTCGAGTATGTTCGCATGCCTTTTGGACTCAAAAATGCTCCAAGTACATTTCAACGTGTAATGGATAACGTCCTTAAAGAACTTCAAGGTACTATCTGTCTCGTTTATTTAGACGATATAATAATTTACTCCACCTCACTTCAAGAACATTTAAACAGTATTAAAAAAGTATTCCAAGCACTTCAAAAAGCTAACCTTAAAGTGCAATTAGATAAAAGTGAATTTTTACGTAAAGAAATTGAATTTCTCGGGCATGTTGTGACCACCGAAGGAATAAAGCCTAATCCCTCTAAAATACGAGCTATTTCACAATTCCCAATTCCAAAAACTCCAAAAGATATAAAAGCATTTCTTGGACTTCTTGGTTATTACAGGAAGTTCATTAAAGATTTTTCAAAACTGACAAAACCTCTTACTTCATGCCTAAAAAAGGGTAAAACTATAGAACACAATGAAAATTTTATTAAAACTTTCCAACTATGTAAAGATTTATTAAGTAATGATCCGTTATTACAATATCCAGATTTCAATAAACCGTTTATATTAACTACTGACGCGAGTAACTATGCTATAGGCGCAGTTCTATCCCAAGGACCAATAGGTAGTGACAGACCTATCTGTTACGCTAGTAGAACATTGACAGACTCAGAAATTAATTATTCAACAATTGAGAAAGAGCTATTAGCGATAGTCTGGGCAACAAAATATTTTAGGCCCTATCTTTTCGGTAGACAATTTAAAATCGTTACTGACCATAAACCGCTAACTTGGATAATGAGTTTAAAAGATCCAAATTCAAGATTAGTCAGGTGGCGTCTGAAATTAGAGGAATACGACTACGAAGTTGTTTACAAAAAGGGAAGTCTAAATAAGAATGCGGATGCATTAAGTAGAATAAGAATTGAGAATATTATACCAAAATCTGAAGAAATTAATACAAATGAATGTGAAGTTAACACCGATGGTGCTACAATACATTCAGCACAAGAAGACATGGGCGACGGTATTTATATTTCTGAGAGGCCTATTAATGAGTTTGCTCTACAAATAATTTTTGAAGAAACAAACGAAAATCCTTCAAACGAATTAAAAATGCTCTTTAAAAATAAACAAAGGAGAACTATTAAAATGACTAACTTTTCAGAAGATAATATGATTCAAATATTAAAAAAATTTTTAGAGCCAAATCGTTTAAACGCAATTTTCACAAAAAATAATAGTATATTTAAATTAATACAAGATATTTATTCTAAATATTTCTCTCAGTCAAAATTATTTAAATTAATTAGATGTACTGACATATTAGAAGACATAACAGAAACAGACAAACAAGACGAACTTATTAACGAATATCATACAAATAATAACCATCGTGGTATTAATGAAACACTTCAGCATTTAAAACGAAAGTTCTATTTCCCCTTTATGAAAACCAAAATTGTTAAAATAATTAACAACTGTGAAACTTGTCAGACAATGAAATATGACAGACAACCACAAATAATCAAATATATGATTCCAGAAATCCCTAATAAACCTTTAGATATAATCCACATAGATGTTTATAGCATAAATAATCAACAAATTTTAACAGTTATTGATAAATTTTCTAAATTTGCTTCCGCTTATACCCTAATCTCTAGAAATAGCCTTACAATTATTAAATTTCTTAAACATTTTATGAGCCTTCACGGCATACCTAAAAAATTAATTGCAGACTCCGCTACTGAATTCACTTCTATAATATTTAAAGATTTTTGTAAACAATACAATATTGAACTTCATCATACATCCATTCAACAAAGTACTAGCAATTCACCTGTAGAAAGGTTACATTCGACTTTAACTGAAATTTACAGAATTATCCATAAAAAATTAAAAAATAGAGATCACGACGAAATACTTTCAGAAACCCTTATTACATATAATAATGCAATTCACTCTAGTACTCAATATACCCCGTATGAAATATTTTATGGTAAAACTTACCAATTTGAAAAACAAAACCATCAAACCATTCATGAATACTTAGAAAAACTTCAAGAATTTCAAACTGAATTTTTCCCTCAAATCAAAAATCGTCTTGAACAAAAAAGCACAAAAAATATAGAAAAATTAAATGAAATAAGAAAAGACCCCCCCGAACTAAAAGAAGGTACTGTCATATATAGAACAGAAAATCGTCGTAATAAATTAAAACCAAAATTTTCTAAACATAAAGTAAAAAAAAATAATCACGTTACTATAATTACCAACAAAAATAAGAAATTCCATAAATCTAAAATTAAAAAGAAATCAAAATTTCAGACTTCTGACAACCTACCCGATAATAGGACAGAAGATGGAAATACAGGACCTAACGAATAATAATGGTATTTTATTAATGAAACTTGGAACAACTAAAATAATCCATGGATATACAAACTTCCTTCATGTAGTTAGACTAAATTCATATGAACAAAGTATAGAACAAATTCAAACCTCATTAAATTCTTTTCCAAAGACAACAGCAATTGAACGTTCTTTAAATATAACGAATCTTAAATTCGACGAATTAAAATTGAAATATAATTTATTAATACCAACCTTTAGAATAAAACGTGGACTGGTCAACGGACTTGGCACATTAATAAAAAAAATAACAGGCAATTTAGACGACGAAGACGCTATCAAACTAAATAAACAAATAGATGAACTAATACTTAATGACAAAAATATTAACGATGAAATTAACCAGCAAGCTATCTTAAATAACCAAATGATAGAACGATTTGAGAATGTAACGGAGCACATAAATAAACAGCAGGAAGTAATTTTTCAAAATTTAAAATATCATCAAGATTCAATAGACAATAGTATCAAACAATATGAAAACAATTTTATAAGTTTCCAATATCTAAATGAAATAAATTATCATATAGATTTACTTAACAATCACTTAAATAATATAGCTGAAACTGTAGTTTTAGCCAAGTTAAATTTAATTTCAAAGCAAATTTTAAATCCATCCGAACTTTCTGAGATATTCGAAACTTTTAAAAAACAAAATTTTAACGTTAAATCTATAGAACATATATATGAATTACTTAAATTACAAGCTTACTATAATAATACAAATATTATTTTTAATGTTCAAATTCCTAATATTTCTAAGTCATCCTATTCCTTATTTCATATCATAACCTTACCTATTAATGATACCAAATCCATAATACTAAAACAACCTTATATTCTAATGGGTAATGATAGTACGTTTTATATAAATGAAAAGTGCCCAAAAATAGAAAGCACTTACCTTTGCTCAGAACCAATTCATCAAGAACATAATCTATGCATTGAAAACTTAATAAAAAATAAACCTGCTAAATGTGAACTTCAAGAATTGGAGAAATCAATAGAAATTTACACACCCGAACCAGGCTATATTATCTTAATAAATGTTCCCGAAACAAAAATACAAACAAGCTGTGATCCAAATATCAACAATGTAAAAGGAAATAAACTTATCCATTATGATAATTGCCAAATTCAAATTAACGGAATTATTTACTCTTCGTTAGAAAATTATCATTGGGATGAAATTAATATCCTTCCCACAACTTTCAACGGATTAAATATTACTTTCACTCATAATAGCACAAAATTAAAAACACTCGAAAATTATCAATTTACTAAAAGGAAAATTGCAGAAATTCGACAAATTCACACAAATCAAGACAACTTTCAAATTATAATTGCAATATTAATCATATTTTTTATACTTATAGCATTTCAAATATATAATTACAAAATTTTCGCTAAAAGGAGAACCTATCATACAACAACAGCTTCAGTCATCCCAATAGCAACTACTTCAGTCGTTCCAACCATAACAACCCCAGATGTTCCACCCAAACAAAAATTTATTTGGCCGTAACATCCATCTAAGAGGGGAGAAGTTATGTGACCAGCACACAACCACATCAACATTATATTTTCTTCTATAACCTTAAATATTAAAATCAATAAACTTAAATGAACTTTGTAAATTTCGAAATATTAAAATATTTGTTAAATTAAATTTAAACTTAAAATTGCAAACCTTGCATTTACATTAATATATTTTATTATTAATTAACGTTCAAATTGCGAATTAAGCATTTCTTTTGTAATTGTTAATATATAACTTATTTTATAATGTAATTAACCAATATGTTGAAATAGATTAAATTGTAAACTTTGCATAATTTTTATAATATAAATACCTGTAGAATTAAATAAAGAATCAATCAAGTTTTGACAATAAAATAAAGTTGTTCATTATTAAATTGTAATTGTTAATATATAACTTATTTTATAATGTAACTAGCTAATACCCGGTGCGCGTTGCTGCGCCTCTCAACGGAGGTTTAACTGAAGTTGATGTTACTGCAAAAAGTTAACACAAAAATTACACACGGTTTACACATGTAAATTTTAAAATGTGTGAAAGCAATCTTTTTTAAAACGATTTTTCTAGGATTATTCTAGTAATTTTTGAAAATTTCTGTAATTCAAAGCAGTACGAACTACTTTCCAAATTTTGACGTAATTTACTACCAAAAAATTTTTTTGAAAAATCGCAAGACCGACTGTTAACAGACTCAACTCCATTTTCAAGTTGCTTCACACATATAAAACTTGAGGTAAACCGGTCAAATCGTTTCTACTTTAGAGTTAAGTAACGCAAAAATCTATTAAAAGCCACTGTGCCCCACTGGGTCAACGGAACTACACTTTCTCTTTGGGCAAATCAGTATTGCGCAAAATTGGACGTAATTTAATTGCTTCCAAATCACTCAACAAAATTTTTTTGGGGCTTTCTTTTTAGCCAAAGCAGTACTTCGCAAATTTTGACAATATTAGCTTCCAAAATTATTTTGACCAACCGTCGGGCCGACATGGGTTAACAAATTCCATATCTGTTAATAGTGTCAACTCAATTCTCACAGGGGAGCACGTATACAAAATTTAAAGAAAATCGGTCAAACCGTTTTTAATTTAGAGTTAAGTATTGAAAAAACCTATAAAAAGCTGTTGGCCCCAATGGGTTAATGCAAGTCAATAAAATTTTTTTCTGGGTTTTCTTTTTAGCCAAAGCAGAATTTCATAAAATCGGACAAAATTCGGACCCAACATTTTTTTTGACACCCCGTCGGCCCAACATGGGTTAATAAATTCCAAAACTGTTAATAGTGTCAACTCAATTCTCAAGGAGCATCACGTATCCAAATTTTGAAGTCAATTGGTCGAACCGTTTCTAATTTAGAGTAAAGTATAGAAAAAACCTATAAAAAGCTTTTGGGCCGCAATGGGTTAATGGAACTCAACAAAATTTTTTTTGGGGATTTCTTTAAAGGTAAAGCAGAATTTCGTAAAATCGGACAAAATTTGGACCCAAAATTTTTTTTGACCACCCGTCGGCCCGACATGAGTTAACAAATTCCAAAACTGTTAATAGTGTCAACTCAATTCTCAAGGAGAATCACGTATACAAAATTTGAAGTCAATCGGTCAAACCGTTTCGAATTTAGAGTAAAGTATTGAAAAAAGCTATAAAAAGCTGTTGGGCCGCAATGGGTTAATGGAACTCAACAAAATTTTTTTTTGGGCTTTCTTTAAAGCCAAAGCAGAATTTCGTAAAATCGGACAAAATTTGGACCCAAAATTTTTTTTGACCACCCGTCGGCCCGACATGGGTTAACAAATTCCAAAACTGTCAATAGTATCTACTCAATTCTCAAAGAGCATCACGTATACAAAATTTGAAGTCAATCGGTCAAACCGTTTCGAATTTAGAGTAAAGTATTGAAAAAACCTATAAAAAGCTGTTGGGCCGCAAAGGGTTAATGGAACTCAACAAAAATTTTTTTGGGGCTTTCTTTTAAACCAAAGCAGAATTTCGTAAAATCGGACAAAGTTTGGACCCAAAATTTTTTTTGACCACCCGTCGGCCCGACATGGGTTAACAAATTCCAAAACTGTTAATAGTGTCTACTCAATTCTCAAAGAGCATCACGTATACAAAATTTGAAGTCAATCGGTCAAACCGTTTTCATTTTAGAACAAAGAAGTTTAAATACTTGCACCACAGCCCCAACTTGGCGGTCCGTTAGAGCAAAATTTTTGGGCCACGATTTCTTTCCGTACCCAAAAACCCCTATATACAAATTTTCATGAAAATCGGCTGGGCAGTTTAGGAGTCTATTCGCTACATACAAACAAACAAACAAACAAACAAACAAACAAACAAACAAACAAACCCACAAACATTCCCTTTTATATATATAGATTAACCAATATGTTGAAATAGATTAAATTGTAAACTTTGCATAATTTTTATAATATAAATACCTGTAGAATTAAATAAAGAATCAATCAAGTTTTGACAATAAAATAAAGTTGTTCATCTATATATATAAAAATGAAAGTTTGTTTGTTTGTTTGTTTGTTTGTTTGTAGCGAATAGACTCCTAAACTGCCCAGCCGATTTTCATGAAAATTTGTATATAGAGGTTTTTGGGTTCGGAAGGAAATCGTGGCCCAAAAATTTTGCTCTAACGGACCGCCAAGTTGGGGCTGTGGTGCAAGTATTTAAACTTCTTTGTTCTAAAATGAAAACGGTTTGACCGATTGACTTCAAATTTTGTATACGTGATGCTCTTTGAGAATTGAGTAGACACTATTAAGAATTTTGGAATTTGTTAACCCATGTCGGGCCGACGGGTGGTCAAAAAAAATTTTGGGTCCAAATTTTGTCCGATTTTACGAAATTCTGCTTTGGCTTAAAAGAAAGCCCCAAAAAAAATTTTGTTGAGTTTCATTAACCCATTGCGACCCAACAGCTTTTTATAGGTTTTTTCAATACTTTACTCTAAATTCGAAACTGTTTGACCAATTGACTTCAAATTTTGCATACGTGATGCTCCTTGAGAATTGAGTTGACACTATTAAAATTTTTGGAATTTGTTAACCCATGTCGGGCCGACGGGTGGTCAAAAAAAATTTTGGTCCAAATTTTGTCCGATTTTACGAAATTCTGCTTTGGCTTAAAAGAAAGCCCCAAAAAAAATTTTGGTAAGTTCCATTAACCCATTGCGGCCCAACAGCTTTTTATAGGTTTTTTCAATACTTTACTCTAAGTTCGAAACTGTTTGACCAATTGACTTCAAATTTTGTATACGTGATGCTCCTTAAGAATTGAGTTGACACTATTAACAGTTTTGGAATTTGTTAACCCATGTCGGGCCGACGGTTGGTCAAAAAAAAATTTTGTGTCCAAATTTTGTCCGACTGTACGAAATTCTGCTTTGGCTTAAAAGAAAGCCCCAAAAAAAATTTTGTTGAGTTTCATTAACCCATTGCGACCCAACAGCTTTTTATAGGTTTTTTCAATACTTTACTCTAAATTCGAAACTGTTTGACCAATTGACTTCAAATTTTGCATACGTGATGCTCCTTGAGAATTGAGTTGACACTATTAAAATTTTTGGAATTTGTTAACCCATGTCGGGCCGACGGGTGGTCAAAAAAAATTTTGGTCCAAATTTTGTCCGATTTTACGAAATTCTGCTTTGGCTTAAAAGAAAGCCCCAAAAAAAATTTTGGTAAGTTCCATTAACCCATTGCGGCCCAACAGCTTTTTATAGGTTTTTTCAATACTTTACTCTAAGTTCGAAACTGTTTGACCAATTGACTTCAAATTTTGTATACGTGATGCTCCTTAAGAATTGAGTTGACACTATTAACAGTTTTGGAATTTGTTAACCCATGTCGGGCCGACGGTTGGTCAAAAAAAAATTTTGTGTCCAAATTTTGTCCGACTGTACGAAATTCTGCTTTGGCTTTCAAGAAAGCCCCAAAATAAATTTTGTTAAGTTCCATTAACCCATTGCGGCCCAACAGCTTTTTATAAAGTTTTTGGTTATTTTACTCTAAATTAGAAACGATTTGACCGGTGACCTCAAATTTTATATGTGTGAAGCAACTTGAAAATGGAGTTAAGCCTGTTAACAGTCGGTCCTACGGTTAGTCAAAAAAATTTTTTTGGAAGTAAATTACGTTAAATTTTGGAAAGTAGTTTGTACTGCTTTGAATTACAGAAAGTTTCAAAAATTACTAGAATAATCCTAGAAAAATCTTTTTAAAAAGATTGCTTTCATACATATTAAAATTTACATGTGTAAACCGTGTGTACTTTTTGTGTTAACTTTTTGCTGTATTATCAACTTCAATTTAACTATTAAGAGGCGCAGCAACGCGCACCGGGTATTAGCTAGTTATTAAATAAAAATTGTTTTTTTTATCAATTTTTGAAAAGGAAAACTTATTTCTAGTCATTAATTTCAACATTTTTTCCCAAAATTGTAAATGCCCAGTCTAATAATGACTTAGGGGTATACTAAAAAAAAAAACAAGTTGTATAACAGCTACTCGAACCCATTTAGTAGTTAATCTCGACTTTTGTAAAGACATTGGTTTGTGAACATTTTGGAACACTACTTATTAATTTTTTTAATTATCGTGCATATAGACAGGCGGGCATAAGGAAAGACGGACAGACAACGACAATTAAAAAAACTGGATTACAGAATTTTTATAGTTAGAACTCTTAATTTCAAATTCCCTAATCGAGGAATTCGTTATAAGAATTTATTATTTAATTTCTAGTATTTTGTGTTTGATACAAGTCTGTTGACTATTTGGATAGAAAGCCATGAGAAATTTTATACAACACTGGATATCCTACCTTTCGTATCGTACGTATATAAACAAGTACAAACTGCTTCATTCTGATAATTCTAGGCAAGATAGAAAGTCAACGAAGTATTGGAACAAACGAGATGTCATAGTTTCGCAACATTGGAAGTTGAAGAGGCATTTCAAACATTAGCAATCTAATTTACACAACAGCTGAGAAAAATATCTAACAAGATATTGTAGCCAAATCATATGACTGCAAACATCCTTAAGAGGATATTATAACCATGTGACTATTAAGATACGAAGAAAAATATAAAGAAGAACCACTTTATTTGGTGCGCCTAACCTTTTACTGAATATTAAAAATTTTTCCAATATATTATGGCTTATTAGAGCATTTATATGTACGTTACAAAATT
This sequence comes from Dolichopus griseipennis, assembly GCA_963082915.1. Classification (NCBI taxonomy): domain Eukaryota; kingdom Metazoa; phylum Arthropoda; class Insecta; order Diptera; family Dolichopodidae; genus Dolichopus; species Dolichopus griseipennis. The sequence continues at coordinate 312,065,369 of OY720441.1, read as the reverse complement.
TATAAATTTCTTTAGAGGCCACTATATAATGATAATCTGACCAATGGCGTAGTTGTAAAGACGCCGTTTTTCATGTGGAAGATCTCGGGTTCAAACCCCGGCCAGATCATATCTAATAAAAAAATATCGTAAAATGGTATTATATGGTAATAGTTTGTGTCGTAATATAAAATAAGATTTAAAAAAAAATATATTAATAATTCTTGTGTAAGATTATAGATGGCGCACAAAGTTAACATTTGGGCATTCATATGTCATAACCTTATACATTAGCTACAGCCGAGTAATCAACGGCTTAGTGAATATTATGAATGATTAAAGAAACTGAAGGCTAGTTTAAAATAAAAACATAATGAATTCCCCATACTCCTTAAAGGAGTGGAAAAGGAATAAAAAAAATTAAAGATAATACACAATTTTTCTTTTAAATTTAAAAGAAAAATTGAGTATTATTTAACAGTACCCTACCACATAAAATGTGATAAATGGGTGATTCAACCTTTCCTTTTCTGGTAAGGCAGGTATATATTTTATATTATGATATAAACTTTTATTGATCCGACCATTCGGGTTTGGTCGGATCATATTACGACGTCCAGATATCAATTTAATATTATTCGAAAACACTTAGACTGTAAATATATTATTGCTGTATCATATAGATACACTATAGCTGCAACATATTCTTCAAAGCCTAATGTGATGTAATAAATTGTGCGTGTGCCAAATGTGCTGAAATAGGATATGTTAAAAAAGTTATGTTTCATAGAATAAAATTTACTTCTGTTGTAGCATAGCGTTGCTCAAATTGTTTTAACTTACTTCCTCCCATAGCTATAGGTCATGTACTACCGATTGAGTGATTGAGTAATTAATTGGTGGATATTTAATATATTAAATTGTAAAACGGACTAAAGTATAAATGGGGAATAACTTTTTGGATGCATAACTCAAAACTTGCCTCAGTATTTTAAACTCAATTTATTAAAAAAATATATTTTTTTTTTTTTTGGATTTAGCTGGTTAGTTTCAGTTTCCATTATATTGCGATTATTTTGTTACAGAAAGCATTTTCCATTTACAATACTAATTCTAATATTTTTATATTTATCTTTAATCGTTTTTATATCTATTAAAATCTTAAGATACTTTTAGATTCAAATTGCGAAGTATTTCTGATGGGAGAAATAATTTGAATTATATTCAATTTGCATTTTTTATTTCTTCGAAACTATCAATATTCATTATTTAGCCGAACTAAACATTATTTAATATATATATGTATATGTATATATATATATATATATATATATGCATAAAAATATATATGTACATACCTATATAGTTACATATTTAATCAATAACAATTATTATTTCATATATTATATAATTATAACATAATTATAGTTTGCAAATTTATTTTAACGTTTAATTTTAAATTCTTTGACTATTAAAAAATCTAAAGAAAAGAAAAACATTAAAATAAAAGTGCAAGTTTTCCATTCTACCGGTTATTTTCGCAATCGCTTGTAGTAAAGTTGTATTGAAAATTTTTCATTTTTGGACCTACTGGAAAAATGATTTGAATGTTGTTTAATCAACAAATTTTATAGTATCTAAATAAATATCATATAATTGGATCCCAGAACTTTCCTTAATTTAGAAGTATTATTATTTTTTAAGACATTTTCATTGATAAATAAGGCCTTTCATTAGCCTGTCCTCGTATTAAACAATGTCATCAACGATATTGAACCTCAGAACCGTACAAACATCATAACCATTATTTAGCCACATAGTCAAACAAAGGAATTTCTTGTTGTATGGCACAACTTTTATTTTCTTATCTTTAAACTTCGGCTGCTTTTATAAAAGTCCCCGAATTTGAGAGTTGTGCCGGTTGCTGATTTATTATTTATTAAAAAAAAGTTAGGAGGGATTTCAGAGTAGATAAAATTCTAAATTCCCTATTACGGCTTAGCATAGCGTTGTGATTGATAAAAAAGTGATTCTCAATTCCGATTTCACGTTACGAAAAGTCTACCAAAGAAAAATTCATTCGTAGCATATTCGTACTTCATATATTCAAATTTTTAAGGGTAAAATAACAAAAGAACTAGATATAATCAAAATAGTAAGGAAATGATATGAAATATCTTACTATTTTTTATTTATAATTCATCTTAAAGTACAAAAAAAAAAAATTTTTAAAACCAAATTGTTTATTTTACACACAAGAAAATGCCGAAATTTGTTAAAGAAACGAAGGAAATCAAGTAATTTAAAAACAAAAATTTTAATAGTACATAATAATATTACCTAACATAATTTCATACATATATATATATAACTTTATAAATATATTTCCTATACTTTTGATAGATTAAAATCATCAAACTTTAAAACTGTGAATTATTCTTTTTAATATAAGTTCATTGCTAATCTGTTTTACTATAACAGAATTGAATCCATTTTTGTCAAAAAAAAAAAAAATAAAAACTTATTTTTATTTTATAATCAAAAATCATAATTTATAAACTTAATTTCTAATCTCTTTTATTTAATCCTGTGCTGGACATTCAAAATGTTTTATAGTATAACAGTTGTAACCCTTAAAAAAGAAATAAAAGAAAATAATTTCATTTACAAAAGGTTGTCAACAATTAATTGAAAAAATATGATATTTACATAAGATCTGTCAATTCCAATGAATTTTATAAAAATAATTGGTTTTGAAGAAAAACTAAATTTTTGCCATGATGTTACAAATTCTTCCTGGTTAACAATTGTTTCCCAATCTTTCATATTCAAAGAAATTTGTATTTTAAATTTATATTTTACGTTTTTACCATGGCCAAACAATAAAAGTCTTATCGACGATATGTGATATGGTTGATCTAAAAAAAAAAAAAAAAAAATAATAAATAATTATTGTATTCTTAAATTGAAAAAATTTCATTAATTAATCTCATACTCAGTCTTATTAAAATGTTTTCGTCACTACCGTGCCACGCTTCACCTAAAAAGTAAAATTTTAAAAGTTAACTAAAATTGAATATTTTACAAAATATTTTAAGTTTTTATAAATATGTGCACCATTTTCAATATCACCGTTGATTACATCTGAACCACCGAGGCCCTCAAGGACAGTCGCTCCTTTTGTAAGTAAGGCAACATTATCTTTTGGCACAACAAATCCATCATTCATTTCTGGAATATTTTCTCTTAAATATGCTTCAAATGTTACAACATCAAAATACTAAAAATTTTTATTTATTTTTATAAAAAAAATTTTTTGCAATATTTTACAAAATATTTTTATTTGAATTATTAAATTTTTTTTTCTTACTTCATTTTTAGAACAATAGGTTCCAACAATTTTAATGAATCTAATAGATTCTGCTTGAAAGTATAAATTTTGCCAAGTCCTACAACTATATGAGGAATAATCAATTATACGTTTCCAATTCCTATGATCAGTTGATATTTCAATAAAATATGAATAAGAACGGTCATCACAATCCCATAACAACATTTTTATATGATTTATAATGTGAATATTGCTTAAATCAATAATTATCCCAGAATTGTTACCATCAGTGATTAAGTGACGTGTATATCCATTTTTTTCATCATACAAAGTGGAATTACTATTAACATAAATCATTAAAATCTTTAATTATTTAAAATTATAATATGTATGAAAATGTATTGTAATACCCATTAATTAGTTCCATATAACTAAGACTACATCTGTTGTATGTTGCTGTGGCAAAATTTTCATCAAATTCTAAAAAAAAAAAATAAACAGGAAGGAAATTTATATGATTCTTTATGAATTTATTGTTTTGAATTATGAAACTTACTTTGAATAAATTGAAGATTTAAATCTTTTTCAGCAGCATCAAATATCTGTTTTTCAGTAAAATGTCCTAAATTTCGAATTGTTAAAAGATCTTGGGCAGTCATTAAGCCCCATTTTAACAAAGGAAGTACAGTCTATCAAACAAACAAGTTTTTACAAATTAAATGCTATAATTATAGTCATTATGAGTTATAATTCTATTTTATTAACTTAAAATTATAAATAAAGTACATATTGGAGTTAAATAATTTCAGTACCTCAATGTTCCTGTTCCCAGATTTACTCCATTCACTAAGAGCATTAAATATATAAAGTTGGGAAACGGCGTTAAATGAATTCCTTTTTAAAATTTCTTCTAATGATTCTTTTGAAAATTTTTTAAATGATTCACTGTTTAATATTGTTTCAGCATTTCTATCAAATAATTCAAAACTTTTAATTTTAAGCTCTTTTAAGTCGTATGTATTCGCTACGTTGAAGAGTAGACAAATATTATCAACAGATAAGATTTGATTAAAATATTTTTCAAAATAAGATTTTAAATCAAATAAACAATATTTTTCTACTAAATCTATGAGTTGTATTAATATTTCAATATCATTTATATTGCCGAGCATTATTTTTCCAGTATAAAAGTATTGTAAAATTATTTGAAAAGGTTTCAATGGTGCTTCTATTGTAAATTCCTTTTGATTTCGTTCATTTAAAGATGTTGAAAAGAATTTATGAAAATAATCACATCTTGCACCTTAAATATATGGTAATTAAAATTCAAATTTATAAAATGAAAATAATTAAAAAGTTTAAAAAAGAAAGATAGGTACCCATTATAAAATGATGCGCAGGAAGTTTTTGATCTTCAACACATAATATAACATCAGCGTAACGCTCTGACATATAAAATGATGAAATTTGCTCACACAAAAATCCTAAATTAAATTTTTATATTTTTAAAACTTATTTTATTTGTAAAAACTTACCAGTAAGATCTATTTCTGTAATTGGATTAGTCATTGTTCCAATATTTGAATTGAGAATGTTTAATTTTGACGAATGCGCTGCTTAAAACTTCCAAATCCAAAATAAAACTAAACAATGCTTCAAAATTTAAATACAAAATAATTTAATATTTTGTTTATCTAATTGAAATGTTATTTTAGCAAAAGGTTTTATTTAAAATATAAGTTCTTATCTTACATTTGTGTGTGTGTCATGTTACTCAACGTTTTTTTTTTTTTTAGGTTTTTAAGAAAAATATTAAAAAAAAATTTAAGCAAACGAGTGTAGTAAAAGTATTTAAATGAAATTAAAATAAAAAATTTATTTAATAGTTAATTTAATTTTAACTTTAAAGTTAGTTTAATTTTATAAAATTATGGTAAAACTTTAATATAAAATGGAAAAGCTAGGATTCCAGAATTTGGAAAAAATTACCTTAAAAATACATTAGAAGCCGTATTACATATATTAGAATTGTTTTTGCTATTAGTTGGTTCTGCTAGTTGTTTTTTTATAAAACATACTCTCTACCTAACAACGCTAGGAGTATGACATTTTACAAAAAACTAGTGAATCGTATTCGTAATGGCTAACACAATATAGTCCATGTAGTGCAAGAGGTTCAAATAGATCATGAGGATATCTTAGAGTTGACACAGTCTAAAATTTTACATAAAAATATTTAACACAGAATTACTTTACATTTTTGGAAATCTAAAATGGCAACTACTTGAAACTTAAGATTTGGGTAATTATTGTTTCAAGTTTTGTCTTTTATTACCAACATCATTGAAATTTGAATGAATATTTTTAAGCCACCTCGCATTAAATATATTTTTATTTTAAAATAACTGATTGATTAAAGAAGAGAAGTCCGATCGATTAAAGAAGATTAGTCTCTTTTAAAAGCAAAAAGTATATACAAACTTACATAAGGGATGCCAACATGTCACAAAGTAAAAAAAAAAGAATACTAATAGGTATTAGAAACACAAATTCAAATATCAATTTTGTTTTTTTTTTTAATTATATTTTGTCAATTTGGCACTTTTACGTTGATACATTTTATATACCAAACTTAAATAAGCAAATATGCCATATTTTTTTATAAATGTTTCAAATAATTCGTTTATTAAAAAATATAATGTGCGACAATTTATTACTAAATATTAGTACCATAATAAACTAGGAAGAGTGTAGTAGATTAAACTGTGTCAACTCTGGGATACCCGTATGACCATAAAATCGACATTATATAATACGATACATGACAACTGCAGTAGATCAACCTAATTTTGTACAATCTTTGGCCATAAATCTAAACTAGTTTGGGAAAAATTTTAGACACCCAGCTTCAATAGGTACAGATAAATGATCATATATAAAAAGAAGTTGTATGGCAGATACTCCATACTACTCGGTATTCCACAAAAACGAATTTGTGAAAATTTCAAAATCCTAGTTCCGTAAATTCGTAATCAAAGAATATAAATTTTAATATAAAATTTAATAAATATTATTAGTAATCATAATCAATAATAATCAATAAAGAATCAAGAATATTTTCAAAAATCTTTTAAAAAATTTCGAATAATTTAAATATTGTTTTGATTTTAATGTATGTACAAAAAAGAAAGTATTTAAAATTATTTACATACTTAATTCTTTGTTATTTTATACATTATAATTTTATTATTGAAAGGTTTACCAAGTTGAAAAATTGGTCCATCGTGTAGTGGGAACATAAAACCTATTATTTAACATTTAAAAAAATATTTTGATATATTTTTTACAAACAAATTCCGAGTTCTTTTAGTTTTTAAGTTATCGAGCTGACAGAAGGACAGACGGACGGACACAAATAGTAAATCAATCTAATTTTCGATACAGATCCGATACTTTCTTTTAAAATTATATCAAGCTCATCTAGAGCGATGCCTTACAAACGGAAAATTAATTTTAAAATACCCGTGACCTTATTTGCATGCACGGTCCACGGGTATAAAAACTGAGCAATTGCAAATTATTATATAGAGATATTATATACATATGTAGTTTATAATATAATATTGTATTGATATTAAAATATTGTATAGAATATTACGTATGCATGTATGAGTATGATGCAGGCACATTGAAATGAGTTTGTAAATGAGAATAAAAAAATAAAATTGAGCAAAAAAAATATTTTTGCATTTGCATAAAAAAATTTACTATTATTTTATTGAAAAGAGTATTGGTAATTTTATAATTGTTGCTTCGATTGAGGTAATAGGTATAATTTGGAAATGCATTTATAAAAAATTGAATCAAATTGTAAACCAGCAAAAAAAAATTATATAATTTTAAAATATAGGTAGGTACCTATATTTTTAAAAATATGTAACGATAGGTTGATCTTTGAATTTTATAATTTATAAATATTTTATTTATATATTGTGTGGACATTGAAATTCAGAAAATTATTTGTTGGAGTTTGAATTAAAATTAATACATATTATAATTTACATATGATTATTATGACATATTACGAATTCAAGAATATTCACTATTTTCAATCTAATCAAAATATTCTTAAAATTTAAAAATTCTAAATTTTTTTAACAATCAGATGTCACAAATTTTAAAAACCAGACATCTAATTGATGAAAATAGAAATGTTCAATAATAAAATATTCATACTACCTACGCAAAAACCAACTAAATAGCCTAAGTAGTTTTAAAGTCATGCTTTTAAAGTAAGGCTATCGTTATGCATGAACCTTGTATTGTTTGACGTTTCCATAACAGCAATATTTTTTACTGTAATTTGTTTATTTATTGACTGTAAATTAAATAAATTAAAAAATTTATTTACTGTTTGAAGTAGTGGCAGGTTTTCAAGAGAAAATTTTGCCCAGTATTCTTAACTTTAGAAAAAGAGGTATGTAGTATACTCTCAATAGGAGAGAAAGAGCAAAATGATTAAATTTATATTAAAATTTTTTTATACCTATGTTTTGACAAAAAAAAATTACATAACCTTATTTTTTAATTTTTATATTTATATTTCGCGGGTTTTTCAATTCAAAGTTAAAATTTTATTAATTTAAAATAAATAATAAAATTTTAATCGATTGCAAATAATTTTAAATAAAAATTCGTTCATCAAACCATAATATAAAATTTTTTTTTCTTTGTTTACATTCTCTTGGTTGTTTACAAAATTTCAATGTCATGTAATCATAAAAATATGTAAAAGTATGCAAAAAATTTTTGTATAGAATACACTTTTTATACCCTACACCTATAGAATAGGTAAAGGGGTATATTAACTTTGGTATGGTGTTTGTAACCACCTAAAGGAAGCGAGCTAGATATGGAAAAGTATATATATTTGTGATCAGCGTGACCGCCTTAGTCGATATAGCCATGTCCGTCCGTCCGTCCGTAGGCACGATAACTCAAAAAATAATGGAGCTATCTTGATGAAATTTTAACTGTAGGTTACTAGGACTGAAAGTACGGCGGGGATTGCATATGGGCGAAATCGGCCCATGGGTTCGGATTCTGGACCTTTTAATCGGTTTCAGGGCTAACGAACAAATATAAAAAATCACGATAACTCAACAACTAATGACGCTATCTTCATCAAATTTGTGCTGCAGGTTACTAGTAATGAAACTACTTCGGGAATTGCGTAAGGTCGGGATTGGACCATGGGTTCGGAACCTAGAACTTTTTGATCGAAATTAGGCCAAACGAGCATAATTCCGAAACCAATGAAGATAAAACCTCCAAATTTAGTATCAGGGTGTCCCTTCCTATTTCCTAAGTGTCTTGTGAATTTGGGTCCCATTGGAGTAGTGGGTCGGGGACCAGCCACACATTTCCGAAGACCTTAAAGCATATCTTTAAAATTAATAAAGATAACAACTTGAAAAAATGTAGAAGCTTCCAATTTGCCACAAGGGTGTTCTTTACTATCTCTTGCGTGTTCCCCTAATTTGGGATCAATTGGAGTGGTGGTTCTGTACCCCTCTCAGACCTCCCAAGTTTTAAAGGCTTATAATCGAAATAACTAAAAATAGTTACTTAAAATTAGGATAGACCGTTCAAATTGTGTACAAGGGTTAACTAGTACTATAAGTACAGCGCGTACTATATAAGGGCAAAATCAGCCCAACGATTCGGATTCCGGACCTTTTAATCGATGTCAGGGCTAAGGAACATATATAAAAAATCACGATAACTCAACAACTAATGAGGCTATCTTCATGAAATTTGTGCTGTAGGTTATTGGCAGCGAAACTACGGCGGTTCTTACGTACGGTGAGGATTGGACAATGGGTTCGGAACTTAGAACTTTTTGATCGAATTTAGGCCAAACGAGCATAATTCCGAAACCAATGAAGATAGAACCTCCAAATTTGGTATCAGGGTGTCCCTTCCTATTTCGTAAGTGTCTTTGAAATTTGGGCCCCATTGGAGTAGTGGGTGGGGACCAGCCACTCAGTTCTTAGGCCCTTAAAGCATATTTTCGAAATTAATAAAGATAGTAACTTGAAACAAATGTAGAAGCTTCCAATTTGCCACAAGGGTGTTCTTTACTATTTCTTGCGTGCCCCCCTAATTTGGGATCAATTGGAGTGGTGGTTCAGAACCTCTCTTAGACCCCCCAATGTGTAAAAGCTTATCATCGAAATTAATAAAACTATAGTAACTTAAAATTAAGTTAGAGCGTTCCAATTGTGTACAAGGGTTAACTAGTATTGAAAGTATGACGGGACTGCATATGGGCGAAATCGTACCATAATTTCGGGTCCTGGAACCCTTGAAAAGTTCAAGGACTAACAAACATATATCTTACAAACACCATAACTCAAAAAATAATGCCGGTATTTTGATGAAATTTAACAGTAGGTTACTAGTAATGAAAGTACCATGGGAATTGGTTGTGGTCGAGTTTAATTTCGAAGCCAAAGAATATATTTCCTATGTCCTATGTGTCTCCGAAATCTAGACTTAATTGTAGTGGTTCAGCTATGTTCAAAGGTACTTGCTGCATTTATGTAAAATTTATTTTTATATTTAAATGAATTATATGAAAAGGTGTAAATTTTTAATTGTATTTTAGAAATACATTTATTACATATTTTGCGTTTATAAGCTTTTCTATTAGGTATATAAACTAACCATTTAAAATAATTACAATTTTTAAAAATTTGGATTATTAAATATATTATGCTTTGATTACCTTTTTATCACAAAATTTAATAATTAGAATTTTTTCATTTTGTAATTGAATTGGAATAAATATATTTTCATTTATTTCAAGTTTGTTTGTTTTTTAATATTTTTAAATAGATAAATTAGTAAGAATTTGTAGTATTTTTTAATAGATAGGGTAATTAGAAAATGTTTTTAGTATTATACAGTTAATTTGGTTAGCTATGTCTTACGATCAAATTAATAACAGCTTATATGGTGTTAAAATGACTTATGGATATGTCCTTAAATTTTAACCAAATAGGTGTAGGGTATTTCTAAGTCGGTTGCACCGACTGACTGTTTCTTTACTTGTTTTTTGTATGCAGTAGCAACTTTATAGGAAAAATACCTTAGAAAACATCTTTTTGCCAAGGGATATGGCACTGTCTCAATACTTGTCTAAGGATTATGGATGACTCTTCAAGGCTTATGGATGTTTCTCCCAGTAATTTATCGTTTTTTCTTTGTCACACGAATAGTATTTTTGTATCTTCTGCCTATGCTCTAACTTTTGCCCAGTAAATTGCCGTAATGAAAATTAGCCTTTACGGGAAAATAGAGATTTGGCTGTGGCAATTGTAGGTAACCAACCAAAATTACAAAAATTACATAATTTCGCTACAAAATATATACTGAGGAGTCGTTATATTTGGAAATTGGTAAGAATTAAAATTGTACTACTATTATTGGTGGTAAAGTCATTTACACTATTTATTCTATAAATAAACATATGAACATATAGGTACCCATAACTTTTAGAACAGAAATAATAAATTTTATGAAAACGTTCTTTTTAAAAATGAAGCCAATTTTATGACAGAAAATTTAAGAGTTTGTGCAGAATATTTGGAAGAATTATGCACATTGCTTTCAAACTTAACCAAAGAAAACACTCATATGAGAGAAACTATGCCGGTAAAGGAACGAATTGCGGTCGCATTATATGCCCTCAGTTCTTCAGAAGAGTTTAACAAATATAAAAACAATAGCAAACTTATTTGAAATAGGTCGTTCCACAGTTTGTGAAATTTTTCTGGATTTTTGTTCAGAAGTTTGGAAGCAGTTAAAACCACTGTACATGAATTTTTATCCATTAACTGATGGAATGGATTTGCGAAGCTTGGTTTTTCTCAATGCTTTCGTGCATCAGTAAGCTTCAAAGAATGTAATATGTGAATATAGTTTAATTTCCTTATTTTTTAGATGGGCAAAAGAATATGCAACAGATTATTACAATTTCAAAGGATGATATTCCACAATTCTACTGGTTGATTACAGATCAGATATAATTTTATATATGTCAATGTTGGTTGTCCTGGATAATGTAATTCAGGTATCTTCGAGCAATCACTGTTGAAACAACAACACAGGAGCAAAAACAGCGTATTGCTTCGAAACAGTAAGTTTATTGAATCTGTGGTATAAACTGTCCAAATACGTAGTTAAACTTTTTCCATTCAAAATTAATCAAGATATTTCAGAAAAAAAATTATAATTACCAATTATCGAAATGCAAGCGCGTGGTTAAAAACGCATTTGAACATTTAAAAGCGAGATTCAGAAGATTAGGTAAGGTTATTGATAACCATATTAAACACACAACATTGATTACTAAAGCATGTTGTGTGTTGCATAATTTCATTAATTTCAAACGGAATAACATAAATACTAGCTGGCTTAGTCAACAAGTTGCGGAAGAAAACTCAAGAAATCGACCTCAAATAAATTTTTTAGATTCTATTAGTTCCAATGAAGGCGTTGCAGTTCGTAACGCAATTAAAAAAATTACCTGTAACTTAAACAGGAATTAAAATGTAAATAAATGTAATGAAAAAATAAAAACATTACATTCATTTTTAGCACATTTTCAAAAAAATTTATTAAAATGTGCCTATATTCACTCCGTCCGTCTGTATGTTTGCAAAAACTTTTACACCGTTTGAAATAGAGTAAAGAAATTTTCGAAAATATCAAATTGGAACAACCCTTATATTCAAATTGTTATAACAAGAGTTCTATTAGGTGTATTTTCAATCTGAAAACCGCAAAAACGGCGATAGCTGGTTTTATAAACTTTATAAATTTTTAAAAGACAAATGTTTAGGGTTGCCATACGTTACTAATATTTACCATTATTCAAAACTCAATTTTTGCAAAATTTTTGGCCACACATATTTTATTTTCTACACGGTTAAGCTAGAGTCTTGAAATGGGAGCAGTTAGATCCTGTGAAATAAGTAGGAGTCGGTTAACAAAATTTTTTTGTCGCGCCCCCTGTGTAGGAGCAATAAGGGCTCAAAATTGCTATTTTTAAACACCTGTAACTTGAATACCTGTTCAAATTTTTTTTTACAAATATACAAAATTTAAAGCTTCAATATTATATTTGAACATATATGTTAAACGTTTTCCTTAAATTTAAAAGCGGTACTTTAAATTGAAGAAAGTGTCTCTCAGTTTTAACCGCTTTTGCTTAGATAATAAAACTCTAGGTAAAATTCCAAATTTTAGTTGAGTTCACAATTGATTTCTTATAAACAAAAAAAATTGGAAGGGTGAGGACAGGAGGGGGATAGGCTGACCCTCGAGAAGCATCATAAGTTTGCTTTAAAAATTAAAACTTTTATGTTTTTATAAAACAGTAGCTAATTCACCAATGTATATTTTTCCAAAATAAAACGTTAACATTGAAGCTTCAACATTATATTTCGCACTTGTTAACAGATTTCTTGATGAAATATGAAATAACTAAATTATAATATTATCATTCATTTTTATACCCGTATGACTATATAGTCAAAGGGTATAATAAATTTGCCATTACGTTTGTGACGCAGTGAAGGAGGGGGGGTAAATATAGACTCAAGTGTATGGATCGGATCAGAATCGAAAAAAAATCGATTTAGCTATGTATGTCCGTCCGTCCGTCCGCACGATAACTCAAAAACTAAAGGAGCTAGGATCTTGCAAATTCGTTTTTTTGCAATAGCCGTCATCGCTATTTAAATCCAGCCATTTTGGTGCATGGGTTCGGGTGGCTGCCATACAACTTCTTTTTTTATATGAGTATTTCTCTGTACCTATTACAGCTACGTGTCTGAAATTTTGCCAAAAGTAGTTTAGTTTTATGGCCAAAGTTTCTGCAAAATTTTGTTGGTCTATTGCAGTGTGTTCCAGTAGCTGCTATACAACTCCTTCTTTTGTATGAGCATTTCTCTATACCTATTAAAGCTGGGGGTCTGAAATTTTGCCAAAAATAGTTTAGTGTAATGGCCAAAGTTACTGCAAAATTTGGTTGATCTACTGCAGAGGGTTCGACTAGCTGCCATACAACTCCTTCTTTTATATGAGCATTTTATTTCACCTAATAAAGCTGGTATGTTTGAAATTTTGCCAAAAGTAATTAATGTTTATAATAACAATGATATAATGTTCATATAACGGTCATACCGGTATCCCAGAGTTGGCACAGTCTACTCTACTACACTCTTCCTCATTATATATATTTTTATAAAAATAAATGATAAAATACTCAGTAACAAACCCTATATAATTTTGAAAATGTGCTTTTTAAAAAGCCTTGGTTTTTTTCATCACTTGTTTTTTTTCAAATTAGGCAATCAATTCAATACGAATTTCTTTTAATTCACCTCTTATCATAAAATTGAAATCAATAATATTCACTAATGGGGTGCGTACATTATCTGTGTGTTAGAATCAACCCTTAGATGAATTTCTTTTTTTTTTTCTCTCTGTTCTTTCTTAACATTTTGTAAAGGACACACACAAGAAATTGGGTATTTACAAATTTATATGGCATTCAACATTTATTTTTTTAGCAAAATCACTTTTTTTTAACTTTCATCGATTTCGTGTTTGTAATTGCTTTGGTGCTTATCTTGACTTAAGATTTTTATTGCAAAACATTATTTTTAAAGATTTCTGATTTTCTTTTCGGTTTTTGGAATTTCTTGCCTTACAGATTTATTTACGCGTCATCCTGTTTTTACTAGGAAACCCGAAATCTGGAATATAATAGACAATTTGAACTCTTATCTAATATCTAAGAATAATTTGTTTTTTTTTGAGGTTTTCTTCTTTTCCTTTTCCTGTTCGAATTACATTTTTAAAAATGTGAAGTAATAAAAGTGGGACAAGAAATGTTGCTTTAAAATTTGAACCTGATATCTGGTGGAAAGAGACAGACTATTTATGATAAAAATGGCAACGTATTTTGACAAATGGGAACGATTCGAAAAAATTGTTAGATAGTGTTTTTCGGTTCAAACTTTTGCATTAAGGTTTACTAGAATATATTTGTAAGAATCAGGTACCTGGTTCCGGACAAGATTTCTAATGGGTATATTTCTTCTGGATTTAAGGCTTTGAAAATAAAATTAAGGTATTTATTTTACCTGTAAGTTCCTTGTAATAAAGACATGATGAAATAAATGTAGAATCAAGGGTTAGGATTAGATTAGAATCGAAAGCAGAGTTGATTTTGGCTATGTGTTTTCGTTCGCACCAACTTGAACACTAAAGAAGCTAGGATATGAATTTTTATTTTTTTTTTTATAAATAACCATGTTTGATAATGAAATTAATCCAGCTTGCTTTGTAAGTTTGAGTACTTGCCATACGAAACAATTTTTTTCAAAGGGAATCGAGTAGCTGTCGTACAACATCTTCATTATCTAATTGAATTGTGTATTTGAAAGTGATTAATTTGCATTGAAAATGTCTTCAGAAAATTTGATTCGTCTAATGCAAGACTACATCCCACACAACTTCTATTTTTTATATTCATAACGCAGAGGATATCAACGTTGTGTTTATGAAACTGTGTCAAAATAAGTTTTATGGTAAAGTTTCTAACTAATTAGCTAAGTCTTGGATGAGAGGTTCTTGTAGCTGATATAGAAATGTAAATTTCATGATGTCTTCAGTATTTTTTATTGAAGCTAGATCACTTAATTTTTTCCAAAAGTAGTTAAATATAGTACAATATCGGCCTTCCTATCAAAAGTAGTACAATATCAGCCTTCACCACTCTGGTGAATCTGATGTGGTAGCACTGGATATTTCTAAAGCTTTCGACCGTGTATGGCATGCTGCTTTATTAGCAAAATGCAGAGCTATAGGATTAGGTAGAGTCTTTCTCAAATGGATTGGAGATTTCCTTTCGAATCGTACGATTCGAGTTCTGGTCGATGGTTTATCATCTGACAAATTTAAACTAAACGCTGGTGTCCCTCAAGGTTCTGTTCTTTCTCCCACCCTCTTCTTAATATTCATTAATGATCTTCTATCTTTAACTTCCAATCCAATTCACAGTTTCGCAGATGACAGCACCCTTGTAGCTTCCTATGAATTCCATAGCCGCTGTAACATTAATCATCAGGTTAATACAACAGCAAAAAATTTCACTGTCAGTGAGCTAAATAACGATTTAGCAAAAATTCACAAATGGGGTGAAAATAATCGTGTTCAATTCAACACGAAGAAAACCCAATGCTGTCTCATCTCGCGAAAAATAGCAACTTCCATTCCCAACTTGATTTTTCAGGGAGAAGTTTTGCAGCACTCAACAGATTTAAATATTTTGGGCATCGAGTTAAACCAGAAATTGACTTGGTCGAATCACATTTTTGGTATAGCTAAAGATGCAGCTAAGTGTTTGGGTTTTTTGTATCGCTGTAAAACTTTCTTCTCTCCATTAGATCTCCTCAATATCTATAAAACATATATTAGACCAAAAATGGAGTATAATGCGCATATCTGGGCTGGTGCACCCCAATCAGCGCTGGGATATCTTGATAAAGTGCAAAACAGAGCTATTCGTCTTATAAATGATCCCAGTGTTACCTCAACGCTCACTCCACTTAGCCATCGGCGCACAGTCTGGTCACTTACCCTGTTTTATAGATACCTAGTGGGGACGAACACCTGTTCTAAAGAAATAAAACAATTAATGCCTCCACTCAAAGTTTTCCAACGTGAAACAAGGAGTGCAACAGATGCTCATCCCTACTGCGTCGAATTGTTAAGATGGCGAAACACGGCTTATGGAAATTCGTTTGTTATGCGCATGTCGAGATTATGGAACCACATTCCGTCCAATGTGTTCCCTAAAGTTGGTAATTCGTATGTGTACGACTTAAATAAATTTAAGAAGAATATTAACATCTTTCTCCTAAATATCCCTCCAAATTTTCCCCATCCATCATAATCCAAAATTCCCAAATATCCTCCGACAATCCTGAAATCCTTTCATATCCCATCCCTGTAACCAAACTGTACATTTGTATCACAGGTTCCTTCCTAAAGTTTGGTTCAAAAAGGGTGTGGTTTTGGTGCGTTAAAATCGCACACTACCCAACGAAATACCGCAAAGTTTCAATGGGTGGCTTTCGAGCGTTCCATTCCCTCGTAAAAAAAAAAAAAAAAAAAAAAATAACTTTAATAAAAATTTTAAAAAATTACTTTATTAATTTCTTTCTTTCTAGATGATATTAATATATTTATATTATGTTTCTGCGGGTACCTCGGAACATTGAGGTTAACGTCATTCCTATTGTGCATTCTTCATTTTTCCTTAGTGTATGACCAATCTAACTCGATTTTCTTTTGGAGATTTGCTTTACTAATAGTTTTTCGTTTGTTAGTGCCTAAAAGTAAGCATTTCTTATACTGTTCGGCTAGAATAATCGGCATATTACTCTGAGTTGTTTATTCTTAATGGAATTAGTGAGCAACAATTATTTGCAACCATGTTAACGTATTTTTTTTTGCATGAATTGAAAATTATTAGTTTGGTTGGTCTTAATATTTGCGACCGGTTCTAAATTGAGAAAAACCTACCGAAGGCTGTCCTAGACTTATCAGTTATAAAACGTTCAAAGCATACAATACAAAAAAATGCATACTCAAAAGAAAAAATTCGCAACTTGTAGTTGTAATAAAGTTGTAATTAATTGTAATCTACTTATAATTTAATAAGAAATTTTTTTAAGAGGCTCAATAAAAGACTTAAGGGTCTTATTATATTATTAAAAAACTTACTATTATTTCATCATCCGCCGTTTTTTACTAATCAATTTATAAAATAAAATATTTAAAATTAGAAATTGTTATTTTATTGCTGATAAGCAGTGAGTGCAATAAGGCCCCGTTACACATTCGTTTTAATTTTAAAATTGCATATGTTTAACTAAATACTATTAAGTATTTAAACTTTCTAAATTTTAACGCTCCACCCTATATAGTCTGACAGACATTATTTTAATATAATTCTTTTATGTTACAATTTTTGCATTATAACGGTAAAAAATTGCAAATAACAAAAATTTGTAAAAATTTGCAGAGAACAAAATTTTTATTTTAAATTGGAAAAAAATTTTCTAAAAGTTAAAACGAGTTTTGGTTTTTCTTTGTATTAATATTACTTTCACATATACATAATATAAATGTAAATTTTTAAAGTCACATAATACAAATAATTGTATTTAGATGTGTAGGGGTGAATAGGAAATATGTACTTATTTTTTTTTTTTATAAGCGAAAACTGCTTCATGATTTTAATTTTTAAATATGTATATGTGTATTTATATATATGTATATATATTATATGCAAATATATATATATATATATATATATATGCTAAAAATTATATGACGTTACGATGTGATTTGAATTTTTATTGTAATTTAATCTAGGATTTGTTTATGCTTATACGCATTAATTAGATATGATCAAGGATAACTACGATGACATGACAAACATAGAAACAATATAAGAAAAAGATAAAAATATGCAAAAAAAAAAAATTTTCAAATAACATAAAAAGTTACTATTATAACATTTATTTTTCTTAAGATGGAGACATCATGTTAAGGGAAAAAAGTGATTTGCTTTTGGTACTTCTGGAATGTATGAATTAAAAACAAAAGCAAAAACAAAAAGTGATTTTTGAAACACACAAATGTTCAATTGTTTATACCCGTGCATATATATATGAACATCGGGTATATTAGATTTGCTCCTCCGTTTGTAACGCATCGATCTAGACGAGCTAGATATAGTGTCAAGGGTACGTATCGGCTCAGAATCGAAAAATTAGTCGATCTAGCTATGTGTGTCTGTCCGTCCGTCCGTCCGTCCGTCCGTCCGTCCGTCCGTGTGTCATCACGATAACTCAAAAACTAAAAGGGCTAGAGTCTTGAAATTCACACAAAGTTATTTTTAGACAATTTCTAGGTTCCCTATTGTTTTTGGTTAAAATCGGACCAAGGCTTCGGGGAGCTGCCATACAACTTTTTTGCACCAATATGAATTTCTTCAAAACTATTTATACTACGGGGATGAAAATTACACACGGTTAGTTTTATATTGACTCCGGCACTTATATGAAGTTTCAAAATGTTAGGGCCCCATTTTCGGGGGGCTGCCATACAACTTCCTTGCACCAATATGAATTTCTTCAAAACTAATTATACTACGCGGATGAAAATTACACACGGTTAGTTATATAATGAATCGAGCACTTATATGAAGTTTCAAAATGTTAGGGCCCCATTTATGGGGGGCTGCCATACAACTTCTTTGCACCAATATGAATTTTTTCAAAACTAATTATACTACGAGGCTGAAAACTACACACGGTTAGTTATATAATGAATCGAGCACTTATATGAAGTTTCAAAATGTTAGGTCTCCATTTTCGGAGGGCTGCCATACAAAGTTTTCGATTCAATAACTGTGAATCTAATAAAGCTACAAGGTTAAAATTAAAATTGGGCAGGTAAATTAATAGGGCAAGTTACTTGGCAAAGTTGGACATCACTCGGACCATCGGACTTTTAGGGTGGGCCAATTTTTTTTTTTTGTTTTTTTTTTCTTTGTTGTTTTTTTTTTTTTTTATTTTTTTTTTTTTTTTTTAAGCTTAAGTTATGGGACAATTAATGAAAACTTTTTTTTTTTTTTTGTGATTTTTTTTTTTTTTTTGTTAATTTTTTTTTTTTTTTTACGTCAAAATTATGGGGTAATGAGTTAAATGTATAAGAGAAGTAAATTACGGTTTATTTTATACACCATAGTGGGTATGCACGGGTATCTAAAAGTTGACAAGGGCAACTATAATCTTCCTCGTTTTTTTAGTACAATTGTTATTGTTGGTACTTTTTTGTTTTTTTTTTTGAGTTTGCAAATAGGGGAAGTTATTTTCAAATGAAATTTTAATTTTTTTTTTTTTGGGTCTTTTAAATTCAGTACAAATCATAAACGTTTGAAAATATAAATATTTAAATAAAAATTAGATATTACATGGAAAATGTTCACATAATGTTTGTTTGTTATTTTAACGAGCCTATGTGACTTAAAAGTTTTATTTGTTATTAAATATTTATTTTTATTTCAACAATTTTATTAAAATTTAATAAAAGAAGAGTTAAATAATAAAAATTTTTAGATTAAGAATTGATATCAAGGTCGCGCATTTCAAATGCTTATTTTAAAACCAGCTTTTTTCTAATTGGATTATGGTTAGGTACTGCAATTTTCTTTTATTAGATTCTTTATGAATTTATTTTTGAACCTCATTTAAAAATTATTCATACAGTAAAACATAAATTATATTATTAAAATCTGTCTCAGTTAGTCGAAATAGTTGATAAAAAGGTGGTGTAGTGGGTAATCATTTGGCTTTTTAACCGAGGGTGTGCCGGTTCAAATCCCGTAAAAGTTGGTTCGGAAAGCCTAGGTTTTTCAATGATTTCTTCATAGAAAACAACAGTTGGGTGGCACAGTGGTTAAGTGCCGTTGGATTCGACTCAGCTACCATTTGCCATTGGGTTCTAATTAATGTCTCAATCAATAATTAATAATTATATATCTTTAACAAAACCTTCATTAAAATAACAATATAACCAAATGTATAATATAAACAAATAATTTAATTTAATAATATAACTCACAGATATAGAATACCATATAACCAAAATTCAAATAAAAAATATAATATAAACAAAAATAAAATTGTATCTATTGAAAATCTAAGACGTTTCTACATGTTGTAAGGCCCAGTACTATCTCATGTTTAAATTGTATGTGGAATTCATTAAGATCCATTCTAATAACACGAATATAATATGACCCCCTGTTCCAAAATGTACCTATGGTATAGACAGGCTTATTAGTCTAACAGTTGAACAGTTAGCGCTAAAAAGCAAAAAACAGCAATAAGAGGATAATAACCAAATATAATAACTTGACATCAAAACGAGAAAAAAAAATTGAATGAGATGAGGAGGTCTTTTTTCAGTAGTTTTCAGTAGTGTCTTCGCCATTAGAAATTACTGTATAACACTGGTACCACGTGCGCTACAACTAAACTAACTCCAAGACAGGCTAACTTTCTAAACTGGTTCCTTAAAGACGAGAAGTAAAGTGTATAAAAAAGAGGCTCTACAGAACCATCCTATGGTATTTTTGTAATCTTAGGAGGGTTACGCTGCATAAAATTTTTGGTGCATACGGCAAGATTTTCTGAAAAATTTGGTAGTTTATAGTGCAACAGGGTCTCAAAACTGTTACACAATTGCTATATTCATATCCTCATATATTAAAATTAAGCTATATAATAATGTATAAAATTTAAATTTTATAACTGACAATCAATTAAAAGGAACTTTTTCAAAAATCAGCTGTTTTATTGCATCTTTTTAATGTAAGCGTCACTGAATGTCTAATTAACATATAAAAACGGAATTCTGTCCAAAAAAAAATTAGCTTTATGTGCAATGAATTTTACTAAATTTAGTTGGTATGAAATGAAGCAACCAATTCGTGTAGCTGTCACACAATTGTCAAACTTAAATTCAACACTTTTGGCACTTAATTGAGCAAGACTTATAAAAAATTGGCCAATGATTTTCAAGAATTATGGCAACAGCTTATGTTGAATTTGATTGACTTTAAGTTTCTTGTTTGTGTAATTTCGTTGATTAAATTAAAAAAGTAGGCCAAGACAGGGTATATCTTGAAGTAGTACAAGTTAAACTAATAAATTTTGAAAAGCATAGGTACATGTTAACAACGTCCATGATTTTCAATAGATACAATTTTATTTTGTTTAAACTGTAATAACTTTGTATTAAGTTATATGGTATTCTATATCTGTGAGTTATATCATTCAATTAAATTATTTGTTTATATTAATTTATTTTTAATTAAAGATATATACAGTTATTAATGATTGGTAATGCCAATAACTTAAACCCAATGGCAAATGGTATTCGAGTCTCTTCAAAAATAAATAAAATGTTTTAATTTTTACTGGGATTCGCCTCACAAATGAATGGTCGGCACTATAATCACTGTGCAACACAGCTGTATAAATAATCAGAATGTCTACTTTAAAACTCATAAACCACTATAATGAATGTTGAAATAATTTTAACCAAAATACATTATATAATCATATATAATTAAGAGCTCCACTTAACAACACTTGGTTATTGTACAGCTTTCGTAAATAGTACAATAACGTAAAGAATTCTAAGTACGTTAACATTTACAAAACTATAAAACTTTAAAGTTGAAACAAACCTTTACTTCTCTATCTTCATATTTTTACACAAATATTTAAAATATCATTTTACATTTTGAATATTTACTACAGTATATATTATAAGTAATAGTAATCTTTGTATTAAACCAAACATAATTCAAAAGTATATTTATCCAAGGACTGACATTTTATTTTACTTTGTATCATTTAATATTTTTCACCAATGGTATAAACTGAATCCCAACTGATTTTAAAGAATTCATCAAATCCTTCGGATTTGTTTGAATTTTTTATTTTATTTTGTGAATTCTCTTCTCACTATGATCTATCTCTGAAATTTAAACTACTTTGAATATATTCCTTAAAAAAAATGATAGATTTAAAACCACAAAAACTAAGACAAAAATATAAAACGAAATTTAAAATAAAATTTGCAAATAAAAATTCCAAAAAAAAGAATAAAAATAAAATTTAATTCGAAATCCCGACAAATTACAACTAAATTCGCTTTTTGAATGTATTTTTTTTATATTTTTTCAGTTTTTCTTTTTGTTTTTGTCACACAAAAAAAAAACAACAACAACAAAATTTAAAGAACTAAAGAAAAATTTTTGAAAATTTTGTTCGCAATTCTATTTTAAGTTTTTCTTTTTTTAAAATGAAGACATTTTGTAGATTTTTGGATAATATTTTTTTATTTTGTACTAAGCATAACCTGCTTGCAGTCGGAAAATTTAAGAAGGAAACAACAGTGTATGATGGAACAAAGCGGTCACGGGATTAATACTGCGTCAATTCTTTTCAAATAAGCTTGACAAAACTTACTTATATAAAGCTTGGGTTGTGTTTGAAATCTCAGTTTAGTAAATCTCGTTTTCACAAAATCTCGTTTTAGAAAATCTTGTTTTTAGAAAACCCATTTTTTATATTCTGGAAGAAGCCAATAATTCTGGTTTTGTATCCAACTTAAAAATCCTTAAAAATCATATTTTCCAATTAAAAATGAGATTTTCTTAAAAAGCGAGATTTTTCAACAAAAAACGAGATTTTCTAAAAATGAGATTTTCTAAAAACTAGATTTAAAAAAAACGATTTACTAAACCGAAATTATGGAACACTCCATAAAGTTTACATTTATTTAAATACTTAGTATTAATTTTCTTTTATAGTTTTCTAATAGTAGAGTAACATCAGTTTATAAACATACTAACCCTAGTCATCATTTAAGACATTGGACAGGTTATTGTGATTGTTCACTAAGTGAGCAACACCTGCTGCCACTTGATAAGCCACTGTCAGACATAGGTATGCTGAGTTGAAAAAATATGTAAGTCTAATCTTTCCATTTTACTCTACCACTCTACTCAAGACAAAATGACAGACAAGACATCAGACAATTGATTGACGTTACTACTGTGTCAGATTTTGTCTGATAATCTCTGATACTATTGATATTTCAAAAGATTTAGTAAATACTTGTTAAAATTTAGGTCAAATTCTAATTGAAATGAATTCAAGTGGTTTTCAAAAATTTATGATCAAATAAAGATGCGAAGGATTTAAGAGTTTTTTACAAGCAAGATTCCTTTCAGATCTATCGATCCTTAATTATTAAAGCCTAATTCCGGTTTTGATATTAAAATTAAGAGTTGATTTTTGTGTAGCTATATAAAACTACCGTGAAGTTGCATAAAAAACATGTGAGGCTTTCTAAGGTTACAATAAAAGTATTTTTAGGCTTTTTTAAGTTAACAATAATATGTAAAATTTGAGGATCCCTCATAAACATGTACTTTTTATGATGACAATACTTGTGTGTTCAGATTTTAACTTTTTACATAATTTTATTTCAATTGCATATTAACAAGGGCATTATATTTTTTAAATTATTCTATTTATAATTGTTCGACACTGTAACCACTTAAACGGAGGATATTTTAATAGTTAAGATTTCTTTTAAACATTTTTATTTTTCTACTTCCATATTTGATTTGTTGAGGAAAACAAATGTTTTAAATAAAAAAAACAAAATCAGTCTTAAATGTAATCTCCTTATTTTGTAATGAACAGCTATAGCTAACAAAAAAAAAATTTTAATGCTATTTTTGTATTTTTATATTGTATAAGTATTGTATAGTGTCGTACAGGGCCTTGCAGAGCTAAGAGGAGGCCCAGGCCAATAAAAAATATGGGGCCTCTTGTTTGAGTAAAAAAAACAAATTTACATAGTTCTTTTATTATTTTTAATTTATTTAAAAAGTATGAAATTAATAATTAAATTACAAATAAGCTTTTCGAGCTTTAGTTGTAGCAAAATCTTTTATAATAGTTGAAAAATCAATATTTTGTGCAATATCTGAATTTATATGTAAAATTGATAGCCCATTCAACCGTTCTTGGCTCATTGCATATCTTTTAAAATTTTTAACCCTTTTCAACACACTGAAACTGCGTTCCACTGAAGCAACGGAGGCAGGTAAACTTAAAAATATTCTTAAAGCTGTTGATATATTTGGAAACAATCCAATTAGGTTTTTTTCTAAAATGTTTAGCAGCAACTTAGCTGGAGATGATTCTATATCAAAGTTTACTTCAAAAATATTTTTTAAAAATATCATTTCATCACATATTTCATTTGAAATTTCCTTTGGATATTTTAAGTGCATATTTTTTGCTCTCGATTTTATTTCCTCATCTGATGAAGTTTGAAAAGTCCAAAGGAATCCAAAAGTCTGGCTAAAATCACTAAAATTTATAGTATGGAACCAAAAGCTGTACTCAATAGGAAAATTAAAACTGTACTGAATAGGAAATATAGTTAAATTTTTAATAATTGAAAATTAAATATTCTTTTTTATGCAATTGGCCTGCTACGTTAAAATTTTTTGAATTTTTCAGAGTTCAACATATTCTTTTTTATGCAATTGGCCTACTACGTAAAAAAGTTTTATACATACATATAACAATAACTTGAAATTTTTACTATAACTTGTGTATCGTTATATTTTATAAATCTTTGGTTAAAATAAAATAAATTAATACTCAAAATAATATTTCAACTTAATTTTTCCGCACCTACTGTGACCAAATTAGGAAATAAATAGAGGCCCTTTCACAACTCGGGGCCTGAGCCAAATGGCCCTCATGGCCCACCCTCTGTTATGGCCTGGTGTCGTATATATATGTATTCATACATAACCAGTGCTTTTCTATACTATTACAAAAAATGATAGAAAAATTCTTTTAACTGCATATAGAATTGTTAAGATATTGAATGTTGTGAGACAAAACTAAAATAAGTAATAAGAAAACCAAGAGTTTTTAATAAAGCTCACTTCCAAAATTAAACCATGTTCTTACATACACATACTTACTTAAAAAAATTACAATTAGAAACGCTTTTGTTTAGTTTTGCATAACTGTAAATTTTTTTCTTTCTTTTAAGCCCTAACTGTTCAACTGTTATGCTAATAAGCCTGTCTATACCATAGATACATGTTGGAATAGGTGGTCATATTATATTCGTGTTTTTAGAATTAAACTTAATGAATTCCACTTACAATTTAAACTTAAGATAGTTCAACGCCAAGGCCAACACTGGATCTGTACTTTATTGTTTTACATTAAACGATGTATAAGATTTGTAAACAACCGGACAGACAGATAGATAGACAAATTTTAATTATATAAGCACAAATTTTATTTTAAAATATGCTAATAAGAAACGGAAATAAAATGAAGTTAAAAACTGTCAAAAGTAGGCTTAAAGCACAAAACAAACACTTGTACATAATAATTGTAAAAAAAAAAAAGTCTATTTGAATACGAAAATACAGAATAATCCGTATGTTAAAAATGAGTAAATATTCTTTATCTATATTACTTAACTATCTACTTCTTAATAATGTGTGTAATGGTTAACAATTGTTGAAAATAATTTAAAATTTTAGAAAAATTTTCCATTCAAATTTCAAAAAAAAAAAGAGTGGAAGTTCTTGTAAGTGTGCACACAAAGGAATTATATGTATAACTAATAATACTGCACTTAATAGTACCGAATTTACTTAAACTTTGTTTACAGGAAGACGTGGACCAATGTATTCCGAAAAAATAATTGTTAAATTTTTTGGGTAGAAAGTGGTTAATTATCACAAGTAGATTCGAAAAAGTTTTTTTTTCGTTTTTTTGTACGAGTGACAGTGGACGGCTTTATTAGCCACTCATTAAAAACCAAAATCACTCCATTTGTCAACAAACATTAGCATGGAATTTGTGATTCATGTGTGAAGTTTGGAGAGAAGGGGTTGTATTGCGAGAACTATGGATAGTGGCGTTTGTAAGTTAGTAAGAAGAATATTGACTTTGAAACTTCTAATATGGTGTTATATTATTTGAGACTTCGAATACTGAATATTGAAATACTAATTATTGTCTTGGCCTAATTAATGCCTACTAGAATAAGGATGACATTTCTATTCTCTATTCAAGACCTTAGATGATATATTTTTATACTTCATAAACTTTTTAGAAGAAAAGAAATGTAAGAATTTCCAAGTACAGAACAAAAGTGAGTGGGTAAAAATAAAACCAAATATAAAAATTCTGGATGTTTAAAATTTTTATGTGGAGATTTCCGAATTTTAGAAATCAAACGCTTGTGAAGAACATTTTTTATAATCATCAAATATTTTTTTGCCGTATTATGGACATGTGTTAAACTAGTTATTATTATTGTTGCTGTTATTGTTTTTTATGGATGATAGCATATACAATCCCAATACCTAAATAATAAATATTTTAAAACCCAAATTGAACCCGCATTCCCTCAGTCAATAATCCTAATGTTTATCCACTGTACAACCGAGGCCTCTCTTTTTAAATATAATGTAAGGATTTTTATTAAATTTAATTAAAGAGTTGTGGTCTAATGTTTATCTACCATACTAATCGAGGCCTCTCTTTTTAAATATAATGTAATGATTTTTATTAAATTTAATTAAAAAGTTGCGGTATAATGCTTATCCATTACACAACCGAGGCCTCTCTTTTTAAATATAATGTAATGATTTTTATTATATTTAATTAAAAAGTTGTGGTATAACGTTCTTAAAATAAATTGAGCCAATTAAATGTAAAATTAAATTAAGTATAAAATCAAATTGGAAAAAATAAATTATCAAAGCCAAATGATTTCCTGAGTTTTTATGATTTTCACGCAATATTGATAGAAATTAACTGAAAAGTAATTGAAATGTCAAGGAAAAAATTTATGAATTATCTTCGTTAGAACCTACTGTAACCTTTATGCAGCTTCGTAAGTTGTCTTTTTGCAAGTTTCTATGTTGAAAAATACCAACTCTTGTAACAATTATAAAGACTATATCACTAATTTCTGCAACAATTAAACAATTTAAAATTTAAAATTACAACAAATGGTTAAGTCTAAAATCTTTTATTGTGAACTAAATTAAATTAACATGTTATTTAGAAAAAATCTTTGGGCAAAAATTTTTAACATTTATTTTACGTCTATATGGAAGAGATTCTAAGAGTAAAGGCTTACTAAATTGAGGAAGGAAAAATTGAGGCAACACTCAATGTACTGAAATTAATCTGGTACGATGTTAGTCAAAAAGTGTGGAGAAATCTGTGGTAGACATTGAAAATATAAAAAAGGAACAATAAAATAAGCATGATGTTTTTGTTCATCAGACGGTAAAGATGGTGAAACCATAATGAAAATGAAGTGAAAGAAAAGTTCTTCGTTATTTGGCTTTATTTTTGTTTTTGTTTTTGGGTAATGTGATTTCAAGTTTAATTTATTTTTTGTTTGGATTTTGGATGATTTTTTTCATTTTATTTTTGAAAATAGTTTAAAACTAACATTATAATTTTACAATTACTTTAAATGTGTTGTGGTGGTAATGGTTGTTCATGGTTTTCAACATTAATGCAAGGGTGTATGACGATTTCTTCTCTTAATTTGCATATAAATTACTGTTAAGCTTAACCATAACAGCATACCAGGATATACAGTTACATTACAATTTTATAAAATTTATGATCTAGCTTTTCGAGTCTATTGACATTTTGTATTCTGTTTCGTGCATTTGCTAGATTTTACTTTTTCTATGTATTTATGCTATAGATTTTTAAGAGTTTGTGTAAAGTTACAAAGTTTATAGCTGTATATGTTATAATAATGTGGAAAATTAAGAAAATAACGGAAAATTTTTGTTTTGTTATGACGGCAGGGCATTAAGTAGATATGAATATTTAAAATAGTTTTAAAGTTTTGCGAAAACTTGTAGAAGAATATTAATGTTTACTAAAAAAAATGTTAATGATCATTTAAACATTTAATATTGTATGTAAATGTAATTATGTTTAAATATATTATTGGGATTAGATTGACTTAAGGTATTGAGATATTAAACAAATGAAAAGTTTTAGTATTAAAATTAAAGCAGAGTGTGAGACTTTTAAAAATTGAAAACAAACTAATTAGGATATGATGATTTGATGATAAACATGAATTGAAAGTGAGATAGAACGGCTAGGTTGCACAGTGCTTAGAGTGCCAACCGGGTTCGAATGCCAGTGAAAGTTGAAAAACTTTCCTGGTTTTCGACTCTACTCAGCTACAATCAATAATTAATAATTATATATTTTTGATAAAAAATTATTTTATATAATAAAATATATCTAATATATAAAGAAGAAAATTTGTTTATTTGTTTGTTTGTTTGTTTATTTGTTTGTCCAGGATTCACGTGAAAACCACTGGTCCGATTGTCACAAAATTTTAAACGAATAATTCTGGGAGCCCGGGGTCACATTTTTATAAGTCAACAGGTTGCGGCTCCAGAGCTGTTTTAAGCTTTTTCGTTTTTTGGATGTCGAGTCAAAACAGTTTGACCGATTGACTTGAAATTTTGCACAAATGTTCCTCTTAGCAACCGCAATTAGTAGTATAAATTTAGTCGGAATAATTTAACCCATTTCGGCGTGGCGGGCTTCCAAAAAATTTTGTGTTTCCGATTTGTGTCCAATTTTACAAGGTGGTTTCGCAGTCGAAAATAAAGTCTGGCACAAATTTTTGTTGAGTTCGGTTAACCCGTTTGGGCACGAAGGCGCAAAGAAGCTTTTTCAATGTTTTTGATGTCGAGTCAAAGCCGTTTGACAAACTGACTTGAAATTTTGCACAAATGTTCCTCTTAGCAACCGAAATTAGTTGTATAAATTTGGTTGGAATAATTTAACCCATTTCGGCCTGGCGGACTTTCAAAAAATTTTGTGTTTTCGATTTGTGTCCAATTTTACAGTTTGATTTTGCAGTCTAAAGAGAGGCTGAAGTTTTCTATAAATTTTATTTTCTTATACGATTAAAAGTATTTTATTGAAAATTTTGTATCAGCATTTTAATTAAAACCCACATGATTAATTTGGTTTTGACCTGTTTGTGCGTTTTGAACAAAGATTCAATGAAATTTTCAGTTTTCTTCAAATGAAATCTAAAAATCAAAAAATTCAATTTCTTATATATAATGCTTAAAAACATAGTATTTTAAAACAGTTTTTCCAAGAAATAAGCCTACATTTCTCTCATAAAATCATAAAAAAACGAGGAAGAGCGTATTACAACTTTCAGGTGAGTACTAAACAAAATATAAGTTGAAAAGCAAATTTTTAAACCTTTTCTAAACCATCGACTATATTTTATTCAATCGTTGGCAATTCAAGAAAACTACTATTGACATAGTATAATGACATAATGGCAAACTTAGTATCCCCATTTGACCAATAGTCATTTTAATTCAGTTATCATTATTCGCCGGAAACCTAACATCCTCAACTCTATCGTCAAGGAGTACCAAATTGTCAAGAAGCACTATGTATAGAAAAATTAGAGATAATCGTTCAAACAATTTTTTAAAGTTTTTGTTTCGCAATCGGTTAAAAGAACTCGACAAAACATTTTTTTTAGCATTCCCCTAATTCAAAGAAGTTGTACCTACTTTCAGAAATTGGACGTAATTTACTTACAATTTTTTTTTGAACAATCGTCGGGTCGGCAGGGGTTAACAACTTCCAAGTCTGTTAGTAAATTAAACTTCATTTTCAAAGAAGAACACATATACAAAATTTGAAGTTAATCGGTTAAATCATTTCTAATATATAACAAAGCAAGGAAAAACCTATAAAAAGCTATTGGGGCACGATGGGTTAACGGAACTCCCCAAATATTTTTTTGTGGCTTCATATATAACTCAAAAACAAAATATTATAATATAAACAAAAATAGAATTGCGTCTATTGAAAATCTAAGACGTTTCTACATATTATAAAGCCTTGTATTATCCCATGTTTAAATTGT
Source organism: Dolichopus griseipennis (assembly GCA_963082915.1). Taxonomy (NCBI): domain Eukaryota; kingdom Metazoa; phylum Arthropoda; class Insecta; order Diptera; family Dolichopodidae; genus Dolichopus; species Dolichopus griseipennis. Next base: position 312,035,311 of record OY720441.1, on the reverse strand, counting down.
ATGTCGAATTCTTTAAGATAAATTCGAATAACACGAATATAATATGAACCCCTGTTCCAACATGTAGGTATGGCAAAGACTGGCTTATTAGCCTAACAGTGGAACAGTCCGAAAAACAAAGGCCTTGGAACATGTAGCATGTTTTAGATTTTAATAGTAACAAACCTTTTTGCAATTAAAATAATTTTGTATTTGAATTATAAGGTATTTCTATTTCGTTAAGTTTTATTATTCAATTTAATTATTTTTTTATATTATTGATTATGCCATTAATTTAAACCCTGTGACGAATGGTAGGTAAATTGAATCAAAAACCAATTTCTTAAGGCAAAGCTTCAGTTTCGTTAATTATTATTTTCACTTAGTCGCTAATTACTTGGCTGCAGTTATGATTTCAGATTATTAATACACAAATGATAAATTTTGTTCACTCGTCTTATACAAGATTTATATATATATTTTTATTAATTTTTTTTTTATTTTATTTTACGACATAGAATCATATATTCAATTTCCCGACAAATTTGAACCAGGTCTCGGGTTTTCTACAGTTGAAAAGTTGGTATCGAAACGACGACGCTTTTGGGAATCATATGACCTAATGATACTAATACACAATCAATGAATTTTTGTCCCTATGTTTATACCCGTGCATACATATATGACATCGGGTATATTAGATTTGCTCCTCCGTTTGTAACGCATCGATCTAGACGAGCTAGATATAGTGTCAAGGGTACGTATCGGCTCAGAATCGAAAAATTAGTCGATCTAGCTATGTGTGTCTGTCCGTCCGTCCGTCCGTCCGTGTGTCAGCACGATAACTCAAAAACTAAAAGGGCTAGAGTCTTGAAATTCACACAAAGTCATTTTTAGACAATTTCTAGGTTCCCTATTGTTTTTGGTTAAAATCGGACCAAGGCTTCGGGGAGCTGCCATACAACTTTTTTGCACCAATATGAATTTCTTCAAAACTAAATATACTACGGGGATAAAAATTACACACGGTTAGTTTTATAATGACTCCGGCACTTATATAAAGTTTCAAAATGTTAGGGCCCCATTTTCGGGGGGCTGCCATACAACTTCTTTGCACCAATATGAATTTCTTCAAAACTAATTATAGTACGACGATAAAAATTACACACGGTTATTTATATAATGAATCGAGCACTTATATGAAGTTTCAAAATGTTACGGCCCCATTTTGGGGGGGCTGCCATACAACTTCTTTGCACTAATATGAATTTCTGCAAAACTAATTATACTACGAGGCTGAAAATTACACACGGTTAGTTATATAATGAATCGAGCACTTATATGAAGTTTCAAAATGTTAGGGACCCATTTTCGGGGGGCTGCCATACAACTTCTTTGCACTAATATGAATTTCTGCAAAACTAATTATACTACGAGGCTGAAAATTACACACGGTTAGTTATATAATGAATCGAGCACTTATATGAAGTTTCAAAATGTTAGGGCTCCATTTTCGGGGGGCCGCCATACAACTTATTTGCACCAATATGAATTTCTTCAAAACTAATTATAGTACGACGATAAAAATTACACACGGTTATTTATATAATGAATCGAGCACTTATATGAAGTTTTAAAATGTTACGGCCCCATTTTGGAGGGGCTGCCATACAAAGCTTTCGATTCAATAACTGCGAATCTAATGAAGCTACAAGGTTAAAATTAAAATTGGGCAGGTAAAGTAATAGGGCAAGTTAGTTGGCAAAGTCGGACATCACTCGGCCCATCGGAATTTTAGGGTGGGCCATTTTTTTTTTTTTGTTTTTTTTTTTTTTTTTTTTTTTAAGCTAAAGTTATGGGACAATGAATGAAAATTTTGTTATTTTTTTTGTGATTTTTTTTTTTTGTTAATTTTTTTTTTTTTTGTTAATTTTTTTTTTTTTTTTTTTTTTAAGCTAAAGTTATGGGACAATGAATGAAAATTTTGTTTTATGTTTTGTGTTTTTTTTTTTTTTGTTTTACGTCAAAATTATGGCGTAACGAGTTAAATGTATAAGGGAAGTATATTACGGTTTATTTTATACACCATAGTGGGTATGCACGGGTATCTAAAAGTTGACAAGGGCAACTATAATCTTCCTCGTTTTTCACTCCTGTCTATACCATGGGTACATGTTGAAACACGGGGTCATATTATACTCATATTATTAGAATTGATCTTAATGAATTCCACATATAATTATAACATGTAGAAATGTTTTGATTTTCAATTGATGCAGTTCTATTCTATTTATATTGGGATAATTTTGTATTAGAGTTATATGGTATTCTATATCTGTGAGTTATATAATTCAATTAAATTATTTTTTTACATTTTACATTTGTTTATATTATTATATTAATGTTTAATAATAAGTTTTGTTTTTTCATTTTCACTGGGATTCGAACCCTCGCCTATCACATAAAAGGTCGTCACCCTAACCAGTTGTGTAGTGGCTGTTTTAATTAAATTATATTATTGAGCAATAGAAAACAGACCCTTATTTAGGTCTGTTGTATAAAAGATTATGTATGTTATGCATATATGATGTTATTTAGTTCAACAACCAAAAACATTAGACGTTTTTAGAAATTTATTTAATTATTTATTTTTAATTATTACCAGGACAATAGTAAATAAAATTGCCTGATATATTGTAGTCCTTTGCTTTTTTGGTTTCACTTTCTATATATTTGTAATTACGATATTAATTATTTTGTTTATAATATATATTTGGCATTTGAGTGTTAAAATTATATTTGCTCACCATGGGGATTTACAAAGAAAAATAACTTTTAAATCAGTTTTTCAATTAAAAAAATGCAAGACACGTACGGGAATCGAACCCGCACCGCTTCGACTAGTAAGCCAAATGCTTACTCACTTAACCACCGAAGCCACGTTTATAGAAATATTAGAGCTAAATTCAAAATTTAAAAACAGGTAAACTGTAAACTTATTGATATGAGAAAAATCCCCGGGACACTCATAACTCCGCAACTTTTTTTGACATTCAGATTTGAATTGACATTCAGATTTATATAATCTTTCTTTTGTTTTTAATTCAACAACATGAAATATTTTAATATTTTGAGGTTTCAAATATTTACCAACATAACCTATAAACATGACATATAACAAAATATAAAGTTCGAAATTAATGTTTTGATATTATTTAAATTAAAATATGCTTGAAAGTATAATTTACAAGGTCAAATACTTTTAAAATTTAATATACATAAATTGAAAACTTTTCAATCTTTTATACAAATATTTTATTTTTACAAATAAACAAACTTTAGAACAAACTTTTGTTTTATTATTCTTCTTATAATTTTTTTGATATATTTTTCAACATTTAAAAAATTTAATTTCTTTTTTTTTTTTTTAATATATTATATAAATAACAACAATTAAAAATTATTTTTTATGACAACAAAGTTGTATACAACAAGTTTAACAGCAACAATAATAAATTGAACAAATAAATCTATTAAAAATAAAAAAAAAATTCCAAAAAAAAACAAAATGAAAATTAATGTAAGTTAAGCGAAAGTCGAAGAATGAAAACCAAAAAAAGAAAAAAAAAAAAACAAGTTAAGAAACTGTTAGTCGGTGCAACCGACTTAGAAATACCCTACACCTATTTGGTTCAAATTTAAGGACATATCCATAAGTCATTTTAACACCATAAAAGCTGTTATTAATTTGATCATAAGACATAGCTAACTAAATTAACTTTATAATACTAAAAACATTTTCTAATTACACTATCTATTAAAAAATATTACAAATTCTTACTAATTTATCTATTTAAAAATATTAAAAAACAAACAAAGCATAATATATTTAATAATCCAAATTTTTAAAAATTGCAATTATTTTAAATGGTTAGTTTAAATACCTAATAGAAAAGCATACAACCGCAAAATAGCAATAAATGTATTTCTAAAATACAATTACAAATTTAGACCTTTTCATATAATTCATTTAAATATTCAAATAAATTTTACATAAATGCAGCAAGTACCTTTGAATATAGCTGAACCACTACAATTAAGTCTAGTTGTTAATATTATGTAATTTCTTTTGAATTTCTTTCTTTTCTTTTTTGTTCTCAAAACTTCAGAATGAGGAAATGCATTTCTGAACTAATTAATTAAATAAATAATTAAACTTGAGTTTACCATTTTGAGGTTTTGAGAATAGGGAAGTTAAAGATAAGCAAAGTAAAATTCTATAAATGATTGTGAATTGTAACAAATTGTATCATTATTGTATTAACTATTGGATAATAAAGTTAAATCTTATTTCAAACTAAAAAAAAAGATATTATTTTTTTAAATAAAATTTTTTAAATTAAATTAAATTTTTTATACTTAATAATAATTTAATACAATAAATTCTGTATTAAATTAACTTATACAATTGGAACGTTCTATCTTAATTTTAAGTTACTAGTTTTATTAATTTCGATGATAAGCTTTTACACATTTGGGGGTCTAAGAGAGGTCCTGAACCACCACTCCAAATGATCCCAAATTATGGGGGCACGGAAGAAATAGTAAAGAACACCCTGGGCCAAATTTGAAGCTTCTACATTTGTTTCAAGTTACTATTTTTATTAATTTCGAAAATATGCTTTAAGGTCCTCGGAACTGAATGCCTGGTCCCCGACCCACTAGTCGAATGGGACCCAAATTTCAAAGACACTTACGCAATAGGAAGGGACACCCTGATACCAAACTTGGAGGTTATATCTTCATTGGTTTCGGAATTACGCTAGTTTGGCCTAAATTCGATCAAAAAGTTCTCAATTCCGAACCCATTTTCCAATCCTCACCGTACGTAATCACCGCCGTAGTTTCACTACCAATAACCTACAGCACAAATTTCATGAAGATAGCCTCATTAGTTGTTAAGTTATCGTGATTTTTAATATATGTTCGTTATCCCTGACACCGACAAAAAGGTCCAGAATCCGAACCCATGGGCTTTTTCGCCCTTATACAGCCCGCGCTGTACTTATAGTACTAGTTAACCCTTGTACACAATTTAAACGGTCTATCTTAATTTTAAGTAACTATTTTTAGTAATTTCGATTATAAGCCTTTAAAACTTGGGAGGTCTGAGAGGGGTACTGAACCACCTCTCCAATTGATCCCAAATTAAGGGAACACGCAAGAGATAGTAAAGAACACCCTTGTGGCAAATTGGAAGCTTCTACATTTTTTCAAGTTGTTATCTTTATTAATTTTAAAGATATGCTTTAAGGTCTTCGGAAATGTGTGGCTAATTCCCGACCCAGTACTCCAATGGGACCCAAATTCTCAAGACACTTAGGAGATAGGAGGGGACACCCTCATACCAAATTTGGAAGTTCTATCTTCATTGGTTTCGGAATTATGCTCGTTTGGCCTAAATTCGATCAAAAAGTTCTAGGTTCCGAACGCATGGTCCAATCCCGACCTTATGGAATCCCCGAAGTAGTTTCATTACTAGTAACCTACAGCACAAATTTGATGAAGAAAGCGTCATTAGTTGTTGAGTTATCGGGATTTTTTATATATGTTCGTTAGCCCTTCGATCGATTAAAAGGTCCAGAATCCGAACCCATGGCCGATTTCGCCCATATGCAATCCCCGTCGTACTTTCAGTCCTAACCTACCGTTAAAATTTCATCAAGATAGCTCCATTATTTTTTGAGTTATCGTGCCTACGGACGGACGGACGGACGGACATGGCTATATCGACTCAGGCGGTCACGCTGATCACAAATATATATACTTTTCCATATCTAGCTTCCTTTAGGTGGTTACAAACATCATACCAAAGTTAATATACCCCTTTACCTATTCTATAGGTGTAGGGTATAAAAATTCATCATTACTATCACCAACATTATCATCATTAACTATATCAATATCATTCATATTATAATCATCATGATCATAAAGAAAGTCGAACAAAACAAAAATATTATCCTGAAATATACAAATGACAGCAATCTGTCATAGATGATTTTCATTTGTATTTTTAAGTTTAAAAAAAAAAAAAATGGAGAAAAGAGAAGAATAAAAGTAAAGATAGAAAAGAATAGAATGATAAAAAAAAATAAAAAAAAACCTAACCTCAAAAGTAATTTTTCTCCTTGGTAGTTTTTTATATATATATATATATATCTAGTATTATTTCTTTATCCTATTGTCTATGGTGTTGTTCCGAATTAAAATACCAAATATGTATCGCTGCATATTTTTTTATGAGTTAGTCTGTCTTTTTTTTAAATTTTCCCCAGCTTTATTCAATACAACTATTTTGTCTCAAGATTTTTTAATTGATTCCATTTTAGTTTCAGTTACTATTTCCCTTTTCTATGTCATTTGCAGTATGAAATTTTATTCCAATGTGATTGCTTTTATGTGGTTTCATCTAACGAGTCAATCGTTTTTTTTCCAAATTATGTTACCGGCAAATTTCACATTTACTTTTTGTACCTAGTTTTCGGTTTGACAAATTGTCATGGTTACTAGATTTATTTCCGAATTTTCCATATAAACATGTGCTACCAGATGACATATAGTTTTTTCTAACGTTACTTTTAAACCGTACCGTAGAATAAGTGTGATTAGTGAGTGACTTTGAAGTCATACAGAGAACATGAACAATGGGAATCATATTTGAAATTATATTTTTTTTCTCAGTGTGCATTAACGCAATCAATCGATTATAGTCGATTATAGTAATCAAGCGGATTATTCCTTAGTTTTATAGTGGTTTATTCCAAAATTTAGATTTATTTTAACAAATTTTGATTCATCTTGACATCATTCTTATATACTTTCAAAGCTTAGGTGAATGATGTTCTCATATAAATCTGCATATGCTAAAACTCTAATGGAAATTTAAAGATGATTTGAAGAAAAGCCGTTCGTGATTTTGTATAATATATGATGTATCAAATAACATGTTGAATAGATTCTAGTTTAATTCGTGATATTGTATAGATGGAAAAACAACTACATAATATATTGAAATCTTGATTAAGATACAACACATTGATGGTTTCGGAAGAAGGTGTTTTTTAACCACTTTTTTTTTATTCCATTTTCACTCATTTAAAGAGTATAGAGCATTCATCAAGTCATTTAGACTAGCCTTCAGTTTCGTTGTATTTCAATCGTTGTATTGACTGAACTAGTGAGTGTTCCGCTGTGACTATTGTATAAGATTATAAATAAACATGTGCTAAGTTTTTGCGCCATCTGTTATTTTACACTAGAGTTATATACATTTTAAGCATACAAAATATTCATTTAAGTTTAAACATTTGTTGCGCAACAAATCTATAAATCTGTGGTTGAATTATTAGACATTAAAAATAAAAATTGATTGTTAAAATTATAGAATTTATTAATCGAGAAATCAAAATTTGAAATTGTTTTTAGAAATCTACTGCTATTTATATAACGTTTTGCTTTGAATGTCAGAATATTTTCATTTTTTCAGTATCGTAGTTAAATTTTTTTTCATTGTTATTTTTCTGATCATGTTTTATTTTTTATTTTTGGTAAAGTCTCTTTCGTTATAATCCATTTTCTCTTTTGTTGTTCACTTTAGCTCATCAATTTTGTCTTGGTGGGAGCTGTTGTGGAAATGAAAGAAAAAAAAAAAGAAAAAAATTAACTATGATACTGAATGCTAACATCAAAATAGCTTTAGTATAATTTTTCATTATATCATAATATTACACCAACATATACACACGTATAAGCACATATATGAAATATCCAAAATCCTAGACAATGTTTTTTCTTGTACAGTGGTATTAAAACAACAGTTTATAACTTAGTACCGACTTTCAAAAAAAAAAAAAAAAAAGGAAAGGATTACAAAATACATGAACAGAAATAACAAAATAAAAAAAATGGATTCATTTATTAATGTTTATTTTTCTATGTGATGATTTTTCATGAAGTTGTTACGTATTATACAGTCACTTCAGAGATATTTTTGGTAGAAATATGATGTCCTTCATATTCTGTTTGGAAACTTTTTTCACCGCTGTAGACAAAAAATCATGTAATTTTAACTGTAAGAAATGTTTTACTAACCAAAGAGATAAATGTTCCCTCAATCTTGAATAAAGAGAGATTGCGTCAAAAACAGGTTCAATCATTAAACCGACGCAACCGATGTTATTATTATTGGTTCTACATCCAACTAGAGAAGTTCAGAAGAAGATTTTCCAAAGGTGGTTGATAAGTATCCAGTGCAATTATTATAGTGATTCTTCAATATGAGTTGCCAATGGTCTTTGCTGCTTATGGTGCTGGCACCTGTTTGCAAATACTTGTAGCTTTTGTCTGATGTTATTTGAAGTCAATAACATTATTAATGTAGAAGAAGCTTATTATACTGTTTGGAATTTAATTTTGGTGGCATCTGTATTCATGGTTTTGATTTTAACTGTGTTGATCTCTAAGCATGCACTTATGTTGGAGCTTCGATAAGTGATAAGAGCGTTGATTAGAGCACAGCGCCAAAAATTACTTATTGTTTATCGTTTATCAAAGCGATGCTCCAAAGTAAACACCTCTATTAAAAACATGTATATAATTTTCTACCCTATGGTCTTATCAATGCTATTATCATTTATCGCACCTCCAACAGGAATGACCCCTAACCCGGGGGGACTTTGCGCACTACTTGCTGGAGTTTTTCTGCTTTGCTTTCTTTTGTAAAATATTCAAAATTCCTGATTTTGGATTAAATTAACATTATTTATACTGCTTTATTTTTGTTTGGCACTGTTGATGTTTATGTGTCGGAAAAATTTTCCTTGCATATTATAATTTTTTGATGTAAAGGCGGGGGTGTATGTAACTATTGTTTTTTTTTTTTGTGATTGTAAGCACATGTTCGCTATTTATTTTTGGTTTGAAAACAAAATAATAACAAGGAAAAAAGTTTTAAAATATATGATAAATGTATGAATGTCTCCCCAATTCTCTATATTTATCTTTAATTGTTTATATTTGTATATTATGTATTACTTTTTTGGCATATACATATATTTGTATTAAAACATATAAATATCTGACAAAATTATGAATTAAAAGTTACAATTACATCATGTACACATGAGAATAGGATTTATGTATTTTTTGAGAAAACATTTATATAGGAATTATATTGCAAAATTTTGCATATTCATTTTCTTTTAGCATATTTCATTTTGTTTGAAATCGGTTTTAAAAGTATATTTTAATTGACTTCTATTATTAGTTTGTCAGTCAATGCTTCAGGCTGAAGTGCCTGACTATATATGAATGCCACAATAATTTTTTCTATAAATAATAGAGAAAAACAGGAAGCATATATGATCGATTAAAACAATAAAAATTTTTATTTTTGTATGTGGGTTAGGCCACTCTGGTGCTGACACACTCATGTGAATGTCGGAACAGCGAGAAATATATTCATATTATTAGAACTGATCAATGAATCCACATACAATTTAAACATGAGATAGTCGGTACATTCTATTTTATATTTCAAATATATTATTTAAAATAAATCTTTAAATTACCAAGTTTTGATGCACTAAGGTGATTTACTAAGTTCATATGATAACCAAGATGAGTTGTAAAGAAATATTATCTTTGGGATTTCTCAAAAGGAAAGAAGATTTGTAAAGACAAAGTCTGTAACTTTGAATAAACTAAATTAAACCACCAAAACTCCTGATTAAAAATGCAGGTTCAAATGCAGGAATAACATAACTCCTGGAAAATAATATGAAATAATATTAAGATAGAGCTATTCCTTAAGACATGCCAATACATTAAGATAGTGGAAAAGCTTTTCCTCCAAAAAAATAACTCCTGCTAAAATCCTGTTTTTAAAAAAGAAATTGCAGAAATGGAGTCTTTTCCAAAATCATTGTTAATAGTTATTGTATTAAAGGCTCCAGGACGCTTCTTTATACTCGTATGACTATATAGTCAAAGGGTATAATAAATTTGCCATTACGTTTGTAACGCAGAGAAGGAGGGGGGGTAGATATAGACTCAAGTGTATGGATCGGATCAGAATCGAAAAAAAAAATCGATTTAGCTATGTATGTCCGTCCGTCCGTCCGTCCGTCCGTCTGTCCGTCCGTCCGTCCGTCCGTCCGCACGATAACTCAAAAACTAAAGGAGCTAGAATCTTGAAATTTTCGCAAATTCGTTTTTTTGCAATAGCCGTCATCGCTATTTAAATCCAGCTATTTTGGTCCATGGGTTCGGATGGCTGCCATACAACTTCTTTTTTTATATGAGTATTTCTCTGTACCTATTACAACTACGTGTCTGAAATTTTGCCAAAAGTAGTTTAGTTTTATGGCCAAAGTTTCTGCAAAATTTGGTTGGTCTGTTGCAGTGAGTTCGAGTAGCTGCCACACAACTTCCTGTTTTATATGAGCATTACTCTATACCTATTAAAGTTGGGTGTCTGAAATTTTGCCAAAACTAGTTTAGTGTAATGGCCAAAGTTACTGCAAAATTTGGTTGGTCCAGTGCAGATGGTTCAAGTAGCTGCCATACAACTCCTTCTTTTGTATGAGCATTACACTACACCTAATGTTTGAAATTTTGCCAAAAGTAATTAATGTTTATAATAATAATGATATAATGTTTATATAACGGTCATACGGGTATCCCAGAGTTGACACAGTCTACTCTACTACACTCTTCCTCGTTTTAAATAAAGTTGAATTAAGTCAAGAATTACAAAATTGAATTTACAATTAAGAAGTGCACTTACAACGCTTCTCGGTGAAAAACTAGATTTTGGTGAAATTGTCCATATCCAATACTATCAAGGCGATTAAGTAGTCACGGAGTTTTTCAAAAGATGTAAGGTTTTTGGGAACCGTGATTATAAGAGGAAACCAGTGGAATTGGATTTTGGAGTTTTAGATTATTCATGTGGAGCACAAGGAAAAGCTTATGGGGAACATTAAGAAAAAAATATTAAACTCAATCTCAGACCAAGTTTTATCTTTTACATTGCGGAACTTTCGCCTAGCAAAAGGATTGGTATAACTTGAATTCCGTTAGGTGCTTAGTATGGATGAAAGTCGAAGACTTAATAATTCTAAACTTATGAAAAATTACTACGTTTGTCATAATTTAGACTTAGAACATAAATAAATAAGAAATGTGCTTTTAATGAACCCTTAAATACTAATTAACACAAGCACTGTTAACTTTGTTCTGATAACAATCTTTAAAAATTAACATGTTTAAATAACGAAATTTTTTATATTAAAAATTTAAATTCAAAAATTTTAAATAAAATCAAAATAGTTATAATATTATCCAAAGACTTTAAGTTTTTCAAACATTAAGTTAAAGCCATTTTGAATTTAAATTGCTTTTCACAATAGGGGACAACAAACAATTCAAAATTTTTGATTTACATAAGGTAAATAGTTTTGACTTCCGATAGTCTGGTATAGGATAGATAAATTCATAATTCATGTATATTTGTTTAATGCATGAATTTAACTTGTTCATTGAATTCAGTTGATTGTATTTTAGTATGTATTTCCTGTACAGTATATTCATAAATGCATCATTGACCTTGAATAACACTGCATTTCCTATAGTGATAATTTAAAAATGGATTTATTGCTGTATTTTTTTTTGTGAAAAAGTATATATTGAATCACATCTATCTATTCAGTGTTTATTATTCGTATATATATATTATAAGGAAATCAAATATTTTATAAAAAGAAAATACAATCTGAAAAATAATGGTTGTATAGTTCAGTGAACTTCATTTAGAGAATATGATATCGTCAAATCATAAATCAACAATTTTATATTATTAAAAGTGTATTCAAGTGGTATTCAGTCAACAGTTTGAAAATATCGAATTAAGTCCTGGTACTGCGAATACTGTCCTGGTAAATATCCGTATTTCAGTTCTTGGTTTTCAAGTCTTATCTTTTGAATAAATAAATTTAAAAACACTGAACGTTTCTTTTGTTGACGGTAATCAAGCTTAGTTGTGGTTTTAGTGTGCTAGCATTAATCGCTACCACTAGGAAATGTGTGGAAGTTTATATTTTCGATAGACGGCTTTTGATGCTTTTCATGGCCTTCGTAAAAAAAGTGGTCGTTTGGTTAATCTTTTTGTTTGTCTAACTTATGTGAAGTTTTTGACGGCAAGACTGTAGGGTATTGTATTTAGAGAAACACACTACATGGTGGCAACAGTGTAGAAAACCACATTCTGGTAAAAAATAAAATGAAAAAAATTGGTAAAATACCGGCAAATAGCAATGAACCAGTCAACTCATAAGGGAATAGTAATTTTAGAGTAAGATCACCTGACTTATTTCCATTTAGTAATCTGTGGGAATGGCCCAGATGGCAACGATACGGTTCGAAAGTTTAGAATTGCATCGAAACTGAACACGGCTGCAGATGAAGAAATACAATGCACTACAAATACCTAGCATAAATTTACTGCTGAGTTACTCTTGGAGAAGAAGAAGTTAGTCGTCTGATATTCTCCTATAGCAACAAAGTAGCTGAATTATAAGCCATCTTATCTTTATCGGTAGCTCTCGAAATTTGCTGATCATTAAGGATTCTCGAATCTGGGATCATTTGATTTTTATAAAAAGTGGTTCTTTTTACTGATAGATCTTTACTAATTACGATCTCCAATTCAGGGATATCATAAAGGATCTGTCTATCTACATAAGACTCTTTAAGTAAACTTAAAATATAGAAATGAGTTTCGATTTTGGTATTCTGTAGGGAACTCCTCAATCATAACATTAATATTGAAAAAACCCCTCAAAATCTTTATTTTCTGATCTTTATAGTTCCAAGTTTTTGTCCTTAAAAGTTTTCTTTATGGAAAAAATTAAAATTTCTGGAACTGATCTTAGATACGCATTATTCTTTAAGTTTTTAAATTTTAAAAGCAAATAAAAATTCTGTTCAGATAGGAAAAAAATGAAATTTTTCTCTTCATTTTCATCCTTCATCTTTTTTATGTATTATGTTTGTTTATGTTCAATTTATGCATAGAGTTTTTTTTCTGTTCTGTACTTTATTGAAACGATAAGACTTCATCTTTAAAACTTTAAAAAACTTATTTAAAGTAAAACTATTAGAAAAGTTTGAGTTTAGAAAATAAAAATAAGAAAGCAGAAAAAAATGGGATTCAATGTAGAAAAGTTACATTAGTTTTTCTTTTTTATACCAAAACTATTATCTATTTATGATAATTCCACATATACCACAGTTACAGGGTAAACCACTAAACTACACTAATATTAAATAATTTTTTCTTATGTTTGTGCTTTTTCTTTTTTTATACTCGTGCATACATAAAGGGCCACGGGTATATTAAAATTGCTCCTCCGTTTGTAACACATCGTTCTAGATGAGCTAGATATACTTGTGGTGTCAAAGGTATGTATCGGATCAGCATCGAAAAGTAAATCGATCTGACAGAGTCGATTGTCAGCACAATAACTAAAAAACTAAAAGAGAGTTTTAAATTTCACACATAGTCATTTTAAGACAATTTCTAGGTTCCCAGTTGTTTTTATTCAAAATCGGATCAAGGCTTCGGCGAGCTGCTATACAACTTTTTTTAACCAATATAAATTTTTTCAAAACTAATAACGCTGGGAGGATCCTAAATTACACACGGCTAGTTATATAATAGGGCAAAATCCCCGTTATATAATTTTTATAAAATTTCAAAATTTTAAGGCTTCATTTTCGGAGAGCTACTGTACAAGTTCAGTGTGTAATCTTGTTTATATATCTTCAAAACTATCTTAACTACAAAGTGGTTATTAAAAGTAATCAAGTTTAAGGGGTAGGATGGGTGTTGGCCAATTGTTTTTATTATTTTATTTTTTCGTATTTATTTTTAATATAATATCATAATGGAATTAATTAATGGATTATTTTATTTTAAACATCCCACTATATGGAAGAGTATATAAAAGTTAGCAAGGGCAACTATTATCTTCCTCGTTTTAGTTTAAATTTTCATTATTTTTAAAAAACTGAAAGAAAAACTTTTTAAATACAATTTTTCTACTACATCTCCTATCATTTCTAGAACGCTTCGCTATCACTAATCATAAAAAAAAGGAATAAACAAAAAAAAAGTTTTTCGCTTCTAATGTCATCATCGTAACGATGACATTTTTTTTCTGTTCTTATTATTCTTTTTGGTAACCAAAAACTTCATTTAAAGCTTATGAAAGGAAGAAGTACTGAAGAGTTGTATATTTGAATTGTATACGTATCATTAATTTATATATATATATATATATATATATATATATATATATATATATATATATGTATGTATGTGAAACATTGTTTAAATAAAATCATAAAATTCACCAAAAAAAATGATGCTATGAATTAGAATTAAAAAAAAAAATGTTTTTTTTGCTTATTTTCTGATTGTTGTTTATAAGGCATATCAAGCTGCAATATCTTAACACTACTTCAGTTTGATACTTTTTCAAAGGGCTATTGAAACTTAATTCGAAATTGGATTGTATCAAACTAAAATTAAGTTAATTTTATATAGAAAGGTTACTTTTATTAACACTTTAAAATAATTGAGGAAATACCGTTATATGTAATTGGTTGAGGTTTTATTACAGTTTACAGGTTTTAAAAACCGTTTTTAGAACAATTTAATTGGGTATTGGATATTTTTTTAGTATTATAAGTTAATTGTCATAAGTTTTAATGACCATTTTGATTTGTCAGTTAAAATTTATGTCCCAACTTCGGTGAGAATGAAAAGCTAAAATATTGATTTTTTTCACACAAAAAAATTTGTAAAGTTTCACTCCGAGCTTGGAAAACCGAAATTAAATTACATGAACATTAAAGAAGGTCTCTTAGTATCTCTTGTTTTTATTGTTGCTTGAAGTTTTCTGTTCAACCAAATTGTACTTTATAGACTCCCTCGGCATCACCTCCTGTATCGAATTAGCGAAAAAATAATGCTATCTTGTAAAAAATATTTGCAGTGGATTACTAATAACGAAAGAAAGGGGTGCATTGCAAATCAGAACCATGGGCTTTTAGAGACCTCCGATCGAACCAAGGGCATCGGAACTCAGAAACAATTGAAGAAAGAAAATTCAAATTTTGAATAATTGTATTCCTTCCTATTTCTCTTGTGCTTCTAAGATTAGGGATGAATTAGTGGTTCAAGTATCTCTCACAAACAACCCAATAGCTAACAAACATAAAAATTTAAAATTAATAATGATAGAAACTTTAAATTTGACAAAAACGTGTTCTGTCTTGTTTCCATTAAATACCAAAGCTCTGAGCTGTATTTGGGAGGTGGTTTTGATAGCTATCACACGCATTCCAAGACCTATCAAGCCTATCTTTGAAATTAATAAAAATATGATCCAGAATTTTAGTATAATAAAGTATTTAAATCACGCTCTAGAGTTTTGAGATGAATTGAAGAAGTTGTTTGGATATCTATAAGACCTAAGACCAAGACCTAGTAAGTTTTAAAAAGCTGTTAAAAATGTTTATATTCTCATTTTATAAAATATTAATTTAATACTTAAAATATTTTACGAAATTTAAGTTCAAATTAAACAAATGTAGGGTATTACTAAGTAGGTTGTAACGGCTTAGTGTTGTCTCATTTCGATTTTGATTATATGTTAAAAATTTTATATACTTGTATATAATACTTTTAAATTTATATATAAGTTTTAATTTAAATTTAATATAAAGATTTTGATAATATTTCCTTTTTATATGATGATATCAATGGATGATATCTATCGTGGTTATAGTGATGATTATAGTGATGACAATATAACACTGCTATAGCTGTGTTATTATTGATATATTTTGTAGTATATTTTAAATATGTATGTATATCGAAAAAATTTGTTTATCGTTTGTATTATTGTGTTGCAAGAACGCGATGCTGAAAATGATGCTGCATCCAAGAATTAAAAAGTATCAAAATCTCGCAATACTGTTAATATAAAACATTAATATTGTAGTGATAATTTTATGTTGCTATATACATATAAAGTTGAATATATGATTATGTACATATTTATTAAAATAATGCAAATAAAAAAAAATATAATAAAATATATTCTGTCATGATGTCAGATTAAAATGCTTCAACAACAAAAAGTCAATTACTTTAGTACAAAAGATACAACAGTATGAAATGCAAAAAGAAAAGAATAAATTATCGCCATTCATAAAAATGTTGTAAATGGTACAAAGTTCTATTTTCAGATACAGGATACTGGAAAAATAATCAGAAAAAAATAAACTATCTCAGATTTATTATTTCTATATGTTAGTATATGTGTAACTCGTTTTACATATCTATAGATAATTATGATTTTGACTCCTTTATTTGAAGGGAAGTTACAAATTTAAAGCATTGAACAGAATTTAAGGATTTTTTGGAAAATTTTTTTCTTTAACTTGGAATTAATATGTTTCGTTCACGCTCCAATAGAACTGTCCAATATCTATAAAGCTTACATAAAACCTTAAATATAGTACTAGTCTCATAAAAAAAATTTCACCTAACACTTTTTGTTGGCGATCCTACAATTAAGATATTACTTATTCGCTTTGGTTAAAGTTAGTTACTTGTTCGTTACTGGTTAAAGTATTGGAGCATCGTCTCTGGCTACTAAACTTGTTCTTTTGAATAGAAATCTCTAATATATCTTTTCAAATAATACTAATGCTGAGGTAGGTAGGTTTCAAGTGTTAGTGTCCATGATAAATTACTATGACGAGCTGTAATTGGTTTGGGTAGCTCGTTTATTTTGAGAACTGCTACTGTATGAATCTCGATTCCGTTCAATATTAACGCGCCCTGGATAAAAATCAGTCATCGTAAAATTTGCGGCTGTTCGAAAAGAAAGTGTTATGGGTCATTTTCAACTTTCCTTTCAATTTTCTACTGACATTCTATTTTTCTTTTAATTCCTTTAATTTTATTTAAATTTGAAATAACTTTGTATTAAAGAACCTCCCCCCTCCCTTTGAGCTTACGATATATCCAGATATAGTTTATATTATATTTTTCCAGAAACACCTCTGATATGACAATAAATTTATATTTTAACCGTGGAAGGAGATGGCCATGTTTCAAAGTACTATTATAAAATATGATTAAAATAAATACACATTAGAATAAGTTTTCATTGCTATATTTGAGTTCTACTTAAAAGTTGTTAATCCCTTTTTTTAAATTATGTAGCTTCGGATGCTTTTGGGTCCCATCATTATAAAAATCTTTAGGAATTCCAATATCTGGAAGATTTCCGCATTCATATTTCTAATATTGCCAACTTCAGAAAAACCAAGAATGATACGACGAAACTTCGAAAAGTTCTAAAGTGAGTGAGTTTTGGCAAAGAGATTTTCGAAAGAAATGTCAATATAAATATTCCGGATCGATACTGTTTTATTCTGAAATTAATACATTCCTCGAATTTTTGATTTTTATTTTATTTCCAGGCATATTTCTACGTCTGACGCAAATTAAACTTTTTATTGAACCTTGGGTTAATAGAATATTATTTGGTTATTATTTTAGCAATTCGATGTCCATTTAAACAATTTAGTTATTCTTAAAATTCATTTTAACTTTAGCAAAACATTAAAATCATTTTAATTTATAACTTTTTTCATAAAAAGTTTAATTTTAAATTGTTTTAAATTTTATGTAAATAATAAAAAAAAAAAAAAAATTAAATTTACATAAACATTTTTTATTAAAAAGTTTATTCTTGTATTCAATAATATGCATGCATCATAATGTGCATCTTGCATAATGGAATGCAGCAAAAAAAAATCATTTATTTTTTTGTTACATAATATTTAAATTTAAAGTTATTATTTGTTCAGGAGCGATTCATTCTCATATTTGTTTAGTATAATTAAAAGATGAAGTTTTTTTTTCAAGCATTTTATGAAAAACAAACATTCATTTAAACATCTGCATCCATATTCGTATCCAGGGGTCCGCAACGAAACGAATTAAAAATGAAAAGTTCCGGAAGGATATTTATTTTAAAACCAAAAATATATTGCTCCTATTTTATAAATATTGTTTCGGGACTTTAATAAAATATAGTCTTCTTGGAACTTTGATCACAATAACCAGAAAATAAAGTTCCTTACGCTTACACGCACAGAGACTTCTTAGACAACCCAAAATACAGCAAGAAAACTTGACTCTTAATCTTGCCCCCAACAAAGAGCCCTCAAAACTTTTGGTGGTACTTTTAGAGACTTTTCCAAATTTTTCACCTTTTTGGGGTGTATTAAAAACTATCGGCTAGGTTTCTTAAATCAAGTTGAGCTGACTTCTGGGTACCAAATTACGAGGGCTGTAACTTTATTTTAATTCTGACCGATTTAATTCGTTCTTCGGCTCAAATATTTTGTAATTTTCCCGGAACAACATTTCAAAAAAATTTTCTTGCTCCTTAGAGGACAAAAAGTTGAAGACGTATTAAATTTGACTCCAATATCATGTGGTTCCGAATCCCTGTGTTAAACTCTTCTCTTCATAAAATTCTTAATAATTTTGAATTGAGTTTTTGATTTAAGGATTTCATTGAAAAATTCATTAAATCCCTGACACTTTAAGAAATTCTCAAGAGATTTGACTTTTTACATTATATCCTAAAGAATAACACTGAAGTTTTATTTATAGATGATATCACAATTATCATCCAAAACTGCACGAGTTTGTGTGTTTAAGATTGTGTTGAAAGCACATATATAGGTCAATATAAATAATTAAGACAAAAGGGTTTTTTATATTTTCATCAACTTAAATTTTAGATGAGCATTTTATCACCGTTCTTATATAGAAATCCCTGAAATTTGAATTTGAATATGAATCTCTAAATTATATTATTTCTAAAGGTAGGTACGTACCCATTTAAAAATGGAGCAGTAAGAACAATAGAAAATAAATTTGAAAATTTTGAGAAGACTACTTCATAAATGTTTAATACAAGTTTTAATGACTAGTCAGACAGAAAACTTTAGAAATAGTTAAAGGTACTTAAGTTAAAAAAAAGACATTCATTTAGGATTCAGTGAACTTTAAATTAAAAATTAAAACTGTGATTATTATACATTTTAAAATTTAAATACAATATAATAGTTTTTTATTTCAGTTTTGTTTTATAAAGTTTAGAAAATGGAGCAACGGACAGTGGGTAAGGTAGTTTGGGGTAGAGAAATGCAGTTCTAAGGAAAAAATTGTCTTTTAAGAGTTTCCAAATGTTGATGATATTGAAACACGAGCTTCTAATTTTAATGAATTTTAGACTCTATGCGTTTTAATGAATTTTAGACTCGTTCTGGAAAATGTTTTAAAGACGGGGTATCGAAAGATCTCTACTGATGTTAGATTTCTTATGTGAGGCATTTGACAGACGTGAAACTTTCTTCCAAAGAAAATATCTTTTAACAATAGTACTTGCTAAAATATATGGGGGTATATTAATTGGCTATTTAGGAGTCAATTTGATGAATATGACAACCATTCTAATTCTGTGTCAGAAGAAAACAGAAAAGGTCGTCTAGAAGAGTTGCAAAGACGTCATGATCGACATAGTATTGAGGTTTAACCAAACATAGGTATTTCTTGATGAATTTGAACTTGGTAAACAAAGGACAAGATCTTTAATGCAAAGCAATAGCGTTAAGGATAAGGGATCCAAGTTTCGGATAATGGATGGAATTTTACATTTCCATAAAGGCAATTATTATTATGAAATTAACATTTTCTTTGGTACCAGCAAATCTAAAATATGCTAAAACAATAAAAAATAAAGTTAAAACAATTTAAATATAGGTACAAGTACATAAAATATTAACAAACATACATAAAAACATGAATACCTACTAAATAAATTTTCATTTTTATAAATTTCCTCATATTTTTTTAAATTTTTGTTCTAGTTCAGTAAGATTGTGTTTTTTTCTTTCTTTTCTTCACAGTTATTGAGGCATATAACTGTAAATGTTCATAATGCATAATAATTATTCGTAAATTTTTAATTTTTTCACGTGTTGTTATTTCATATTTCATATTTTTTTTTAGCCTTTCATTATCATGAAAAATACCAAAATGGCAGACAAGAGAACAGGGGAAAAAAAAATATTTTTTAATATAGTAGAATGAGTGAAAAAAATTAAGTTCGGTTTTTTTTTTTAATTGAAAATCAGTAAGCAAGAGAGAGAGAGAGAGAGAGAAATGGAAAACAAATGCAAATAATTGGGGAAAAAAAATAAAAACAACAATTGATCAGAAGCACTGTAGGATATGCTTTAATGGTGTAAGAAACACTATAGAATAAGTGATTTACATAATTCTATGTTTTTTGTACGAAATCACGAAAGACCTCCTCAAACCTCAATTTTTTATGAAAATCAAACGATTCCCCTTCAAGTTGTTGAACAATAATTTTTCTTTACAAAATCTCCTTGGCGACCAATTATACAAAGTAAAAAATAAAATATTAGATATATAAACAAAATAAATAACAGCTGAAGATCTTCAGTTCTAATTCTACTAAATTAAATTCACAAAATTAACAAAAACCAACATAGTTTTATAATAATATTTTTATGTATCGTGAACAATGAAGATTTGTTTAGGGGTTGACCAGATAATAAGTTTAATGAAACAAATTTTTTATAGATAAACTATTAAAAGCTTTAAAAGTTGAAAAACATTGATTATTTACAATCTTTACTTTTTTAAAACTCAAATTTTTACATAGGAGCACTTCTCTCACTTTGTCCATTTGTCTGTTTGTCCGGGTGTTTACAAAATTTGAAACTACAAAAGAATTATTTTCTTGGAATAATTTTTATTTTATTACATATATTTAAATTTTTATAACAAATGTTCTATAAGCTTTAATCTGGATACGATAAATGGTAGTTTCTGATTTTATCGTATGGACAATATCGTTTGGCTGACATCTCCTCTGGAATATTTTTTTTTTTTGCTTCAATTTCTTTCATTATTTCATTTCTTAATTCCGTTCAAATTCCCAAAACTCGAAAACAAGCATTAGTAAATGTTGCTCTCTTAGTTAACCATCGCAATAAACTGAAAAGTCATCATTTACAAAGGTAAAAATGTTAGTAAAATTTCAATTGTTAAAAAACTAAAAAACAAAATTAATAATATTAGTAACCAAATATTTTAACAAGTTGAAAAATTATATATTTTAACAAAAAGAAAACCAAATTAAAAGACCCATGCCAAAACCATTGAGACAAGCATTACAAACATGCTAGTTAAATTACAAATACAAGGTCAGTCATACAATCTACGAAAACTTCTAATGCTCGAGCAAAATTTGAACCTCAATGTTAACCCATTTTCGGCCAAAAAAATACAAATCTTAATTTTTTACGATCGTATAGTTGATTTAAGATAATCTAGGCGCAAAACACTCAAATCTTTTTTCAGATTTGAGCTAGCTTGTTCGTGAGCTTTGAAAAGCGCTGTTCAAAAAATTTAACACTGGCCTTAGACGGGTGATTATTATACTCTTAGAAACCTTAAATAAAAAATTTGCTTTCATAAAAGACTTAAAACTGAAAAAAATTCTTAAAATGTGTGAAAAAAAAAATGTCAAATGTCGAAAAATTGAACAGTGGCTGGGTTAATTTGTTAACTTTAGTATCAAAAAGCTCATACCTTAAGTTAGTCTCTCTTAACACCCGAAGTTGGCTCAAATTTACCATAGTCTGCAGAATGTTGTGAGACATTAAAAACCTCGACCGATCTTAAAAAATTCAAATCTTCCTTAAACCTCATTTGTTCACGAATAACAAATTCATGTATTATTTAAGTTATATCATAATTAACTATTATATCATAAATAAAAACTAAAAAAATTCTAAAATTTATAATACCCAACATGAAATTATAAAAATTTTAATTTAGGTATTTTTTTTTTTTTGTTTTATTTTTAGTACCTACTTGAAAAATAAAAATTAAGTTCATATTTAAGTCAACTAGAAATTGAGTTCATGTTTTTTGAGTGTATAATAATAAATTACTTAAAGTACATATACTAGCATACTATACTTAAATATATATACATATGAGTATTAATAGTAAGGTAGTTAAAAATAAACTTTAAATTTATCCATTAATTTTTATATTTAAAAAATGGAGTATAACTACCTATTTTATTTATATATAGGTACTATTTTTCACTAGGCATCATTTTAATTCAAAATTGGTATAAATTTTCATACATATTTATGCACATATACATATACTTGTTTATAAAAATGTTGAAGTTTTTAAATATTACAAGTATATTAATTTAAATAAAATGCTGGAAGGAACTTAATATAATATGTAAGTAACCATATTTAAATTTTTGGTTCACTTATTTACTATATTTTTTATAATAACTTTTATATATATATATATATATATATATATATATATATATTATATATTGTATATTACAATGTATGTATATAAATATAATACGTATCCATAATGTAATATAATGTATAACTGTATTGAAAAATGAAGTATGTATAATATAATATTGTATACTTCCAATACACTCAATGAAATTTGATTATAGTTTTAATATTTAAAATTATGTTGGGATATAATTGTTTTTCATGTGGAATTAATTTGTTACGTTTTAATTTTTATTATTTTTTTTTTTTATTTTTTGGTGTTGTTGTTGTTTTTTTTTTTTTATAATCGAATGAAGATGGCATTGTTATATTTGCACAACAAGTTTCTACGTGGTTAAAGGTGTATTGGTTCGAAAGTGCTTAATTAAAAATAAAAAAATATTGTTTTTGTTGTTGTTTTCAAAAATAAATTAATAAAAATGTTAAATGTCACAATATTGTTGTTGTTTATAACAATCTGAAGTTTAAGGTACAAAAAAAAATAGGATGGATTAAAAAAATTGAAGAATTTAATTTCTCCTTTAGGAAGAGTGACTTTTACTAATTGGTTATTTTATTATATTTTATATATTTGCTCAATTTTATTTTAAAAATTTTTTTTAAATATTTTCATATTTACTTATTATTTAAGTTAAAAGAAACAACCATTATTTAAATTTTAAAATAATAATAGTAATAAATTATAAGAATTAATGAAAAATAATTTAATACTATTGTTAATATATGTACTATAATATATTATTGAAATAATGAAATGTATAGTATGTATATAATAAATATTTATTAATGCTTTATTATTTATGTATTTATATTGGAATAAAAGTATGATTTTTCAATTTCTTTTGGGCAAACTGAAATATTTAATTGATAAATAATTGTGCTAAAAAATTGTGCCAAAAATTATT
The DNA here is from genome assembly GCA_963082915.1 of Dolichopus griseipennis. Taxonomy (NCBI): domain Eukaryota; kingdom Metazoa; phylum Arthropoda; class Insecta; order Diptera; family Dolichopodidae; genus Dolichopus; species Dolichopus griseipennis. The sequence continues at coordinate 312,011,831 of OY720441.1, read as the reverse complement.
AAATATTTGTAAATGCTGTAAGAAAATTAAAGTTTATTAATTAATTATTTATTTTTTTGACATCATACAGTACAATTTAAAATGTACTATAGAATTTATTGTATTGATGATATTAAGTTATATTATAAGTGAATTGTAATTCAATTTGGTTGTCAAGGAGATAAGAGGAACGGTCCAGTACAAATTTGTGTCATTATGAAAAGGTTATTTTAAAATTTCTCAAAGAATATAAACTTTCAGGCATCATTAACATCATTTTGAATTAAAGAAAAGAAAGAATAGATAGTTACTTTTTATATGCAGCAAAAAGCTCATCAAATTTTTTAATAGCTTCTAAACTACATATTAACAATTTTCAAGGTAAATTTCATTTTTGTTCAAAATAATAAAGAATAATATCTTACAAATTCAATTGACAGTTATTACGAACCCCAACTTATGCTCATCAGAAATTTTTGGAACATTAAGTAAATGGGGCAGAAGGGGACAGAACTATCTTGTAGCTAATATTAATTTTCTAACTTTACAACACCCTTGTAGTTTTTTGTTGGTATCGGAGATATTGCTCGTTTGCCTTTGAGTTGATCTGGAAGCTTCCAGAGTTCAAACCCAATGTCCTTGCATTTTTCATTAGTAATAAACTCAGCCATAATAATGCGCAAGCAGCAGGGTGCTTATCCCATTATTTTGGCTACGGGAGGGGGTTGTTTTAGTTGATTAGAAATCTCACACTATCTGGTGGATTAGGATTTTAGGCGCTTTTAAAGGTTTTTTCTTCTCTTAGAAAAAAAAAGTATAAATTTGATCGAGATAGCATAATTATTTTTGTTAATAAATATTTTAATAACTAGTTTATGCTAAGGAATCTTATGTAGCTTGAAGATAAAGCTTTTAATGGTATTTACTTATAATAAATATTATTATGGTTAAAATAACACTTTGAAAAGTATTTACAACATTAATACGAAATTGCATACTTTTAGGCAAATTTAATTTGGAAGTGTTGTACTTCGAACCACTTTAATTAATAGCTAATTTTTTAACTCAATTCAATTAATAATTAATAACATCTATTGATTTATTTGTAAGATTAAATGTTTTTTAAACATTGAGAGCTATTTGCAGTAAAATTAAAAGTGTGTCTCTTCATCTCTTCCACTTTTAATCACCGAAAATACTTCATACACAGATATACAAAATTAGTTCTTTGTATATAAACTTTATATTCTAAGAAAATCCTAAAGTAAACTAATTTTTTAGTATAACTTCATATATTCTTTAATTCTTCTTTCTAAGTTTTTCTAAAATTTTTTATTTATGTGAATGTAAACTTAAATTTCTAACAGAGCCAACATTTTTATTAGTTTTTCTTTTATATTTGGTCATTAATTTTCTTTACACTTATTTAACTTGAAAGAGTTTTAATTTGATGAAAATGCTTGTAACCATATATACAAGTCATTATTTAATTCATACATCAATGTCTTTAAACTTAATTCATACATAAATACATACGTAGTATATATACATTTATATAAATATAAATCTTTTGATATATTCATATGTTTACTTCATTATAACTGAGAAAATTCTCAGGCTTTTTATGTGTCGAAAATATTTTATATACAAGTGTATATATATATATATGTATTATGTAAGTATATAATTTTAGGAGCAACAGTATATATACCAAATTAAAAAGTTGAAATTAAATGGTTTTAAAATATTTACATACATGAAAACCATATTTAGATAAAGGGTTGTCCATTTGGTTTTTGCTATAGGGATAATGGAAAGCATCGACAGCCATCAATTGAAGCAGTGCTGAGTTTTTTTGGATGGTTTAAGACTTTTATATATTGAAACCATTCCAAGTCCATTCCAAGTCCTTCGATACAGTTTGTTCCGAGTGTAAGCATATAATTGAATTTGAGGATTTGGTATTGGGAAATTTAGGATTATAAGAGATGATGATAGGGGATATATTTAAAAGAAAGCTGTTCACCTTCAGTGCTTTTAATCGAGTTTTAATTAACATATTGTGTCTATTTGATTGGATATTTAATTCGCGACGTTAGACGTCTTGAATAATTTTATTTAAAAACCTTTTAATTAGTAAGAAGTATTATGATTAATATGTATATAATTATTAAATCTACAATAAAACTAATGAATAAATGAACTTATCTAGAACCTTTAAATATGCATATCCAAGCCTTAATTAATTAATCTTATTTTAGTTATTTTTAAAGCAAAGGGTCAATGTAAACTTAATTCAATGCATTTAAATAATAAAATTGATGTAAAACATACTTATATGTAAACTTTATATGAATACAGGAAGGTATTTTATAAAATTTTTTTAATGTTTGATACAATTTTGTTTCTTGGTTTTGTTAGTTTCTCTACAAATTACTCTACAAATACTTTCTAAGATAGGGTCTTTATACATTTACCACTTTTCTACTGTAAAAACTTTAGTAAATGAATAAAACATATGTAAAAATTGTTGTTGTTGTTTTTCTTACTAAATTATATGAATAAAAAAAATATTTGCCCTAAGGTTAAAATTTGCTAAAAAAATCCATAGAGCGTAAATACCTAGTTACATTAAAAGTCAATGCTCTGATCCTATATATAGGATATTTTCTACTAAAATTTTATATTCCTTAAAGCTTCCATAGAGTTCACATTTTATAGAAGAACTTAAATTTTTCTTTATTAAATATATAGTAAATTATGATTAAATTAGTCAGATTATAAAGGAAAATGTGTAGAATGTAAAGTAAAAATTAAAGAAAATATTATTAAGAATTTAAAATAAATTTCAAAATAATTTCTAACTTTACTACAAAGACCAATTATTGTGCTTGAATTAATAAAGTAAAATAAAAAAATATTTTAAAGAAAAATTAATTTTTCTTAAGAGAAAAGTTTATTTTTAATTTTTCAAAATCTAGTTTAGGGTTTTTAAAATATTAAAATATGAAAAAATTGTTTTTTTAAATTAGACAAGTGTGATGAAAAAAGTAAGGGATTTTTAAAAAGTACATTATAAAAATTATGGTGTTTCACACACAGAGTTTAGGGTAAAAAATATATATAAAAACAAATGATAATATTATAATTTATTTATTTCATTAATCGTTTATTGTTTTTATTTTTGAATAATAGCCAAATAAATATTTAGAATATAATCCCTATGTACTTAAGAAAACCTGTTAGCGAGTATCGAACTTTGTTATTAAAGCTTCAATGTTAACGTTTAGTTTTTTGGAAGTATATACACAGGTGACTAAGTTACTTATGCAAACTTATGATGATTCTGGAGGATCTAACTTCACATTCGTCCGCCAAAATTTTTAGGTTCTACGAATGGAACAGTTTTTGTTTTGTAGCCAAACTATTCACGGAGCTGCAGGATTTTCAAATCACGAAAAGCTTTATATTATATATATAAATAGCAATAACAATAGTTCTACAAAGAATACATTCTTAACTTAAATAATTAACAATTTTTTAAAAAATAATAAAATCTATTTTAGTAATTAGCAAGAAATAATTAATCAGGAGTCAGGAACAGGAATATTTAGACTTTAACTTTATTTCGACGATAAATAAGGTGTGTTAAACTTATATATAAAGTTTATCTTTAAAAAACGATTGGGTTAGTTGTTAAAATCGGATTATCTAATTTTCGAGCTTGATTCAGGTACCATTCACGATTTAGGTAAAATTAATGACATAACTAATAATTAATAATTTAATTTAATAATATAACTCACATATACAAAAAAATAATAATTCAAATACAAAATCAATACTATATATATCAAATGAAATTTTATACTGAAAATCTAAGACGTTAATACATTTTGTAAGGCCTAATACTATCTGATATTTAAATTGTAAGCGGAATTCATTAAGGTTAATTCTAATAAGAATACTATTATATGTTCCCTCTCTTCCAACATTTATTTTATGGTAAAGGCAAGCTTGTTAGCGTAGCAGTTGAACAGTTGCGCCAAAAAAAAGGGGGTGCATTAATTGTTAAAAAAAGAAAATAACATATTAAATCAATATTGAATTTTCTATTTTCTTTAAAAAAATGTAGCAAGAAGCGATAAATTCATACGCTCTTGTTTGAATATATCAGATCAGATTGCATACTTTTAGGACTTCCACTATAAAATTTCGATATTACAGGAATTCTTCGTTATAATAGGAAGCTCTGCTATAGATTAACTATTTTTTTTTTAAACAATAATTCATAATAATGTTATAAAAAATTTTTCATAGTTCCTTTGTCTAATGTTGCTGGAAATATTTTCGTTCTTTATATGTAGTATTAGGAAATATATAGGTACATTTTGTTAAGCACGAACCTTTCTTCAAAATGCGCGTAAAAGGAAGTCAAATTAAATTAATTTTTTATTACTTCTCCCAGATAATTTAATTCGATTTTTTTTTTTTTTAATAGAGAAGATCCCCTCCACTTAATATTAAAAAAAATACATTAAACACTATTAATCTATCATACAATTAAATACGACTTTAATTTGTCTTTAGTTTCACCATTTTTTATGTTATACGAGTAAGTAAATTTAAAAATATTATACTTTCTTAATTTTTGTATAAATTTCCAAATTGTAATCTAACCTATTTTTACTTTTTTTTTTTTTATTTTTTAGTTTTTCTTAACACTTTAAATTTAAAAAAATTTATTATAAATAAAAGAATAAACAATAAACCCAGGAAAAAGTATTATTTAAAAAAAAAATTCTAAAATACAAAAAAAAAAGGGAAAGAGAAAAAAAACACAAAAAAAAAACCAATGAAAAAACCAAACAAAGTAAAAGTTAATTACTTTTGAATCGGAAATCCTTGCTTAATTTGTTTGTTTCCCCTTTTACGGATTTAATTCCCCGAAACATTTATACACACGTACTTGTACCGTTTTATTTTTATTTATTTTTAATTTTTTTTTTTTTTTTTTGTTTTTTTTACCATTTCAAATAAATACACAATACATCATTCTTAATCCTACAGCTTCCTTTTCTTACGAGCGATATATTTAAAAATGAGTGAAAAAAAACAACGAAAGGCATGAGAAAAGCAAAAAAAAAACTAAAAAAAAAAAGAATTGTAATAAACAATACAAAATAATTGTAGTAATGTAATATACTGTTATATAACGGTACTTTATTACGTTTTTAAGCCCCCTTTGAGTAAAGAAAGAAAAAACAAGTAAAGAAACAGTCAGTCGGTGCAACCGACTTAGAAATACCCTACACCTATTTGGTTCAAATTTAAGGACATATCCATAAGTCATTTTAACACCATAAAAGCTGTTATTAATTTGATCGTAAGACATAGCTAACCAAATTAACTTTATAATACTAAAAACATTTTCTAATTATATTATCTATTAAAAAATATTACAAATTCTTACTAATTTGTCTATTTAAAAATATTCAAAAACAAGCAAACTTGAAATAAATGAAAATATATTTATTCCAACTCAATTACAAAATGAAAAAATTCTAATTATTAAATTTTGTGATAAAAAGATAATCAAAGCATAATATATTTAATAATCCAATTTTTTAAAAATTGCAATTATTTTAAGTAGTTAGTTTATATACCTAATAGAAAAGCTTACAAACGCAAAATATGCAATAAATGTATTTCTAAAATACAATTACAAATTTAGACCTTTTCATATAATTCATTTAAATATTCAAATAAATTTTACATAAATGCAGCAAGTACCTTTGAATATAGCTGAACCACTACAATTAAGTCTAGATTTCGGAGACACATAGGACATAGGAAATATATTCTTTGGCTTTGAAATTAAACTCAACCAGAACCAATTCCCATGGTACTTTCATTACTAGTAACCTAGAGTTTAAATTTCATCAAAATACCGGCATTATTTTTTGAGTTATGGTGTTTTAAGATATATGTTTATTAGTCCTTGAACTTTTCAAGGGTTCCAGAACCCCAAACCATGGTACGATTTCGCCCATATGCAGTCCCGTCATACTTTCAATACTAGTTAACCCTTGTATACAATTGGAACGTTCTATCTTAATTTTAAGTTACTAGTTTTATTAATTTCGATGATAAGCTTTTACACATTTGGGGGTCTAAGAGAGGTCCTGAACCACCACTCCAAATGATCCCAAATTAGGGGGGCATGGAAGAAATAGTAAAGAACACCCTGGGCCAAATTTGAAGCTTCTACATTTGTTTCAAGTTACTATTTTTATTAATTTCGAAAATATGCTTTAAGGTCCTCGGAACTGAGTGCCTGGTCCCCGACCCACTAGTCCAATGGGGTCCAAATTTCAAAGACACTTACGCAATAGGAAGGGACACCCTGATACCAAATTTGGAGGTTATATCTTCATTGGTTTCCGAATTACGCTAGTTTGGCCTAAATTCGATAAAAAAGTTCTCAGTTCCGAACCCATTGTCCAATCCTCACCGTACGTAATCACCGCCGTAGTTTCATTACCAATAACCTACAGCACAAATTTCATGAAGATAGCCTCATTAGTTGTTGAGTTATCGTGATTTTTAATATATGTTCGTTATCCCTGACACCGACTAAAAGGTCCAGAATCTGAACCCATGGGCTGATTTCGCCCTTATACAGCCCGCGCTTTACTTATAGTACTAGTTAACACTTGTACACAATTTAAACGATCTATCTTAATTTTAAGTAACTATTTTTAGTAATTTCGATTATAAGCTTTTAAAACTTGGGAGGTCTGAGAGGGGTACTGAACCACCACTCCAATTGATCCCAAATTAAGGGAACACGCAAGAGATAGTAAAGAACACCCTTGTGGCAAATTGGAAGCTTCTACATTTTTTCAAGTTGTTATCTTTATTAATTTTAAAGATATGTTTTAAGGTCTTCGGAAATGTGTGGCTGGTCCCCGACCCAGTAGTCCAATGGGACCCAAATTCTCAAGACACTTAGGAGATTGGAGGGGACACCCTGATACCAAATTTGGAGGTTCTATCTTCATTGGTTTCGGAATTATGCTCGTTTGGCCTAAATTCGATCAAAAAGTTCTAGGTTCCGAACGCATGGTCCAATCCCGACCTTACGGAATCCCCGAAGTAGTTTCATTACTAGTTACCTACAGCACAAATTTGATGAAGAAAGCGTCATTAGTTGTTGAGTTATCGTGATTTCTTAAATATGTTCGTTAGCCCTTCGATCGATTAAAAGGTCCAGAATCCGAACCCATGGGCCGATTTCGCCCATATGCAATCCCCGCCGTACTTTCAGTCCTAGTAACCTACAGTTAAAATTTCATCAAGATAGCTCCATTATTTTTTGAGTTATCGTGCCTACGGACGGACGGACGGACGGACGGAAGGACGGACGGACGGACGGACGGACATGGCTATATCGACTAAGGCGGTCACGCTGATCACAAATATATATACTTTTCCATATCTAGCTCGCTTCCTTTAGGTGGTTACAAACACCATACCAAAGTTAATATACCCCTTTACCTATTCTATAGGTGTAGGGTATAAAAAAAAATAAAATAAAAAATTAAAAGAGAAAATAAAGAACAAAGTAAAAGAAAGTTAAAAATTCATTAGTAGTATATGATGATGGGTTCAAATAACGTTACCGTCACGGTATACAATCACCTTGTACATATTATAAACAAGTTCATTCAATTTAACTTACTGTATTAAAAAACATATATATACGTTTGTAGATTATATACACACATATATACTCCCAATCATATAAATAATTAAGTCATCTTATAAAATGTCGTTTACCTCATTATTGTTTTATATAGGGTTTTTATTGTAGTTGTAGTTAGATGAATGTACAGTAAGAAAATACAATGCAAGGAAATACCGTTACACTCTTCTATCGCACACAAAACAAAAATTAAAGCAATTCCTCCCCAAACATGAAAAAAAAAAGGCTAAAGAAATAAATTTTAATTGTTATTGTTGTATTTTTTTATTCTGCTCTTGTAAGGGAAGCAGTAAAAGAATTAAAAATCGTTAAAAAAAAGATTTAAAAATGCTTTTACATTAAATATGTACTCGTATATATATAGGATAAGATGGCTGACTTAAGACTTATGGAATTTCTAAGAAAGTATAATGTAATTTGAATTTTAAGAAATTTTACTCTGAGATTATAAGGCAACATTTTGATGAATTTATTGTGTGATTAGATGCTGATTTTATTTAAAATATCAATTTTTTTCTAAATGTTAAATGTTAAAATGTTTAAATGTTAATGTTTTTTTTTTTTAACTGAAACTCAGCAGTGTAATCAGTTAACTTTACTTTTAAATTTCTAATATTAATACAAAACGAGGAAGAGTGTGGTAGAGTAGACTGTGTCAACTCTGGGATACCCGTATGACCGTTTTATAAACATTATATCATTTATAAACATTAATTACTTTTGACAAAATTTCAAACATAGAGCTTTATTAGGTGTAGTGTAATGCTCATATAAAAGAAGGAGTTGTATGGCAGCTGCTTGAACCCTTTGCAGTAGACCAAACAAATTTTGCAGTAACTTTGGCCAATACACTAAACTATTTTTGGCAAAATTTCAGACACCCAGCATTAATAGGTATAGAGTAATGCTCATATAAAACAGGAAGTTGTATGGCAGCTACTCGAACCCTTTGCAGTAGACCAACCAAATTTTGCAGTAACTTTGGCCAGTACACTAAACTATTTTTGGCAAAATTTCAGACACCCAGCATTAATAGGTATAGAGTAATGCTCATATAAAACAGGAAGTTGTATGGCAGCTACTCGAACTCACTGCAACAGACCAACCAAATTTTGCAGAAACTTTGGCCATAAAACTAAACTACTTTTGCCAAAATTTCAGACACGTAGCTGTAATAGGTACAGAGAAATACTCATATAAAAAAAGAAGTTGTATGGCAGCCACCCGAACCCATGGACCAAAATGGCTGGATTTAAATAGCGATGACGGCTATTGCAAAAAAACGAATTTGCGAAAATTTCAAGATTCTAGCTCCTTTAGTTTTTGAGTTATCGTGCGGACGGACGGACAGACGGACGGACGGACGGACGGACGGACGGACGGACGGACGGACGGACGGACGGACGGACATAGCTAAATCCATTTTTTTTTCGATTCTGATCCGATCCATACACTTGAGTCTATATCTACCCCCCTCCTTCTCTGCGTCACAAACGTAATGACAAATTTATTATACCCTTTGCCTATATAGTCATACGGGTATAATTATAGTATTGTATATTGAGGTATTGTTGTTTGGAGTTTTTTGTAACTTAAGTACACTTAACTAAAGTTACAAAAATTAAAAAAAATAATTACTAAATTTTGGATAAAGTTGAAAAAAATTTTTAAGTTGAAAGTTAAATTTGTCAAGCTTCACATTTTTTTCAAACATTGAATTATTGAATTAGTAATTCAATTGAATTATTTCAACAAAACATAAGCAAGTAATTTGTAGAAGCAAGTTGAGAATAACTTATCAGATTGCGTAAAGATGGCAGAAAATTTGCAAACATTGCAGAAGACGCTTCAGAACGCAATAAAAGGTTGCAGCAAGAGCTGTTCTGAAGCTACCTTTATTATACCATTGACTGCTTTGTAGCTTAGAAGTTTAATGGATTAAAAATGACAAATTTTGACTACACAGTCATTATACCCGTATGACTATATAGTCAAAGGGTATAATAAATTTGCCATTACGTTTGTGACGCAGAGAAGGAGGGGGGTAGATATAGACTCAAGTGTATGGATCGGATCAGAATCGAAAAATAAATCGATTTAGCTATGTATGTCCGTCCGTCATCACGATAACTCAAAAAATAAAGGAGCTAGGATTATGAAATTTTCACAAATTCTTTTTTATGCAAAAAACGGAATCGCTATTTAAATCCAACCTTTTTGGTCTACGGGTTCGAGTACCTGCCATACAACTCCTTCTTTAATATGAGCATTACTCTACACCTAATGAATGTTTGAAATTTTGCCAAAAGTAATTAACCGGATGATATAATGTATATGGTAAGGTCATGCGGGTATCCCAGAGTTGACACAGTCTACTCTACTACACTCTTCCTCGTTTTTATGTATATTATTACAAATTATATAAAACTTTAAAAGCTTTAAGAAACTCGAAGTTTAATTTGAATCGTAAGAATACACTTTCGATTTATAAGAGCGTTTTTATTTTCATTATGGACTTTAATTGCTATATTTATTAACTTTTACTTTCATTTATGAGATTTTTTTTGCATGTTTAAATAAAGTATTGCAATCATAAATTATACAATTTTTTTAAAAATATCTTGAGGTGCAAAATCTATTTAATCTGAAGACTGAAATATATCAGATATAACTTAAGTTTGTAAATTTTTGGAAAAATATTTGTAGTTTAAAATATATTGGTCTGTTTGTCTGCCTGAAATTAGAGTTTTTACAATTTAGCAGCTATACTTGTAGAGAGTACTTTTTAAAGAGTTTACTCTACGATTGTGAACTTTTTTCAAAGTAAGGATGATACACAGGTTAAGTTATATAATAGGACTAGCACTTTTATAAAGTTTCTAAATGTTAATGCTTCATTTTTGGGGTCTGTAATACAAGTTTTAGAACCTTCTTACATATTTTCAGAACTATTTACAATACAAAGTTCAAATTAAAAGTAGGCAAGTAAATATGGTAAGCTTGTTTTCAAATTTTGAGGCTACTTGGAGCAAAGCTTAGAGTACCAATCTCTATGACTAAAACCAAAGTGCTTATCTTTCCAACTAATAAGGCTAGATGGTTCAAAATTAAAATCGGTATGCAATATAATATAAAAATAATTATTTTATTTTAAAAAACAATAATGGGTTTTGCACTGGTATCTAAAAGTTGACAGAAGCAACTTTTATCTGCCTCGTTTTGTTTGAAATCCCAATTTAAGTTTGGGCTCTCTTTGGCTTGTTTTTGTTGTTGTATATATGCACTGGAATATATGCAAATAAATTTATTGGAAACATTAAGCTAGACCCATTCCGGTGAAGTAATTCTGTAATTTGGGTGGGTTTTTTGCTCGAAACAGGGTGCAAATAAACTAAAAAGAAAATGAGGAAAACAAATTTATAAATGTTAAAAAAAATAAATTACAAGTGTTTTATGTTAAGAGCATAAAACAAAATAATTTATATAACAAATATAAATAACGGTTAATTTATGGTTAAAAATATTTTGTTTCAAAAGTATTTAGCGTTCAATTATATTTATTGAGCTTTTTTTAAATATACTTTTTTAAAAATTAAAAGTGAAATTGAATTACTTTCATAAAGCACTTCATTCCAATTCTATTCCATAAAAAAAATAAGAAATATTATTACACCTTTTACCGAAATAAGTATTAAAGTTAAACGAAGAAGAGTGTAGTAGAGTAAACTGTGCCAATTCTGGGGAACCGGTATGACCGTAATATCCACATATCATTCGGTTAATTACTTTTTAAATTCATAACTTATTAAGCTTCAGTTATGTACAAAAAAAAATCTGATCTTCTAACCTCTTCTAGTAAAGCAAATTTATTTTATTCAAACATTGGTCATTAAGGTTAACTAGTATTGATAATATTTCAGTCATCCACTTTTATTATTAAGTATAGAGTAATGGTCATAAAAAAGATGAAGTTGTATGGCAACCACTCGAACCCACTGCACTACCCCAACTAAATTTTCCACAAACTTTGGCCATAAAACTAAACTATATTTGTCCAAATTTTAGACACCCAGCGTCATTAGGTATAGAGTAATGCTCATATAAAAGAAGAAATTGTATGACAGCTACTCAAACCCACTGCAGTAGACAAACCTAATTTTGTCAAAAAACTTTGGCAACAAAACTTATCCATAGTACTCTTTTGACCTATATTCATACGGTTATAAAAATAATTTAATTCTAGGGACTTAGATCCTAATCCCATTGAAAAATAAAGAAACTTTAATCCGGTTTTCATTTCGATTGAGAATACCATTCAACATTGGGGTCAAATTAATACAATATAACAAATAATAAAAAATCCAATATTCCAAAATTTACCTATAGACGGGGATGGTTAACCTGGCAGTTGAACAGTTTTTTTTTTCTTTTTTTTTTTATAAGCGATAATTGTTCAACTGTTAGGTTAATAAGCCTGTCTATACCATAGGTACATGCTGGAGCAGGTGGTCATATTATATTCGTGTTATTAGAATTAATCTTAATGAATTCAAGATACAATGTAAACATGAGATCTTTATAACATGTAAAAATGTCTTAGATTTTCAATATTTACAATTTTGTATTTGAGTTAAATGGTATTCTATATCTGCGAGTTATATTGTTTAATTAAATTATTTGTTTATATTTTGCATTTGTTTATATTGTTAATGTATTTTTTATTAAAGATATATAATTATTAATTTTTGATTATGCCATTAATTTGAACCCAAAGAAAAGTTTTTCACTTTCACTAGAATTCGAACCCAGGCCTTTCCGCATCAAAGGTCGGCATTCAACCACTGTGACACCCAGCCGTTCAGTTGTTCCAAAAATTAAAATTTTCATTAAATACAATTAATTTTCTAATAAAAATTTTATATTATATATTGCTCATATAAAATTTTCTCTGAGTGTCTATTTTGTGAAATAATTTATTTGAAAAAGCTAGTTCTAACTAAGGTAATAATCGGAGCTGGTATTTTTCAAGTACTAGTAGAAGTCAAGTGCTGACACTGGAAAAAATATTCAGTAAAATTTAATTATTCTTACCGACATAATATTTTTTAAAAATATTCTGATTAGTACAGGTTAGTCCTACTGGTTTATACTGATTAATACTGTTTATATACTGGTAAGTACTGGTAAGTACTGGAAAGTATTGGCAATTACTAGCAAATGTCAATGCTTAAATTTTACTGAGTATTTTCTTAGTAATAAATATTACAGGTACTAGTTTGTTTACAAAGTACCAAAGTACTGAAGATTAACCAGCTCTCTATTTTATTATGTTGTGATTGAATTAAGGTGTCTGTCATTAATAATTTTAACTTAAAGTAATTTTAAATTTTATCAAATCTCCAATTAATTAAAATTTACTAGATCGTATAAAAAATTCCATAAAACTTTGCCCTTCAATTTTAATTAAGACTTACTTTAATTTTATTGCATTTTAAATCTTTAGTATTAAAATTTTACAGTAATAAAAAGTAACAGGAAAATTGCATTGAATCTCCCAACATATACAATGTTCTTTCTATATATTCCATTCAGAAACTTCTAATGCCATGGACGTTGATGATTTGCTAACGATGATGATGATAATGATGAGTGGCTTAATTTTGGATTAATTAACTAATGAAAATAATTTTTATATAAAAATATAAAAAAAAAAAAATAGATTAAAACAATTTCCTAGGTATTTAAATATTAGTGAAAAAGGAAAAATGTATTTTTATTAAGGATTTATACAAAATGTTGACACAAAAATTGAAGTTTTATTATGCTGACAATACTAATATTAGTTTTATGTACTATCATAATATTTGATTATGCAATAGTCGCCATTATTATTATTATATCCTAGCTGTATACAATTTACAACAGTTAATAGTCAGTCTAGTTTTTGCAATTTTTACATTTACTCTATATAATAATCGTTTAGTTTTTATAATTTTATGCTCTGATCTCATTTATATTTTTCTATTCTGTTTTTTTATATTAAGTATAGGACTGCTATAATTGCGATTAAATGCTTAAACAACTGGGGTAATAAGGTATATATATTACCTAAGGTAGGCGTCATTATAAAAATATATTGATATTAAATGGGTTTTGTGAGTTGAACAAAATTTCAGAGGTTGTCCTACAGAGCCTGAACCAAATAACTTCTAATTTAAAAAATATATTTTCCACAGATTTCAACGTGTGATAGATTTAATTTTTAATTTTATAGTGAGGTTGAATAAAGCTTTTCCTGAAACCTTAAACAATCAGGAACTTAAAAGTCAAATGTCAACTCAAATACCCTGCTAGCTGGTTTTGTTAGCAAGTGGGAAATATCAAAGGCCTCCAAAATTATGAACCTTCTCGGTAGCGAGAAATTTGAAGACACTAAGTTCACCTGCTCCCTTTGTCATAATAGTAAGATAAATATTATTTCCTATACCTGAGAGCCCTTAGATGCTTGTGCTAGTTATAAGTCATATATACTAATTATATGATTAAGCAGCAAGTCCTTTTTAGAAAAGTACATTTAATTTTTAGAAGCAGAATTTTATTTAGGTTAACTGTATTTCCTTGGTTTTTGCAAAATTTAAGACATGTGTCACTGCAAAATGTTCCACAATTAAGAGGTGAAAGTTAATAAATTATAATTTCGAAGTTGTAGAGCTCAAATAGGTTCTACTAAATAAATCACAAAGCTACTTACACTACTAGATAACTAATTAAGCTGCTGATATAAATAGAACATCTGCATCAAATAACATACCGGCGAGGTATTCTATTAGAGTACTCTAGAAATTTTCAAAAAGTTGCAGAATGTAGTGCTTACCCTAATTTTCTTCAAAGTATTAAAGAGAATATGAGGAGAAGTAAGCAAGCCTATTAAAATATTGTCCCCTTAAAATATTCAATAATAATGTTCAACTAATACATATATTCATTTATTATACCCGCATGACTATTAGTCATTAGTGACGCAGAGAAGGAGTGGGAGTAGATATAGACTCAAGTGTATGGATTGGATCAGAATCGAATAATAAATCGGTTTAAATAAGTATGTCCGTCCCTCCATCCGCGCGATAACTTGAAAAATAAAGGAGCGAACAATAGCTCCAACGAGTTCGAGCACCTGACATACAACTTCTTTTTATATATGATCATTACTCTATACCTATTGAAGCTGGGTGTCTGAAATTTTACCAAAAGTAGTTTTGTTTTATGGCCAAAGTTTCTGCAAAATTTGGTTGGTCTACTGCAGTGGATTCGAGTAGCTGCCATACAACTCCTTTTTTATGTGAGCATTACTCTACACCTAATGAAGCTGGGTGTCTGACATTTTGTCAAAAGTAATTAACAGGATGATATAATGTTTATATTACGGTCATACGGGTATCCCAGAGTTGACACAGTCTACTCTACTACTCTTTCTACAAAATTATAATCGAATTTCATCTAGTCAATTATTATTCAAGTTCCCTTATTTAATTCATTAGCTTTAGCTTTAATCAAAAAAAAAAATAAATTCTTTGATAAATACATACCTAGCCCTTTTGAAATTGATGTAAATTATAAATTTTAAGCTTTTTTTTTTGTTGTTGTATTATTTTCATGTTCTCCCTCCAATACTAAAATACAAAATGTGATGGAATACATATTTATTTTTTTAAGTGCGGTTTACTTACAGTACGAGTATATCCTTTTTTTTCATTAACAGCTATAAATGAAAGAAAGAGATAGGTATAAGGATAAAAATTTTATGCGAATTAGAAAAGAAAATTTCATTTTATAGAGTTCACTTCCTACAATTAAGTTGTACATTAGTAGAGTATTTATAATTTTATTATACGAACATTTTTTACGATTATTGCTAATAAAAGTTTCTGTATGCGGTTTTTCTTGTTTTTTTTTTGTTTTTATTTTTTTGAAGCTTTAATTTATGTATACGGATTATGAAAATTAGTTACAATAATATAAAAATAATAAATTTATATAGAAGTTAGATAATAAAGGTTGAGTAGTTAATAAGCACATTTATGTGTTTTGTATTATTGGTAGTTGCTGGTTTTGCTGCGAATTATCCGAAATTAGCTTTTATAAGAATAAAATTGCCTGCCTATTTTTTTTGTGTTTCATTGCTAGTTGAGTCTATCAAATTTACGACAAAGTAAAGCAGGCAGCTAAGGGTAAAAAATCCTTCCGGATTATGTGGAAAAGTAAATCAGGATTTCAACTAATATTATTTGCTATAGTTTGTTAATTTTTTGAGATTATTAATATGAGGTAAAATAGTCCGAATAAACCGAAGACCCTTCGTTTAGATCCAATAGCTAATCATATATAACAGCTTATATCATAATATAAAATGTAATGCCAGGAACATTTGAGACCTACTGGCTTACCACATTGTATGAACATTAACATCTATCTTCTATATGTCCCATTTAATTTTTACCATAATCCGAAATTCTTAAATAACCTCAACCAAAATCTCCAAAATCCTTCATTATCGATATCCGCGTGACCAAACTTTACAGTTGTAACCCATTTTGTACCAAACTCTTTCTAAAAAAAAAAAAAAAACTATGCCCAGCACATTATGAGAGACTTGTAATGTGCTGTGTTAGAAAATAAATTCCTTCGACCTATGAGAACTTAAATTAAGGGTTATTTTATTCCATGACCTAGGAAATAAAGTATGTGTAAGCTATTTTTTTAAAATAACTATGAGGACATCCAGTGCTTCTAAGAAGTTTTCTTAAAGTATTGCCTGAATTATTTTTATTTAAAAATCGGTACTTTGGTGTAATTAGTTGCAATTATAAGGGCAAGCATTCTCGTAGTAAAATTGACATCTTTCGACAATCTTAAGAATCTTTCTAGTTCTTAAAAAAGAATATATACAAAAGGAACTACTTAGAATGTTTGGGATAGTGGGAATTTTTAATCGGAGCCCGTCTAATGGTAAATCAAAATTATGTGATTGGAATAATATGTTTTGTTGTTTGATATGGAGGAAAGCATGTACCATCCTAACACCTAGGCCGTGGGCATTTTTACTTTAAATACTAACTTAATGGTGTCGTGGACCAGCGAAGCCGCTAATTGATATTTTACTTCGAAAAAATTCTAGCCTCCTAATCTATTTTGACAATAATGAACGGACATACGAATTGAAATTAAAATTTAGTTATCCAATTCTCAGAACAACTTTTTGTAGTGTTCGTAGATCATAAAATTAATGTTGACTTAAGATTTTTTGTTTTTCTGTTAAAAACATTTTTTTTTCGACTTTAGTATTACAAGACTTTCTAATTTTTTAATGATTATATTATTTTATTAAACTAAATATACGCCTATTTTTTTACGATAAATTTTATAGCTCTGTGTTTGTAGCAAAAAAAAAGTGTGTAAATTAATGCTTGTAAGGTTTTAAATAAATGAAAGTATCAAAACAGATTTTAATATTTTAATATTCAAATTAAAATTTATTATTACGCCTATATAATAAATTTAATAGAATTTTATTTCATAAGAAATAAAATATTAAGAAGATAGTCTTTAAAAGTTGTAAATTATACAATTAATTAAATGTTTTGGGGTTTTTAAGATAATTTTGATAAAAATTTAATAGAATTATATGCATATTAAGCATTCGATTTAATTTTAATTGATAATAAAATTTATAATGTAATTTTAATGTAATAAAAATTGTTGTAGGTTTTATATAATAAAAGGGTTAAATAAAACTTTATATTATAAATTTTTTGTTTCAATTGAATTTAAAAAAAAATTTAATTATATATTGCAGAAGAGTGAGGAATATTTTAACACCCAATAGGTTAATTTAATTAGAAAAGGTTTTTATTTTTTTATAGCAGCTGCCCAAACTATAGGAACATGTTGGAACAGAGGGTCATGAATTCAACATACAATTTAAGCATGAAATATAACATCTAATAACTTGTATTCTATATTTGTGAGTTATATTATTCTATTAAATTATTTGGTTATATTTTTTATTTCTTTATATTGATATATTAATGTATTTCTTATTTAATACTAGCTAATACCCGGTGCGCGTTGCTGCGCCTCTCTATGGAGGTTTAATTAAAGTTGATGTTACTGCAAAAAATTAACACAAAAATTACACACTGTTTACACATGTAAATTATAAAATGTATGTAAGCAATCTTTTTAAAACGATTTTTCTAGGATTATTCTAGTAATTTTTGAAACTTTCTGTAATTCAAAGCAGTACAAATTACTTCCCAAATTTTTACGTAATTTACTTCCAAAAAAGTTTTTTTGAAAAATCGTAGGACCGACTGTTTACAGACTCAACTCCTTTTTCAAGTTGCTCCACACATATAAAATTTGAGGTAAACCGGTCAAATTGTTTCTAATTTAGAGTTAAGTATCGTAAAAATCTATTAAAAGCCACTGTGCCCCACTGGGTTAACGGAACTACACTTTCTTTTTGGGCAAACCAGTATTGCGCAAAATTGGACGTAATTTGCTTCCAAATCACTCAACAAAATTTTTTTCAGGCTTTCTTTTCAGCCAAAGCAGTACTTCGCAAATTTTGACAATATTAGCTTCCAAAATTATTTTGACCAACCGTCGGGTCGACATGGGTTAACAAATTCCAAATCTGTTAATAGTGTCAGCTCAATTCTCACAGGGAACCACGTATACAAAATTTGAAGAAAATCGGTCAAACCATTTTTAATTTAGAGTTAAGTATTGAAAAAACCTATAAAAAGACGTGTGTTTGTAACGCATTTTGGGCCCCAATGGGTTAATGCAACTCAATAAAATTTTTTTTTGGGGTTTTCTTTTTAGCCAAAGCAGAATTTCATAAAATCGGACAAAATTTGGACCCAACATTTTTTTTGACCACCCGTCGGCCCGACATGGGTTAACAAATTCCAAAACTGTTAATACTGTCAACTCAATTCTCAAGGAGCATCACGTATACCAAATTTGAAGTCAATTGGTCAAACCGTTTTCATTTTAGAACAAAGAAGTTTAAATACTTGCACCACAGCCCCAACTTGGAGGTCCGTTAGAGCAAAATTTTTGGGCCACGATTTCTTTCCGTACCAAAAAAACTTCATGAAAATCGGCTGGGCAGTTTAGGAGTCTAATTATGTTTTTACACTTGAACCTGTCGTACGACAGGCTTTGTTCCTATTTATTTTATATTTATACAGTTAAAGAATAATATTCAAATTCCAGCGGCAATTTAACTATAACATATGACTATTTATTCTTCAGCTTTTATTTGACAAACAATCTATTGCATATTGTATAAATTATTAATTGCTAAATTGTTAATTGAGTAATTTAAATTTTTTGACATATGATTGACTGTGAAATTGAATTATTATTTACATGTGTTCCCTTAGTGTCCCTTGATATTTAATATTAGATATTTTTTTAATATCTACTATTACAACGTTTAAAATGTTGCCAAGTATGGGAATTGCATTAAAGATTTTGATTATTAGTTTTTCAGAGCCCATAGTTAAAATATTTTAAAACATTTTGCTTAAAATGTGGTAGATAACAATTAAAAATTTGCTTTCAAAGCAAATTATTTATGTTTCAATTGTGTATTTATTTCTTATTATTTGAATTTCTATTATTTAATATTAAACTATTTTACATATTAAATTTAGTTAATACTTAAATAAATTATAGGTATGTGTAAATTTAAATTTGTAAATCAATAAAAATTTTTAAATCTCTCATACTATTTAAAAGAAATAGAGCAATTAATATCCTCACCTTAGAAGCGTCGATGGGTTACTGCGTAAACATTTGACTTTCTCACCTAGGGAACATGGGTTAGATTCCCGTACAGGTCATGAAATATTTAATTTAAAAAAAATTATTATATCCCCTTGGTGACCAAATATAATGTAAAAAAATTGATCTAGCTATGTGTGCCTGTCCGTCCGTCCGTATTTGTGTAGGCAAACTAAAACAAAAACTAAAAAAAACTAGAGTTTTAAAATTCCCATAACGCGATTTTTAGACAATTTCGAGGATCCAAATTGTTTTAGTTAAACAAGTGATGAAAAAAATCAAGGGTTTTTAAAAAAGCACATTTTCAAAATTATATTGTGTTAAAAACTCAGTTTAATTTTGGAAATATATACTATGGGGGAATAAGTCACTGCTTACTTGTAAAAATAGTAAATTTTTAATTTTTAAGTCCCAATAGCTCTTCAATGGGGAAGGTTACCAAATTTCTCAAGAATCTAATCTCACTCACCACCCCCTCCCTTCCTCCATTTTTTTAGGTTCTAGGAATTAAACCAAAATTTGGAATTTTACTTAGAATTTTACTATCTAAGCAAAAATGTATAAAACTGAGAGACACTTTCTTCAAATTAAAGAACCGCTTTTGAATTTAAGAAAAACACTTAACATATGTTAAAATATAATGTTGGACCTTTAAATTTTGTATATTAATAGAAAAAAATTTGGACAGGTAATCAAGTTACAGGTGCTTAAAAAAGCCAAATTTCAATTTTGGACCCCTTACAGCTCTTAAAGGGGTGTGCAACAAAAAAATTTTCTTAACCGACTCCTACTAATTTCTGAGGATTTACCATCTCCCAAAATTTCAAGTTTCTAGCTTGAGCCGTTCAGAAGTTATGTGGGGCCAAAAATTTTGCAAAAATTGAGTTTTGGATAACGGTAAATTTTAGTACCGATGGCAACCCAATGAATAAGTTTTTTAACAGTTTGTAAAGCTTATAAAAGCAGCTATCTTTCGACGTTTTCAGATTGAAAAAATACCTCATAGAACTTTTGTTATAACGTTTTAAATAAAGGGTTTCTTCCAAATTTGAGGGGCTGTAGCTTCGTAACGGGTGGGGCTAAAGAAAAAAGTTCTTCTATGAAATTATTTTTTTTGCAATACCTACCCGTAGTTAAAATTTCTTCTCTCTATTTCAAACGGTGTAAAACTTTGTGTAAACATACGGACAGACGGACAGACGGACAGACGGACAAAGTTAAATTAAGAAAAACCTTTGACACTGATTCAAACTTTCGTTTTGGAGCTTTCAATTTTGTATATAAATAAAAAAATATTGACTGGTGCTCAAGCTATAAGTGTTTAAAAGCTAAATTTATAGCAAAATTTAAGGTTTTGAACCCCTTACAGCTCCTAAACAGGGGGCGTAAAAAAAAAAAAATGTTAACTGACTCCTACTTATTTCTAAGGATCTAGCTTCTCCTAAAATTTCAAGTTTCTAGATTGTGACGTTCAGAAGTTATGAAGAGCCAAAAATTTTGCAAAACTTAGTATTAGATAACGGTAAATTTTAAAACCGAATGGTAACCCTATACATTTGGCTTTTAAAAGTTCGTAAAGCTTATAAAAGCAGCTATCTTTTACCGTTTTAAGGTTGAAAATATACCTTATAGAACTCTTGTTATAACTATTTAAATATAGGGCTTTTTCCGACTTTGAGGGGCTGTAGCTCCGTAACGGAAGGGGTAATAGAAAAAAGTTTTAACATTAAATTATTTTTGTTGCAATACCTACCCATTGCTGATATTTTTTTGTCAATAGTACGTAAAAAGGGACAGACGGACAGACGGACGGACGGACAGAGTGAAACTATATAGGTACATTTTTACAAAATTTTTTGAAAATATACTAAAAAGAAGGCTTTAGGGTGCTACACAGATTTTTGCTTATCTAATAAAATTTTAAGATAACTTCTAATAAAATGTTATAGATTAAATTTTATTCAATTTAAATGTTCTTTTTCAAGAATCCATGGTTTTTTCCATTACTAGTTTCTTATTATACAGCAAAATATTGCAAAAGATAACCTTAAAATAAATACAGAATTTTTCCTTTAATTATAGAATTCTTGGCTCTTGGTTTAATGATAAATTCCAAATTGTATGTACATTTATTTATTTATTTATTTGAAGTACCAGAAAATAGTAAATATTGCCTGATAATATTAATCCTTTGCTGATTTAACATTTGGACTTATTATTAAATTATTGTAATATACACTATTTTTTATACCCGTATGACAAGTCAAAGGGTATAATAAATTTGCCATTACGTTTCTGACGCAGAGAAGGAGGGGGGGTAGATATAGACTCAAGTGTATGGATCGGATCAGAATAGAAAAATAAATCGATTTAGCGATGTATGTCCGCTCGTCCGTCCGTCCGTCATCACGATAACTCAAAAAATAAAGGAGCTAGGATTATGAAATTTTCACAAATTCGTTTTTATGCAAAAACCGGAATCGCTATTTAAATCCAGCCATTTTGGTCCATGGGTTCGGGTAGCTGCCATACAACTTCTTTTTATATATGAGCTTTACACTACACCTGATGAAGCTGGGTGTCTGAAATTTTGCAAAAAATAGTTTAGTGTAATGGCCAAAGTTTCTGCAAAATTTGGTTGGTCTACTACAGAGGGCTCGAGTAGCTGCCATATAACTTCTTCTTTTATATGAGCTTTACACTACACCTGATGAAGCTGGGTGTCTGAAATCTTGCCAAAAATAGTTTAGTGTGATGGCCAAAGTTACTGCAAAATTTGGTTGGTCTACTGCAAAGGGTTCGAGTAGCTGCCATACAACTTCTTCTTTTATATTAGCATTACTCTACACCCAATAAAGCTGAATATTTGAAATTTTGCCAAAAGTAAATAACCGCATGATATAATGTATATGTTACGGTCATGCGGGTATCCCAGAGTTGACACAGTCTACTCTACCGCACTCTTCTTCGTTTTTTATTAGATATGATCCGACCAGGGTGTGTATCCCAGATTTTTCGATTGAAAAACCACCATTTTACTACTGAGCTATAGGTCAGATGTGTATGTACATGTATTTGTCATTCAAAATATCAAACTTAATTTTATAATTATCACAATACAAATGAAATACAACGTACTGCAATTCCACCCAACGATTTTAAGTTTGTACATTATCTAAAATATTTTAATTATTGATTGAAACGACACGGTACTTCATACTTGACAATAAAAGTTTTTTAGAAAAAAAATGCAATTGTTATATTTTATATTGCAACATCAGTTTCTATTGTAGATATATACATGTGTAGGTACTTTATATGAATTGATTTAGTAAGTATTAAATGAATTATTAAATAATAGAATTTTTTAAATTTGCATTTAACCCGATTTCAATGAATAAAATAACATTTTGATTTTGTATCTATATTTTTTTTTTTCATTTGAAGAGTTCAAAATACTTATACAAAATATATGTATATACTGGAGGTACCTACCTATTTACATTTTAAAACAACTCTATTTAAAGTATATAATGATTTTATAAAATTGTCAAGTTGATTTGTATTAAAATATAAAATTATAGAGGATAAAAATTAAAATATATACAATAAAATTGAATTTGTTTTAATAATTTATTTGTTATATTAAAATCAATAAAAAATAATTGTATAAAATTTATTTTTAAAATTCAATTTTATATTATATACAAGTAGATGTTAAAAAATGCCATTTAAATAAAATTGAAAAGCATGAAAAATAATATATGTATGTGAAATACTCAATGACCATTTAAGTAGAATTATATTGTTTAGAAATAATTGAAAATAATTTTGCATATAGCAAAATTATAGTATTTAAATAAATAATTTATATAAATTTTTATTAGTAATTGGATGTGCGATTCTAATGTACCATAAATAAATTATATCTGTACATTTTTTAAAATTAATTAATTTATACAAATTAAAGTGTCAAATGGTTTTAAATGACACATTATATTGAGTTGTGTTCACTATTTGGTGTTTTAATTAACTTCTATGTGATTATTTTATACGAAAGCTTATCTGTCACAGCTGTTATTAAAACTGTTATAAGGTTTTTATAATACCGAGTGAATTATTAGCAAATATTAGTTTCTATTTTAATTAGTCACGTGCTGATTCTGATTAACTTATCTCATAACAAAACAGGCATTATCACAAATCTAAAAGTAAAAATAATTATATACAATTAATGATAATAATTATAATTGTGGAAAATGGTCTGGACAACATTCAAACAAGATGTTTGTATATGTATAAGCTTTCATAAGTAGGGAAATATAAAAAATTGAAATATCTGCAAAATTTAATGCGTGTGTTTGTGAATCTAATATGTTTAAATAAAATTAAATTTAGAACACATTTTCGTTTGTATGTATGTTGAAATTCAAAATTTTTATAATGTATACCTGAATATAATCAAAACGTCATTTTGAACTGTCAAGGAGGCGTGGTTTAAGTCGACTTAACAACTTATGGCACAAGCCCTGTATGATTTTCGTTTTGTGGTATTATTTTTTTTAGGTATTAATTTTTTTGTGTTACGTTAATAAGCATTTTTAAATCATAGGTACTTGGTGGAACAGGGGAGACATATTATATTCTTGTAATTAGTATTGATCTTAACGAACTCCACAATTTAACGAATTCAATATGTCATGTTTCCACAAAACATGACATAGTACTAGGTCTTATAACATGTAGTAACGTCTTAACTTTTCAAATGACACAATTCTATTGGTTTAATATAGCAATAATTATTTTTTAAATTATTAGGTTTTTCTGTATCTGCGAGTTATATTATTCAATTAAATTACGTGTTAAAATTTTGTGTTCTTTTGAATCTTTATATTAATGTATTTTTTACTAAAGATATATAATTATGTATTATGTATTAGTTAGTCTATTAATTTGAACATAATGGTGAATGATACCTGAGTCGAGTCAAAAACAAGATATAAACTTTTTTCACTTAATGGGATTAAGACCTGAACCCCCTGAAAAATGTGTCGACACTCTAACAACTGAGCTACCATGCCGCAAACAGATGGTTACTGAATGTTTACTTCGCTTCTTTTACTGCTTTCAAAAACTTTGATAGAATATATAAATTATATTACTTCTTATAAGACTTGACATATATAGACAAGGTATTAAAAGAAACGGAACGAAAGAATGTAACGCTTTGACGAATATTTATTTTGACATCTTTAAATACTTTGACAAAAAAGTTAATTATTTTAAAATTAAAACTTATCACGAAAAAAAATTTATAATATTTTGAAATTGAGATTGAGAAAATATAATTTTCATTTAATAAGTAGTTGTAGATTTAATCAATTAAACAGGAAACTTAGTTGTGCTAATGATCTTATAAATTGTTTGGAAAAATGCAAATATATAATATCTTTGACAATCTTACGGCTGGGTGGCACAATGGTTGAGTGCCAACCTTTCATGCGGAAAGGCTCGGGTTCGAATTCTTGTAAAAGTGAAAATATTTTTCTGGTTTTCGGCTCGACTCAGCTACCATTTGCCTTTGGGTTCAAATTACAAAATTTGGGTTCAATACCTAAGCTAATGCTATTCTAATTGATGCCCTTATAACTTATCACAGCTTTAACATAAACGCATCCATATAAGTTTCAAACTTTCAATTTTTGATCCTTTCCAGCTTTTAAAGGGAGTGTCATGTTTAAATGTTTTTTTTAATCCGATTAAAAAACATTAAGGATCAAAGAATTGCAATACTTTCAAAACTATAAACTAAAATACCGTTTGGAAACCCAATACATTTGTGTTACTTATGTTATATTATACTATAACTTTTTTTTTAGATTGGATATTTTATTGGACTTTTGTTATAACAATTAAAATATTTGGTTTTTTCGAAATTTGACGGGTTGTAGCTCCGTAACGAGTGGGGCTACTAAAAGAAGTTCTTCCATGAAATTATTTGTTCCCAAATACTCCTTCGCAGTTAAAATTGATTTCCTTTACATCAAACATTATAAAAGTTTGGTAAACATAATAGAGGACGAACGAATAGAGTGCAACTATAATACCACATATTTTTCAAATTTTTTTAAAAATTTAATTGTATTAAAAGTATTGATAAAAAATCATTAAAAGCAACAGTAGAATGAAAAAAAAACTTTTTAAATGGTAGAGCAACAAACTTTAGGTAATAATATTTTGGAAATCTTTTTTAATATGACAAATAAATGAATCATTTATTTATAGAAAATTTAAATTATGTATAATTGTTAAATTATGAAACTTCAGTTGGAAAAAATTTTAATTGTTTTATATATATAATCGTTTTGACTAATAAAAAATATATATTATGTATATTATTATGAAAGACATATAATGTATAATCTTTATACTATTGTGTTTGCTTAATACTAAACAAAGTGTGTTTCCTACTTTTGAGTGTAAATTATAAGTACTAAAATCTATATGTATTTAGAAGCATTGGTTGCTTCTTGGTAATGATCTTTGAAACGTGTTTTTTTTTTTTTTAAGCGCACTAACTGTTCAACTGTTAGGCTAATAAGCCTATCTATACCATAGGTACATGTAGGAACAGGGGGTCATATTATATTCGTGTTACTAGAATTGATCTTAATGAATTCCACATACAATTTAAACATAAAATAAAACATCTAATAACTTGTATTCTTTATCTGTGAGTTATATTATTCAATTAAAATTTTTGGTTATATTTTGTATTTGTTTATATTGTTATATTAATAAATTTGTTTATTAAAGATATATAATTATTAATTATGCCAATAATTTGAACCCAAAGGCAAATGGTAGCTGAGTCGAGCCGAAAACCAGAAAAGTATTTTCACTTTCACAAGAATTCGAACCCGAGCCTTTCCGCATGAAAGTTCGGCACTCAACCATTGTGCCACCCAGCCGTAAGATTGTCAAAGATATTATATATTTGTATTTTTCCAAACAATTTATAAGATCATTAGCACAACTAAGTTTCCTGTTTAATTGATTAAATCCACAACTACTTATTAAATGAATATTATATTTTCTTAATCTCAATTTGAAAATATTATAAATTTTTTTTCGTGATAAGTTTTAATTTTAACATAGAAGCATTGCTTTAATCATCGATATAAAATAAAAATTTTCTACGCTATGCTCTTATCGACGCTATTATCACTTACCGCAACTCCAACATAAACGTATTCTAATATTCTAAAGTGTGCAAACAGGGATTTTCTTAAAACGGAAGCAATTTGGTTTTATGATTTTTTACAATTTTTTTCAAATAATAATATTTTCAATATTTTTAAAACTAATTTTGAAACCTTGATTAATTTTGAAAATGTGCCTTTATAAAAAAACCTTTATTTTATTTCTTTACTTGTTTGATTTAATTTAAAAAAAATTTTTTTACAAAGCCGTATTATACAAAGTTATATGTTAAAAAAAAATTACATATTTGAAAAACTAAAAATCAATTTTAACTTTGATATCTACTAAATGAAAAATTAATTTCACAAATCAAATTAATTAATTAAATATATAGAATATATATTTTTTGGGAAAGCTGAAATTTTATTTAAATTTAATTATTGTAATAGTTTTTGTAACTTTTGTAAAAAAGAAAAAACCAAGTGTGAGAACAAAGAAAATTGTTAAAAAGCGAGGAAGAGTGTAGTAGCGTAGTATGAGTCAACTCTGGGATACCCCTATGACCGTAATATCGACATTTTCTCATCCCGTTAATTACATTTGACAAAATTTTAAGTGTATAACTTAATAGAGTTTCAGTTATTTACAAAAGAGAATATAAGTTGAAAGGCAGCTCTTCGAATCCCTCCCACAATATCAACTTTACGAGTATTTTATTCAGACGTTGGATATTAAAATTAACTTATATTGACAAAATTTAAGGCATCTACCTTTATTAGGTATAGTGTAATGCTCTTATAAAAGATGAAGTTGTATGGCAACCATTCAAATCCACTGAACTACCACAACTAAATGTTGCAAAACTAAACTAAACCATTTTTGGCAAAATTTAAGATGCCCCGCTGTATAGTAGGTATAATGTAATACTCATATAAAAAACGAAGTTGTATGGTAGGTACTCGAACCCGTGGACCAAATTGGCTGGATTTCAATGGAGATGACGACTATTGCATAAAAACTAATTTATGAAAATTTAAAATGTCAAACGTAATGGGAAATTTAGTATACCCTTATGACCTATAGTCATACGGTTATATTAAAAATAGCATTCATTGTTGCCAGTCATACTAAATTGTTTTTCTTTTATTATGTTAAAAAACAATAGTGGTTTCGTTTAATTTGTTTTAATTTTCCTTTTTTTTCGATCTATAATAAACGTTATACGTGAATTTCCACGAATAATATTGCAAATTTTATTTTAATAAAAAAAAAATTTACAAATTTTTTTATATTTTGTATTTATTGGCGCAAATTTTTTGACCTAAATAAAAACTCTCTTTTTAATACTTTGCTGGAATATTAAAGTTTGAATAAAAAAAAAAACATAACATGAATTGTTTTAAGGGTTATCTCTGTATAGTTCAACTTAATTGTACATCGGAAAATTTTAATAATAGAAAAAATGTATCGCTGTTGTCGTTGGAAAATTAAAAATAATTTTTTTTTAATAAATTTAATTGGTTTATTTTTGATTAAGATTTTATTGAATGAATAAGTATCAATTTTTGAGTACCACTGAGTTATCTATGCTATTCTTAAGAGTGTAACATATTTAGAAGGGTTGTTTGTAACCGATGAATTAAAACATCATTAAAAGCTTTAAGTATGTCTAACACTAGTGCTATTCAGAAATAATAGTTCAAAAGGAATCCTTAAATCCCTAAGCTTAATGTAAAGAGGTCTCCTTAGATCTGGTAAATAGTAATAGTGTTACTTATTGTACATAACAGACACAAACGAAATAGAAATTACTAGTAGGCTAGGAAGCCTTGCATCTAAATTGGAAATTTCTTATAACACCTCCTGCAGAATAAGTAAAAATGCTAACGAAATTAAAAATATTGAA
This sequence comes from Dolichopus griseipennis, assembly GCA_963082915.1. Taxonomy (NCBI): domain Eukaryota; kingdom Metazoa; phylum Arthropoda; class Insecta; order Diptera; family Dolichopodidae; genus Dolichopus; species Dolichopus griseipennis. Next base: position 311,983,119 of record OY720441.1, on the reverse strand, counting down.
CACTTTCTTTGCATGTGTCCAGTGCTATTCAGACCAGTAATTCTTCCACAACCTGAACGAACTTTCTATGTAATTAAATCAAAAACTTAAATCTTTTTGGAAGTCATTAAATGCAACCTAAAGCAGTAATTTAATCAGTGTTTGTTCAAGAGTTTCTAGTTAGACATTGATATTTAATCAAAATTTAAGTTTTCATTGTTGCAGTGGATTTAGTTTCAAAATTAATTGTATTTCCAATCGGATCATCCATCATCTGTTGATGCTTTTGTATTAACCAGAACTCTGAAGAGCTCTTAATACATATGGAGATTTGATTAGAATCGAAGGCAAAAGGACATCGATTAACTAAAATATTTTTATAAGATTGGACTCGAAGACAAATTTAAAAGCTGCCATAAGAACCGATAACGTGCAGTGGAAAAAATGAAGACAGAAGAAAAAAATGATCTACTCGGATGAAACGGATTTGTGAATTTCTACACCAACAAATATTTTAAGTTGGACAAACAAACGAAAGTTAGTTAAGGTTTTTTTAAAAAATTTTTTCAATATAATATTACACAAAAAAAATTAGAGTATTTTAATTTAAATTCATTGAGTTCGGTATAGTGTCAAGGATTCATTTATTGTATTCCTTTAATTTGTTTGGGTAAAGCGCATTGTATATATGTGTACAATAAAAATGACTTCTTTTGTGTTGGATTCTGTTATCAGGGCAAAAATAAAAGAATTCCTTTTGGAACTAATTCCATTGTCTTTTTGTTTCAATAGGGATTTTTTGTAATAAAAGGTTTGTTTTTTTTTTGTTTTTTAAATTTGTTTCTTTTGGAATTTTTATAGGATTTGTTTGTTGGTTGTGAATTCATTAAATTTTTTATTGCTTTACTTAATTTGATTTCACACCTTTGTTAATAATAAAGTGTAACAAAAGTTATATATATATATATATATTTTTGGCACATTTCAGGTTCAAATTAATTGATTAAAGTGTGCATTGAAGTGTAATCAATAAAATTTAAATATTTTTTTATTACCTAGTTTTAATAATTGACTAACTATAATATATGGAATTCACAACCATTTCAATTTTATTATGAATTTTTTTTAAAAATAATTAAAAATTAATTTGAAAATTTAAAAATTATATACCTAACCCAATTTGGTTATTGCTTTTATATAAAAATTGCGTAAATTTACAAATCAAAGAAAATAAAGTCAAATGAAAAGAAATTTAGTTTCAAGAGTTTTGCAATTGTAGAAGATAGAGCTAAAAGTGTAGAAAGCAACTCAATTAATCAAGTTGTTTAAAAACATTGTTAATTTAAAAACTTACAGTATAACTTATAACTAAAGTGTTTTTCTCTCTAGGCTAAAGAAACATCTTCAAAAACGATCCAAAATACTAAATTCAATGAGATGGCGTGTGACAACCATAGACGTTCATTCACAAAAAAATCTCTCCCCCTGTAATCAAAATAGTGAGTTGAGTTGCATTGCAGAGCATAATGGCTGAAAGTAAAACTGAAAGTAAAGTTTTTGTAACTTTTAATATTATAACTTATAGTTTAACTAGTTTATCGAAAAAAAGTCACTAGCAGCCCTAAGTAAGTCATTATTAGTTATTTGGAGCACTTATCCATTCACCCGTCGAAACCCCTATATTAAACATATATTAAATTAGCACAAAGGAAGGAAATAATATTTATAATATGAATATTAGTACCAATTTGTACATAAAATATAGAACTTAATTATTAAAGGTTGGATAAATAAGAGGGACCCTTAAAAGAAACCTAAGCACCCAAAAATTCCCGATTTCAACTTAAAAAACAGGCAACCTACAGATTGTTAATATGAAGATAGACCCTCTTCTATACTGCTCCCAATCTATAAACTTGAATTTATGGCTTCTAAACCATAGTTCTACTTTTCGTACGGATTACGGATACAATTGTATATTTGCCCTACAATTTATTAAAAATTTATTATTAGTTGGTATATGACAGAGAAAATTAATCGAAAATTTATAACTCAGAAGGTCTTTCATTAGCTCTAAATACATTTCATTTAAAAATATTGAACATCCAAATTTAGAAAAAAGACTATCGATACTAACTTTCATAACTATTTTTTTCTATTTGTCTTTAACTGATTTCTTTTTTGAAAAAACTTTTCATTTTCAAAAGAGGAAGAGTGTAGTAGAGAGGACTGTGTCAACTATGGTATGACCGTAACATATACATTATATCATCCGGTTAATTACTTTTGGCAAAATTTCAAATATACAGCTTTATTAAGTGTAGTGGAATACTCATATAAAAGAAGGAGTTGTATGGCAGCTACTCGAACCCTCAGCAGTAGACCAACCAAATTATGCAGTAACTTTGGCCATTACGCTAAACTATTTTTGGCAAAATTTCAGACACCCAGCTTCATTTGGTGTAGTGTAATCATATAAAAGAAGGAGTTGTATGGCAGCTACTCGAATCCTCTGCAGTAGACCAACCAAATTTTGCTGTAACTTTGGCCATTATACTAAACTATTTTTGGCAAAATTTCAGACACCTAGCTTTAATAAATACAGAGTAAAGCTCATGTAAGAAAGAAGTTGTATGGCAGGTACTTGAATCCTTGGACCAAAATGGCTGGAATGGCCAAAATGGAAGGGATGCGATGCTATTGCATAAAAACGAATTTCCGAAAATTTCGAAATCCTAGCTCCTTATTTTTTGAGTTTTCGTGTGGACACACGGACGAACATCGCTAAATAGGTTAATTTTTTGATTCTGATCCGATCCATACACTTGAGTCTATATCTACCCCCTCTGCGTCACAAACGTAATGGCAAATTTAGTATACCCTTTTGACTAATAGTCATACGGGTATAATAAAATTCACATGTGTGATTATCTGGAATTTTTTTGTTCAATTACTTTCTCTTTCATTTTCAATTTTCTATTTTCGTATGCAATTATTAAATTTCTCGAAAAAAAAAAAACAGCTAAAATTAGAATTCAACGTGAAGAAAACCAATTACTTATAATTCAGTGTCACGTGCGAAAATGATTTAACGGTTCACTTAAATGTGTTGTTAGTGAATTATTGGGTTGAGCAAGATTTTCCTTTTTCTTTCTTCATTTCGTTTTGTTTATCGTTTATCGTTTGTGTCGCGTTTCTCATGTAATAGTTCTCATGCAACTCTTTTATTTTGTATATTTTTTATTTTGGGTATTATTTTTAAATTTCAATCCTTTTTATAATATTCTAAAAATAAAATTACCGTTATGTTAGATTTTTTTTTGATTTTTCTTAAGGATTGGGTAGGTTTTTTCTTTAATTTAGAAAATTTTCTAGCAGCAATTTGTTTGTCTGTCAGTTGATGATAAAACAGTTGGTAACTTTGGAAATTTGCTAGTTGGTTGTCCTTTGAATAGTAAAAATAACGGGAGTTCCTCGATTTAAAAATTTATTTAAGCTTTTGTGTGCTATCTATAACATAGGAGAATGAAAGTTTGGAATGGTTTCAGCAACATTTTTAGTTCTGCAGTAAAAATATGCCATATGCGTTACTGCATGCATCTGTACTTAAAGTTCTTTAGGTATAAAATTATTAACTTACATATAGTAATAAATCTTTTAAAATATCTTGATAAATTATATGTCTTGATGAAAAGTTTTTTAAAAAGCGAAGTAATGAAATAGGAAACTTATCCCCTTAGATCAGGTTAAGAAATTAGGTACGAAATTCGATTTAATTCCGTTATTTTACTAAAATTTTACGAAGTTTTAGCTTGATGCAAAGTTGCAGCCAAAACATTTTTAAAAATTATCAAGGAAGGTCAATATAAAAATTGTGCATTTAGCATAACACTTTGATAACAGTAGTGGTTTCAGCATTTTTTCCTGATACAATTCTATATGAACCCAACAACTGACACTATTTCCTTTCAGAGTAAGTTTTAAGATAAGTATTCTTAGGTTTAGGTATAGGCGTAGGTAGAAGACATTAATTAGTTCATTAGATGGGTAAATGTTAAACAACAAAGACCTCCTACCTATATTGAATCTAAATAAAAATTATTACTGTTTGGAGTATGAAAAATTTTAAAAAGAAATTTTGAACTTTAGATACTATTTATATACAAATCTACTTTCTTATAACTAGAACAGGCAATCAATTGTTCTCAAATAGTTTCTCTTCAAATAGTTATGCAGACATACAAACAAAAAAAAACCTGTTTTAATGGAACCACGTAAAATACGATACTGTTGAATTGTGATATTTAAAAGGATTCGGTCACGCAATATACTTATTTCGCTTTTTATTTTTGTTTAAATCCTATTAACATAAACATTGAATGTATGTAATAAACGTGTATGTATCCATGTATTTAAAAATATTCTTTATATAGTTTGAACAAGTAGTTTTGGAACAAAAAAAGAAGCCAATTTCCATCACCCAGGAAGAAAAAAAAACCCAAAAAATTAAAACCAAAATTGTATATAATTCTATTTTTAATGTCTCGCATTTGTTGTGGCCCCAATGGCGGCTTAGTTAAAAAAAAATTTTAGTAAACATAATTTTATACAATGAAGATAACCAAAGAAAATTATTATTATACTTATGATTATAAATTCATTTATACTAATTTTTTTTCTTCAACTTATACATTATAACGGTAAATGCCTTATGAATTTGGTAGATTTTTTGTTTTTATATTCGTACCAGTATAGTACGTCTTCTAAGAGAAAAAAGTTGTAAGGGTATACCAAATTAATATTACGTTTGTGACACTGTAAAGCAGAAGAGTTAGACAAAAACTAAAGTGTGTGTATTGTTCGGATTAGCATCGAAAAGTTAATTATTCAAGTTATGTGTGCTCGTCCATCCAACGTTCCTTCTGTCCACCAGTCCTTCGGTCCGCCTGTCCTTCTGTCCATCTGTACGTATGTCAGTCAGTTTATCTGGTCGAACGATCACTTAAAAACTAAAGGTGGTAGGTTCACAAATGAAATGGTGCTAGGATTTTCATAAATTCGTTTTTAACACCAGCAACTAACCTTTTCTATTGAAATTCAGCCTGTTTTGCCAACGGTTTCGAGTAGCTGCCATACCATAGCTGGCATGTTAGCTTCCTTTTATATATGAGTATATCGATTTTTTTGTGCATTTATTTTTTTGTTCATACACCCTAGAGTTAACACAGTCTAATCTACTCCTATCTTCGCCTTTTTACTGTTGCCTAACAAAATTAACCAGAATCATTGCAAAAAAAAAAAATAAACTCAGTTTGTTGAATGTTCCTGTTTCTTATCAGAAAAAAACCCAAAGAAAAAAAAATGTTGATGGAAAGTCTTAATCTTGACCTAAATTTAGTTATTGTACAATTTTCAGTTTTGATGGTTGAAAATTTTGTGATAAAAAAGGAACCTAAAAACAGATTTGAGGTAATTCACAGTTAAAAAAAAAAAAAATAAGAAGTTGTTAGCAACTGTGTTTAATTTTGTTGAATTTGCATAATTTAATAAAATTAAATTCAAAGCATAGAAAAGGATTTCTTGGTTGGTTACAATATAAATAACTATAAGCTCATGTCAAGGAAACTTATGTTCGTTTCTTCGTTCATTTTTTTTTTTTTGTAATAATTTAATGAAGCGATTTATTCTTAGTTTTTGTACATAAGTAAAAGTAGATTGCAAGGTCAGTGTTTGTAATTTTGCAAAAATGAAAAAAATTACGAAATAAAATGAAATTATAATTTTTTTTTTTTTTGCTTTACTTTAGTAAAGCATGTAAAATATTTAAAAGGTTAGGACGTTTACCACAGGTTGATTAAATGGAACGCAAATACTTAAGGTAAATTCAAAAATTAAGCACTGAGGTTAATCGGTTTTTTTTTGTACAAAGACTGATCCTTTTTGATGTAAATTAACTTTAATTTCTTGGAATTGTTTCAATTATGTATAATTATATTTTGGGAGTTTGTTGTTTCATTTAATGCGTGTATACCGAATTATTTATTAAGATATATGTATACGTTGAGAGTATACAGGATATTACATCAGAGTGATTTGAGAACTCAGGTAATATGAGATGGGCAAGGAATGCTTTAACAAGCAAAAGATCCTTGATATATAGAGGGGATACTTCCACCAATTGTGAGTCCTTCGACATTTAAATTAGAATAAAAAACTAATTCCTATAAACAGTAATAAAATAATGGTCTGACATTCTCATGCATTTGAGTTCAAACGGAAGGACAGTCGAAAGAACTTCTAAATTACACAATGGTAGTTTATATGTATAACATTACCGCAATATAATATTTATAAATAGTATTAAAATATATATAGTAAATAAATTTAATAGACGGGTTCATTATTCCCTATTATTTTAATCTTCCTTTCTTACTGTTTAGCTAAGATACTGCTAAGATAGTTAGACGTATTTAACTATTACATTCACTACATGTATAAATACTAAAATTATGTATAATCCTAACATCCAAGTCGGGTTTTTTATGTCAAAAAAAATTATGAATTATTTTTCCATTTTAATGGCCAAAGAAAAAACAATTTATAAAATTTATATTAATTCTCTATTTTATAACGGTACTTCCTTAGTTAATCGTTTAAGTAATAATTCTTTAGTAAAATATGTAAAATCTGTTTATCTGTAATGGCACAAATATTCTAAATAACAAACTGAAATATTTTTTTATTATTTCTAAATATATTCCATTAATTTAGCAGTTGAGAGGTTCTTTTGACTTACCGTACCATTTTCTAAAGTTTTATAATTTCCTTGAGAAACATCCTGTATATTATTCTTTGATTAAATTCTAAATTTAAATTTTTAAATATAACCCTATTACAAATAGGTTTCAAGTAAAATGAATAAAATATACATTTTGAAAAAGTAAAGAATTAATTATCTTAATTTGAGATAATCATATTTTAGTTTCGTAAACATCGTAAAAATCATTAAATATTAATTAATTAATTAAAAAGTATAATGAGATTTATTTTCCTTTTTAGATATTGAATCAGCCTTTAAGTCAGTGAAGTGGAAAGTGATAGAACGGTTTCCATGCAAAGAACCAAATAATTAATGAGCTAAAATTAATGAAGAACCTTTATACTAATAATGTAACACACTTTAAACATAGAATGATAACCGGATGATACATATTAATAAACATTTTTAAGGAATATTAGTGAATATAAACTTTATATATATAGTGAATTTAAACTTTATGTTGGACTAAAAAATTTAAAAGTTTAAAAGAGACGAGAGTGATGGGCATATGAAAATAATGTAGTACACAACGACGTTTTAGCTGCATTAGTTCTTAGCTGAAAATTTTTGACATATATCATTAGTACCCAAGATATCATTAGTATCAAAGGTTTAAGCTAAATTTGAAAATAAATTAATTTTTAAAAATCAGTGAGGCTATAATGAATCCCAAATAAAATGGCAGCTATTCGAACACCTTGTAATAGATTTTAGAAGCCCACCCAATTTTTAAGTTATGCTTTAATAAAAAAAAATTTTTTGAAAATTCCGGAATTCTAGCTCCTTAAGTTTTTGAACTATTGCTTGGGCAGACTGGTTGTTCTTCAGACAGGCATACATATCTCGAAACTTTTTACTCAACCCTATATGCACTTCTTAAGAAAATTGGATGTAGATTTTGCTTATAGACGGGTGAATAAATATTGTAAATTAGGAAAATCAATTTAAATAGTTGAATGGCTACTATTGCCAAAGTTTTCAGCTTCAAAATATAAAGCAAAAAATTCGAAATTTATGTATCAAATATGGGTGCTACGAATTAACATCCAAGTAACTAACCCTTAAATTCCAAAAATGACCTAATCCACAATATTTGTTCAAAATTTGATTTGTTCATTTTGTTTATTTTAGTTAGTTTTTGGAATTTGAGGATTAATTAGTATGAACTATACCCCAAAAATTTAAAAAAAATATTGTTAGGGATTTAAGATAATTTCTTTTGCGGATTTGTTCATTTTTGTACTCAGTGTTATTGAACTCCATAATGAATTCGGGACTAATTGTTTTTTGATTTGGGGATTATGACTTGGGAGTTAGTGATTTGGGGGGTTAGTGACTTGGGGGATTAGTGACTTGGGGGGTTAGTGACTTGGCAGTTAGTGACTTGGGAGTTAATCCGTAGCGACTCACTCGTCCAAATCAAAATAAATAGAAAATTCACGACAGTTGTTACATCTAGTACTAAACTCTCGCCGACATTTGGTGTTCATTTTACTCAGACGCCGGAGCACTATATAATTCTGAAATTTATATTAAAGACTAGCATATACAATGACATGTGTGTGCATTATCTAAAATCTATACATATTTAATTTTTCATCTCTTAACTATACTGACATTATTATTTTGTTATACTTTTCTTATTTTTTTTTCTACTTCCGGTCCGATTTCTTTCCTTTCAACAATATTAGAAGAACTGCATGTTTATATGTACATTTGTTAAAAAATTCAAGAGATTTTATTGGTTTTTTTTTCGCAATTTTTTGTAAATCTACTAAATATTATTGAAATTCGGATTGCATCAGATGCATTTGGACGAAAATAATTTGTTTTACAAATAATTTATTTTCAACATAAAACGTGAAAAAAAAATGAGAGCAAAAATATATATTTTTTTTTAGAGGAAATTTTTGCTTTTTATGTTACAAATTCAATTTATTCCTTTAGTATTTATTTTTTTCCTTTAAAAAAAATCAATTTTTTTTTTTTTTAGTGTCGCACCCTAATAAATTTTAACTAAAAATAACTACGAAAGATCCAAAATTTATATGCTGTTCCGCAGGACTTAAATATACAGTTATTCGTATTTCAAATAACAGAAAAAAAAAATTGCAATGCAAAGTTGTTGCTTCTCGTTACATTTTTGATCTGCATTATAATGTTGTAATAAAATTCTACTGTCACAGTTTTAAAATTTCTCACTTTAATAATGTTCTCGAATTTAATTTTATTTTACAGATTTATTTAATTTTTAATGTTTTTTTTTACATATTTTAAAATTATTTGTAGATTTTATATATAGAAGTCAGCCTTAATGTGTAGGTAGTAGTAATAGGAATAAGTGTAGTGGAAATAAAAACCTTTTTAATTTCGTCATTGAGAAGCAGTAGAGTTGTAATGATTTATAAACAAAATTGAATTAGATTCTAGTTATGTTATAATGTAAATAAAACTCAAGTAATTTTTTTTATTCCTTTTCCAATCCTTGAAGGAGTATAGGGCATTTTAACTAGGCATCAGTTTCTTTAGACGTTATATTCAATAAGTAGTTGATTACTCGGCAGTAGTTATTGTATAAAATTAGAAATACCCAAGCTAATGCTAAATTTTGGGCGCCATCTAATATTGTACACAAGAGTTTTATGTATTTAATATTTATTGTACGTAAACTTATTTTATATCACGAAATATACTATTCCTATTGATATAGATTAAAATAAAACGAGGAAGAGTGTAGTAGAGTAGATTAAGTCAACTATGGAATACCCATACGACCGTAATATAGAAATTATATTATCCGACTAATTACTTTTGACAAAATTTCAAATACACAAAATATTAGACTTATCAGTTATGTACAAAAGAAAATATAATTTAAAAGGCAGCTTTTTGACAACCTGCTTTATTAAGTATGTTCATATTAAATATAAGTTGTATGGCAGCTTATCAAACCCGTGAAGCAAACTTGTTGGATTCCAATATCGATGACGGCTATTGCATAAAAACGGGTTTCTGAAAGTTTCACAATCCTAGCTCCTTTATTTTTTGAGTTATCGTGTAGACGAGCTAACGGACAGATGAGGCAGGCGGATGAATGGATGGACATTCATAGCTAGATCGATTTATTTTTCCATTCTGATCCGATCTATACCTTTCAAACTATATTTTCCAAATATCTCTCTGTGCGACATAAACATAACGGCAAATTAATTATACCCTTGAATCTATAGTCAAACAAGTATAAAAAGTGGTTATTTAGGTGTATTTTCACCATTATCTACTATATAAACTTGCATAACATTTTTTGCTGTATGCTATAGATTTCCTGTGCATAGAATGGTGTCACACTTCGTAAGTTCGATTTGAATGGCTTTTATTTCCAGCAAATATCTCTAAATCTTTTTGGTTTTCCCGGCCTGATATTCAAATAAAAATTTTTTGTAAAGATTTGCTTAGTTCCGGCTTTTATGTAAAAGAAAGTTTCTCAACAAATTCCAGTATTTCTTTTATAGTAATTAACATGGATAATTCCAAAATACTTTTAAGAGAATTTTTGTAAAACTATTACGGTTGGCATTGTGATAAGTGTGAAGACTTTAGTTCGAGTCTCAGTAAAAGTAAGAAAAACTTTGAACGCGTTTTCGACTCGATTCAGTTATTGTTACAATTGGACATAAACAACAAATTAAAAGTTCTGTATCAATAATAAAATATAAATTGATATAATAACATAAAATAAATGCAAAGTATAATAATTTCATTTAATACTATAACTCACAGATACAATAAAACTTTATAATTTCAATACCAAATAATTATAATAAATAGAATTACATCTATTGAAAACTAATGAATTACTATATGTTATAAGAATTAGTACTATCCAAAATTTATTAAGGGAAACGACGGGACTCAGACATATTATAGAATCATTTGTTAAAAAATTCTTTTGAAAATTCAAATTAGATTAAATTAGAAAATTAAAAAAAAAATCTGGAAAAAGTGTTGTAGAGTAGACTGTGTCAACTCTGGGAAACCTGTGTGACCGTAACATCGACATTGTGTCATCCGGTTTAAAATTGTATACATCATCTAAATAAAAATGTAAGTTGAAAGCCTCTTCGAACATATTTTATTTAAACGTTGGTCATTAAAGTTAACTACTATTGACAAAACTTCAGACATCCAACTTTATTAGGTATAGAGTAATGCTCATATAAAAGAAAAAGTTGTATGACAGCTACTCGAACCCACTGAAGTAGACGAACCAAATTATGTATAATTTAGTTTTTTTTGGCAAAATTTCAGGTACCAAGCTTCAAAAGATACAGAGTAATACACATATAAAAACAAAAGTTGTATGGCAGGTGCTCGAACCCGTAGAGCAAACAGGCTGGATTTCATTAGTGTTGACAGCTAATACATAAAAACTTCAAAGTCAAAAACTTTAAAGTCCTAACTCCTTTATTGTTTTAGTTATTTTGCGGACGGAGATACATACACCTTTGCCCTCCAAATTTAGTGAAAAATAAATGGACTTAATCAAATTTTCAAATAGTTATAAATATTTAAATTTTGCGGACGAAGATACATACACCTTTGCCCTCCAAATTTAGTGAAAAATAAATGGACTTAAACAAATTTTCAAATAGTCATAAATATTTAACTTACTATTTCAGTCTTTGGTAAGAAGTTGAATTTTTTTTATTGAATTTTTAAGAACATGATTTATTGAGCCTAATTTAGAGTCTTAAATAATAAAATTCAATTTACCACCAAAAAATTTGAAAAGTTTATTACAGGTGATATGCATTTTGTTAGCTCCAATCTAGTATCGAATTAGATCAGAATAGACAGAATTTGGTCTGTGATTTAAACTTAAAAAATATATCGGTACAGGGAGTTGATCTTATTTTAGCTTCCACTAAGTTAGTCTGTAATACCATTAATTGCCTCATTTCATAAACAGCTCACAGGTGAAAAGTTGTAAAACCTACACTTTAATCAAGGTTTTTAGATTAATTCAAAAAATAATTATCTGACAATCGTGACATTTTTGTAAAATTGTAGTCTGTCAATATATGCAGAAATGTCAATGAAACTCAAATAATTTTATTAACTTTTTTCAGTCTTAAAAGGTTTACTCTGAATTTAAAAATAGATACTATGGTTTTGTTTCCGAATACTATAAATACTATACTTACTATACTTTTACAGTAACATATGATATCACATATTTTTACAATTTTGTATAAAATTTAACGTATTATATTTTAGAAAACTTAATCAAATTTTAAAATAATATCAAATTTAAAAAAAATTTTTTAGAAAAATGTAAACATGAGTTTGCATAATTTGCAACTAATTGGTTGGAAAATAAAAATATCCTGAAAAAATATACATAAATTTTTAAAAAAGTTTTAAGATAATAATTAACTTATCTATATAGTAAACATAAAAATGTAAATATAAAGTTTGTTATATTTAAAAAAAAATTTAACTTTAGTATTAAAATACTAGCTGTTGGCCCGGAATGTCAATTGAAAGAAAAACTTTTTCTAATAAGAATTATTTCTAATTTAATTATATACATGTACATATATTGTATATCAATATTATTTTCTTAAAGTCGAAACTGTTACATTTTGTAATACGTAGATTATATTTCGATTCTAGTAATTGATACACAAAAAAAAATGACTTATATAACTTCTTGTTGTTTCTTAAAAATTTGAAGATGAATAAGTTATGTAGTCTACCTTTTGTATGTTTTAAATTTGATAAAATTTCGGGGTCGTTAGTTCAACTCCCTTCTTGGTGAATTTTTTTTTTTAATTTCAATTAATTTTTTTTTTATTCAACTACGTACTTGTTTAAATTTTAAATTTTTAAATTAAAATTCGGCAAAATTGTTTGTTAAAAGATTTTAAATTTTTTTATAGGTTTATTTCGTTTCAATAATGATCTATTAACTTTATGTAGACATATTTTTAAAATGTTACTAAGCTCTGTATATTGTTTCATAACCTTTGTTTAGATTCAAATCGAAATACTTGTATGTTGCCAACATTCTACAATGTACCTACTCAACATGTTTAACTATGTACCTATATGGACATAAAATTGAATTATGAATTGAGTTTTGCACTATCAAATGCAAATTAATTTTTCGATTTTTTTTATTATACCTACCTAATTAAGTAAAAAAAATATATTTGCTTTGATTACTAAGGTGCAGTTCATTTGGCTTTATTTCAGGGACGAGATGAGGGAAGCTTTGAAATTGCTTTGAAACATTGCTTGCTTCATTTACTTTCCATATCAAAAAGCATGCAACGCAACAAAGCGTAGATTTGGCTTTCGCCATTATTTCAGTTTTTAACTGAAACTATTGAAGACTTACTACAAATTCATGTGAAGCATAGTCTTAGTTTTTAATACCAAAATGATTTACTATTTATTTAAAATTCCCAGAAAATCTTCTGTGATTTTTAAAACTGAAATCAATTTTTTCATAAACTAAAAAAATTTTTTTTTTGTTTATTTTTTTTTATTAAAAATTAATAAAATATTTTTTGGCCTGCTTACGATAATTTATGATATTTTATTTTCTAAAATAAAACACATTCAACAAAACATTAATATTTTATTTTTTAATAATTGAACACATCCAACAAAACACATTTAATTGAATGCGTTTGTTACACCTCATTCTAGACAAATATTATTTAAAAAATAATAATTATTTTAAAAAAAAAAAAGTTTTATATTTTTGTAAATTATTTAAATCCAAAAATTTTATTGTAAAAATATTAGAATCAAATTCATATCCCTAAACTAAAACACTATACACAGTACCTACCTAATTAAAGCAAATCTTAAATTTATGTAAGTTAAATAAATTCAACAATTCATTTAAATATATAATCTTGTTCAAAGCCTATTAAGGTTCAGTAAACTATACTAAAATACGTTAAGACTATATCGTATGGAATTTGAAATTGTTTGTAAATAATTTGGAAAAAAATCAATGAAATAAATAATTGTATTAAGAAGTTTAAGGTAATGTAAAATATTACTACTAAAAATATTTTTATTATATTAAATAATGATACAATTCTATTACACTACATAAAAATAACAATGCATAATAAAATATTCGTTACATTAAACTTGATTGCTTAATTTTCTATAATAAAGAAAAAAAAAAAAAAAAAAAACAGAATATAACAAATAAATTAATGTTTTGCGTGTTTAAATTTAATAAGAAGCTGAAAGGTTTTTAACAAAATAATATAGTATAGTAAATTTACTATAGTTTATTCTTTCAGTTGAATTGTAAACTATTTCAAAGTACTAGATTTATGAATGAATACCTGAAATATATTTATTTTGTATTTTATTGCATAATTTCAGGCGAAATAATACGTGTACAATTTTTATTAAAATAATTTTAAAAGATATTTAAATTTAGTAAGTAATCAAATAAATTTTAGATTAGGAATATATTTTTAGCTAGTAACCTTTTATTTAGTAAGGATTATTTAAAAGACTAATTGAATGGGGTATGGTTTAACTTGGTGTAAAATATTGTTTAGAAACAAATCCATTCAGCCAATTAAGTTACTCATTATAATGCAGCAATATAATTTAGTAATTGTGGAGGATGCTCTAGTAAATTTATCGAAAATGGTTTTATACTATTTACTTATATAATAATAATTATATTGATATATATATATATATTTAAATTCAAAAAATAATTTTGCATTAATTATTAATTAACATATTTTAATATTACATATTTATCTAGGAAAAAACAACTTTGTGTTCAAAAGCTGAAATCAAACGATACAAAAGAATTTAAAACATGTATCGCAAAGCCGGTGAGAAAGTCGTGGGCTTCTCAAGTCGTAAAAGAAAAGAGTAGATAACAGAAGAAACATGGGCAGCCATTGAGGAAAGAAAAAATATAAAACAGCAACTATTAACATAATAGTTGAACTATTATCAAATAATAGTAAAACACAGAGCTGAGAAACCAGCACAAAGAACTTTTTATTAATATTAAGAAGATGGCCAAAAGATACAAGAGAAGATCTATAACAATATCGCAGGTGAGGCTCAAAGGGCCGCAGAACAGAATAATAGCCGAATACAGTATAGAACGAGGAAGAGTGTAGTAGAGTAGACTGTGTCAACTCTGGGATACCTGAATGACCGTAACATATACATTATATCATCCGGTTAATTACTTTTGGCTTTATTAAGTGTAGTGGAATACTCATATAAAATAAAGAGTTGTATGGCAGCTACTCGAACCCTTTGCAGTAGACCAACCAAATTTTGCAGAAACTTTGGCAATTACACTAAACAATTTTTGGCAAAAATTCAGACACCCAGTTTCATTAGGTGGAGAGTAATGCTCATATAAAATAAGAAGTTGTATGGCAGCTACTCGAACCCACTCCACTAGACCAACCAAATTTTGCAGAAACTTTGGCCATTACACTAAACAATTGTTGGCAAAAATTCAGACACCCAGTTTCATTAGGTGGAGAGTAATGCTCACATAAAATAAGAAGTTGTATGGCAGCTACTCGAACCCACTCCACTAGACCAACCAAATTTTGCAGAAACTTTGGCCATAAAACTAAACTACTTTTGGCAAAATTTCAGACACGCAGCTTTAATAGGTACAGAGTAATGCTCATATAAAAAAAGAAGTTGTATGGCAGCTACCCGAACCCATGGACCAAAATGGCTGAATTTAAATAGCGACGACGGCTATTGCAAAAAAACGAATTTGCGAAAATTTCTAGATTTAGTTTTTGAGTTATCGTGCGGACGGACTGACGGACAGACGGACGGACAAACGGACGGACGGACGGACATACATAGCTAAATCGATTTATTTTTCGATACTGATCCCATCCATACACTTGAGTCTATATCTACCCCCCTCCTCGTCTGCGTCACAAACGTAATGGCAAATTTATTATACCCTTTGACTATATAGTCATACGGGTATAAAAATAGATTTACTCTCAAATAAGAACTGCCATCAACAAATACCAATAAAAATTAATGACGGCATCCTACTCACATCCACCGAAGAACAATTAAATAAATGAAGAGAACACTTCCAAGAAACCAATACCCAAGATATAGAAATAGAAGAACAACAAGCGAATATTAGAGAAGACACTTCAATCGAGCAAGGACCGCCAACCCTTAGAGAAAAAACAGAAGCCATAAGACTGCTAAAGACAAACAAAGCTGAAGGCATACCAGCTGAATTGTTGAAGCCAATAATAGAAAGAGTATAACAAGAAGAAAAAATGCCAGAAAAATGGAAATTGAGAATAATTATAAAATTACCCAAAAAGGGAGATCTGACAGAATGCAGAAACGGGAGAAGAATAACAGTGCTAACCAGTATAACAAAGATTATAGCCCTAATAATATATGCCAGAATAGCGGAAAAATTAAACAGCTATATGAGAGATGAGCAAGCGGGCTTTTGACAGAACTAAGGGTATACCGAACATTCCAACACATTAAGGTTAATAGTCGAACAATCAGTAGAATGGCAACTTTATTATACTTCAAACGTGCCTTCGACTCAATTAAAAGAAGCCACACGATATGGGCCACACTTAAAAAACACACAATTCCAGCAAAAATGATAGACATGATAAAAGCTTTATACAACAATGCAATGCACCACTACTCATACACAATACCTAAATAGAAGGGGTAGCAGGATTTGAATGCTTGGAAGTTATAATAACTAAAGATGGTGGTGCAAACAGCGACATAGAACATAAAATAGCAAAAGCTAGAAGTGCCTACGAATAAAAAAAGAAATGGAAGTGGATTGGTCACATTCTAAGGCGGCCAATAACATCAGTGACAAGCCAAGCCCTATATTGGAACCCATAGGGTAGGAGAAATGTGGGAAGACCAAGAACAATCTGTAGCACAACAGTTCAGAGAGAATGTGACCTATCGGAAAAAAACCTGATCAGGAATAAAAAGACTAGCACTAAATAGGAATAGTTGAAGAGGAAGCCCTATGTTCCCTAGCGGAATAATTAGGAAACAAAAAAAAATTTTACATATTATTAATTTTTTATTACTATTTGAAAATTGACAAATTAATTTCAAAATTATAATAAATCTCTTAGACATTTAGCCTAGTGCTGCCATTATAAATTACTTATATGAATTATATATAAATATGATGAAATAATCGATTGTAATAATTATTATATGACATTTATTACATTTTTGAAGAATTGAAATTAATTGAAATTAATTTATTTTAAATAGAGCGCAGGTATATCATTGCTTGACATAGTATAACACGGTTCTGTGGAAATTTATTTTTAATACAAATACATATTCTATTGAAACATAATAGTGAAGAACCTCAAAAGAATTTTCATATGTTTCTATTAATTTTAGCTTTTTTCGATTGTTAACACTTTTTCAAAATAAAAAAAAAAAATCGTACTAAATTAAAAATATTCTTAATAACACCAGAGCTGAAAATTACTAAAACCATGATTTCAGGGAAATAAAAATTCAGATGAATGATCTTATTATTTTATTAAAATCATATTTCTTTTAAAAACTGAATTTAAATGAAGTTACTTGACTTTAGTTAAGTTAAGTTAATAGTTAATTGACTATTGTAAAAATCATTATATAGTATAGACTTACAAATTTTAATTTATTCATGCATTTTTCTGGGTTTTTTTTTGGTAAAAGAACAGCATGAATATTTAACAAAATCCCACCTTTACCCTTGAGCAAACAAACCAGATTATAATTTGCTCTTCGTAATTACGGATTGCTTGGAATAATTCTTATTTCTTTGTTATATCTAAAACTATTACCACCCAATTCAAGAACTTCTATCTATGATATCTCTTCTGTACTTTCATAAAATATTAAATATACGATTTATTGATTTTTAAAGCATTTTAAAAGTTTTAAGCTCTTAGAATTAAACAATTTCAAATGAAGAGCACCATAAAAAGTACTTTTATTTTAACTTTTCAGTGCAGCACTGTGAGCAACGCAAAAGTTTTTCAACGCAGATATTTCTAATTCTGCAAAATATCATTCTTCCTTTATTAAATAGATTACAAATTGTCTTGGCAATGAAGATTCAGTTTGGCCATCCTAAGCGACCTCAGGAAATAGAAACATTGATAAACAAAAAAGTAGCTTGGGAAATCGTTATGGAAGGAAATAAGTCACAATTTCCTAGGAGCTATAATACTTTCCTCAATACTTTCTAGAGGGATAAAAGTAAAAAGCAACCAAAAACCTTCGGTTTTTATCCTATTATTTATAATTTTTCATGCTAGTTTTTAAAATTATTTGATATGTTTTAACAATATGCCATATTTAATTGAGGAATAAAGAGTCATTCATTATCTTTTATTAAGTTTTTTTGGTCAATTTTCTGAACCCTTAATTAATTTTCCTTTTTATACCCGTGCATACATATATGAACATCGGGTATATTAAAATTACTCCTCCGTTTGTAACGCACCGAAATATAAGAGCTAGATATAGTGTCAAGGGTACGTATCGAATCAGCATCGAAAAGTGAATCGATCTAGCTATGTGTGTCCGTCCGTCCATTTTTAAAAAATTTCAAAACAGTTATTCAAAATAAACAATTGATACCATCGCAACTATAATAATTTAAAAAAAAATTGAGATGAATATAAGGTCGATGGCTTAGTGGTTAAGACGTCGACATTTTAATTGGAAAGTGTGGGTTCGAATCTCGTTGCGAGCATATTTTTTTTTTAAATTCATCTTTTTTTTTTAATTCATTTTTTTTTTATTAATTTTTTTTCAATTAAATATAAAAAAACAAATATTTTGAATTTTCTGTCAAACAGTTCAATTGCAATATAAGAATTGCTTATATATTTAATACACGCACGGGTATCTAAAAGTTGACAAGGACAACTATAATCTTCCTCGTTTTTTAATATATTTGGTTAACAAAATTTTATTTAAATCAATTTAATTTTAAGAAAATATTTAATTAAATTAAAATTCTTAAATAAAATTAATTTTTTTTTTACATATCAATTTGAATTTAAAAAGGAAAAAAATTAAAAGAAAACCAATTACATGTAATAAAACTCGGAAGCTTTAAGTTTAAACTAGTATCGCCCTGTGCTCGAAATTCGAGCTATTTTTGCTTTTAAGTTTACATATAAAATTCGTTTTGTGTAAATTATATCAGACTATACATAATAAAAGTTATCCCAACAGTGTTGTCAACAATTCTTGCGCTTGCAATTTGCTTAAAAAAATTTATAATTTTTTTTTAATTATTAAAACGTTGTTAAGTACCGATTTTTGAGTTTTATTTCTATAGCTTAAGCCGCTTTAAAGAGAGGATAAATTGGTACAGTTAAATTAAATTAAAATTCTAAATACATATAAATATTATTCTAATAAATACATAATTCTAAACATATACATATATTTATTGAAGTCAAGAACCCAAAATTCGAGTTAATGCTGTCCTTCATATAACAAACTGTTCTTTTTCTAAAAATTTTAGTACGATATGAACAATGTTGTACGTATTCTGTATCCTAATTAAAAAACTCTATGAATACATAATATGTGCAACAAAATTTAACAAATCATTATTCATAAGTTTAGTATTTAGTATTATATTATATTGAAGCTGCCAGAAGTACAAAAAATAGTCAAGTTGACCGAAGTCTTTTTTTAAATCTCAATATTAAGATTTATAGCAAAAACAAAAGTTTTTCCATAAATCACAGAATAAATTTTTCCTACCCTTTTTTCATTTTTAAATTTAATTTTTACTACAAAGTATGCCTATTTAAAGTTCTGAAAACATGCGAAAAATGATTCCGAATTCCTTAGTTTCCTTTATACCTTTTTGTCTAGTTTATTTATTTAATATTTCCTAAGCTTTTTATTGACAAAAATATATTTCTATACATGGTCATGAGCCATGGCTCATAAGTTTCTTAAAACAAATAAATATTATTGCTTTTATTCCTTTATGAGGAGTAAACTCTTTTCTACTCTCAACTATTGTCAGCTACTTCAGCCCTTGTAAAAGAGTATTTGACAGAGTAGATAAATAATTTCCGGCAGATGGCTTTAATTAAAATTCTCTTGAATAGGTGTTAAATCATATGTTTTATTTGATAACCAATAAGCCCTTACCCCCTTCCATTTTAAAAAAATATTCTTTATATTTATATCAGCAATAAGCCTTAATTTTTTCACTTTATTAATATTTAAATACTATTAAATATAATTAACTTCTCAAACGACAGGTAGTTTTAAGATGTCAAATATATATATGACGATTAATCTAACAATTATGTACTCCTGAAACAAAAATTAGCGTTCCATTTACAAACTACGCCTATCTAATCTTCATGTACACTTTTTGATATATAAAATTTGTTCGTTTTGTCAAAGTAAAACTAAAAATAGTTTTTTTTATTATAAAAAAACATTATTCGATGTTGAAAGTGTGAAATAAACTTTTCAATTATTAGAATGAAATCAAAACATACGACGTACAATTTTTATACGGCAGTACGTCAATTCGTCTGTCTACATTACCATTATCGGTAAATCGATACGCGCGTACAATTTTTAATTTATCAAAAATATTTATTTGAATGTTTTAATTTAGTACCTACAAAAAATATTTTTAATTTCATATTATAGGTATTTTGAATATAAGATATTTTTTAATAAAAATTATTGTAAAAAAATATTATTTTTTAAAACATAATATTAGAAATATAAGAAAAACCAATAATAATATTTTTATACATTTTGTCAATATTTGTAAATTTTAAAAATCCGAGATACAGTACATTGCGTTACGCGTATTTTCGCTGCTCTAATGTAAATTTATGTACCTATTTATTTCTCAATTTTCTGACAGAGGTCAGAATACGCTGTACGCTTTTATCTACCTAAGGAACAAATAACTTTTTTTGAGAAAGATAATTTTTTTAGTTTTTCAAACATATCGTCCTACTGTAGGTATTTTCAATTTATTTGAATATTTGTATGTTTTAAACTAAATAATTAAAAAAAAAATGTTATTTTAAAATATTTTATTTTTAAAATTTAATCGCAGCAGCATAAGAAAAAACAATGTCAATATGTATTCTTATGTACAGTACGTCGCGTATGCTTTCATGTAAATTTTTTTACATAACTAATTATTTCAAAATTTTTTGACAGAAACTGAATGCCGTACATGCTGATTTTGGCTATTCAATAAGAAACAAATCATTTTTCTTAAGAAATATTATTTTTTTCTGCATATTTCAGAAGTCGGTTTTTAATTTTACAAAAAACTTAACAAAAAGCAACAACAATTAACGATTTACAAAAAATTTTTTTTTTAGTACCTACTGTATTATAATAAATTGCAAACAAAAACAAAATACAGTCCTTTTTGGTTATAACGACCATGATGAGACGGCAAATATTCGTCGTTTTTAAAAGAATGCTGTGAATTGTGAAAAATTAGTATAAGACCTGGACATTGTGGAATGTGCTGAATCTAGAATGGACACTTCGAACTCATTTGCTAAAATTTATTTGAATGTTTTAATTTAGAACAAAAAATTTTATTAATTTCATATAATAGGTATATTTTGAATTTTTTTCTATATAAGATATTTTTTAAAACATAATCTTAGAAATATAAGAAAAACCAAAAACCATTTGTCAATTTGTAAATTTTAAAAATTCGATTACAGTTCATCGCGTTACGCGTATTTTGGTTGCTCTCATGAAAATTCATGTACCTATTTATTTATAAATTTTTTGACAGAAATTATACGTCAACTTTTATTTAAGTTTAAGATTATTTTTTTATGTTTTAAAAAAAATTATTTTAAAAAAATATTATTTTAAAATATTTTATTTTTAAAATTTAATCGTAGCAACATAAGAAAAAACAATTACAATATTTTTATACGCTTTGTCAATTTTTTAATTTTAAAACTCCGAGGTACAGTACGTCGCGTATGCTTTCATGTAAATTTATTTACATAACAACTTATTTCAAAATTTTTTGACAGAAACTGAACGCCGTACACGCTGAATTTGGTTGATCCATAACACATCATTTTTCTTAAGAAATATTATTTATCAGAAGTCGGTTTCTTATTTTACAAAAAACTTAACAAAAACCAACAACAATATACGATTTAAAAAAAAAAAATTTTTAAGCAAACGAAAACAAAGTACAGTACTTTTCGGTTATAACGACCATGATAGGACGGAAAATATTCGTCGTAATAAACGAATGTCGTTTTAAAAGAATGCTGTGAATTTTGAAAAATTAGTATAAAACTTGAACATTGTAGAATGTGCTGATTCTAGAATGGACACTTCGAACTCATTTGCTAAAATTTTATTTGATGTGTCAGCCTCAAGCCTCAAACTTTTTCTTCTAATCAAATTTTTTTTGTATTTTTGATGCGTTATTATGATTTTTTTTATATTCAAAAAAAAAATAAAAAAATACTAAATTAATCACCAAGCAACATAATTAGATATAAGAATTTTAAGTAAAAGAAATATCAATGTAATAAAAAACTTTCATTTTTACGTAAAATTTAATTCTTTATCAAAAATTATAAAGTTTATTATAATTAAAATTGCACCGAGTTCGCTATAAATGAAAACTACTGTATAAACCAAATGTATTGCTTTCATTCAACTCATTTTTTTCGTTCACTTTTTAAGATAAAGAAAAAACAAAAACAAAAAAAAAATTTAAATCTCCTTGTTCATTGAACATTTGACTATATTTAACTAAACAAAAAAAAGAAAGACATAAGTCGGCGCATATGTATAATAGTTTGATTGAGCTGCGAGTTACAACCGAAAATGAATTACTTTTACCCAGAAAGTCGGCGCATAATATTAGAGTCATAAGCCTTAACTTTTAACAGCGTGACCGTTAAATTCAAATTTACGTTAAATTCAAGACGGGTTTTCACCTGAAAAAACGCAATATTCTAAAAAAAAAATATCATTGTCCTATGAAAACAATAAAAACCTTTCTTTTGGTTGTTGTTTCATTAAAATTGGTCTTATAGTTTATCCGGAAAAAGGATGTTTATATTTGTATGGGAAAAAATAAGCCGATTAAATATTATGATATGCATGCATACATTATAATCTATTAAATGATTTTCAAGTGTAATTATTTGATCTTTATCATTTTTATAAAAGTACCTACATACTACATAGCAAAATATACATTATCACAGGTATGTAGATATAATTCCTATTATATATGTGTACATTTTCATTCATATATTTTTGAAATCCTGTGCAATAAAATTACTTACATACAAGTAGAAAAGTATATAATGTTTAATAAAATGCCAGGATATAAAAAAAAGTTAAATGATGTTTACAGTCATAAGCAAAACTCTCGAGCTCTCATTTAAGGTCTAAAGCACATTATCTAAACTAGCTTTCATAAAACAACTGTTATTTCATGGAAATTCAACAATAGTACAGAACATTAATAACTGTCCAATGACGTAGTAATTAAGGTGCGAATCTTTTAAGTGTAAGGTTTTGGGCTTAAAATCCGGTCAGACCATGTATTCACAATCCAATACAATAGAAAGAGTGGAGTAATCACCGGCTTCGTGAATATAATCATTAAAGTAACTGGAGCCTCTTTTAAATGAATTGATGAAGGCCCTATACTTACTTAAAAGATTGGAAACTTAATATTAGGCCTACAGAGATAAGTTGATCCAATGAAATTAGAAACCATATTAGTCTTCTATAACTTGAAGTTTGAGCCTGGTTTTCACTCACTTATATCGATAAGTAAGGTAATAAATAATAAAGTATTCAAAACTAACTAGATCGGTAAGATAATGAAGTACAACAGAGACTCTTTGAGAACACTTGTTGATTATATTGTGCAAGCCCTAAGCCGTGTACTGAAAAGTTTTTTAATAAATTCAAATTATCTACTTAGTAATTTAGGAATGCTGTTTGTTTTTAAATCCAACGCAATATTTGTTAAAATTTTTAGCACACCTAACATATATCATTAGACCTAAAACCTACCTCACAAGTATAAGATTAAAGTCCATTTTTTTGTTTTTTTTGTGTACACGCTAGTCAAACTTTACGAAAACGAATTCCTTTATACACAGCTTAAAAATAGATATGTAAGCTTGGCTATGGGGCTAAGTAGTTAGAAGGAAAATAGGATAGAAGAGGAGAGTTGGGTGGTAGGTTAGAAACAAAATTATATAAGTTCTTTTTAAAACGTTGCAAATTGTATAAAGGTCTATTTCTATTGAGGGGAACATAACCAGGAGTTTCCATAACCAGTTTTGAGCCACCTTGGGATTTCTACTGTGTAGAAGTGAGCATTTGAGGCATCCCTGGTGTTGCGTTGGAATTGTTTAAAGTGAGTCATTATTGATTTTAATAAAAATAAAAATTTATAAAAGAGAGTTGAAACTCCAATATTACGACGAGTGCTAAGAGGAGTGAAAGTAATCTGGACGGAAGGGTCGCCAATTAGGACAGATCTTATTATTGCTTTGCCTATTAAAGATTTTTATAATGTCTCTTCGATTTTAGCTTCGATTTTTACATACATTATTTGTTCCATATTAAAAATATAACTTTAAAGGTTTTTATTACTTCTTTTTTTCAGTTATAAGCTGTTCTGTGCACATTTACATTAATGATGGCATAATATATTATGTAATAGTTGTTACCTTTGTAACATATTTATATATTGTAGGTGACTTACCAACCATCCATTATTTTTATATTAAGTGGTTCATGTCATTTTATTATGTTATGAAAATCAATTTTCTCCAAAGTAAATGTGAAAATTGAAAATAAAAATTAAAATAGACTATGCAGGCGTTTCTTTTAATTTTATAAAATGGATTTTTTTTTTTATATAATATATAAAACAAATCCATTCTAAAGAAGAATGTCATCAAGTTAATTAAGGTATTTTATATTATATATTTTTTTAACAAATTATTCGAAATAAAAAAATTCAGAAAAATTGAAATAAATGATTTGTTTGGACTGAAGTAATTGTAAGGTTCTACCCAAAGTTAAAATGAATGTGCTATAAAAAGTTCAGTAAAATAATAAAATAGCGCAACATTAAAATTTAAGAGTAACATGCATATTACGAAAAAAAACTGTTTAAGGAAATTAAAATTGTGTACAATCAATAACTTGTTGTAACTTTTACTCCTTTTTCATGTTAAAGGTGTAATTTTCATTAAGAAAATTTGAAATTGTTCAATGTTTTTAAAATTTTTAATTCAGCAGTAAGTTGTTGATACAGAACAGCGATAATTTATATTAAACTAACTTTGATAGGACGCTGTAAAAAATAATAAGGATTTTTGTTATTTAAATCAGCTTAAATTTTTCCAATGAACCTGGAGCTAAAATTTTTGAATATCATTTGACTATTTCTGTCAAACAGTCTTTTAAATTCGGAAATAGAAGGTCTCGAATGTCAGTATAGAGAAAGAATATTTTTAACTAAATTTCGAACACATTAACATATTAATAGGATTAGGCATATTAATTATCATGATTCCAGTATTTTATTACTTCTACTTGTATTTCTACTTCCAACATGTACATAGGGTCTCTTTTGTAGCACATAAAAAAATATGACTACCCCCAAATCCATTAAATTTAGATGTAGCAAATTTTTTAAGTGCCTCTGATATTTTGTTGTACGATAGAACCTTTGATACCGATAAGCATAAATTAAAATACCGTATATGAATAACTGTACATTGCGTTACATATATATATTTAAAAACGTAGAAATAAATCCAAGATGGATTGTATTTGCTTTTCTTCTTGCATAATGTGGTTTGTATTATAAAGTCTCATTAATTTATATGGGAGTAAAGCGATTCCTCCCCCCCCCCCCTGGTCCATTTCAGCACATTTACGAACCCGCTTTTTGTTTTTAAAGAAAAAGCATTCATACCAAATTTAATTAAAATCGGTTGAAAAATTTATGAGTTATTAGAGCTTGACATCTTCTAAAATCCTATGTACTAAATTTCAGTTCATTTCGATGGTTAGAACACAAGATTACTCGAAAAGTCTGGTATTTTTGTATGGAAACATCCCGATCCCGTTGTCCGAATTAGTCCATATACAAATTTAAACTTACTGTTGATCAAAAAAGCATTTATACCAAATTTCATCAAAATCTTTAACAAATTCTATTTCTTTGTTATTTGTCGACGAACTTATAACCTTTTCTTCTTACTTTTGATATATCAATTTAAATAAAGAGTTTTTCAGATTTTGTGCAGTCTGTAACTCTATGACTGATGGGGCTACAGAAAAAGATATTTCCATGAACTTATATTTCAAATGGTGTGAAAGTTCTATAAATTTTTTTGAAAATGTGCTAAAAATGATTTGAAATTTAAACTAAAGAGTAGAACATTTATTTGGGTACCCGCATATACACAATCAATTCAATTTTTAGTTATCCCTAAACTTACACTATTTTCCCGCACTACCCTACTTTAAAATTAATAAAAATTCTTTAAAATTAATTGACATATCAAATAAAACTTTTCTTTTAATTTATTTTGTATATACATACTATTTACTCATTAATTGCTTAACTGTCAAATAGATTATACTATGTAAATTTTTAATTTCAATTTAATGTAGAATCAAATCGTTATAATTTATAATCAAAGTCATCATCTAGCCATTTTAGTTTCTACTGCAATATGTTATTGCAGTAGATTTTAATCTTTAAATATCTAAATTTATAAAGGAAGAAATTCAGAGGTTCTGAACCTTCCATCAGTCTTTATATAACAAATCCAATATAATAATTTGTATCCAACTTAAGTGATACTTTAATCAAAAATTACTTTAAAAGTTTAAATAACATTTTTTGATAGCTTTAAGAATGTTTTAACAAAAAAAACTGAATAACTTTAAAAAATAAAATCATAAATTTTCACTAAAACGCAATAAACAAACAATTTTATTTCTTTTCCTCTTACTTACACACACACCCTCTTACATATGAATCAAAGTATCCAAAGTATAAGTATAGATGTACGCACTCTTGTCTTTAGTTTTTATAACCGTATGACTATATAATCAAAGGGTATAATAAATTTGCCATTACGTTTGTGACGCAGAGAAGGACGGGGGGTAGATATAGGCTCAAGTGTATGGATCGGATCAGAATCGAAAAATAAATCGATTTAGCTATGTATGTCCGTCCGTCCGTCCGTCCGTCCGCACGATAACTCAAAAACTAAAGGAGCTAGGATCTTGAAATTTTCGCAAATTCGTTTTTTTTGCAATAGCCGTCATCGCTATTTAAATCCAGCCATTTTGGTCCATGGGTTCGGGTGGCTGCCATACAACTTCTTTTTTTATATGAGTATTTCTCTGTACCTATTAAAGCTGGGTGTCTGAAATTTTGCCAAAAATAGTTTAGTATAATGGCCAAAGTTACAGCAAAATTTGGTTGGTCTACTGCAGAGGGTTCGAGTAGCTGCCATACAACTCCTTCTTTTATATGAGCATTATATTTCACTTAATAAAGCTGGTATGTTTGAAATTTTCCCAAAAGTAATTAATGTTTATAATAATAATGATATAATGTTTATATAACGGTCATACGGGTATCCCAGAGTTAACACAGTCTACTCTACTACTCACTTCCCCGTTTTTTTTATTTTTGTAATTTTCTTTAAACGTCATGTAAAATACTTTATGATCCTTTTTTATAGGTGGAAAAAAACAAAATAAGAAAAAAAAAAAAAAAATTGAGGAGTAAAGAAAGAAAAAAAAATAGTGATTTTTCTTGTAATATATTTCTGATAATAATATGTATGTGTATGTATATATGTATTTGCAGTTGTATATGCAAAATAGAAAAAAAAGAATATTTAATGGAAAGAGAATTATATTGGAAGTATAGTTGAAGGTATAGAAGAAAATATATCCTAGATCTCTTGAGGCACATAAATCAATCAGAAGACCTAAACTGATTTCACTTCTTTTACATTTTTCTTCACTTTGGATTTTTATACCCGTATGACTATATAGTCCAAGGGTATAATAAATTTGCCATTACGTTTGTGACGCAGAGAAGGAGGGGGGGTAGATATAGACTCAAGTGTATGGATCGGATCAGAATCGAAAAATAAATCGATTTAGCTATGTATGTCCGTCCGTCTGTCCGTCCGTCTGTCCGTCCGTCTGTCCGTCCGTCTGTCCGTCCGTCCGCACGATAACTCAAAAACTAAAGGAGCTAGGGTCTTGAAATTTTCGCAAATTCGTTTTTTTGCAATAGCCGTCATCGCTATTTAAATCCAGCCATTTTGGTCCATGGGTTCGGATAGCTGCCATACAACTTCCTTTTTTATATGAGTATTACTCTGTACCTATTACAGCTACGTGTCTGCAATTTTGCAAAAACTAGTTTAATTTTATGGCCAAAGTTTTTGCAAAATTTGGTTGGTCTACTGCAGAGGGTTCGAGTAGCTGCCATACAACTTCTAATTTTATATGAGCATTACTCTATACCTATTGAAGCTGGGTGTCTGAAATTTTTCCAAAAATAGTTTAGTGTAATGGCCAAAGTTTGCGCAAAATCTGGCTGGTCTACTGCAGAGGGTTCGAGTAGCTGCCATACAACTCCTTCTTTTATATGAGCATTACACTACACCTAATGAAGCTGAGAGTCTGAAATTTTGCCAAAAATAGTTTAGTGTAATGGCCAAAGTTACTGCAAAATTTGGTTGGTCCACTGCAGAGGGTTCGAGTAGCTGCCATACAACTCCTTCTTTTATATGAGCATTACACTACACCTAATGAAGGTGAGATTCTGAAATTTTGCCAAAAATAGTTTAGTGTAATGGCCAAAGTTACAGAAAAATTTGGTTGGTCTACTGCAGAGGGTTCGAGTAGCTGCCATACAAACCCTTCTTTAATATGAGCATTACACTACACTTAATAAAGCTGTATGTTTCAAATTTTGCCAAAAGTAATTAACCAGATGATATAATGTATATGTTACGGTCATACGGGTATCCCAGAGTTGACACAGTCTACTCTACTACACTCTTCCTCGTTTTTTACTTCTTTTACGTGTTTTTTTTCAATTTTTTTTTTATTTTCACTTTACACTTTCTTTCTGATTTTTTTTTTTTAATTCTGTTACACTACTATGTTGTAATATTACAGGAATAACTGTAAAATCCCAAATTACAGAGAAATGAATTGAAAAGATGCCATTTGTGTAGAATATTACACCCTTGAAATTGGAAAAGTGAACTAAACAATATGGGAAAGTCCCTTGCTTGAATAAAAGTACTTTGAAAACATTTACCTAGGCCGAATATAAATCTGAAATAACTGAGTTTTAAGTCAGGAATTGGTAAAATATGCAGGCAGATTAGGTACTTTTGTTGATGCACTTAGAAATCAATTCAGGATATTAATAATAGGCTTACTCCAAATCAAATTGTTGAAAATGTATAAGTTAATCTCAAACATTAGGTTCAATTCATAAAGCTGAGCTTGAGCTCAAATCGTACTTTTTCAAACTAAAACAGTGCTTCAACTCGAAAAGAAAGTATAAGAGTACACTGTGTCAACTCTGTAATTTAATTCATTAATTCATTTTTAAATTAAGTTAAAAAAATTACTTTTCAACTTAAAATAATTCGAGAAACACGATCTAATTTTATTAACATAATTAATGAATCATTTCAAGTCCGCTCTATTATTTTTATTTGGATAGCTGTTGCTGTATCGTTAGTCATAAAAGCTCCTATATTATTTAAAAAAAAACTTTCAATTAAAAGAAACTTGCCACAAACTCCGATCAATTTATATGAAATATTAGGAGAATATATTTCCATATTTACCAATTATTATTAAAACTTATTAAAATTACTAAATATAGATAAGAATATTTATTGAAATATTTAAATAAAATATTTATTAAAGTGCTCATGCATCAAATGTGCGCCAGAATAAGTAAAATATTTGTATTTCATAATCTTGGGTATTGACTTTGACCGACTAATCACTTGCTTAACAAAATTAATGCTTCGTATAAAACTTAAGTTTAAAGTCTAACATAACTTTAAGAGTTACTAATACCCTGTATTTGCTTGTATTTTTATTTTTTGCCTGTATTTCAATTGCTTGCATTTTATTTGTTTGCATTACTAAAACCTCTCCTATGTTTCCTTATAAATAATATGTCAGCGACAAAGCTTTTAAAATAAGAGGGGCTGCCAACCCAAACACCTCCTCCTATAAATATATTGAAACCTTTATTTTGAATCCGCATCAAAACCCCTCCCAATTATTTTTTTATAGATATGATAAATACAGGCAAGTTAAATATAGACAAGTGAAAAACAGGTAAATGAAAACAAGCAAACATAGTAAGGGTGCGTTTATGTTGGGGCTGCGATAAGTGATAAGAGTGTCGATAAGAGCATAGCGTAGAAAACCATATACATGATTTAAATAGAGGTGTTTATAATGGAGCGTCGCTTGCTCTTATCGACGCTCTTATCACTTATCACAGCTCGAACATAAACGCATTCTAATACAGACAAATCTCAAAGAATTATGTGCCTACTACTTTAATACCAGGGTCAAATAAAATAAAGCTATATGATAAATTTCTGACTTAACAGAAGTCAAATGAAGAAATTGACATGTCGTATTTCAAATAATCTCCGTTTAGATTGCCCGGATTATATATTCCATGGTTTTGTATGTAGTCCGTCTATTTTGATTAAATAGGAGGACATGAGTATGGAAATGAATATAACCACTTTTATCTAAACAGATAAAGTGTCCCGGGGCTATAAAGTCTGAGAGCAAAGTATTTTTAATGTACTCCTTATTGTGGTAAAATATATGCGATATTAGACAATTTTCAGAAGTGTTTTGTGCTTTAGAACATCTGTAAATATTCTTTCTTTTACAGTAACACTTTGTTAATATAACCTATGTATGCTTACAACCTACATATATATACTTATATGATATTATATAGATATGATATTATTATGTTTATAATGTACCTATATCATATATCCAAAACCAAATAAAATATCATACATCGGGCCCCATCTATTTATTATTCTTGTTGAGTTTTGCAATTCTCTTGATTCTTCAATAAACAACGTCACAGGTTTAATGTATGCAAACCATTTTTCATGTTTTGCATGTGGTAGGTATAATTTTTTTTTTTTTCCTTTTGTTTTTTTTTGTTTTTTTCCTTTTGTTTTTGTGTTTTGATTTTGTTATTTTTCTCTTATTGCTCGCGTATATTTTCTTTTTTTCCAAAATAAAAACGAAAACATAAATATAAAAAGGAATCGTTTTATTCAAGGTTATGATGCGATGAGTTATCACGTTTCGAAGGACATCAAAATTGAAATTTATATCTTTTCAAGAAAGTATGAGATTTTTCTAAGGATTTTAGATTGTTTTTCTGTATTTTGTATACCTTCATATACAGTTAAATCTTTAAACAAAGCATGACTATTGCTTCTTCTAAGTAAATTGTACTTATTTAAATAAATTTTCCTTTAGTTATTACAAAGTTGTATAAAATTACAAGTAAAATTAACCTTGAATTATAAGTGAAGCAGTGATTCAAATAAATAAATTAGTATTTACATAAATTTATTTATAAGAAATTAGTATTTATTTATTTTTCAATTTCGAAGCATATATCGTACTTATGTAAAGTGCTTTTTTCCAAAAATACTGATTATGCAGCGAATGCTATTTTAAAAGCCATAGATTAACAGTGTATACCAAAGGTGTTCAATAGGTAAGTACAATTTCTTAGTAAGACAACTTAGCTAGGTAAAGGGAAAATTTTATTATTTATTTGAGTCTAAGTTCTTATAACTAAAAGAAGGTCTTTAATGACTTAGCGCAAATGTGCTATGTGATTTATTTAAAGCATGAGTGTTAAAAAATTAGGCGCAGTGACAAAGGTTCACTTATCGAAATGCGCACTCTTTACAATTCCCAGGGGACTTTTGACTTCTTCTTTCAGTCATATGACGCTAGGAAATATTTGACCTCGAGTGATTCATCTAGAATTAGAAATATACAAAATTTATCATATGCGTTGGGCAAAACTATTCACCAAGTATGTAACTTTTTTGTATAGAGTTCTCGGTTTTCCTACTACTAATGAGCCAAGTACTAAGTCTGTGAAAGAAAATAAATAAATTTAGATAAGTGCGTCATAAGATAAGTTTGCTTTAACTTGTCATTACAATATTCTTAAATCCTTAAATAAACGAATGAATCAAATCAAATGATACAAAAAAATCAAATCAAATCCAATATTTGCTTTTAGAAGCCGTTTTAAAATCTTTATTTAAAAGCTTTCCAAAATTTTCTTTTAAAATCAATTATTTAAAAAAGAGTGAGTCAAATACAGCGAAGTTGAATTATTTTCTATATAAAAACATTTTCCTTCGAATTTTAATAAATAACTGTTCTGGAACTTCGTTGTTTCTAATATATATAAATACGTTGATTTCCTTTATCCTTCATCTTCAACATGAATAAGAAGTACTAAGGTACTTATTAAGTGTGTCCTTAGTTGTTTAATTATACTAGTGTCGAAACATTGTATAAACTTATATTTCCCTAACTTCTAATTTCTATTTAAACTTATATACCCCCACGAAGACGTAAAAAGAAACATTAAATATATTAATTCCAAACAATTCTTGGGTATCCCATAGAATTTCTTCAAAAAACTTCAATCTAGAAACTAAAAACATAAAATGTGGCAGATTCTACAAAGTATCTCATAATTTCGAATTACTATACTTTAAATATAAATCTTCAATTTATTAAATAATACAATTTATTGAAAACTTTTATTTGTACTTCCAACAGTTTCATTTTTCGCTTCCCCCCCCCCGCCCCTTTTACTTTTTAAAGTTATCATTTCCGCCACAATTGCATTCACTATGTTGAATATTGTACTATGAACTTGAGTTTTTTCTTTTTGTTTTGATTTCTAGGTTAGCGAATGAAAAAGGATTGATACTAAGGATATACCGTTATTTTTTTTGTTTTTTAGGATTTATAAATATTTCGACGACTAAAAGGTACTTAGTTATGTTGAAGTTTTTTTTGTATTGTATACTTAGTATAATACATATATATATATATCAAAATATACCTTTGTGGGATCAGGTGCTTTTTCAGAAAGAAAAACTCAAAATAACAAAAAAGGAAAAACTAAAAATAAACAGTTGGAAAAATAACATACCATGAAAAAATATTCATGCATATAAAAAAAAAAAAAAATTTAAAATAAAATAAGAATAACATTTTTTCAGAATTTATAAAAAGAGAATAAAAGAAATAAAAGTAGAAAAAATTTTAAGTTATGGAATTTTATTGTTTTTATATTACAATATTTTTATACTTTTGTTTTTCAAAAAAATTTGTTTTTATTCCACATTTCGATTTTCCCACAATTGTTTTTCTATTCATAATTTCAATAATAAATTGATAAACAATGTATGGTTTTAATAAACTTGGTATATAGCTATACTACAGGAACATATAGCAATGCACCCTCAGGAATTATTAACTGTATAATATTATATTTCCTATAAGATTTAATTAAAACCTTTAATATACTAAAGAGTGTCTAATAAAAGTTGCAGAGGATATCGAGGAAAGTTAAAAATAATTCAAAGAGGTTAATTCTTCATAGTTTATTAGGTAGGAGGGCCTAAAGGTAACATGGGAAAGTATGATATAGTAAGAATCGATAAAATTTGTTTGATATTATATCAAAAATTATGATTTTTATTATTAAAATACCAATTACAGGTTAGCTGTGACGCTATAGATTTTTAGTTGTATAAAGCTGTAGTCTTTTACCTGCTTCTGCAGGCTTTTTAGTTGCTGTTTTATAAAGTTGTTACTTTATGCCAATTCTACAAAATTTGTTATTATAGAAAGTTGTTGAATTTTTGTATTTTTTACAGAATCTTTGGCTGTTTAATTACTTTTGCAGCATTTGGGACAGTAGTTGAATTGAATGAATTTTTAATATTATTGAATGTTTGAGTAAAATTTATATGAAAGAAATAAACAAGTGATGATAAAAAACCAAGGGTTTTTAAAAAAGCACATTTTCAAAATAATAAAGTGTTTCATACTAAGTATTTTATCGGAATATAATGTTGAAGCTTCAATATTAACGTTTAATTTAGGAAAAATATACGTTAGTGACTAAGTTACTGCTTACCCATAAAAACAGTAAATTTTTAATTTTTAAGCCCTATTAGCTCCTCTATGGGGAAGGTTGCCAAATTTCTCAAGGACCTAACTTCATCTTACCACGCCCCCCCTCCTTCTCCACTTTTGTAATTTCTAGGAATTAAACCAAAATTTGGAATTTTTCTTAGAATTTTATTATCTAAGCAAAAATGAGTAAAACTGAGAGACACTTTCTTCAGTTTAAGGAACCGCTTTTAAATTTAAGCAAAGCCTTTAACATATGTTAAAATATAATGTTGGACCTTCAAATTTTGTATATTAATAAAAAAAAAATTGGACAGGTATTCAAGTTACAGGTGCTTAAAAATAGCAAAATTTCAATTTTCGAGCCCTTATAGCTTCTAAACAGGTGGCTTGACAAAAAAATTTTGTTAACCGACTCCTACTAATTTCAGAGGACCTAACTTCTCCCAAAATTTCAAAACCCTAGCTTGAACCGTTTAAGAGATATGTGGGACGAAAAATTTTGCAAAAATTGAGTTTTATATAATGCTAAATTTTAGTACCATATGGTAACCCTATAAATTTGACCAACATATTTTGGTTGAGTCTATAAAAGCAGCTCTCTTATACCGTTTTTCGATTGAAAATAAACCTAACAGAACTCATGTTATATCATTTTAAATATAGGGCTTTTTTGGAATTTGCAGGGGCTGTAGCTTCGTCACCCTTCAAAATTAAGAAAAACCTTTGACACATGTTGAAATATAATTATAGAGCTTTGAATTTTGTATATCCCTAAAAAAAAAATTGGACAGGTATTCAAGTTTAAAAATAGCAAAATTTCAATTTTGGAGCCCTTATAGCTCCTAAATAGGGGACTTGACAAAAAAATTTTGTTAACCGACTCCTACTAATTGATTATCTAACTTCTCCCAAAATTCCAAGGTCCTAGTTTGAACCGTTCAAAAGATATGTGTGGTCAAAAATTTTGCGAAAATTGAGTTTTGCGTAATATTAAATTTTAATACCGTATGGTAATCCTAAATAATTGCCTTTTAAAAATTTATAAATTTTATGAAACAATTTATTCTCTCTTTGAAATAAAGTGTAAAAGTTTTTCCTAACATACGGACAAACAGACAGACGAACGGACGGATAAACGGACAGAGTAAAAACTATATACTTTAAACTTCACAGGATCTTTTGAAAATGTGCTAAAAACGAGGAAGATTATAGTTGCCCTTGTCAACTTTTAGATACCCGTGCATACCCACTAACCGTTATTTATTTCCCCTATGCTATTATAAATTTTACAAAAAAAATATAAGAAAGTAAAATAGTTAAAAAAAAATTTAACTTATTATCCCATAAAAAAAAAAAAATAGCCCACCCTAATAGTTGGTCCGAGTGATGTCTAACTTTGCCAACTAACTTGTCCTATTACTTTATCTGCCCAGTTTTGATTTTAACCTCGTAGCTTCATTAGATTCACAGTTATCGAATTGATTACTTTGTATGGCAGCTACCCGAAAACGGGTCCGTAACATTTTGAAACTTCATATAAGTGCTCGATTCATTATATAACTAACAGTGTGTAATTTTTATCCTCGTAGTATTATCAGTTTCCAAGAAAATCATATTGGTGCAAAGAAGTTGTGTGGCAGCTCCCCAAAACCTTGATCTTGTCTTAAACAAAAAGAATAGGGAACCTCAAAAATGTCCAAAAAATGTTTTGTGTGATTTTCAAAACTCTTGCTCTAATTTTTCAATTCTATCTCTTATAATTAATTTTTAATTCACCAATATATTAAACTTAAGCAAAATCAACTTCATATGATCATATTCATATAATAATCATCATATTCATAATCTATCAATCTATCAATATCAATAAGCCATTTACTTAAAAAAAATCTTTGTCTTCTTTTTTGCTTATCTTAAATAAACTACGCATCATTTAAATCATATGAAATTCTAACTCGAAATCGTTATCTACTTTTTGTAACAAAAACAAAAAACAAAAAAACAAAAAAACAAAATTCATATAATTTCAAGATGCAAGCAAAATTTAAAATTTTTGTATGAAAATGTTGGAGTTGAAAAAGTTAGTTGTTCGAGAGCTACCCGAAGTTTTGGTCCGATCTTAACCAAAAAAAATAGGGAACCTAGAAATTGATTGAAAAATATTTTGTGAAAATTTCAAAACTGTAGCTCTTTTAGTTTTTGAGTTATGTTTGTGAGTTTTAGATCAAATCTAATATACCCGATGTCATATATGTATGCACGGGTATAATAAAGCATTCTTTATACCCGTGCATACATATATGACATCGGGTATATTAGATTTGCTCCTCCGTTTGTAACGCATCGATCTAGACGAGCTAAATATAGTGTCAAGGGTACGTATCGGCTCAGAATCGAAAAATGAGTCGATCTAGCTATGTGTGTCTGTCTGTCCGTCCGTCCGTCCGTCTGTGTGTCAGCACGATAACTCAAAAACTAAAAGAGTCTTGAAATTCACACAAAGTCATTTTTAGACAATTTCTAGGTTCCCTATTGTTTTTGGTTAAAATCGGACCAAGGCTTCGGGGAGCTGCCATACAACTTTTTTGCACCAATATGAATTTCTTCAAAACTATTTATACTATGGGGATGAAAATTACACACGGTTAGTTTTATAATGACTCCCGCACTTATATGAAGTTTCAAAATGTTAGGGCCCCATTTTCGGGGGGCTGCCATACAACTTCCTTGCACCAATATGAATTTCTTCGAAACTAATTATACTACGCAGATGAAAATTACACACGGTTAGTTATATAATGAATCGAGCACTTATATGAAGTTTCAAAATGTTAGGGCACCATTTACGGGGGGCTGCCATACAACTTCTTTGCACCAATATGAATTTCTTCAAAACTAATTATACTACGAGGCTGAAAATTACACACGGTTAGTTATATAATGAATCGAGCATTTATATGAAGTTTCAAAATGTTAGGGCCCCATTTTCGGGGGGCTGCCATACAAAGTTTTCGATTCAATAACTGTGAATCTAATGAAGCTACAAGGTTAAAATTAAAATTGGGCAGGTAAATTAATAGGGCAAGTTACTTGGCAAAGTTGGACATCACTCGGACCATCGGACTTTTAGGGTGGGCCAATTTTTTTTTTTTGTTTTTTTTTTTTTTTATTTTTTTTTTTTTTTTTTTAAGCTAAAGTTATGGGACAATGAATGAAAATTTTGTTATTTTTTTTTTGTGATTTTTTTTTTGTTAATTTTTTTTTTTTTTTTTTAAGCTAAAGTTATGGGACAATAAATGAAAATTTTGTTTTTTGTTTTGTGATTTTTTTTTTTTTTTTTTGTTAATATTTTTTTTTATTTTTATGTCAAAATTATGGGGTAATGAGTTAAATGTATAAGGGAAGTAAATTACGGTTTATTTTATACACCATAGTGGGTATGCACGGGTATCTAAAAGTTGACAAGGGCAACTATAATCTTCCTCGTTTTTTTTAGAAAAGCCACAGACTTAAAGATATTTTTCTTGTACCAGTGTATTTCAGCCATTTTAAAATGGCTCCACCGTTTATAATGCATCGAAATAGAATTACACTCATTTAGAAATTATCAACATCTTTAAATTAACAATGTTGCAAACTGAAATGTGCTCAGTTTTATTTTTTTAAGAAGGTAAACATATGTATGTATATGGATCTCTTTGAAATGTTTCTATTATAATTACCAAAACATCTAAACCTTCTTGCTGTTTAATCACTAAAACTAACAATTGTCGTAGCTAGATGGTATTCCA
The DNA here is from genome assembly GCA_963082915.1 of Dolichopus griseipennis. Classification (NCBI taxonomy): domain Eukaryota; kingdom Metazoa; phylum Arthropoda; class Insecta; order Diptera; family Dolichopodidae; genus Dolichopus; species Dolichopus griseipennis. Next base: position 311,945,109 of record OY720441.1, on the reverse strand, counting down.
GTGTAATATCCTAACTGCTTTTGTTTTATAATAACTGAGTACTAAAGATGAAAAGAAATAGGGGATATTTGTTAAGTACCTATAATGATAGCATAACCAATTTTTTTTAAATATATATGTGGACTTTTTTGGGGTAGTTATAAAATGGTCAGAATCTGACATGATTTAAAACTAAAGAATCTACGAATTTATAAAAAGGGCGCTTCGGTGAGTAGACAAAGATATCAGAGTGTTGACAAGAACAACTACATAAGTCTTTGTTATGTTATAATTTTAATGAATATCTAATAGAAAATTTTATGGTACTTATGCATAAAAATATATATGTACATACCTATATAATTACATATTTAATCAATAACAATTATTATTTCATATATTATATAATTATAACATAATTATAGTTTGCAAAATTTATTTTAACGTTTAATTTTAAATTCTTTGACTATTAAAAAAACTAAAGAAAAGAAAGACATTAAAATAAAAGTGCAAGTTTTCCATTCTACCGGTTATTTTCGCAATCACTTGTAGTAAAGTTGTATTGAAAATTTTTCATTTTTGGACCTACTGGAAAAATGATTTGAATGTTGTTTAATCAACAAATTTTATAGTATCTAAATAAATATCATATAATTGGATCCCAGAACTTTCCTTAATTTAGAAGTATTATTATTTTTTAAGACATTTTCATCGATAAATAAGGCCTTTCATTAGCCTGTCCTCGTATTCAACAATATCATCAACGATATTGAACCTCAGAACCGTACAAACATCATAACCATTATTGAGTCACATAGCCCAACAAACAAATTTCTTATTGTATGGCACATCTTTTATTTTCATATCTTTAAACTTTGGCTGCTTTTATAAAAGTCCCCAAATTTGAGAGTTGTGCCGGTTGCTGATTTATTATTTATTAAAAAAAAAGTTAGGAGGGATTTCATAGTAGCACCCCTATTCTAAATTCCTTCGTACGGCTAAGTCGGAGATAATATATAAAAAAGTGATTCTCAATTGCGTACTTCATATATTCAAATTTTTAAGGGTAAAATAACGAAAGAACTAGATGTAGGTAATCAAAATATTAAAAAAATGATATGAAATATCTTACTATTTTTTATTTTATTTATAACTAGCTAATACCCGGTGCGCGTTGCTGCGCCTCTCAATGGCGTTTAATTGAAGTTGATGTTACTGCAAAAAGTTAAGACAAAAATTACATACGGTTTACAATTTAAAAATGTATGAAAGCAATCTTTTTAAAACTATTTTTATAGTATTATTCTAGTAATTTTTGAAACTTTGTGTAATTCAAAGCAGTACAAACTACTTTCCAAAATTTGACGTAATTTACTTCCAAAAAACTTTTTTTGACCAATCTTAGGACCGACTGTTAACAGACTCAACTCCATTTTCAAGTTGCTTCACACGTATAAAATTTGAGGTAAACCGGTCAAATCGTTTCTAATTTAGAGTTAAGTAACGCAAAAATCTATTAAAAGCCACTTTGCCCCACTGGGTTAACGGAACTACACTTTCTCTTTGGGCAAAGCAGTATTGCGCAAACAGTCGGACCGACATGGGTTAACAAATTCCAAATCTGTTAATAGTGTCAACTCAATTCTCAAGGAGCATCACGTATACAAAATTTGAAGTCAATTGGTCAAACCGTTTCGAATTTAGACTAAAGTATTGAAAAAACCAATAAAAAGCTTTTGGGCCGCAATGGGTTAATGGAACTCAACAAAATTTTTTTGGGCTTTCTTTTAAGCCAAAGCTGAATTTCGTAAAATTGGACAAAATTTGGACCCAAAATTTTTTTTGACCACCCGTCAGCCCGACATGGGTTAACAAATTCCAAAATTGTCAATAGTGTCTACTCAATTCTCAAAGAGCATCACGTATACAAAATTTGAAGTCAATCGGTCAAACCGTTTCGAATTTAGAGTAAAGTATTGAAAAAACCTATAAAAAGCTGTTGGGCCGCAATGGGTTAATGGAACTCAACAAAATTTTTTTTGGGGCTTTCTTTTGAGCCAAATAGGGATGGAAAAAAGAGTGATTTTCAAATCACTGTTACCGACAGTGATTGCTACTTTTGAATCACTGTGATAAATCACAGTGATTTTCAATCACCGTTCTTTCATTGGTTTTCGAATTATTTTTAGTATCTTTCACCTGTTATTTTTTTTAAGAATATTGAAAATTGAAATCAAAGAGTATTTTCACAGTTATTGCAATCACAGTTCTTTTAATGATTTTTTAATATTTTTTAGTATCTTTTACTTATTAATTTTTTTATTAAAATTAAAATTGAAATCAAAGAATAATTTATTTTAGTCATATTATAATTTATAATTATAAATATTATGAATTTATTTCGTTTTTAATAATTTAAAAATAAGTAATAAAGTATTTTAAAAATAATTTAATCATAAGTAATTTAAATTGAAAAATAAAATGAGAAAACAAATAATATAACAAATAATAAAATTAAAAAAAAATTCATTTAAAATAAGTTTAAGTTTTAGATTTTATATTTTGCTAGAACAAAGTTCCAAATTTTTTTTTATTACATTTTTACAATTTACACTAACACTGCTTTATACCATTTAAACTGCATGTAAATTACTCAGCAAAATATATTTAACTATAGACTGCTGAGAGTAAAAATATTTAATATTTGCTGAGAAATTTACATGCAGTTTAAATGGGATAAAGCAGTATTTGTGTAAATTTTAAACAGTGTAGGTAGGCTAGGCAGTAGTTTATTTTATAAGATTTTATTTTGATTTTTTCATACTGTATATTATAAATTGTAATAAATTTAACAGTGTGTGAAGAGGTGATAAGAAAAAAAATGAACTTGTATGAAGAATCACCACAAATCACAATCACTGGTGATTGGCGATATTGATAGCAGACAGTGATTGCTACTTATAAATCACAGTGACAGAATCACTGTGATTAAAATATCACCCCATCACTAGAGCCAAAGCAGAATTTCGTAAAATCGGACAAAATTTGGACAGAAAATTTTTTTTGACCACCCGTCGGCCCGACATGGGTTAACAAATTCAGAAACTGTTAATAGTGTCTTCTCAATTCTCAAAGAGCATCACGGATACAAAATTTGAAGTCAATCGGTCAAACCGTTTACATTTTAGAACAAAGAAGTTTAAATACTTGCACCACAGCCCCAACTTGGCGGTCCGTTAGAGCAAAATTTTTGGGCCACGATTTCTTTCCGTACCCAAAAACCCCTATATACAAATTTTCATGAAAATCGGCTGGGCAGTTTAGGAGTCTATTCGCTACAAACAAACAAACAAACTTTCGCTTTTATATATATAGACTAGCTAATACCCGGTGCGCGTTGCTGCGCCTCTCAATGGAGGTTTAATTGAAGTTGATGTTACTGCAAAAAGTTAACACAAAAATTACACTCGGTTTACACATGTAAATTTTAAAATGAATGAAAGCAATCTTTTTAAAACCATTTTTCTAGGTTTTAAAAAGAATAATGTTCTAGTAATTTTTGAAACTTTCTGTAATTCAAAGCAGTACAAACTACTTTCCAAATTTTGACGTAATTTACTTCCAAAAAATTTTTTTGGAACAATCGTAGGACCGACTGTTAGCAGATTCAACTCTATTTTCAAGTTGTTTCACACATATAAAATTTGAGGAAAACCGGTCAAATCGTTTCTAATTTAGAGTTAAGTAACGCAAAAATCTATTAAAAGCCACTGTGCCCCACTGGGTTAACGGAACTACACTTTCTCTTTGGGCAAAGCAGTATTACGCAAAAATGGACGTAATTTGCTTCCAAATCACTCAACAAAATTTTTTGAAGCTTTCTTTTTAGTCAAAGCAGTACTTCGCAAATTTTGACAATATTATCTTCCAAAATTATTTTGACCAACCGTCGGGCTAACATGGGTTAACAAATTCCACATCTGTTAATAGTGTCAACTCAATTCTCACAGGGGAGCACGTATACAAAATTTGAAGAAAATCGGTCAAACCGTTTTTAATTTAGAGTTAGGTATTGAAAAAACCTATAAAAAGCTGTTGGGCCCTAATGGGTTAATGCAAGTCAATAAAATTTTTTTGTGGGTTTTCTTTTTAGCCAAAGCAGAATTTAATAAAATCGGACAAAATTTGAACCCAAATTTTTTTTTGACCACCCGTCGGCCCGGCATGGGTTAATAAATTCCAAAACTGTTAATAGTGTCTACTCAATTCTCAAGGAGCATCACGTATATAAAATTTGAAATCAATTGGTCAAACCGTTTCGAATTTAGAGTAAAGTATTGAAAAAACCTATAAAAAGCTGTTGGGCCGCAATGGGTTAATGGAACTCAACAAAATTTTTTTTGGGGCTTTCTTTAAAGCCAAAGCAGAATTCCGTAAAATCGGACAAAATTTGGACCCAAAATTTTTTTTGACCACCCGTCGGCCCGACATGGGTTAACAAATTCCAAAACTGTTAATAGCGTCTACTCAATTCTCAAAGAGCATCACGTATACAAAATTTGAAGTCAATCGGTCAAACCGTTTCGAATTTAGAGTAAAGTATTGAAAAAACCTATAAAAAGCTGTTGGGCCGCAATGGGTTAATGGAACTCACCAAAATTTTTTTTGGGGTTTGCTTTTAAGCCAAAGCTGAATTTCATAAAATCGGACAAAATTTGGACCCAAAATTTTTTTTGACCACCCGTCGGCCCGACATGGGTTAACAAATTCCAAAACTGTTAATAGCGTCTACTCAATTCTCAAAGAGCATCACGTATACAAAATTTGAAGTCAATCGGTCAAACCGTTTTCATTTTAGAACAAAAAAGTTTAAATACTTGCACCACAGCCCCAACTTGGCGGTCCGTTAGAGCAAAATTTTTGGGCCACGATTTCCTTCCGTACCCAAAAACCCCTATATACAAATTTTCATGAAAATCGGCTGGGCAGTTTAGGAGTCTATTCGCTACAAACAAACATACAAACAAACAAACAAACAAACAAATAAACAAACTTTCATTTTTATATATATAGATAGATAGATAGATAGATAGATAGATAGAAGATAGATAGATAGAAGATTAATCTTAAAGTACAAAAAAAATTTTTAAAACCAAATTGTTTATTTTAGATACAAGAAAAAGCCGAAATTTTTTTAAGTAACGAAGGAAATCAAGTAATTTAAAAACAAATATTTTAATAGTACATAATAATAATACCTAAAATAATTTCATACATATATATATATATATAACTTTATAAATATATTTCCTATACTTTTGATAGATTAAAATCATCAAACTTTAAAACTGTTAATTATTCTTTTTAATATAAGTTCATTGCTAATCTGCTTAACTTTAACAGAATTGAATCCAATTTTGTCAAAAAAAAAAAAAATAAAAACTTATTTTTATTTTATATTCAAAAATTATAATTTATAAATTTAATTTCTAATCTCTTTTGTTTAATCCTGTGCTGGACATTCAAAATGTTTTATAGTAAAATAGCTGTGAATCTTAAAAAAGAAATAAAAGAAAATAATTTCATTAACATAACGGTTGTCAACAATTAATTGAAAAAATATGATATTTACACCATCAGATCTTTCAGTTCCAATGAATTTTATAAAAATAATTGGTTTTGAAGAAAAAGTAAATTTTTGCCATGATGTTACAAATTCTTCCTGGTTAACAATTGTTTCCCAATCTTTCATATTCAAAGAAATTTGTATTTTAAATTTATATTTTACGTTTTTACCACGGTCAGACAATAAAAGTCTTATCGACGATATGTGATATGGTTGATCTAAAAAAAAAAAAAATAAAATAATAAATAATTATTGTATTCTTAAGTTGAAAAAAATTCATTAATTAATCTCATACTCAGTCTTATTAAAATGTAGTCGCCATAATCGTGCCACGCTGCACCTAAAAAGTAAAATTTTAAAAGTTACCTAAAATTGAGTATTTTACAAAATATTTTAAATTTTTATAAATATGTGCACCATTTTCAATATCACCGTTGATTACATTTGAACCACCGTCACCCTTAAGAACAGTCGCTCCTTTTGTAAGTAAGGCAACATTATCTTTTGGCACAACAAATCCATCATTTATTTCTGGAATATTTTCTCTTAAATATGCTTCAAATGTTACAACATCAAAATACTAAAATTTTTTATTTATTTTTATAAAAAAAATTTTTTTGCAATATTTTACAAAATATTTTTATTTGAATTATTAAATTTTTTTTTCTTACTTCATTTTTAGAACAATAGGTTCCAACAATTTTAATGAATCTAATAGACTCTGCTTGAAAGTATAAATTTTGCCAAGTCCTACAACTATATGAGGAATAATCAATTATACGTTTCCAATTGCTATGATCAGTTGATATTTCAATAAAATATGAATAAGAACGGTCATCACAATCCCATAACAACATTTTTATATGATTTATAATGCGAATATTGCTTAAATCAATAATTATCCCAGAATTGTTACCATCAGTGATTAAGTGACGTGTATATCCATTTTCTTCATCATACAAAGTGGAATTACTATTAACATAAATCATTAAAATCTTTAATTATTTAAAATTATAATATGTATGAAAATGTATTGTAATACCCATTAATTAGTTCCATATAACTAAGACTACATCTGTTGTATGTTGCTGTGGCAAAATTTTCATCAAATTCTAAAAAAAAAAAATAAACAGGAAGGAAATTTATATGATTCTTTATGAATTTATTGTTTTGAATTTTAAAACTTACTTTGAATATTTAAATCTTTTTCATAAGCATCAAATATCTGTTTTTCAGTAAAATGTCCTAAATTTCTAATTGTTAAAAGATCTTGGGCAGTCATTAAGTGCCATTTTAACAAAGGAAGTACAGTCTATCAAACAAAAAAGTTTTTACAAATTAAATGCTATAATTATAGTCATTATGAGTTATAATTCTATTTTATTAACTTAAAATTATAAATAAAGTATATTAAATAACTCCAATACATATTGGAGTTAAATAATTTCAGTACCTCAATGTTCCTGTTCCCAGATTTACTCCATTCACTAAGAGCATTAAATATATAAAGTTGGGAAACGGTGTTAAATGAATTCCTTTTTAAAATTTCTTCTAATGATTCTTTTGAAAATTTTTTAAATGATTCACTGTTTAATATTGTTTCAGCATTTCTATCAAATAATTCAAAACTTTTAATTTTAAGCTCTTTTAAGTCGTATTTCTTCGCTACGTTGAAGAGTTGCCAAATATTATCAACAGATAAGATTTGATTAAAATATTTTTCAAAACAAGATTTTAAATCAAATAAACAGTAAGTTTCTATTAAATCCATGACTTGTATTAATATTTCAATATCATTTATATTGCCGAGCATTATTTTTCCAGTATAAAAATATTGTAAAATTATTTGAAAAGGTTTCAATGGTGCTTCTATTGTAAATTCCTTTTGATTTGGTTCATTTAAAGATGTTGAAAAGAATTTATGAAAATATTCACATCTTGCACCTTAAATATAAATTGGTAATTAAATTTCAAATTTATAAAATTAAAATAATTAAAAAGTCTAAAAAAGAAAGATAGGTAGGTACCCATTATAAAATGATGCGCAGGAAGTTTTTGATCTTCAACACATAATATAACATCAGCGTAACGCTCTGACATATAAAATGATGAAATTTGCTCACACAAAATTCCTAAATTAAATTTTTATATTTTTATATTTTAAAACTTATTTTATATGTAGTAAATACTTACCAGTAAGATCTATTTCTGTAATTGGATTAGCCATTGTTCAAATATTTTAATTGAGAATGTTTAATTTTGACGAATGCGTTGCTTAAAACGTCCAAAATAAAACTAAACAATGCTTCAAAATTCAAATACAAAATAATTTAATATTTGTTTATCTAATTGATATGTTATCTTAGCCTTAGCAAAAGGTTTTATTTATAATATAAGTTCTTATCTTACATTTGTGTGTGTGTCATGTTATTCAACGTTTTTTTTTTTTTTTAGGTTTTTAAGAAAAATATTAAAAAACAAGTAATGAAAAAAACCAAGGGTTTTTAAAAAAGCACATTTTCAAAATAATGAGTATTTTATCGGAATATAATGTTGAAGCTTCAATGTTAACGTTTAGTTTAAGAAATATATACGTTGGTGACTAAGTTACTACTTACTTATAGAAACAGTACATTTTTTAATGTTTAAGTCCTAATAGCCCCTCTATAAGGAAGGCTGCCAATTTCTCAAGGATCTAATCCTCACTACTCCCCTTCCCCCAACTTTTTTAGGTTCAAGGAACTAAATTGTGAATTATACCAAAATTTGGAATTTTACTTAGAATTTTACTATATAAACAAAAATGGTTAAAACTGAGAGACACTTTCTTCAATTTAAAGAACCGCTTTTAAATTTAAGCAAAGCCTTTAACATATGTTAAAATATAATGTTGGGCCTTTAAATTTTGCATATTAATAAAAAAAAATTGGACAGGTATTCAAGTTACAGGTGCTTAAAAATAGCATAATTTCAATTTTTGAGCCCTTATAGCTTCTAAACAGGTGGCTTGACAAAAAAATTTTGTTAACCGACTCCTACTAATTTCAGAGGACCTAACTTCTCCCAAAATTTCAAAACCCTAGCTTGAACCGTTTAAGAGATATGAGGGACGAAAAATTTTGCAAAAATTGAGTTTTATATAATGCTAAATTTTAGTACCATATGGCAACCCTATAAATTTGATCGACATATTTTGGTTGAGTCTATAAAAGCAGCTCTCTTATACCGTTTTTCGATTGAAAATAAACCTAACAGAACTCATGTTATATCATTTTAAATATAGGGCTTTTTTGGAATTTGCAGGGGCTGTAGCTTCGTAACCCTTCAAAATTAAGAAAAACCTTTGACACATGTTGAAATATAATTATAGAGCTTTGAATTTTGTATATCACTAAAAAAAAAATTGGACAGGTATTCGAGTTACAGGTGTTTAAAAATAGCAAAATTTCAATTTTGGAGCCCTTATAGCTCCTAAATAGGGGACTTGACAAAAAAATTTTGTTAACCGACTCCTACTAATTTGTGAATTATCTAATTTCTCCCAAAATTCCAAGGTCCTAGTTTGAACCGTTCAGAAGATATGTGTGGTCAAAAATTTTGCAAAAATTGAGTTTTGTGTAATGTTAAATTTTAGTACCGTATGGCAACCCTAAAAATTCCGGTCAACATTTTATAAAGTTTATGACACCAGCTATCGTTTGCCGTTTTCAGATTGAAAATATATCTAACAGAACTCTTGTTATAACAATTTAAATATAGGGCTTTTTCCAACTTTTGGGGGCTGTAGCCTCGTGTTAGGTGGGGCTACAGAAAAAAATTCTTCTACGAAATTATTTTTTTTGCAAAAACTACCCATGGTTAAAATTTCTTTACTCTATTTCAAACAGTGTAAAAGTTTTTGTAAACATACGGACGGACGGACAGACGGACGGACGGACGGACAGAGTGAAGCTATGTAGACTAGCTATATAGAGTAGTTTCCTTTTAATTTCACAATTCTAATTTATTTTTCAAATAACAGAATTTCGTCTACGACATGCAGAATTCTTCAGTGCTAGTACTACTCGATTAACAAAATCTATTGCAAAATTATAAAATTTATAATTAATTAAAAATAAAAAATTATATTTTGTAATATAATTAAAATAAAAACTTACAATAAAACTTTTTAGAAAAAGATAGAATTCAGTATTTAAGAGCAGTTGTTTATGAGAAAATGTAATAAAAATATATAAATTACAAAATAAGAAATTACAGGTAGAAGATAGATATGATGTTGAAGTCTGGGTATTATGTGATAATTAAGTTGCCATAAGTTGTATGGCAACTATTCGAAACCTCTGAAGTAGACTTCACAAACTTTGACCATAAAACTAAAATTTCAGACACCTTGCTTCATTAGGAATAGAGTAATGCTTATATAATAACGAAGTTGTATGGCAGTTACTCGAACGCTCTGCACTACCTACCTACCTATAAATTTTTCAAAAACTTTGGCTACACAAGCCATGGACTAAATTGGTTGGATTTCAATAGCGATGACGGCTGCATTGCATAAAAGCGAATTTGTGAAAATTTCAGTTACATTTCTTTTACTTTTTTATACATAGCTAGATCGATTTACTTTTCTATTTTGATCTGATCTATACCTTTGAGTCGATATCCCCCCTCCTTCTCTGGGTCACAAACGTAATGAAGAATTTTGTATATCGTTTTGACTTATAGTCATACAGCTATAAAAAGAATCATATAATATTATCAAGACACTTTTTTAATAATTCCCTAATCACTGAACATTATTATACCCGTATGACTATATAGTCCAAGGGTATAATAAATTTGCAATTACGTTTGTAACGCAGAGAAGGAGGGGGGATATCGAATCAAAGGTATAGATCAGATCAGACTCAAGTGTATGTATCGGATCAGAATCGAAAAATAAATCGATTTAGCTATGTATGTCCGTCCGTCCGTCCGTCATCACGATAACTCAAAAAATAAAGGAGCTAGGATTATGAAATTTTCACAAATTCGTTTCTATGCAAAAAACGGAATCGCTATTTAAATTCAGCCATTTTGGTCCACGGGTTCGAGTACCTGCCATACAACTTCTAATTTTATATGAGCATTACTCTATACCTATGGAAGCTGCGTGTCGGAAATTTTGCAAAAAGTAGTTTAGTATAATGGCCAAAGTTACTGCAAAATTTAGTTGATCTACTGCTGAGGGTTCGAGTAGCTGCCATACAACTCATTCTTTTATATGAGGATTACACTACACCAAATGAAGCTGGGTGTCTGAAATTTTGCAAAAAGTAGTTTAGTATAATGGCCAAAGTTACTGCAAAATTTAGTTGGTCTACTGCTGAGGGTTCGAGTAGCTGCCATACAACTCCTTCTTTTATATGAGGATTACACTAGACCAAATGAAGCTGGGTGTCTGAAATTTTGCCAAAAATAGTTTAGTGTATAATGGCCAAGGTTACTGCAAAATTTGGTTAGTCTACTGCAAAGGGTTCGAGTAGCTGCCATAGAACTCCTTTTATATGAGTATTCCACTACACTTAATAAAGCTGAATGTTTGAAATTTTGCCAAAAGTAATTAACCGGATGATATAATGTATATGTTACGGTCATATGGGTATCCCAGAGTTGACACAGTCTACTGTACTACACTCTTCCTCGTTTTAAACTCTAATTAAATATATTTAATGCATATAACATATATTTATAGCTTTCATTATATATTTCTTTACATTTCATCATTTTATATGATATTCAAATTCCAAATTAAATTTTTCAATCAATTTTAAACTTTTCATTTAATAATATAGATAGATCAATGATAGATTTTATTGATCGTCTTCTTTTAATGGCCTTTTCAAAATATATTTTTTAAAAACTTCTTATTAAATTCAAAATCACTTTTTAAAACAATTGAAAAGTCAAAAATAATTAAGTGGCTACCAATTTATAAATTCTCTACCAATTAATTAAAATATTTTTCTTTTGAAATACATAAAAACAAAAGTATGAAGAGTGAAAAAGAACTAATTTTCTTTCTCTTTTTATACCATTTTTTTTTTTTGTTTTTGTTTAATTTGTGTGATTGAAGAAAATTAAATAAAATTTTTTTAATTTTAAGTTATTTTTCTTTTTATTAAATTAAATCATAATTTATATAAAAAGAAAGAAAATACAACAATTTTCTTTTGCTCAATTAAAACAGGAAAAGTATTCTTTTATTTTCTATTTTTTTTTTAACTTCTTGAATGATTAATGATTATTTAAAATGCCACTTGCCATCTTTAATTTTCATTATTTTTTCTCTATTTCAATTCTTTCATTTTTTTTTACTGTTCAGTTCTTGTTTGTATGTGGTATGTTCTTTACCGTTACAATGCAATTTTGAAAAAGTTAGATTTTAGTTAGAAAAAAAAAACAGTTATTTTTCTCAGAAAAAGCTCAGTACAAAAACTAAAAACCAAACATTAGGTTTGTTAAAAACACTTTGGTTTCTGGTGGTGTTATTTTTTTTAAAGTGCATACCCCTGCATTGCAAAAAAAGAACAAATGATGGAAAAAATTTAGGGTTTTTAAAAAGCATATTACGAAAATATGAGAATGTTCCATACTGAGTTTTAGGAAAAATTTTTAAATTAATAACATTTTAATTTATTTATTTCATTAATTTATTATAAATTATGAATAATAGTGAAATTAGTGCTTAGAATATAAGCCCAATGCAATCAGGAAAATTTTTTAACATGTGTTGAAATATAATGTTAGAACTTCAATATTAATATTTAACCTTGGAAATTAATATTAACCTTTAATCAGTTTTAATTTTGAATTTTTGAGGCCTTATTGCCCTGTAAAAAAGAAGTTTCCGACATTTTTTTAACAAACTTATGATGATTCTCAAGGATCTAACTTCCTCTGCTACCGTTCAAATTTTTTAGGTTCATTGAAGTCTCCATTTAACTTGCGTCAAAATTGGGATAATTTTCTTAGAATGTTATTATTTTAGCCAAATTGGTTAAGAATTGAGAAAAACTTTCTGTAATTGATAAGAAGTCTTTTAAGATTAAGATAGACTTTCAACATTATCTTAAAACAGTGATACTAATTTCTAAGAATCTAACTTCTCCCAAAATTTCTAACCTACATCGTTTGGAAGATATAACAGTTCGAAAATTTTGCGTAAATTGATTTTGGCATAAGTAAAATTAATGTATTGCAGCTCTATATATATTTAATTATATATGTACTTATAAATCTTAAAAGACCTTCTGCCTTCTACAGTTTTGGTACTGAAAATATAGCTTACCAAACTCTTGTCATAACAATCCCAATACCAAACTCTTGCCATAACAATCCCAATAGGGCTTTTCTGAACTTAAGTGGCTCAATCACCGTAACGAGTGAGACTACTGCAAATAGTTTGCAATATCCATCCGTTTCTTTGTTTCAAGTGGTATAGGAGTTTTGTAAACATATGGATGTAAGAACGGATGCACAGAGTAAAACTATCTAGTCATATTTTTGGAAAAATTTTTAAAATGAAACAAAAAAGTATAGTAATATGAAAGAAAAAGAAACAAATATGTTAGAAAAGGACAGAGAAAAATGAGCTAATTGCTAGTTTTTGAATGATTCAAGTTGAGAAGGTTATAGATGGTTTACACTTTAAAATAATAATAATTTATAAACAAGTAAAGAAACATAAAACTAACTTCTTGTTTCCAATGGTTTGTATAATTATTGTTTTTGTTGTTTTTTTCTTTTTTTTTTCATTTGAGCGTTTTTTGCTGTTTTTCGTTTTGGTATTTGATTCACTCATTCACTCCTTTATTTCTTTATTGCCAGTTCTTGAATTTTCTTCATTTTAGCTTTTTAATGATGAAAGTCAAAGTTTAGGTTTTTTTTTTTTAAAAAAAATTGGAGTTTTGATTTTTTGTTTTAATTTTGTAATTTTTAATATTCAGTTAATATTTTCAAATTTCGTGTTATTGAATTATTTTTACGTTTATAATACATGAAAATTAAATAGTTGACATATTAATATATGATTGTCAAAAAGACTATTAAATTAGGAACAACAATATATTTCTAGGCAAAAAACTGTTCTCTGTCAAGCAAAGCAAAAGAAATGGGGATGAAGAGGTGCGGATAAAATTACGCGCAAGTTCCTCGAATGGAGGTCTCAAATAACATGTTGAAAGGCAGAAATAAAACTACAAGCTCACAAAAGAGTATGTGATGAATGATGTGAAAAGCATGTTAATATAACATTTGCAGCTGAACAAGTGTTGTTTCTAGTATGTTAATCAGTTGAGTTGTGTTGTTTTCTCAAATGGCTAAGAGATAACTATAGGAGGCGTTCATAAAACAAATCTATGGAATTTGGAAAAATAGAAGAATGGAAGTAAAATAAGCAAAAGTGTCTGTGTCTAGCTTTAAAATTGAAAGCTGTGGTCATTATTTCCTAAACACTTAATAAATACAGAGAGATTTTAAATATTAATGAAAAGTTCTAGAACGAGAGGATGGTAGATTCTAAATGGACAAAATATTAAATAAAATGAAGTCCTTTGCAGTTCAAAATATTATATCTAAAGAATGGCGTAGTGACAAGGATGCCGCTTTTAATGTGGAAAGTTTCAGGTTCAAACACTGGTCAGATCATATCCAATAAAATTATATCGTAAAATTGTATAATTATAACGTAATAGTTATTATCATAATATCTCCTATCTTTTGTTGGATGATAAATGCCGTACAAAATTAACATTTGTGTATTAATAATCTTATACAATTGCTACAGCCGTTTAATCAACGGTTTCCTGAATATAAAGATTAAAGCAACTGAAGAGTAGTTCAAATAGACTCGGTGAATACTCTTTGCTCCTTAAAGGAGTACGAAAGGAATAAAAAAATAATCAAAATATTTTTAAATTTTTATGATTTATGTGCTTTAATGATTTACATACTAGACTCAAATATACCAATATGTGCATTTAATTAGTATTTATGTACAATTAATATTCTGGTATATAAATTGTTAAAATTTAAGGTTTTTGATGCAGAATGTGCTAATTGTGTAAACCTAAAAATGTTAAGAAATTCAGGAACCAGTTTATAGAAGGATTATTAAAATTTAAAAAACTTTTCTAGATTACAGATATTATTTTAACTAGAATCTTAAATAATTAGTGCCATAATAACTGGTAGGTAAAATGAAAGAACTACAGTATATAAGAAAGTTAAACTATCACATACAATGTATTAAGGGAGTGAAGCACGGCCGTCGATTACAGATCTTACCTTACTTATGTGTTACTTCTACAATATTTTATTTTTGATTTCTACACAGGATATTGTGCGATTAGAGAATATGTTTTGCAATATATTTAATAAGGTATCAAAAGAACATGTAAAAACAGCATAATTTCTTTAGATACAGATATAATATCTTCCCAAGAAAGTCTTAAATTTTTGAAATGTTTTAACCTCATTCATCTAAATCTCATTAGATGAAATTTTATGCTAGAACCACTTATCTAAAATAGCCTCATGCCACTGAATTTCAAATAAGTGCATTGCAAAACTACCAAAAACCTTTTTTTTTATATAAATTATTTGATTGAATTTCTAGCATTCTTCAAACTTGGAGTAAACCCATTTTTTTTTCTTAAAATAATTTTTTTCCCTCCCATTAAACAAAATTAATGAACTTTGTGTCTTATTATAAACTCTAACTTTCATCTCATTTCCGTTCAAAAACTACCCTTAAGTTATAACTGACAACTAGATTTTTTTGTTTCTCATTTTTTTTTCTGGTACTTGGGTTGTTTTTTTAATATTTTGTTATTTTTCTTTTTTTTTTTGAATTAAGACAGCAAGACTAACGATAGGGAAATAAAAATAAAAAAAGAAAAAAAAAACGCAACATAATATTTTTTTTTTGAAGAAATGAAGAGAAAAAAAATTTGACGTCTTTTTACACTTATCGTACGCGCGGTGGTAAACTTTTGAATAGTTTTGATAGGGATTTTTTTCTACTTTTCCTTTTCTATTTATTTTAATTTTTTTTAATATTTTTCTTTACAATAATTTTTTTCTTTTTAACTTTTCTTTTTTTGTTATTGTTTTTGTTTTTTTTTTTTTTTATTGCATTTTATGATATGAAATAAGTATACAAAAATTTGCAAAAAAAAAACACAACCAAAAGCAAAAAAAAAACTGCATAAGAATCGTAAAAAAAAAAATATGATAAAAGATATGAGAAAATTTTTACTACCATCATTCATAATGTTGGTGATGGCGGCTAAAAAGCATTCGAGACATTTTAAAGTAATAAATTTTCTGGTTTTGAAGTGAAATCATTAAAAGTAATAAAAAATGAAAATGCTAAAAGAAAAACAAAACGAGAAGTAAAAAAAAATGCATCAGAAAATGTAAAGTAACTATACTATGAAATGTGTGTAAACTACTTAAATTCAAAGAAAAATATTTTAAACTTATTACGTCTATTTGTATTAAAGATCTGATTGCAATGCTAATGAAATTAGAAAAATTTAAAAAAATGCTTACGAATAAGTTAAACTATTTAGTAATTAGTAATATATTATATAAAAGTTTTGCAAGAGCTGTTTGAAGTTCAAAATTTTGATGATTTCTTTGAAGACACAAAGGTCGTTAGAGTGGCAGTTAAGTTACCTGATAAGTTATCAAATATATATTTATTGGTAAGGAAATTTTTAAAGTTGTTTAGTTTTACAGAACCTAGAAAGTTGTAGGATTCAAGGACATTTTAAAATAAATAGGTTTCTTCTCAGCAGGGTTCTTTTAGCAGAGGCAATAAGTTGCCGGAAATTATCATCCAAAGCAGTTTTTTTGCGTCGAATTTGCCTCAAACAAAAAAACTGTTGTGAAAATGTAAAATCAAGCTACACAATGGTTATATAATGCTATTGTTTGAAATTCTAAAACTTTCTTCCTTAATATACATGGGGAATATTATTTTTTTAAAAACTTAATCATCAGAATCCAATATAAGTTACTTAGTTAATTACTTAAAGATACAGATTTCACCTTAGTGACTTCTCTGTTTAATATATTATTATCTGTTGCATGAGGGAGTTTGTCTGCTTAACTGACATCGAGAGATGCTATTCTATGCTTCTAGTGGAAAATAGTAATACTATAAAACTAAGTTTGATTACTGTTTATGATAAATGTTGAAGAAACTTAAAGAAGCAAATCTTGTATTTCAACTAATATTTTCATTTCAAAAACAAAATATTAACGCATACACTAACATTTAAAATAATAACTAATGCAACTCTACTACATATTTAGATGGCAATGTTTTTCTTTTTTTTTTTTTTTTATTTTGTTTTTTTAATTTTAAAACGCTGATATGAAAATTTTACAATTATTCTATAGTTTCTCTTCCAGCACCTCCGTAAAATGAAGTTGTATACAGAAAAACAAGTGAAATGATAAAGAAATTTTTCTTTTGAAAATCTGTTGAAGTTGAAAATTAATTTATTTAATTTTTTTTTATGGCGAGATATACCATCTTCTGAACATTTTCATTTTAATCATTTTAACTTTTTAAGTTTTTAAAAATAGTATAGTAGAAAAATGAGTGCAGAAGAAAAAGAAGAGTTAAAAACATAGCAAATATAGCAAAACAAAAATTTTATTTGAAAAATTGTTGTAATAAATAATTTATCAAAGTAAGATATATCTAACTTTTATAATAAAAAATTGTAAACTAGTTCTGATAAAATATAATTGGTAATTGGATTCATAAAGTAATTTGGTTTATTATAAGTAATTAACTTAGTCTTATTAAGTCCCAAAATAATTCGATCCCTACACAAAGTTCATTCGGAAAAATTTGAACCCGGTATTGATTCTTAAATTATTATTTATTTTAAATTTAATCCTGTATTGGTTCTAGTGTTATGCACCTTGCTTCATAATCGGCTCCCTATCATACCGTTAACTATATTATATAAGCAAAAAATACAATCTTCAGCGGATTGTGGATTTGCGAGTCACACTTTCTAAGCGTTCTACTTTTTTTAAACCGCTATATGTTATAAAAACTTCTCATTTCCAATTTTATTAAAGGACGGGCTTTAAAATTATCTAAATTATTCATTTAATTAATTAGCGGAAGAGTATTTTATGTGTTGCGACATATGTTAGTCCTATCCACGTACTTATTATAATTAATAAATAATAAGAGAAAACTATTTTTTAGTTGGTAAGAGTTTTGAATCTAACAAAAATCAGCAAGCTAGTTTTGATAAATGAAATAAGGTTCATTCACAAGCTACATTTTTTACTAAAGGATAAGGAGTCCATCAAACTACATTGGTCATAACTTTTACCTTCTCTAGATTTCTTTTCTGGAGATGAAGATTCTTTATTGACGATTTTTGAGATCATTAATTTGCTATTTGCTTGAATTTTATTGTATGGCAGATATGAAATCCTTAGAATCAAGTCTTCACCATTTTTAATTGTTAGGACTAAGAGACAAATTAACCGTAGTTTATTTTATGATATTTTAATAATATAACTAAGAGTCTATACAAATTTCCAGCTACTAATTTTAATTCAGTCATATCTTTTCGCTCTTTAATTAGATGACATTAATTATTAACTAAATTGAACACAAATTAAAGCAAAATACCTTATATAATATTTTTCGTAATAAATTGTCTTCTAAATATTATATAATCCTTAAAAATTAAATTTTTACATGATTATATAATTCTATAAAAGTATTTTATTATTCTCATTTTATTTAAATTCAACTAAAGTCTGGTGCATGATGATATAAAATATAATATTTTATTACTTTTAAAGTCCATTCCTCTTAAGAGTAGAAGCGTGCTAGCATGTTACAATAAAACTTTAATTTAAAGTGGAAAAAAAATAACAAAAAACTCTTAACTTTACTACTTACATTTTATTTACCTTAACCTGATTCCTAATAAAAAATTAGTTTACCCGTCATCATTTTTACAAGTATGGAATAAAAATATAATAAATTCATAATATTCACATGTGTATGATACACAACACATATTTTATAAAGCAAACCATTTTATTTTAAAATTTGTAGAAATCGCTTCAAATGATTGTCTATCAAGATGTTGCACTAATTGATATTGAAGATATACATAAGTTCTGTAAAATTATGTGGATTTAGATATAAAAGGTATTGAAAAGGTAGTAAATATTTCAATAATGTTTGAGGCTGCTGTAACTCTTTTGTTGAAGATTGACCATAAACAAATCATTCGCTAAAGTTAGCTTTTAAGAAATGTTAGTACAAAACCTATTGCTTCACACATATATTTTCATTTTCGGTAGACCACATCTGTTGCATTTTTTGCTGGCAAACCTTTAGTTAAGAATTAAAATAATTCACGGGCTGAACTCTCAAAGAATTTAGATTAATATTTGAATTTCCATATTTTCTAATTGAGTTTACTGACAATTCGAAAAAAATACTGAACTAACTTTAAATGAAATATCTAACTCCTTAACCATAACTAAATCTTGATGAGTATATTTTAAGATATCCTGTGTGCTGCTAGTAGATATTTGAATCTTGCAAGGAAATAGATAACATGAGGAAGAAAGACGCAAAAAACACGGTTTATTTATCACGAAAAAAGGAATAAAAGCAGAATGCAGGATTCACCGTTAGAAAATTTAAAATTCTTTTAAAAGTCTATACCGTTGTTGAAATATTTGAAAGTAAGATTATTGCTAAGAATATTAAAGCAATCTTGCTTTCCAATATTTCCTAGAAAAAATAAGGTTTTACTGTTAGATAATTTCAAATTTATTATAACTCTTTAGCCATTATTAAAATATTTTAAGGCATGACTACTTCTAAGCCTATGGCAAGCCTTGCTAT
Source organism: Dolichopus griseipennis (assembly GCA_963082915.1). NCBI lineage: Eukaryota > Metazoa > Arthropoda > Insecta > Diptera > Dolichopodidae > Dolichopus > Dolichopus griseipennis. The sequence continues at coordinate 311,925,550 of OY720441.1, read as the reverse complement.
AAAAATTTTTAAGGGACAATATAGGGGATTTGATAATATTTTAATTCTGGCAATACATTTAATTTTCGAATATTTTTTAGAGTAACAGATTAATAGAATTTATTAGTTGAGGGTTGATGGTCTTTCCCGGTTTGAACTACTGGAGAAACGCAATATTAATACCTCTACTGAAATAAGTAGGGACAATAATAAGAACAGAGCTATCGATTAAATGCATTTCCATAATGCTCATTTAAGTTAATGGAAATAATGAAAGGCAATTGACTTAAATTAGAGGTTTAATCCGGATTTTTGAATCATATTGGATATTAAATTTTGAACCTTTAATAGGCAACTGCCTCACAGAATGGAAGTTGCGTTTGGAAGCCAACGATTTACGAATGTAAAGATTGTTATGGCGGTACTTTTTATTTATAATTGCATTTACTGTTACAATTTATATTTTTACTTCATTTCCATTTTTCAGTAAGTAGTTAATTGATATGAATCACAGAATCCGTCTTAAATAACACGAAAAGTAAAATTAAAAATAATTTTTAAAATAAAAATAATGTTTTTATACAATTTTTTTGTTGAAAAAAAAAAAAAAAAAAAAAATTAAAAGGAATTTTTATATGACAAAAAATTTGCATATAAATTGTGTCGTGCTTAGAGCCTTTTTATTTTCCTTTGTGTTTTATTAAACAAAAGAAAATTTACGTTTATGACTGTACTGTTGTTATGGTGGAGCTGTTGCTGTTACTTATTTCTCTTTTCTTTTGCCATTTTTTATTGTGCAATTTTTTTAATTTTTTTTTTTATTTTTACAGAAAGAAAGAAAATTTTATTTTCGTTCATTTTTCGTTTAAAACAGATTTAGAATTTTCACATAACGAGTAAAAACAACCCACAAGACAAAATTTTATCACATGGTATAAAATAAAAGAAATTGGCGAGTTACAAAAAAATATAATGAAAAAAAAAAAAAGAAAAATTATTTCTCTGGAATAAAATGTATTCCTTAATTCTTAAATAGGGAATAAAGTATATATGTATATATAATTTTATTTTAAAAGTAAAATTAAAAGTGTATATAATGATAACCTTGTGACAAAGCAGAGAAGTAAAAATAAATAAATTATTAGGAGACACTGTTTTATATTATATTTTTGTGAAAAAAGGAAATGGAAAATGAATAATTTAAAAATTTTCCTCACAAATTTAAAGTTTTCCAAGTTTAATATAGTTAGAGTTTAAAGAAATTAAGTTGTGGTTTTTATTTTAGTATTACAACAAATTTAAAATATGAAATATTGGGGAAGTATAGAAATTGATTAAAGAATTTTGTAAAAGGTTTTAGTAAAACTGTTTTTTTATGATTCACTTTTTGTGTCTTTACAATCCTCGTACTCTTGAGTGATGTCATGCTATGCAAACCAATTCCACTATCCTGTCCTTCCGAGAATTTTATACTATCCAGTCAATGAACGGAAATCCCATTTTCCGTTTTTAATATATGTATTATTATTCGCCTCCAGTTTCTTTAGAATCTTCGTACTCTTGAGAAGTTTCCTACTATGAAAACCTATTCCACTATCACTGTCCCTCAGAGAACATTCTACTATCCTGTTTATGTACGGAAGTCCCATTATCCTTTCAATGAAAGGGCATCCCACTCCTTCGTCTGGGTAAATAGTTGCTTAAAGCTAGTTAAACCCTCGCACTTCCAAGGAGGTTGGGTTGAAATTTAAAATTTCACAGTGTTTAGCTAGAATAATCCGATTATAGTAGATTTAAATGAATATATTGGTTTCTAAAATATGATTTCTTGTAAATTACAGTATTTTTTAGTTAAGAAAGTTAAGACAGTAGTTTTAAACTGCAAAATCTTGTAGTACGAAATGATATTTTTTTCTTTTATAAAACCTTTTAACTATCAGACTTTATTTTAAGTCTTTACTTTATTTAGGTGAACCCGTACCCGCACCGTACTTTATTAAGGTGAACATTATATTAATTCCAAAATGAAGTAAATTTTACTACATATATTAAAAAGTATGATCCTGTAGTTACAAATTTGATGATGTTATATTTAATTTATTATTTATGTAAAGCATATATGAAAACAAAGACTGTAACAACAGTAAATTGACGTAACCGATTTAGTAATACCCTACAATTAAAAATTTCAATTGACAGACAAACCTCCACTTCAATTAATCTGAGGAAAATTAAGAAAATAAGAAGGGACCACCTTGTACCAAAGTTTAATTTTCTAACCTTATTAATTCTAAAGGTATGCGGCCTGATTAGATCTAGGGAGGTGTAAAAGGAATAAAAGAAACAGGACGAAAACTCAAGCATTAAATTTCAGCTTTCTTATTTTTTTTCAATAACGAAGATATGCTTATTTGGTCTTCAGAGATTTATGGGGAGCACCTTGAATACCACCCCAGTTCATCTCCAATATCGGGAATGTAATGAAAACGAACAGAGCAGCTTTATTGATTTGGAAGATATGCTTTATATATCTGGGGAGGTGTGTGGGAGGTATTTGAACTATCACTTAAAATCAACTCAAATCTGAAAGACATAATAGGAGCAAGACACACAAAACATCCATCTACCAAGTAAATACTTTTATTAATTACGGATATATCCTTTTATCGAACCATCACTTTAATTTTCTTCACAAGGGAAACAGGAAGAACACCCTTGTATCAAATTTAAAGGTTTTATATTTATTGGTCTCTGAGATATGCTCATTTGCAATTCATTCTATCAAACCTATGGCATCTTCTTTCAGAATTCGAACCCATGGACTGATTTCGCTGCAATTTGCAATCCTCACCTTATTTTCATGATTAGTAACCTACACTTTCATCAAGAGAGCATAATTTTTTTGAGTTATCGTGTTTTCTGACATTGCATAAATTACCTCAGGAGGTGACACTGAGCAAAAATATATACACTTTTATATCTGCCTTGCTTCTTTTTAGTGGTTTAAAAAACCATACCAAATTTAATATTCCTATTTTTGTGAAAGGTATGGTAGAGGAGTATTATCCATATTTTAAATCACAATTTCCAAATTTTACTCTGATTGGAAAATGTAAATTCACCAATTTTAATCAAAACCTTAAATATCTCATACTTTAATTGAATCTTTCGAATAATTTATATTTACCTATATTATTATTTATATTTATTACTAAACAATTTAGGAAAAATGATTAGTTTTTATTTTAAATTATTAAATAAATTTAGAAACAAAAAAAAAAAAAAAACAAATTTATACTTATTTGCATGTGTTAAAATTTAATCTACATCTAGTTTAAAATCTATTAAAATAATATATATATATAGAAATATAATTCTATTTGAATTCATATAATTTTTCAATTATTTCCAATCCATAAATAATTAAATTTCTTTTTTTTTTTTAAGTAAATAATATAAAATACCACATTTATATTTGAAATTTGCAAAAATCAACAAAAAAAAACAATATTAAAATTTCACCAAATTTTAAAATTTTATTTAAACAAAACTAAAAAAATTTAAATTTCAAAATTATCAAAAATAATCAAAAAACAAAACAAAATTTAAACCGCCTAAAGTTATGCAAAAAAATTTAAATCTAATTTCAATATCTAAAATGACTCATTTTAATTTCGACACCTTTTCAACAATAATTATTAATCTTTATGGTGTTTCATATGTCAGTGCCCAATCCTTTATTATTAGTAATATTAATATCTATTTTAATTAATATATTATATTATTTACAATATAAATATAAAGTTAATTCCATCGAATAAAAATTAAATTTATTAGAGTTAAATTTATTTACCAAAAAAAAAAAAAAAATCTTTTTGAAAAATTTTTATTTGCACAAAATTATTGCAAAATTTTTTGACATCTGCTTCAACTATAAAGTAACAGTTTAATTTCAATTCTCTTCTCTGTAAAAGGTATCAATGAAATATAATATTATTGATTAAATGGAAACATAATATAGATGAATTTTCAAATAATGTACATGGTCAATTTATATTTTAAACTTTATATTCAGTAATATTTTAAATTTATAGCTTAACCACAATGAACGCTCTCGTTTCGCTCTCATTACGTAGTCAACAAAGCAGTATCTACAATGTACATGACAGCGTTTTTTGACATTGTTTTGTTTACAAATTTCATGAATTAATAAATATGCAATAGTTTTAAGTTTATTGTATAGCTATTTTGAATAATGGTTTGATATTATTTAACCCAAGATAGAAAATTAATAATTTTACTAATTTTTTATTCTGATAATATATTTTTTTATTTTTCATTAAAAAATATTTTTCAAAGTTCAATTATTTGACATTTGAATACGTTGAGAAAGCGAAAAAATTTAAAGTTAAACAACTTTTTGAATGACTACGTAATGGCTGTGACATGGCTCCGTCTATTGTAGACACTTTCATTTAATTTAATACATTTAACTTAGTTTGACAGATAGCTACATGTAAAGAGCGAAATGAGAGCGTCATTGTAGATAGGCTATAAATTTAAATTTATGTTTTAATTAGTAAGCATTGGGACGAATGTATTAGTCTAGGATTGAATGCAAATTTGAGATCTGAGTATTCCTGAACTCATAGGATTGGATTAAAAAAGTAAAAATTAAGCAAGAACGTTACTTTAATGCAATCGATCGAATATTTCTTCTTTCTTACTACCAAAATGGTTGCCCGAAAGTGTAGCAAAGCATTTCGCATACCTCCTTGTCACTGAAATTTATTATTTTATGAAAATTATTTATTGTTGAGGGCCAAGAAATGGGATATATGAGAAAATATTATCCAAAATACAAGTCCGAATCCGGACTGCCCAAACCTATAGTAAAAATTCGTATTTAAGGACATACCAAATTTTGACTTTAATAAAATGTTATTTTCGTGCGTTAAAGTTCAAATTTACCCAAATGAATCTAATTCAGCAGTTCTAATGAATAATATTTGGCTCAGTAACCCATTCGCCGTTGTTGCAATTCAATATCTTTCCACTTCCATAAAACTATAGGATATTTGTGTATTTTATGTTAACATTCGAGTACTTTTTGCAAAAATTAAAAAAAAAAATACTTTGATTATAACCTCAGATTGTCTAATATTACATTACATGTAATATTAGACAATCAAATCTAAATAAAAACTACTTGGGATTTTGAATAATAATATTTTACATTTCATCTCATAAGTGCCACTAGATTAACGTACGTGTTAATTGCGAAATGAATACAGCACTATTATTGAAATAAATTTGATATCATATTGCATTGTAAAATATTCTCCATCAATTGAGTTTGAATTGCCCATTTTTTTTTTTGTTAGATAAATTTTAGAATTTTTTTAGGTCCTTTTTTTTTGTGTAAACACATTTCTAAATTTTATTTGAAATCTATAGCCATTGAATGAATTATTATTTTTTTTATTTGTTTTTTTTTTGCTTAACAGTTTTTGGTATTTTACAATTCATGACAAATTTAGTTTAAATTGAACAGGTCGTTGTCTCCCACTTTTTTTTTTTTATTTTTACATTTGCGTTCATTAAATATTCGTTTTGAGGATATACCGTTATATTTATTTTTTAATTCAGAGTGAATGAATGAAAGAAAAATTTCATAGATATTTTATATATACTCGTATATATACTTTGTATAACTAATTGAACTGTTGACATTCTTATTCCGGTCTGGCCATTGACATTAAAATATATATATATTTTATTTATTTTTTTACATTATTATTCCTATACTTTGGATATTTATATTAATTATGTATAAGTGTTTGTAGGGTTGAAAGATTTATATATAAGAGGTATAGAAATGTATATTATTATTTATTTTATATTAAAATTACTTGTAAATCGATAAAATTTAATTTTCATTTGGGAAAAATGTTAAAAAATAAATAGAAAAAAAAAAAAACAAAAGAAAATAAGAAAATTTTTTGGTAATATTTTTTGTGGATGTAAAGTAAATTTACTGGGAAAGGAAATCCACTATAGAATTAAGTTATTTGTTTTTGTATTAAATTGTTAGTACGAATTTTTTATAATAAAATGACTGGCCATTTGTTCATTAGGCAATTAAGACAAATAAACGGTTCTAAATATTTTTAAGTTATATGTACGTCATAATTTAATCAATCCGATCGGTGGCATCAGATTCAAAGTTTGGTCGGGCCATATCTAACAAAAAATATAATTTATAATTTATATCGTAATATGTAGTTTATTTCATAATATACAATAAAGTATTTGCCCCACCTGAAAACGAAAGGTTGAATCACTTGCTCATCACATTGAATATGGGGTCTGCAACACCTACTACAATATTCTAATAAAAGACTTTCTACCACGAACGAGTCCCGGGTACGCAGATACATTTTTTATATTTAATAAGCAAGAACATCATCCTAACGAAGATGATTTCTTCCTGAAGTGCAATAATAACCTAATTTATAAAATGAAGTTCTTAAAGACAGAACTGGTGAAATTTCAGTACTTTTGTACTTAAGAAAACAAACGAGGTACTTGGCTTATACTGGTACTTAAAAAACACCAGCCCAGCTTTAAGATACAGTAAAATTATTATAACACTTTTTTCTCTTATATATTTGGCCCGGCTCTTGCGAACTTTAGGAGGCGATTCTTCCAAGGGAAGTTTGTCAAACAAGATGCTAGAAACGGATGTATAGGTAAATGAATGAAGCATCGGTTTCTGTTCTATGTCTGAAGAGATATATGATTAATTCCCAAAAACATTTAAGGTTGGTTGAGGTTTTGAGGATTATGATTTAATGATTAAAGCTATACATTGTGGTATTTTTGTAAATTTTCCCATTGTCCAATTATATAATAATTAGAAGATTTATACTGTTTCATAGCTGAATTACTCACTGTTCGTAAACTACATTTTTAATTTAGAAAACGTTTATACTGGCCTCCATCTCTAAAAGCTTCTAGTGCCAATATCGCAACTTTTTAAACTACTTTAACTAATGCTTTGTATCTCAAAAATTAAGTCTGCCTCAGCTAGTTTTAATGAAATATTTGGTTTAACCAAGCTTGTAATAATTCTATTCTAATTGAGGTTAGCTGAAGATGATCAAAAGCCTTTAACACTTCTATTCATTCTAACTCTAAATTTGTTAAAGCCAAGACTATCGAAAATGGTTCAATCAGATACCATAATCACAATAGAGCTTAAAATACTTTCAAAGTAACTCTATAGTTTGCAATTTGATTTAATAGATATTATATTTACATTACTATATTATATAATATTTTTTTTTATGATTGGATTATATTAATAGATATTTGAATAGACAATATTTAAACAAACTGTTGTATATTACATATTTCTTTCTATTCAAATTACTTTGCTTCTCTTAAGTTTTTTTTTTTGTTTTTTTAAATCAACACTTTTTATTATTTTATTATTGTATTCAAATATTTAAAAGTTATAAATTTTTTAAATTTAATTAATATACTATATTTACTTTAATTCATGCGATGTATTAAAGAATTGGTTAAGTTTAACTAAGGGCACCATATGGGGTTTCTTAGAGATTAGATATTGTAGTCAAATATTGCTGCCAATAGGATTGAATTATCTAGTTCTAGTGTGATTGAACTGCATGTAAAGTTGTGTTGTATGTTAATGCATTCAGAGTAATATAACAGCGTTCCTAAAAAGATTTTTAAGTCCAAACAGAAATAAAGATATTAAAAAATATTAAAATTGTCTAGTTGCATTGAAACATAAAGGAAGGAGGAGAGGGATCGAAGGATTTTAAATTTATTAATGATATTTCGATTTTTATATTTGAACTCTTCTACACCTATGTCGTTGATCTAAATTCAATTATTGAATATTGATTTAAATAATTGCATATAATATTAATCTGTTTGTGGTTTATAAATTTCCGAAGAAAAACTAAAAAAAAATAACGAACAAAATAAAATATTTTTAAATAAATAGTAGTTTTAGTATTAATAAATTATTACATTGGACAGAGCCTTACATCATTATATAATTCGAGGGCCACATAATCAGAATTCAAAGATTAGTATGAGTGTTAACTAAATGATTGGAATTCTCAATTCAAATTTTGAGCCCACTAAAGTTTGAGTAAGTTCAAGAATTGCGTCCATCCAACATTTGATACCACCTAAATTTGAGTTTAATCAATCTGTGAATGCATTTAATCTCTCATAGCGTTAGCGGACAAAAATTTTGAGCTTAACGTGTATTGAAATTCAAGAGAGTTTTACGTTCGATCATTTAGAACTCTAATTTTTAGTTAGGAAGAATCTAATTTTGACTAGTTAAAGTTATATTTACTTTTATAGTTTCGTCATTCACTTCCAGAGCTCTGCAACAATCTGATTAATAATGTACCATTATTACTATTGGAAAAGATTATCAACCTTTTTCAATTTCTATGGTTAAAAATTATATAAAAGGCAGTATAATTCGCTTAATATAAATTTCATTTGTTCCAATATTTTTAAATATTTCAATAGATGAATTCAAAACAGCAGAGATTTGAATATCAGAACAGAAGAGATTTTGAAGTCCTAACACAATTTTATTAAGTAATTATATTTAGAATTTTGAATAATTTTTTATGCGGAGATTTCGATCAGAATTAATCGATCAGCTTACGTTGATCTAATTATTGCGTGTCTTTAGCGCTCTTGGATATAAATTTTTTAATTTCATGTAATGGGACTTACTCCAACTGCTACCAGGCAGACTACAACGAAAATGCAACACAATTAAATATCAGACAATTTGAATTGAGACCAACATTTGCAGCAATTAGATATTCCCAAGAGTTAGATTTTATGCCGATTTTATACCGAACAGTCTTATGAACATGTATTAAAAAATTATGTCTCCAATTCTTCAATAGTCTCGCATTCGGAAATGTTTTGTTAATTAATTTTAAAGTCATAATTGATGTCAAGTTTTGATCCAAATTAAATTGTGTGAAATATATGCCACCACTTCAGGCTCACTAGCACTGGACTAGATAAATAAATAAGTAAAATAATAATTGAAAATATATATTATATAAATAATTAAAAACAAATAAACAAATAAATCGAAATAAATTATTTTGATTCAATCCTTTCCATATGTCCACCTACAATTTTCAACCAAAACTGTAATCCAATGATGACCTTTTAAGTCTAATGTTTAATTATGTATAGTACTAAATAAATAAATATAATTAAAAAAATAAATTTGTTGATATTAAATTGCTATTTAATTTAATGTAGAATGATTTTTTTGTAGTAGAATAGGACATGTCTTTGATCCTATTGATTTATTTAACTTTATTATAAGTAGAATAGAAATTTATCAGAATTATCCAAGGTTAATGTGGTTTGATGGTTAGTGAATACAAAAATTCTAATTACATTATTTCAAAACGTTTGCGTAATTTTTTTTTCCTTTCCTCAAATTCGGGTATACTCATCCTGCCAAATGGAAGGTTCCTCAAGTTTTTCCAGTTCTAAAAAAAGACGACAATAACTACCGTCCTATTGCAATGGAAAAAATTGTAAACATAAAGCTTTTTTTTTATTTTTTTATTAAACAACTACTCGTACATGAATGCATGAGTGCCATTATAGTTGCAGTTAGAAGATGAAAATGTAGGACGGGACGCCAAAGTTATTTCAGTCGTAAAATTTAAATTAATACAGTTAGGGCTTAAATAATTTCTTCCTCTTTATTCGTATTAAGTATCCAAGAAAATTTGAATCCTTGAATACTTTTTATACTTTAAGCAAGATAGTCCAAGAAAGTATTCTGTAGAACACTTACCTTCAAAAATGAGAAGTTAGGCTAAACAAGTGTTGTTAAGGGGTAAAATAATTTAAAAAAATGTTTTTTTTATTTATTTCAATTAAAAATAATTGAAGAATAAACTTTTTAAATCTTTATATTATCATTAAAAATAATACAGATCGGTGTCGTAGTGGTTAGCACGTCGCCTTTCAATCGAAGGGTCTCGAGTTCAAATCGGGTCATATCAAATAAAACAATATAGTTTATAATTTATATTATAAAAGCTTTATATCATAATATTAAAAGGCGCGGCAAGTATGTCAAAAAATGAAAGGCTGAAACACTGGCTTATCGCACTGTATGTGATAGGGCACTGTTTTTAAATAAATAAATAAACAATAAATATAAGAAAGTTTTTACCATTTATTGTAATAAATAACAATAAATCAGTTTTAACGGAAGAAAATTTTTGATTGATTTTTATAACTCGCAGATTTTAGTAAAATTTTATGTAAGTCAATCAAACTTTAATCAGCAGTTTGTCTAGGCAATGTTATCCTACAAATCTACTGAAGACTAGCCCAGTAGTATTACAGGACAAAGTAGTTTTTAAAACTCGCCTAGTGTATGAAGTTGTGTAGTTGCTAGTATTTTAGCGAGAAGATTTTGGTTTCAAACCTCAGTAAAACGGCATTCAGTATAATTTCGTATATTTAATTACATTCAAGCTCAATCTATTATGAAAATAAAAGTGATTTTGTAGATACGCTAATCTTCATAAAAGAGTGAAGTAGAAAAGCTAAACTTTTTATAATGGTCAAGAATGAACCAAAAGGATTTGTAATTTGTGGCTTGCTATATACCGTATGCGAATGAGTAACCTAGCTTTATTTTGAGAAATTGGGAATTATGATGGAGTTTAAGTTACCTGTATCTAAAACATGCTCTTCCGCAATGTTGACTTCGTTGCATTTAAGAATTCAAATAAAAATAAAACACAAGTTTCTAATTAGGGCAAGTATTTTATAATTTCAAGTAAAGATAATTCATATGCTAAAAAAGGGTTGCAAACTAAGTACTGTTTCTATGTTTGTACGAGTTTATGAGGTGGTTATAGTTTGCCTTTGAAGTCATTGAATAATCTGTCCTATATAACTTGCTTAGAATAAAATATTATTTTTTCCTAAAAAAAAATTTATTTTCAAAACTTTGTTTTTTATTTGACAATTCATTCATGTTATTCATTAATTTATTTCATTTTAGAATAAAATACAGTTTTAATTATGTCAAGGTGAAATTTTGGTGGCGCGAAATAAAGCCATACGAAATAAAGCCATAAAATGACATTATGGCTTTATTTCGCATTCAAATGCGAAATAAAGCCATATCGCCAATTTTTTCGCGTATGGCTTTATTTCGCATTTGAATGCGAAATAAAGCCATATCATTTTCTAAAATTTTACGAAATAAAGCCATATAGTAAAATTGATACAAATTCTAGTTTAATAGTAAACAAAGTAAAAAAAAAATAGAAATTGATAATTAAGTGCAGTTATAAATGATAAATACAAGGTGTTTCGCTAATAACCTGCCATAGAACTCGGGGTTTATCTAGGGTTCAAAACAAACAAAAAATGCTTCTAGAGGTAGGGTCTATTCTCATCCGTTTGGGAGATATGGGGCTTAGAAAAATTGCTGGGGGCCTAAATAATTTAATTTTATAAACTTGGAACCCTATGTGATAAAATAAATCCAAGTATCAAATTAAAAAGTCTAATAAATTTTTTTCTAAAAATTTATCAACGAGATTTTTGGACCCCTCAGGACCGGATTTATTGGACCGGGAAATTAAAAATTTCCTATTTTTAAATAAAAAAAATCATTTAAAGCTTGTTTATTCAAAAAATAACGGTATTAACATAATAATTTTTTTTGAGTCCGCTATTCCTTTTTTTATCCCCTAAATTTTGAGTATAATATCATTCATCTAGTCCTAAAATTTCATAAAACATGTTAAATAATATTATATTTTCATTACGGGGGCTGCCGCCCCCGAACCCCCGCTAACTCAATTATTGAAGCTAGATTTTGAATCCAACACTAAAATGAAAAGAATGGTATAAGAATTCGGATACCTAATTCATTCAAAAAATTAATAAGTTCCTAATTTTTTTTAATACACTGTAATAAAACATGTTAAATAATATTATATTTTCATTAAGGGGGCTGCCGCCCCCGAACCCCCGCTAACTCAATTATTGAAGCTAGATTTTGAATCCAACACTAAAACGAAAAGAATGGTATAAGAATTCGGATACCTAATTCATTCAAAAAATTAATAAGTTCCTAATTTTTTTTAATACACTGTAATAAAACATGTTAAATAATATTATATTTTCAATACGGGAGCTGCCGCTCCCGAACCCCCGCTAACTCAATTATTGAAGCTAGATTTTGAATCCAACACTAAAATGAAAAGAATGGTATAAGAATTCGGATACCTAATTCATTAAAAAAATTAATAAGTTTCTAATTTTTTTAATACACTGTAATAAAACATGTTAAATAATATTATATTTTCATTACGGGGGCTGCCGCCCCCGAACCCCCGCTAACTCAATTATTGAAGCTAGATTTTGAATCCAACACTAAAATGAAAAGAATGGTATAAGAATTCGGATACCTAATTCATTAAAAAAATTAATAAGTTTCTAATTTTTTTAATACACTGGAATAAAACATGTTAAATAATATTATATTTTCATTACGGGGGCTGCCGCCCCCGAACCCCCGCTAACTCAATTATTGAAACTAGATTTTGAATCCAACACTATAATGAAAAGAATGGTATGAGAATTCGGCATAGCTATTTCATACAAAAAATAATCAACCCTAATTAATAAATATCAATATTCTGGAAAAGCCTGCTTTTGAATCCAACTCCAAAATCCTTCCTAATTGAGAATCCCACATATACACATATATATAAATATTCTGGAAAAAGCGTAAAGCCCTGCTTTTGAATCCAACTAACAATCCCACATATACAAATATATAAATATTCTGGAAAAAGCGGCAATCCTGCTTTTGAATCCAACTCTAACATCCCTCCTAACTGAGAATCCCACATATACACATATATAAATATTCTGGAAAAAGCGTAAAACCCTGCTTTTGAAACCAACTCTAAAACTCCTTCCTAACTATTTAAATAAAAAAGTTTGGAAAATTAAATTGCTTCTATTTTCACAAATAAAATTACATTTTTAAATGCGAAATAAAGCCATATGGCTTTATTTCGCAATTGAATGCGAATTAAAGCCATACGCGAAAAAATTGGCGATATGGCTTTATTTCGCATTTGAATGCGAAATAAAGCCATAATGTCATTTTATGGCTTTATTTCGTATGGCTTTATTTCACGGCGCCGAAATTTTAGGGTAAAAATATTTTGCTCATTATTATTTCTATGTAAACTCCAAACAAATAATAAGTCCTGTACATTAGAACTGGTAGGTATATAAGCCCCATAGAAAACAAAATTATAATTTTGTACTTCTTTGAATTATTAGAGCCCTCCCCACATTTTTTTAAAGTGTTTTATTTATACCCATACGTATACATAGTACTAAGAATATAATAAATTTTCCATTATGTTTGTGACACTGCAAAAGAGGAGGGTAAGAAATAGGTTGAAGTGTTTTGATCGGATTAGCATCAAAAAGGAAATCGATTTAACTTTGTGGGTTAGTCTCTCTTTCTATGTGCAGCATATCTGAAATACTAGAAGACCTAAGGTTTCAAAATATTCCTAAATTCGGTTTTATACAAGGGCTACTTTTGCTAATGAATTTCATCCAGCTTGCTCAACGGTTTCGAGTAGCTGACACACAACGTCTGTTTCAATATGAGCATAACTCTACATTTACTCAAGATGGATGCCTCAAATTTTGCCAAAAGTACTTCAGTTTTATGGGTCATATCTGCCCAAAATATATTTGATCTAGAGCAAAAGGTTCGAGGAGTCTGCTATAAAATTTATATATTCATTTATATATAACTCAGAGTCTAATTAATTATGCATTTGAAATTTTCAAAAGTACTGCGGGTATCCTAGAGTACTCTAGTACTCTATTCATTTCCTCGTTTTTAATTTAATTTTAAACGATATTTCCCCCAAAATATCCCTATAATGGAACAAAAGTTTCTTTGATGTAAAAAAGAAACAAAAAACTATAATTCCATTTTGTCATTTTGTCTCATTTATTTTTTCCCCCGTTATTATGAAGTAACTAAGTAGTAATAAGAAACATAAGTTTCATGTCTAACTACTAGTAATCTTATTGTTTAAACTCAGTTAAGGATTTTTTTTTTTTATAAAATAAAAGAATTGTAAAAAAAGTACTATAGTTAGTACATTCGGAACTTTTTTAAAAAACTTTTTTTTTTTTTTTATATAAAATCTTTTAGATATTTTTTTCATTTCAAATCTGGGACTTTTTTTTTTTTATTCTTGAGATATTAACTGGGTTGAGAGTAAAATAACTTAAGCATATTACTTGAATCTTTTACTTATTTAGTTTGGTTTTTTATCACATTTTCAAAAAATTTTGAAAAAATGTGCCTATATAGTTTCACTTTGTCCGTCCGTCCGTCTGTCCGTATGTTTACAAAAACTTTTACATCGTTTGAAGTAGAGAAAAGAAATTTTAACCACGAGTGGGTATTACAAAAAAAATTTTGTATGTTTTTCTTAAAAATTTTTTTCTGTAGCCCTACCCGTTACGGAGCTGCAGCCCCCCAAATTTGGGAAAAGCCCTATATTTAAATTGTTATAACAAGAGTTCTATTAGGTGTATTTTCAATCTGAAAACGGCAAAAGCAAGCTGGTTTTATAAACTTTATAAATTTTTAAAAGATAAATGTTTAGGGTTGCCAAACGGTACAAAAATTTACCATTATGCAAAACTCAATTTTTGCAAAATTTTTGGCTACACATATCTTCTAAACGGGCCAAGCTAGGGTCTTGTAATTTTGGGTTAGATCCTCAGAAATAAGTAGAAGTCGGTTAACAATTTTTTTTTGTCACGCAGCAGCTATAAAATTGAAATTTTGCTATTTTTAAAAACCCTTGGTTTTTTTTCATCACTTGGTTTTATTGTATTTTAGAGATACAAAGTTTTAATTAAACTTAAAAAAAAAAACTTCTAAGTACTAGTATTGACGAATGCTTTTAGTTTTTTTTTGCACCTAATTTTAAAAATAAAGTGGATGTTTTAAATTAAGGCAAAAAAATTAAAAAATCTGTACTCGTAAAGTGAAATAAAATTATTGTGCTTACTTTGAATTAGAAATGGGTATTAAATATAAAAAATTTGCGGGGAATATAAGTTTTTTTTTTCATTTAATGTCGTTTTGGCCTTTTAGTCATATAATTTATTATATTTGTCTATTTGACTAGTTTTTTATTATTTGAAGAGCTAAATTTCGTTTTAAACAAAAGATTAGATTACGTATTCTGCATAATTCATTATTTTTAAGCCCCCTTTTAAAATTTAACCCACCCTGTCCCATAAGTGCAAAACCTAGCAAAACATATGAGGCAGGATGGCATCATCCTTACCATGTCTAGATCAATGTGTTTCAAACGGAGGAGTATTTTTAAATTACCCGAGGCCTTATTAGCATGCAGGGGTATAATAAAATCGTATATAATTTTATTCTAAAGCGGTAATGGTTTTGGTTTGTCTATATACTACCCAGGGATGCATCATTGTTTGGGTGAACTATCGTTTGATCGTTTGTAGTGTATAAAACGTGTAAAGAAACAATGGTAAGTCGATGCAACCGTTTTGGTAATACTCTTTTGCAAAAAAAACATTCAATTTAAATTTTAAATACCCTGAAATTATTTTAGCTGGAATTAAATTCCCAGATGGAATTAAATTTTCATAAAAAGTAAATATGAAAAGCATTTTATTAGCATATAGATATATAATTGTAATTGTGTAATTTAGAGCTTATTATGTTTGTTAGAATTTGGGAGGCGTGTGCTAGTGACATATAACACTTGTCATATTCATTTCAAATTTCAGGTTCATTAAGGTCACAGGATAAAACTACAGTATTCCAAATTTTAAGTTTCTATATTTATTAATTTTGACAGATATGTCATTTAACTTTTGAAGATGTCTCTAAGGTACTCGAACCACTAATCCAATTCATCCAAAATTAGACGCGAAAGAGAAATCAAAGAAAACACTTCTGAACTTTCAAGGTTCTATCTTTATTGGTTTCGGAGATATGCTCTTGGCTTAATGGAAAACTCAATGGGAATTCGACTCCATTGTTACAGAATTCGCCATTATGCAATCCTCGTATTGCTTTTGTGATTAGTAACATAGAGCATAAGTTTTCATCAAGAAACCGTCAAAATTTTATCAGTAACTATGCAAATGGACGAACGAACGGAAGGATAAACGGATAGCAGGATATCGCTAAGTCGACTCAGCAGTAAATAATATTGATTAAGGATCAAATAATCAATTAACATTTCCATATCTAACTTGGTTTCTTTTGTAGGCTACAAATAGTGTACACAATTTGATATGCTATAGGCTTTGATATGCTATATATATAGCTAGGACAGAGATTATCACTTTTTTAACATATATATATATATATATATATATATGTATAGAAATCGTCATGGCATAAAACTATGTCATGGCATAAAACTACATAATATATTATTAAGTATTATTTTATTCTATTAAGAATATAGGTGTTTATATTATTATTCTTAAGTTCTGGCCGTTTCTTTTAAGAACATTGAATTTTTGACATTTGGTTCGAATGTGCATTATTTTATATTCAAAAAAATTTTACCAAAACACAAATTAATACATTTAAAAACCTTTGACTTGAAATTTCAGTAAATAGTCTTCTGAAAATGCGTTAATTAAGTAATTAATTATAATTTAAAATCACATAAAAGTTTCCGAAGAGATAATTTTTATTACAAAAATCGGTTTGTTTAATCAATTTGTTTTTTTTTTTACCATAACTTTGTGAACAGTATAAAAAGCATTTCGAGACTCGAAAATGATCGTGATTTACGAATGATCGAACAACTTTTTTTCATCCTAAAATTATGCAACTTTTTTGAAGAACAAAAATATTAGTATGGTCATTATTAAACAGTTATATTTAAACTGTAAAAAATAAATACTATGCAATTTTATTTTAGAAATTGATTTTATTCTTGTATTTTAAGTTAAATTTTATGTTTAAAATAAAATTATGATATTATATTTAAAATAAAACCACTAAGGACATTGTATTAGAAATATAATTTCTCATGCTAAATTTTTGTAAGCAGGTATTTGTAACCATATGTAGATGATGTAATAGTGAAATGTATGAATGTATAAATAAAATTAATTACTCTTTTACAAAAAGTGGGTACATAAGATTTAATTGGACCCAATAAGAAAAAGTTAATAATTTTACATTTAAAATTAAAATGCTCACATATAAAAAGAAGTTGTATTGGAGCTTCTTAAACTTACTGAACTACTTCTACTAAAATGTTCACTAACTTCGACCATAAAACTAAACTACTTTTACCAAAATTTCAAATACCCATCAATTTAAGAGTTATTTTCATGTAGTTGTCTGGCAGCTACCCAATCCCGTAGAGTAATCTCGTTGGATTTCAATAGTGATAACGGCTTTTGTATAAAAACGATTTCAGAATTCTGGCTTCTTTATTTTTGAGTTATTGAGGGGATAGACAGAAAAACAGAGCTACATCGATTTACTTTAAGATTCTGATCCGATCCATACCTTCGAGTCTATATCTAACACCTCATTCGCTGAGTTCACAAATCTAATGCCAAATTTAGTATACCCTTTTGATTTAGAGTCATACGAGTATAAAAGTTCTGAAAAATTCCAAAGAGTGGCACTATAATTTATCAAGGTTCGGGCAGTCCTTAAAAACAAATTTTTAAAATTTTTATCCCCATATTTTTAAAATTATATCGATCCGACTACTGGGTAACGATTTCTTAGCATTGCTGCAGAATACGAGACTTTTTATATTTTGATTTTTGCGGTAAGGTTCCAAAGGCAACTATTTCGTCCAAGACCTTTGATTATTACAATTTATTAGAAAAAGAGTCTGAATGTTAATTTGCACTCCAAATTTAATAGTAACGGAACATTTAATTTAGAAATATTAATGCGCTGTTTTAAATTAAGCATGTAGGCGTACTGTTGATAAGTTAGTATTAATTTTTATATTGCAATTTAGAATTGTACAGGTACTAAAATAACAAGTGCAGACTTCTTAATAGAAACTTTGATGTAATAAAATTATTCACTTATCATTTACTTTTCTTTAAAACTTACTTTTTTATAAAAACTTAAATAGAAACAGAATAGTTTTTATTCATCAGTAACTTTTTATAAGTTCGTCTTCTTCTTCAGTAATTTGTATTCATTGATTCATTGAAGTAGAAAATGAAAGTGAAATGTTTACAACAAAAGTTACTCGAAAATAAGCTATAAATATTTTTTATATTTAAAATTTAAAACTAAATAATAAAAAAAATTTATATATATTCATTTCAATTTTAATGTAACTTTAAGTTTATTCAAGGAATCCATTGATAGGTACTATAAAAATTTTTATTCTTAAACTTAAATAAAAAGTATTGGATCAAAACTATTTGTTTTTAAATGGCGACTATTAAAAGGTTTTTTTATGGAAAAGTAAAGAAAGTATTACTCAAGCTTATAAAAAGCCATAATAGAGCCCTAGTTAAGATTACTTGGTAGTACTAAGTATTTCTCAGATAATCAGTACTTGAATAAATTTATTAAAATTCTTTAATAATATGGTGCTCGAGGTGATCTTAAATACCTTCAGAAATAAGTAATTCAAATTTTTTAAATGCTAATGAAAATAGCCTTGAAGTCAAATTTAATTTTTTTTATATATTTATTTCACCTCTTACTTTGTGTTCCCTTTTATATTTAGTATAATCTTTATTATGAATGTAAAAAATGTCCTTCACATCACCTTGGAACTTTTTTTTAGAATATCAACATGAAGGAAAGTTAAAAATTCTACTAAAAATATTTGGGGTCTTAGAAAAGTGATAAAGCATCAATTTTTTCTGATAAAGAGTAGAATCATCCCGAAATGTGGATTGTATGAATATTGGAAGGCTATTAGAAAGCCTTTGAAATGCCATAGGTAAATGTTTTGGAAGCCTCTTTTAAGTTACGTCCTTAATGTGTTTCTTCTACTGTCATCAGTTTGTATAGATAAAGCCCCCCATTCTGTTGTCGACACTAAAAAGGCGAAAAAAATTTGGAAAAGTCAAAAAATTTGGCACCAACATTTTTGAGGTGTATTTAATGGAGCAAACTTTAGTATCAAACTTTTTAAATTTTTTTTGTCTGTATTTAGGTTCTAGTAAAACCAATGATTACTTCCTAAATCATGCAGGTTCGGCTACTGGGTTCAGAGAAACGGGGGCTTTTTTTTTGTAAAAATTGTAAAAGCCTTTAGAATTTTATTTTCACCGGAACTTTATCGGAGTAATATTTTTTTTTGTTTTGTCTGAAACTTTTAATTTATATTGCGTTTCATTCTGGAGCCCTGCTTATATCAGCTCCCTGGCATTCACTTTATACATCTTAGGTGTAATTGAATTATTTTTTTTCATTAACTTTCTCTAGTATTTGATTTTTGAATTGCAATTGAACAGATGCTGAATGTTTTTTTAATATTTTTCTCTTTAAATATAAGCTTTGAGCACTTTTATAATTAAAGTTGCTGTAAGTATATAATTTGGATAGGAATCATATATACATTGGATTAATAATATTTTCGTGGTTTTTACATAATCTTCAATGTGGCCGTAAATTCCTATTCCGGATGGTTAAGCTTTTGCCGTTATGTGACTCAAAGTTATTCCATTATATGTTAGTTGGTCACGCTGATCTGTTTTAAGGAATGGGTTGGGTAGAACAGGCTGTTTAGAAAATACTTTAATACCAGGAACATGGAATTATTAATCCCATGATGTTAGGACTTAATTCTATGAATATTTACTTAAGGATTTATTGCTGTCTTCGGGA
This sequence comes from Dolichopus griseipennis, assembly GCA_963082915.1. Taxonomy (NCBI): domain Eukaryota; kingdom Metazoa; phylum Arthropoda; class Insecta; order Diptera; family Dolichopodidae; genus Dolichopus; species Dolichopus griseipennis. The sequence continues at coordinate 311,905,557 of OY720441.1, read as the reverse complement.
GGTGTAGATAAGAAATACCACTTTATTTTATATGATTTTTTAATACCTTTCATAAATAATACTTTCTATTATAACTTGATGTTACTTTGGTGACGCTGATCTGTAATAATAAAGTTTTTCCTTTATTATACAATTAAACATTATCGCTGTGAACTTTTCGAAGAATCTGAGAAAGAGCCACTACTGCAACTGAATCTTATCAATTTATATATCTTTTTCTGTGAACTGCTTTAGGACATAAAAAAACTACTATAAAAGTAACTACTATTTTGAGTTCAGTTTTTGAAAGGTAATCCATTACCAGTTAAATAATAAAAAAAAATTTTATATTATTTTTTAAGTTAAGAAGTTTCTAAGTTTCCTTCCACAGTAATCGAAGACAAGAATTTCTTTTTAAAAAAAAGTATTATCCTTTCTATTATCCAATCAGCTCTCCCTCTCTCTCTATCATTCTCCGTCTTAGTTACATCTCTCATACTCTTATTATCAATTTCCATTGTTAATTTTTTTTTTCTTTTCTAACGATTTAAGAACTTGGACGCTCCTAAACTGTTTGTGTAAGTAAAGGAAGTTAAGAAGTTATAAAATCAAAACAACAAAAATAACAAGACTATTTCAATTTTTTTTTGTGTTATTTTCGACCATCAAAAGACGTCATCATGGCGACAAAAAAGTCAATTTTTTAAAACTTTTTAAAATTAAAATAAAAAAAAAAAAAAAATAAAAAAAACTTTTTAAAAAATATTAATAAAGTATAAAAAGAAAATCTTAAAAATTCTTAAAGGAAGTTTAAAATATATACAAAATAGTGGGATCGAATGTTTTAGGAAATTACTGGAATAAAATGGTGTGGAGTTTGTCTGCACTTATTTCTGGAACCACTTTGTTACAAGTAAATGCAGTACAGGAAATTAAAATACAGTTAAACAGGCTTGTAATTATAAGTCTAAAGCTTACTTTCTAATTGAAGTCTAAAAAGATTAATCTGTTGCAATAGACTTATTACAGTATATAAGGTTCAATGGGTTTATTAAACAAAAAAAAATTAAATATATAATAAAGGTCCTTAAATAGAAACACAGTTTTTTTTCCTAAAGTCTTCTTTTTCTTCTTCTATGGCGCTGCAGTCCTTTGTCGAAACTTGGCCTTCTTAATCATTCTCTTTCAGTTCGCTCGATCTTGGGCAGCAGTTCTCCGATTTTTGTCTTGGAACATTGATACAGCGTCTAACTCGATTTGTCTGTTTCCTTATCTTTCTTTCTATTTTCCCATTCAATACTCTCTTTGAAATGCGGGAAACTATCATACGTTGTTTGTGATTGCCCCATCTAAGGCGTTGTAGCTTGATGTATTTTACAACATCGCTGCCGGTATATACATTGTAAAGCTCTTCATTGCGTCGCATTGTAAATTGGCCGGATAATTTTTCGCAGTATTTTCCTTTCGAAACGTGAAAGTAGGTCTTTCAAATTTCTTATAATGTGGTCTTAAGTTTTAGAAGTTAAATTTTGTTGCTGTAGCCCTATTCTCATATATAAATAAAAATAAAATAAAAGTTCTCTTAAATAGATGAATTTCAAATAAAACTCCCCTGTGGTGAACTGAAGAAGCCGAAGACTTTTATGTTAACTTAAGTAACCTCATGCTTAAATGTCATCAGATCTCGTGTCAAATTTTTAATAGTAACACAAAATGTACATTCCATTAATAACTTATTAAAATTATAATTTTGAAACAAATATCCTAACTTTATTAAAAAAGGAGATTCTAACGCAGGTTGATAGGAACAAGAACTCCAATTTAGATCATTACTTTTAATTCAAATATTCGATAGCCAAAAAATTACTTGAAATGCAGTATCTTGCAGATCAGATACTAAACGAGACAAATATTTAAATTTTCTTAGAAATTGAATTCAAAAAGAATCGAAGATTTCAAAATATAAGCAATAGGTTAAGACCTGGACTCTTCTAATTTAATACCGTAAATTTGACTTATGGGTTTATAGAATTTAAATTCGTCAATTGTACTATACTTTTCAATATTAAATTTAATTAAAAAGAACTTAATAAAAAATTTTTGGATTTCTTTTTTCTTTTTTTAATGTTTTGTTAAGTTGGGAAAACACAAAAATGGCGAGTAGATTAAGACCCATTTATAACATTATTATTATTGTATTCCTTTTTTTTTTTTAGATTTTTAAAAAAAAGTTAACTTATAAGTTAGACATTTCTATTATCTATTCTAACTTATAAGTTATATATAGTCTATTTCAACTAGTTAATATTAAAATTGAAAATTTTAAAGGGGAAATTGAATTTTTATTTTGGAAGTTTATGATCCCTCATATATAACTTATGAAAGAAAGTTAGGAGCGTCGCAATATCGTAAATTATAAAAATCTATAACTTTTGTTAAATTATCAAGAACTTTTGCAAAACTATTTGGTAAAAATTTTTCAATAAAAATGTTTAGAAAAAAAACTTATAGCTCTTAAAAATTAAAAAGAAACTGTTATATCGTTGAAAAACATGCCATTTCTAATTAATGACTTCAGAAAAACTTATACCATTACTTTGTTTTTTTTTTTTGTATTTGAATAATGAACTTCTAGGGATTCAATGGCAACACTTTTAACCATTGGAAATTAAAAACTTAATCTACTTATCCCAAATTAAATTTGTATTTTATTAAAACAAATTAAAAGACAGAGACATTATGCCTCAAAGACTGATACAAGATTATTGACATTGATATCATACTACGAAAAAGTGCCAAACTCTAATCTAGGTGATTCGGTTTATGAAAGTACATTTGCAAGGGGGGAATTCATTATGAAAAACCTTTTACAAACCATACAGGGTTTAAGTTCACACTCTATCATGTACTTACTCCGCCAATCTAGAGGTCTGCCTTTATGTAATAAAATAATAATCTAGTAAAACTCCAGAATACTTAAAAGATATAAAAAGCTATACAATGCCAGTTGGAACAAAATGTTAAAACACCAGTAACGTGTATCATAATATTATACAGATGTAGGTTTGGCAAGCAAATCAAAAGCTGAATCCAAAATGTTGTTTAAAAGAAACTCTTAATTTTCATCTTATTAGAATTAATTTTCATCTTGTTGAAATCAAGAAACTGTCAATTAATGTTGCTTGGTGCACCGTCATTGGTGTGTTGAAATTTTTTAGCGTCTATTAAACATCGATTATTTTCGCGGGATAATTGTTATTGCATTTGTAATAATTACATACATATTTGGAAATTTTCTTCGAAATAATCAAATAAGAAGTTTACGGAACCATGAAAAGAGACCCTTTGAAATACGAATCCGGGGTGTTATATCTCATTCAAAGAGAAATAAAGTCTCGGGGACTTTATTTATTAATTATTCATTTCTTGTATGTAATTGAGAAATAAGACCAAAAAACATGTAACCGACACTTCCGGGCTTTATTTCACAAAAATTCAAAAGTTAATTGAAAGAGAGAAAAAAATTCCGGAGTGTTATTTCTCCAATTTTACACAAAAAGTGTTATTACATATAAGAAATAAGACCCATGGAAGTTGTTCTCATTGGACAAGAAATATTACCCCGAGGACTTTATTTCGTAGGGCTTTATTTAAATGACTCCGTAGTTGATCTTCGGTTCTTTAATGTTTGCTTCCCACGCCTTGTATGCACATTATAACTCATTTAGATGTCATAAAATAAGCCCATGCAAAATAAAACCCCTAGTATGTTATTTCTTATTGTTAAATGGAAGTAAATAGAATTATACTTGGAATCAGAGTATTTCCCTTTTCCAGATTATTTATATGATTATAACTAACAATGTGTAGGTGGAATTCTCACTTAAGGCAAATTTGAAAGTTAAAAGTTCTGGAAAAGTGGCATATCTACCCTGTTTTTAAATCTGTCTTTAAAATCCCGCCAGAATATCATCTATAATGGATAATTAACACCTCGGGGCTTCTCAAAGAAAAATAACATCCTTTGGGGTTTTTTTTGACTGATGATTTTTTGTTACACCGTCACTTATTTAGCAAAGCCATACTTGACATATAGCACTATCCTTTCCTTTTACTTAATATTAATTATTTAAAATACTAGAAAGTAAAGGAGGATTTAGAAGATAGTGACTCAGCAGAAGCTTCAGATTCCAAAGCGCTTAAGGTTTCCATCTCTTAAGGAAAAAAATGTAACACTTCAAATCTATACAAATAATACATTTGAAATTTTCCTATTAATAAATGTTTTTCAAAAATTCCTCCAAGAATTTGCATGAGAAACCATAATATTGATGAGACTAGACAAACTTTTAATTTTATTTTAAGTAAAAAAAAAAAAAAATACATTCATTTATATTTTAAACACGTACCAATATTCTTATTTTTTTTTTTTTTTTTTTTTTTTTTATTATTATTCCGGTTAGGAAATACATTTTTTTTTATTTTTAACTTTGATTTTATTATTTAATATTTATTTTTGTTTTTTTTTTTTCTAACTTTTGGCACCCACAAATAATAATTTCTTTATTGTTTTTTTTTTTTATTAAATAATTCTTTTTTTTTTTCTTTTTATTTTTATCATATTTTTTTATATTTTTCAAGTTTTTTATTTTGTATCTGAACTGAACGGATGTTTTTTATAGCATAAACATGTTAGACGGAAAAAAAAAACACCAAAAATTATTTAAAGTTATTTTGTTGCTATTTCCTTCTAATACTTTATCTCTTGCTTCCCTCTTCATTGCATCCTCTGTTTTCGTCCCTTTCGATTAAAACAGGGTTGACTTGATTCATGACAATGTCCTTTAGTATTTTATTTTCTGTTCTTTTGGAGCTCACCACAATTTTCTAAAAATTCCAACATCAATGAATACTGTTATAACGGTACTTTCCCATACAAAATTCAATTTTTTACCATTCACAAACTAAAAAAAACAAAAAAAAAAAAAAACCGCGGTGAATTGCACCAATTTTGAATGGACAGAAGTGATTTGCTTTTTTTTTATTTTTTAAAAAATTGTTTTCTCTCTACAAAATGCTTAGATACGTTTATAAGAATGTGGTTTTGTTAAAAAATGAATTTTGCAATATTGGTAAGTGTTGCTTGTTAGTTTTGGTTATATCCTTTGGTGGTTTGGGTTTTTTTGTTTTTTTGTTTGTATTTATTATACTATCATAAAGTGCAAGAGGAAGTGAATTCTGACATGCCATACAAATTGAAAAGTAAAAAAAAAAAAAAAAACAGTGCAAAACAAGAAATACGTGGAAACTGTATATCTCTAAGGCACATAGTTTTGTGCTCACTGTATTTTTTGACATATATTGCGGGAAGACGCGGTTTTTGGATTGCATTTTGTTGTCCGCTACCTTTGCCTTCTTTTCCACGCAATCGGACATATGTATATTGTTACTGTTTTATACAGAATATATAGAAATTAAAAAACTATGAGAAAGTTAATTTTCAAGTTTTAAATTTAAATTGTTAGAAAATAAAAAAAAAAATGGTTTTGAGTGTAGGTTTTGAATTTAACGTAGTTAAAAATGGAGAGATATAATACAGGAAAGCATATATATTTTTGATTAGCGTCGCATCCTTGAGTCGATTTAATGATATCTGTCTATAGGCCGCTAACTTAAAAATCATGAGGCTATTTTGATGAAATTATGCTGTAGGTTACTAATGAAGATAGAAAAGTTGCCATTTTGCATAATCGGACCATGGGTTCGGATTTTTGAAGCTTTGGATCGAACTAAGGCCAAACAAGGATAATTCCAAAACCAATAAAAATAGACATTCTATATGCTAGAAGGATTGTTTTTTTTTTTGTCCCTTTGATCTGCTATCAATATCCCTTAAATTTGCTACAAACATTTACTAGTTGTGGTTGGGGTACCTCCAACAAATCTCCGAAGCCCTTAAAGCATATCTACTAAGTTAATAAGGATAGAAACTTCCAATTTGGCACACTGAGTGTTTTCTTAGGTTTTCATTTCTTCCTAAAATTGGGAATTATTTGGATTGGCTGTTCGGGTACCTCCTACATACCTTCCAAGATCTAAAAAGCATAATTTCGAATTCAATAACCCTAGAAATCTTAAAATTAGTATTTATATCAAGTTTCCATTACGTTCTTTAATTTTAAAATAAATTGAAGTGGTGGTTTGAGTATCAGTCAAGCGTCTCCGAAGACCTAACATATTATAGAAATTAATACAGATTGAAACTTGAAATTTGGTACAAGGTGATTTTGTTCTGTTACCATTATGTTTCTTAAATTTTAGTGGAATGAAAGTAGTGCTTCAGTTACAGGGAAAATAGTACTGTCTGGTTTGCTTATCGTCCCGAAAATCTATGATGAATTGAAGTGAGTATTTGTGCTTTTTCCAGCTGTAGGGCATTACTAATTCGGTTGCATCGACCCACTGTTGTTTCATTACTTGTTTTTTTTTTTTTTTTTTTGAGACGGGATTTTGGCACATGATACACCAAAGTGTAACAAAATTTTTTCCTAGACAACGGTTGTGTTTTTCTTGTATTTTTTCTTTCTAATGAATTTTTTAATATGTTCTGTGTACAGGGAAGTCACATTTTGGTATACCGAAAAACATGAGGGTGTCCAAGTTTTTTGTTTTTTTTTGTTTTTTTGTAGAACCATAGACATACCCTATATAAATTATGTAAGATATTTCCTGTATGCTGTGCATTTGTGTTGTTTTTATTGTTGGTTATTAGAAAATTGCCTTGTAACATGTTCATTTAATACAGAAAAACAAAATAAATGCATTCAATGTTTATTGTTTGGCAATGAAAGTTGTGTTTTAATTTAAATAAAGATGTTGCCAAAAAATCATTGAATTGAATTTTATTAGAAGTTTTGGGGTATATTATATTATATGAATATGTTATAGAAGAATTATTGAAATTAGAATGTGGGCGGTTAATACAAATTAAGAAATTGGCATTCATTTAAATTTCTCATTTATTTTTTATAAAACCCGGCCTATATACAAAATTTTTATATAAAGTTTCAAGAACCCCATTAGAACCCCATTTTATTTTATTTTTTTTTTAAATTTCGCAAACTTATTTTATTCAATTTATTTAATAATACCTAATAAAATTGAATAAGACTAGAAGGGAGTGATAAAAAGTGTAATAGAAGGGGACCGGGAGATGATATAAAACATAAAATTCAAATTAAATATAGATATATATATATTTGTCTACTATTGTATAATAAAGGAACACACATATTTTGTAATAAATTCTGCAAATTAATTTATAAATGAACAAAAATGTCCTTTTTAAAGTTTAAAGGGATTCTTAAATTATTGGTTTTTATTTGGTATTGTTGAGTCTCAAATGGGGGAAAATATATTAAAAAGCAAAAATTGTGGATTTTTTTAAATAAAATACAGGATTAAAAAATTTATTTTTTTTTTTGTATAAAATTTAAAATAGAATTAAAAAAATAAAAATCCAAATAATCATTAACACCAACTGCTGTGCGTTATTTGCATGCATTTTGTAATATACAACCAGAATTCAAAAGAAAAATTACATAATAACAGGGAATAATGAAGAATAAATTTATGGAATAATGTCCTTATTTGCATAATAATGTGACTTGAATGCATTTTAAATAGGCTGCGGGAGTTTATGTCAGAATGAAATATAGCATTGATTTTACGACAGTTGAACTATTAACGATTTTTATAGCTTTAATTGATGCAACTAACATTAAAAAAAGCGTACACCAGAATAAATTTTCTGGCTTATGCATCAGGTAGATTGGCAAATTTTAATGCAGTTTGTCGCACGGCCAAACTAGTAAACTCTGGTTTCAATTTAACCAATTTGGTGTTTTAAAAAATTATGCGTTGAAGCATGTGATGCATTGCTGCATTGATATACCTACTTTACTCTAGTGATAACTTAGCGTCTTTAATAGAAAAATGTACGTTTGACAGCTAAATGACAGTTTTAAAATATTTAAAAATAAAACATATTTCCAAATTTCGCAAAATAAAATTGGTTAAAATGCAATTCATTTATTTGACATAACTCTTTAAAATGTCATTACAATCATAGCAAGGCAGCAAAACTTGTAGCTGAAAATTAACGCATCTCTTAACAATCCTTTAAAGAATGCGATGACGTGCGGCAAAAAGTCATAATATAAATTACAGCCGCATTTTTTTGGCCTCACCACATATTTTCCGGTTTTAGGGGTTTTTTTTAAATTAATTATTTTAAGAAAGTAGTTGAAAGCTATTTTAGCTGACATTGAAACGCAGGTCAATGTAATATGTATCGCACCACGACTTTTATAAAACTTCTTTATGTGGTATGAGATTTTAGTTTATTTCGAAACAACGCTCTTGGTGCCGAATTTGTTCATTTATAACTTTGGCACAATTTGATTTGTGTCAAACTACTGAAAAATGAGTTAAATACCTTTTGAATTAGGACTTACCAATTCATTTAATTTTAGCGTAAGTTCTTTTTTGACATTTCAGTTTAAATTCATTTTTGAAATAAACCATTTTCATATTTTTTAACGTAATTTCGTTTGCGTTTCTGGGATAAGTTAATTCTGAATCAAATTCACAGAGACTTTAAAATATTTATGAGTTTTTCAATAAAGTCGATTCACAAAAATATATACGTATATTATAAATACATAATACAATTTCCAATTTATTCATTAAGAATTAACACTCAACAAAAATATATTATAAAACTGAACTGTTAAGTAATTTTAATAACAGGAAGGATATGTGACCTTCAAAAAAATTACTTTAAAAATAGAATTCATATTAAATTGAATTCAATAAATTATAAATTTGCCAGAGTAATATTGTAAAATGAATAAAATTTGTGTTTTATCAAAGGATATTAAAGTGTTAATAAAAGGATGTGATTGTAATTTTAATTTTGATTTTAAAGGGTAATGAAGTCATGAATAAAAAGAGGAAATGTTTAGACACTTAATTTACACTATATATTAAATAAGTATATTACGAGGAAAAGGTGTTTAAAAATATTGATTTTTCCGAGAAAAATATAGAAAATTTTTAATTGAGAGTATCTTTACTATATTAAATTGTATTTTCTATTTAACAGCTTTTTAGGTGAAATAAGTTGCTCATGTATTTTTTCACAAAGTATTGTTTTTAGGAAACTAAAATGTAACTGTCAAATTTAAATAAACTTTTGGCAATTTGATTTTGATTAATAAAGCTGCCAAAATTCAACATCCGGCTTGTCATATTGAATTTTAAAAAATCTGGTGTACAATTTAATACTTTTTGAAAAATTTGAATCCATTTTATTTATTTATTTATAGTACCAGAAAATAGTAAATATTGCCTAATAAAATCCTTTGCCGATTTGACATTTGGACTTATTATTAAATTATTGTAATATACACTATATTTTTTTATTTGATATGATCCGACTATGGCTTGAACCCGAGACTTTTGAGCTATCGTTCAGATTTCTTACTTTCTTATAAAATTTAATTTATATCAAATTTTATTTATTTATTTCAAATAGTATTTGTTTTGTGTTAAATAAATTATAAATTGGGAATTCTAATTTTTGTTCTTTTTGATTATAGTTCAATAGACTGAAACAATTCTCTTCTTAAACAAGTGATGAAAAAGACCAAGAGTCTTTAAAAAAGCACATTTTTAAAATTATAAAGTGTTTCAGACTGAGGGTAGGGTAAAAAATATATATAAAAATAAATGATAATATTATAATTTAGTTATTTCATCAATTCATTATTAATTATGAATAATAGTGAAATTAATATAATTCTAATGTACTCAATTAACAGGTTTTAATTAACATTGAAATATAATGTTAGAGCTTCAATAAACGCTTATTTTGGAAATATATACACTGGTGATTTAGTTACTGATTTAATAAAAATTTATAGAAATTTTTAGTTTTTAATTCAATTAAATCAACGCCGCCTACTTGTAATTAAATTATGACTTTCACCAAAATTTGAAATTTTTCATAGAAAATTATTATCTAAGCTTAAATTGTAAAGAACCGCCTTAAATTTGAAAAAAAATTTTAATATATATGTTATAATATAATATTGGACCTTTAAATTTTGTATATTACTAAAAAACAATTTGGAGGGGTATTTAGGTTACAAGTGATTAAAAATAGCTAAATTTCAATTTTCGACCCTTTACAGTTCCTAAGCTAGGGGCGGGACTAAAAAATTTTTTTAATCGACTCATACTAATTTCTTAAGATCTAACTTCTCCCAAAATTTCAAGTTTTCTCCAACTAAAAATATGTGGGATTAAAAATTTCTACAAAAATTGAGTTTTGTATAACGATAAATTTTAGTACTGTATAACAACCCTTTACGTTTAGTTTTCAAAAATTTATAAAGCTTTTAAAAGTCGCTCTTTTTAAATTTTTTTCAAATTGAAAATATGCTTAATACAACTCCTGTTATAACTATTTTCCGATTTTAGCGAGATGTAGCTCTGTATCGGATGGGACAATACTTACCCTTAATCAAAATTTAGTTTTTCTAAAGATGTAAAAATTTTGGAAACATTCGGACGGACAGGCAGGTCGAACTTTTTTTTGAAAATCTGCTTAAAATAAAATCTAAAAATGATAGATACCCTGACATCGTAAATGTCTTTGCGACGTCGTGAATACATTGTCGCATGATCGTAAATGTAAACTTAAAAATTTCACATTGTCTCATGATCGTAAATTCATTTTACATTGTGTTCGCGACCCATTTTCACGACGCGTGTTGTTAAATTGAGTATTGAAAATTTTTTGGATACACAAAAAAAAAATTTAAAGTTATTTGAATTTTGAAGTTTTAATTTGAATTTTTGTCAGTTGAGTTTTATTTTTGTGGTGATGGAAACTCTTATTTCTTCACCACAGTCCAATAAATAATTGAAGAAAAATTTTTTAACGAAATTAATATCCATTTTGTCTAAATATTAATTTATACTTTTCAAAGAAAGTTTCTGTAGAAAAAATTTAAATTTTTTGACATTTCATTCTGACGCAATCAGAATTGTAAACAAAATACATTGTATTTTCGACACAATGTGTTTAAAAATTGTTACATTGTGTTATTTTCACATTGTATCAGGTTGAAGTTTTTTTACGACATTTACGATGTCACCCATAGTCTCTATTATATTTTCAAAATTATTTATATTTTGTTTCAGTTTTGGGTTGAAGTATGAATTAATAATATTTATATAAGAGAATTGGATGATTGGAGATTTTATTTTATATTATTAATTAAAATATGCAAAGGTAAATGTCGATTGGAAATTTAAATACTTAAATTATGTGTATACGATTGTCAATAGAATGGTATTACAGGTTCTTTAAGGTTCTTCAGGTTTACTGTGTAGATTATTTTGAAAGTTTACAATATAGCCCAATTATGTAAAACTTGTTTAATTCAAGAGTCGAAGTCGAATCGGAGTCATTTTTAACAGGCAAAATAAGTCAAATTAAGAATCTGTAGATTTTAATTCGCAACTATGCAACAATGATATTCTCATAATTAGAGTTGATCTTAATTAATACTGTAAATCTGTACAAATTCAACCGTCGAAGACCTTAGAATTACTTACTTTAAGTGTAAACCTATAATTTAATTGGGTACCTATTACTGAAAAATTAATTAAAAACAATTTGAAAATTAAAACAAAATAACAAATTATTGTTTTTCATATATATATATATATTTAATTTTAAATTTTTATGTACGATATTTTATTTTTATAATATAATAACTTTTTTTTTTTTTTTTCATTTAAATTTTTCTTAATTTTTAATTAATATTTTTTTTTTTCTTTTTTCCTTCTTTATTTCATTTAATAATAATAATATTTCTATAATTCGTAATTTTCTTTTTTTTTTTTTTTTTAATTAAGTTTTACAAAATATCACATTTTAAAAATTTATTTTCCATTTAATATATATTTTATATTTTTTTATTATTATATTTATAATTATATTATTAATAATAATAATAAGTAATAATTAATAACTAAATTTAATATTTGTTTTTTTTTTTAATTTTTATTATATTTTTAATATTTTTTTTTATAAAACAAATAATTTAAGTTTTTTTAAAAATTTTTTTTAATTAGTTTTTGCAGTTATTTGATTTTGTTATTTTAAATGAAAAAAACTTATTTAAAATTTTTTTTTTTTTTAATTAATAACAATACAAAAATAAATTAAAAATATTTTTTTTTATGTAATTTAAAAGTTAAAATTAGGAAAAACTAATTATATTACATATTTTGAATGAATTATTTTCATTTTATTTAAATTATATTAAAATATAAATTTAATATTAAAAAAAATAGTTTTACTAGGCATATTAAGTTACCACAATTATATAATTTAATTTAAAATGAAAATATTTTTATATATTAATATTTGATTACTGTATTATATAATATTATATAAATTTAAGAAATATTAATAAAAATTCTAATAAGATTTAATTAGTCTTTTGTATTTTTAATTTTAAAACTCGGAAATTTTATTTTAAATGAAATTGAAAATCAGTAAATTAATAACCAAAAATCGATAATATTACAATAAATTTTTTCATAATTTCGAGATATATTTCTTGTATAGGGAAGGCTAAGTTTATAACCATGGTGTATATTGTACCTTCATAATTAAAGATTTAAATTAATGGTCAAAATATCACAAAATTTTATTAGATTAAATACTTTCAAAATTTTGTGAGGGGTTTGATAGAACTCAAAGGTCATCCACAAGATTAAGATAATCATATTGTTAAGATTAAGAGCAATTGCATATTTTTAGGCTCAATTTTCATGAAATGGGTCGTCGGAGATGCATTAAGTATGGATACTGTATACTATAGAAGCTAATTTAAAATATTTTTAGCATATTAGGAAATCTCGTAACATCTGTGATAATTTCCAACTCCTATTACATAAGTACGAAGAAGTTTCCAGTCTCATTCAATGGATTGCTAAATAATTTCTGATTGCATAATTAATTGTTCAAATAAAATTAATTAAAAAAAAATTGTAAAAAGAACATATTGCTCTTAAATAATATATCAACTTTTCATAATATATTTCAATCAGAATTTTAAAATTTAAATACATAATTTTTTTGAAATAATAAAAGTTTGCTTTTTTTTTATAGCTGCAAAGTTTTTAAAATTTAAAAAATTATTTAAAAGTTTTTAAAAAACGTTAATTAAATATGCATTTTTTAAAAGTTGAATTTAATTAATTCACTTTTCTAAATATGCATATAGGTATGATTAATAAAAAAGTTTTATTTAGCATATTTTATACATATAGTTTTGTTTTTTATAAGTTTTGGTATATTTGACTATTTGTGTTTCTGAAGTTTGAATTCTTTCTTGAAAAAGTCATTCTAATGCCTTATTCTTTTTACTTCTAGCAAATCCATGTAATTAAATTTTTCCATGATTTTAAAATTATGAAAATCTTGTTTTTTTTTTTTTGACCAGTGGTGTAGTGTTAAGGTATTCGCCATTTGAAACAAAGTATCAGGAATCGAAATTCAGGTCACACTGTCATGCAGTAAAATAACTGAAACATTTTTTTTAATAAAATAAATAGCGGACTTGGATTTGAAGATATTGTCGATGGGGTACAGACTGGTTAAAAAACGGGTTAGAAATACGGGAGCAGAAATAATGATTTATGATAATTTAGCAAAAGACTTTTTTTATGGAATTTATTCTTTAAATAATAAGAATAAGAACTGAAATATGTATTCTATACATTAATAATGGAACTTTATTATACAATTGATTTAAGGTTCAATACATTTAAGTGTACTTGAAAATTGCTCATAATTAGTAGTTTGACAGATACACGATTTATTTGACAGCAGACCTATATTTTTTAATGCATTTTTAATATTATTTTAATAAAATAATTGGAAACTAAAAATCAAATAATAATTAAAATATTTATATTTATATATATATATTATAAAGTTATAGTATTATTAAAACATCAGTTAGAATTAAGTATGTACAAACAAAATAATATTACAATTATTACTTATTATTATAAACATATTTATGGAAAAATAAATAAATCTATTTAATAACAAAGTTTATAACTTTAGTTTTGAATTTTACAATTTCATTAAATAAATATATTATGTATGTAATAGAATTTTAGTTTCATATTTTTATTATCCAGTTGAATATATTATAATTTTAAGAAAAAAAAATTAATATATTGAAAAAAATAATAATAATTTAATTTTAAAATAATAATAAAAAAATTTTTCTGAATATCTTAAATTTAATAAAAACAATGATTTTATTAAATTGAAATATTTTATTATTTTATATTTTTTATTATTTTTATTTTATAATTTATTTAAATTTTTTATTTTATTAAATTTTTTTTTTTTTATTTTTAATAATCGACCAAAGTACATAAAAATGTAATTCAATAATTACAGTGGCGGATAAAATTTAGTGTTCTTTTACTTTTAATTCCTATTTTTAATACCTTTCCGTTTTGTAAAGTCTTCTACGTTAGTATTAAATATGAAAATCCGGTTTAGTAAGACACAAATAGAACATTTAAATTTTATCTCAGTTAAATTTCGTTCAATATTTGAATGTAGTGATGATCTGAGGAACTAGTGTAGACTATTAAAATATGTTAATATGTGATACGTGATACGTGTCAAGTTCTTTTAAATCTAATTCCTTAGTTCCCTAAAAAACCAATTCCCTATAAACTTAAGGTTTAATAATAGGAACTTAACTTTGTCTATGTAATTAAACTAATATTTGTGATATTTAAGTTAAATTCTCGAAAATATGGAAACGAACTTCTGATCACTTCTTCAAATATTTGTTATGCATTTAAGGGATCGAGATGTTAATAATTAGCAAGTTCTAATTTACCAGAGATGGGAATTTTGAATTATAATTATAATGCATTATTTTTGGTAATTATTAATTAAATACAAAATGCATTGGAATAATTATTTTGAAATTAATTTTTCCCTTTCAAAAATAATTAAAATTAATTGTATTACCTTTGAATTATTTGAATTACTTTTGAATTAAAAAATTAATTTAGAAATATTTCAAGTAATTAAATTAATTATTTTTTTTAATTCAAAAGTAATTCAAATAATACGATTATTTTGAAATATTTTTGGTAATGCATTATAAGTAATGCATTATTTTTAAATAAAACGCATTATTTTAATGAATTAGTGGGCAAAAATAATTCAAAATAATTATTTTAATGCATTATTAAAGAAATTAATGCATAATTTTAATTCGTATTAAATTAATGTTAATGAAGACATAATGCATTGGTTCCAGCTCTGCAATACACTAACTCAATATAAAACCATAATTTTTTCCGCCACTGTAACTCTTTTTATGCAAATTTTGGTTGATTTGGTTTTTTTTTTTTTAAATGTAAAATTTTATCGGGGAAAAAATTGATTTATGCATTATTTTTTTTTGTGTTTTTGTTTTTACAAAGTTTTTGGATTGAAAAAAATTTACAAATTTGAATTTAATATTAATAAAATTTTATTAAATGTTTATTTTATTATTTTATATACATAATTAAATATTATGTACTTATATTAAATATTAAAATTTGTTGTTTTTTGTTATTTTTTTTTTTTAATAATATTATTTAAACTAATAAAATTAAATGCTTTTTTTTGTTTTTATTTTTTTTTTACACATATGTATATTTAAATGTTGTTTTTTTTTTAATTTTATTTAATAAAGATTTATTTTTTTTTTTTAATTCGTTTATAAAATTGCATTTTAAAAATAAAAAGATCGTAATTAATTTTATTTTTTTTTTTTTTTTGTATGTGTGAGTGTTGGTTTCATATTTTTTCATAATATATTTTAATAAGATTTGTTTACATTTACGGTATTTTTGTGTTTGTTTTTTTATAAAATTTGTTTTTTTTTTTAATTTCAGAATATTTTTAAAGTCAGAATGTAAATATTAAATAAATAAAAAATATTAATGGATGGATGAAAATGAAAATTATGAAATTTAAATCCTTTTAAAATTTTAGTCGGATACATTTGTCTCGTATTATGATGTAATGAAAATTTAGAAATAGTGATTTATACTAAAGTGATTTGACATAATATGCACGCCACTAGTGGTCAATTATTAATTTATAAATGAAGCTTCTGACAATGAATTGTTTAAAAGTGACATTTAATAAAGTAACAAAATTATCAGGTCAATATTAAAAAATTATAAGTGTTCAAGGGTTAAAAAAATGCCTCGTTTAATATGAACTTAAAATTATATATTTATAATTTCAAAATATTATACAGGCATTTGATTTGTAATTTTGTATACAGATTGATAGTAATTTTTTTTAACTGTTCACTGTGATAGGCAAAACAGCCTGACTATGTGAATGTCGGAACAGAGGAGATATGCTCATATATCAGAACTGATCAAATGAATTCCACATACAATTTAAACATGAGTTAGTACTACGCCTTATGACATGTAGAAATGTCTTAGATTTTCAATAAATACAGTTTTATTTTGTTTATATTGTAATAATTTTGTATTTGAGTTATATGATATTCTATTCTATATCAGTGAGTTATATTATTTAATTGAATTATTTGTTTACATTTTGTGTTTGGTCATATATTTATGTATTTTTTATTAAAGATATATAATTATTAATTATTGATCAAGCGATTAATTTGAACCCAATGGCGAATGGTAGTTGGGTAGAAAACCAGAAAAG
Source organism: Dolichopus griseipennis (assembly GCA_963082915.1). Taxonomy (NCBI): domain Eukaryota; kingdom Metazoa; phylum Arthropoda; class Insecta; order Diptera; family Dolichopodidae; genus Dolichopus; species Dolichopus griseipennis. Next base: position 311,888,705 of record OY720441.1, on the reverse strand, counting down.
TTATTTCACTTTTACTGGGATTCGAACCCGGGGCCTCTCGCATGAAAGGTCGCCACTCTAACTACTGTGCCACCCAGCCGATAGCAATAACTTAAAGGAGATTCCAGTTTTGCTGAAGTCTTGCTATTGTTTTGCTTATTTAAAATATAGTGATGTATAGATAGTTGATGTATAATTGATGTAGTATAGTATATGTGATAATGCAGTAGTTCTACTTTATATATGGAACAGAAGTTCTATTTATATTTAGCTTTGAGTTGATTGTTGATATATAATCACTGTCATAATAATGTTATCTAGAACGTGGGCCATTTTCAATTGGTGCTTTATGATTCTAAAAATTACGAAAGAAAACTACAAGTTACTATAAACAATATGCTTGCATCGGTAGATGGCATAATTAACTAATAAAGGTTATACTGGAATCTATTTGTATGACTATGCACATTCCAAAACTTTTCCTTATTTAAATATGTATAATTAAATTTCTACATTTTTATGATACATTGTCAACTTTCCATAACCTGTTGATAATTCAATTGTAACTATAATACTTGTTTGAATAAATATTTGTTGGCCATCTATTATCAAGAGCATGAATTATTTTATTGTATTTACCATCATAATTAAATATTTATTTGTTTCAATTTTTATAGCGTTGCAGCATTCAATTTCAAAATATTCGGTACAAATCAATAAAATGATGGTATAATGCACCTTTAGAATAATAATAAAATAAACAGTAAATCAACATAAGGCTCCTAAACATAATATTGTTTTATTCCTTTTATACTGAATGGAAATCTGATATTTTAAAAAAATAAAATTTGAATTTATAATTGAACTCAATAAAAATATTGACCTGTAAACAGTATTACAAAATTGTAACAAGTTACAAAAAAAAAAAAAAAAATTATCTCAGATCATATAAAAAATATTTTTACATAATCTATATATATAAAAATGAAAGTTTGTTTATTTGTTTGTTTGTTTGTTTGTTTGTATGTTTGTTTGTAGCGAATAGACTCCTAAACTGCCCAGCCGATTTTCATGAAAATTTGTATATGGGGGTTTTTGGGTACGGAAGGAAATCGTGGCCCAAAAATTTTGCTCTAACGGACCGCCAAGTTGGGGCTGTGGTGAAAGTATTTAAACTTCTTTGTTCTAAAATGAAAACGGTTTGACCGATTGACTTCAAATTTTGTATACGTGATGCTCTTTGAGAATTGAGTAGACGCTATTAACAGTTTTGGAATTTGTTAACCCATGTCGGGCCGACGGGTGGTCAAAAAAAATTTTGGGTCCAAATTTTGTCCGATTTTATGAAATTCAGCTTTGGCTTAAAAGCAAACCCCAAAAAAAATTTTGGTGAGTTCCATTAACCCATTGCGGCCCAACAGCTTTTTATAGGTTTTTTCAATACTTTACTCTAAATTCGAAACGGTTTGCCCGATTGACTTCAAATTTTGTATACGTGATGCTCTTTGAGAATTGAGTAGACGCTATTAACAGTTTTGGAATTTGTTAACCCATGTCGGGCCGACGGGTGGTACCAAAAAAAATTTTGGGTCCAAATTTTGTCCGATTTTACGGAATTCTGCTTTGGCTTTAAAGAAAGCCCCAAAAAAAATTTTGTTGAGTTCCATTAACCCATTGCGGCCCAACAGCTTTTTATAGGTTTTTTCAATACTTTACTCTAAATTCGAAACGGTTTGACCAATTGATTTCAAATTTTGTATACGTGATGCTCCTTGAGAATTGAGTTGACACTATTAACAGTTTTGGAATTTATTAACCCATGCCGGGCCGACGGATGGTCAAAAAAAAATTTGGGTTCAAATTTTGTCCGATTTTATGAAATTCTGCTTTGGCTAAAAAAAAAACCCACAAAAAAATTTTATTTGACTTGCATTAACCCATTAGGGCCCAACAGCCTTTTATAGGTTTTTTCAATACCTAACTCTAAATTAAAAACGGTTTGACCGATTTTCTTCAAATTTTGTATACGTGCTCCCCTGTGAGAATTGAGTTGACACTATTAACAGATGTGGAATTTGTTAACCCATGTCGGCCCGACGGTTGGTCAAAATAATTTTGGAAGATAATATTGTCAAAATTTGCGAAGTACTGCTTTGACTAAAAAGAAAGCTTCAAAAAATTTGGTTGAGTGATTTGGAAGCAAATTACGTCCATTTTTGCGTAATACTGCTTTGCCCAAAGAGAAAGTGTAGTTCCGTTAACCCAGTGGGGCACAGTGGCTTTTAATAGATTTTTGCGTTACTTAACTCTAAATTAGAAACGATTTGACCGGTTTTCCTCAAATTTTATATGTGTGAAACAACTTGAAAATAGAGTTGAATCTGCTAACAGTCGGTCCTACGATTGTTCAAAAAAAATTTTTTGGAAGTAAATTAAGTCAAAATTTGGAAAGTAGTTTGTACTGCTTTGAATTACAGAAAGTTTCAAAAATTACTAGAACATTATTCTTTTTAAAACCTAGAAAAATGGTTTTAAAAAGATTGCTTTCATTCATTTTAAAATTTACATGTGTAAACCGAGTGTAATTTTTGTGTTAACTTTTTGCAGTAACATCAACTTCAATTAAACCTCCATTGAGAGGCGCAGCAACGCGCACCGGGTATTAGCTAGTATGTAAATAAAAATACAAAAAAAAAAAGCCAAAATACAATAAACAAGGGCGTGAGAATTTTTTTTTTCTTATTTGACAACACCTGATTTGTATCGAATTGTTTTTAAAAATATTGTATCGAATTGTATATAATATTTAATTTGTATCACTATTTTATATCGCGACATATTTTTGTATTACAAATATTTTTTATTTTAAATGCGGGCATTGTGGACATTATTATTTTAATTTTTTTTTTTTGTTTTTTTTTTCATTTTTACTTATGTAATTTTAATGTTTTTTTTTTTTCTTTTATACATTATGTATTTTATTATAAATATTTATTAATAAATTTTATTTACATATACAAAAAAAAATAAAACAAACGTCAAATAGAATTAATTGTTTTTGTTTATTCGAATTCGAATTAAATTTAAAAGTAGAAACTTTTTAAGAATAATTTTACAATTATTTTAATTATTCTTTCTATTTTAAGTTTAAATTTTGAATAATATTTATTTTTTTTTTTTTTTCTATTTTATTTTTTAATTAATTTATTTAATAAAATTTTTTTTTATATTTTTTTTTTAATTTGTATTACCTAGAAATTTATTTAATAATAATAATAATAATATACTTTTTTATTTAAATATCTATAGAATTAGGATATTTAAATTGAAAAACACCAACAAACTTTATACTTATTATCTAATATTTATTATTATTAATTATTTTTTTATAATATATATGTATACATTTATATATATATATATATGTATATAAATTTATTATATTATATTATACAATTATAATAATTATAAATTTAATATAATATATTATATAAATTAATTTTTAATTTATATTTACAACAAAAAAAAAATATATTTAATTATTTTGTATATCTATGTATGTGTGAATGTTTTAAAAAGTTTTTTTTTTTTTTTATTTTTAGGCAGTTTATAACCACAATTTAAAAGTTAATTGTTTCATTTAATATTATATATTATACTATGTTTTTTTTATATTTAAATGAATTGTTGTTGTTTTTTTTTTTTTAATTTTTTTTAATTATTAATAGTTTTTATATTTAAAATTTTTAATTTAATTTTTTATATTTAAATTATTTTTTAAATTAAATTGAATGTTTCGGGATGGCATTATTTATTTTGTCATTTATATAAATTTTTGGAAGGTGTTAAGTTACAAAATATTTTACTAAATAATAAAATTGGCATTTAAAATTTATCCATTATTTTGGTTTTTTTTTTTTTGAAATTAATGAATTCTGAAAAGAAAAATAATAAAATATTAAATTAATATTAGGTGTGTGTAATTTAAAAATTTATTTATTTTTAGGGCAAGAAAATAAGAGGCAAAGTTGAATTCGGAAATGGACTGGATAAAAAAGAAAGCTGTTCTTGGCATGTAATCATATCTAAATGCATTCGCTAATAAATTAATTTATATTTCATTTATTAATTTTGTAAAACTTTATAAGGTGGAAAATTTCTTTTGAATATTTAATAATAAATTTTATTTAATAACTTTAGATGTTTAAGTTGCTAGAAAGCAATATTGTTGTTGTTTTGATTTTGGGGATAGCATGCGCCATCCTAAAGTTTAGGCCCTGCGGCCCGTTGTGCACCCACATTCAATACTTTCTATCAATTTATAATTATTATTATTTGTTTTGTTTATATTATACTAGCTGTTCGCCCGTCACAGAATGACGGAAGGTCAGTTGAAAGAAGAACTTTTTCTAATTAAGAACTATTTCTAATTTAATTTCTTAAATAAAATGGTAACCGTTGCATTCTACGTAATACAGACTATGCTTCAATTCTAGTTATGTACAAAAAAAACAAAAACTTATATGTTGTTGTATCTTAAAAATTTGAAGATGAATAATTTATTTAGTCTACCTTTTTTATGTTCTGAATTTGATAAAATTTTGGGGCTGTTAGTTCAAATCCCTTCTTGATCAAATGTTTTTTTAATTTCAATTAATATTTTTTTTTTTTATTCAATTACGTACTTTTTAAAATTAAGTTCGATAAATTTGTGTCAATAAGAGATGTGAAATAGATTTATTTTGTTTCAATAATGATTAATTTCTCCAATTATTAATGTTTTGTATATACATTTTTAAAAAATGTTGTTATACATTCTATATTGTTTCCTTTGTTTAGATTCAAATCAAAATACTTGTTTGAAGGCTAACCGTTCTATAATGTATCTATTCAACATGCTAAATAATGTATCTATTTATATGTACGTGAAATTGTATTAAATAAATGTTGATTTTTGAATTGAGTTTTGCATTATCAAATGCAAATTATAAATTTTATTTGAAATTTTTTTAATATACCTAACCCTAACTAAGTTTAAAATCTATTTTGTCTGGTTTTTATGGTGCATTGAACTCAGAGGTATTGTATACCTGAACCCACTTTCCCAACCGTCAGTTGTTACATATTTTTTTTCCATTTTAACTTTTAAATAGATAAATAATTAAAAAGTTATGAAGGAAGGGATGAGAGATAGATGAGGTAGAGTTGAGAGCGAGATGAGGGGAAACTTTGAAATTACTTTAATACATTGCTTGGTTTATTTGCTTAAACAAACCAAGCAATGCATCAAAGCATACATTGGGCTTTCGCCCTTATTTCAGATTTTTACTAAAAATTATTAAGACTTACTACACAAATGTTCCTGTGAAGCATTGTTTTCTTAATTTTTATTTACAAAATGTCTTACTATATATTTAAAATTTCCAGAAAATCTTCTGTGATTTTTAAAACTGAAATGAAATTTTTCATAAACTAATAAGTAAATTTTATTTCAAAAAAAAATTTTTTTTTTTTATTAAAAATAAATAAAATATTTTTTGGCCTGCTTATGATAATTTATGATATTTTATTTTCTAAAATAAAACACATCCAACAAAACGTTAATATTTTATTTTTTTATAATTGAACACATCCAACAAAACACATTTAATTGAATGCGTTTGTTACACCTCATTCTAGACAAATATATTAATAATAATAATTGTATACTTTAAATTATAAGTGGTCACCATGGGGATTTATAAAGAAAAATTTTCAATAATATTTTTGCTTAAATAAATTCATGATCCGTAGGAGAATCGAACCTCCACCCCCTCGGTTAGTAAGTCAAATGCGTAGCAACTTATCCACAGAGGCCCTTATAGAACTATATTAATCATCAAATTATTTCTTTGACATTTTCTAACAATTTTATTTCAAAGCAAAAATCGTTAAAATAAAAAGAACTTTTTAATTTTAAGGACGTTCTTTATAATTAAGAAAAACTGTTAACACAGGTAAAATTATAGAGTTAAAAATTTAATTTTTGTACATTACTTCGAAAGATATTCAAGCAAATGGTGTTTAAAAAAAAGAATATTCAGTTTTTAACCTCTTAGACTTTTTAAACTCATTTCCAAAGATCATATTACTCTCAAAATTTTAAGTTTCTAACTGATACCGTTTCAAAGATAAAAGAAGTACAAATAAATGGAAAATAAAATACCGTATGGCAACTCTATACATTTGTTTTACAAAAATTTATAATGCTATGAAAGTAGCTATCGTTTAGAGTATCCAGATTGAAGATATATCTAACAGAACTTGTGTTATAAAAATATAGTAATTTTTTTTTCGAAATTTCAAAGCTCGCCGGCTGTAGTACGGGTAGGAGTAGATTTTCATAAAATTACTTTTCTTACGAAGCTTGTGGTTAAAATTTTATTATCTTAAGGTTTTATTAATAAAAATAAACTTACCAATGCATTTGTAATATAATTGCAGATGTCACCTCCGTATTTTGATAAAAATTCAAATGTTTTATTTCATAATAAAATATTGAATTTGAATAATTTTTATGCTGCAATTTCTGAAAAAAAAGTAAAAAAAAAAATTTAATTAATTAACCATTCGACTTCTTATTCAATATTTATATTAATATATTGTATAAGAAAGTTTTATTTAAAGGAAACTTTTAAAATGTTTTAAACAATTGCAACTATTTGTCCTATAACTGTTTATACCCGTATGACTTATTATTAATAGTCAAAATTATTAGTCAAAAGGGTATACTTAATTTGCCATAACGTTTGTGACGCAGAGAAAAAGGGTGAGTAGATATAAACTCAAGTGTATGGATCGGATCAGAATCGAAAAATAAATCGATTTAGCTATGTACGTCCGTCCGGGTCCATGTAATACTCCATATGAACTCTAGACCTAATAAAGCTGAATGTTTAAAATTTTGCCAAAAGTAATTAACCGGATGATATAATGTTTATGTTACTGTCATATGGGTATCCCAGAGTTGACACAGTCTACTCTACTACACTCTTCCTCGTTTTTTTTAAAAAATATCTGTTTAAATGGTCAAAAAATTTTTTTCATTTATCACTTACGGCTTTGCTGTACTAAAGTAAAATAAGCACATGCTAAACTTCAAACAAACTTATAAAAAAAACTGTTGTTAAAAAAATTATTTCTTTAAAACTTTATTTTAAAATTGAGGCTAATAAATAACTACCTATATGTAGTTAAATTGAAAAAAAAAAATGTAGAGCAATTACTATAAAATTGAAAGTTATTGTAAAAACTGTCAATATCAATTCAATTTATTATAAAAAAAAAATCAATTTAAGCAAATTGGATCAATCAGGTTAATTGGCGCGACATACATTTATTATCGAAATATTTAAAATTTTTTTTTAATACGGTTACAAATTAGTATGTATAATTAAATACATATACAAATTAAAAAAAAACTATATATATAAATTTATATGATAAAGTTTTAATAAGAAAAAAGTTAATTGCATAGATCTTAAACTGTCAATTAAAATTATAAATTATTAAGAGTTAAAAAAATATTTCGGAATTAATAAATCACAATGTCAAATTAAACAACAGTTGATTATAAAACATAATAAAAAAAAAAACATGGATTAAATAATTTCATCAATGGTATTAACATGTCATATATTTTAAAATTAACTAATTGACCTAAAATTTAGGGATTATTTAGTGCAAAATTTCAAATTTAAATATATACAATTAATTTATTTTATTTATTTAACAATTTAATTATGGAATAATCGAAAATATTTTTTAAACGGAAATTATTTTAATCCAAAACTGGAGTCGATATTTCGAAGTCTTTTAATTAGTAACTTAAAAATAAGACACAGAATTACCATGGCAAGCCGTTACTACTTCGGTTTGTCAAAACAGCTTGGTTCAAAACCACTATCGCGTAATACTAAAATGCAACATTACAAAACGCTCATACTCCCAGTTCTGCTGTACGGTTCAGAATCATGGACACTGCCAAAAGCAAGTAAGCTAGCGCTACCTATTTTTGAAAGAAAAATTGTACGTAGAATATATGGTCCTGTAAACGATGGCGCGGTCTGGTGGAGAAGATATAATGCCGAACTCTACGAATTGTACAATGACGTCGAAGGAGACCGAACCTCCGTTGAGGAGATGAGACATCGGCAGATTTACAAAAACTGCATATCGCCAATTGGAAGATATCTCCGTAAAACCGAGAGGAGTGGAAGGGGACATTAGATCAGGCCCAGAACCTTCATGGTTTATAGTGCCTAACAAGTAAGTTTTTTTTATTTTGGAAATTTTACAGGTGTTTTTTTAGTGCAAAGTGTTCAACTATTAGGCTAATAAGCCCGTCTACACCATATAGGCGCATGTCGGAACAGAGGGGACATATTATATTCTTATTATTAAAATTTGTCTTAATAATCTCAACATACAATTTAACCATGAGATAGTACTAGGTATTAGGTCTTCTAACATGTAGAAACATCTTAGATGTGAACAATTCTATTTTTGTTTATATTGTAATATTTTCTATTTGAGTATTTGAATATTTTGTATTTTATATCTGTGAGTTATATTATTAAATTAAATTATTTGTTTATTTTTTCTATTTTTTTAATACGATTATATAATTGTATTCTTTATTTACGATATATTAATTATTGGTTATGCTATTAATTTGAATCCAATTGCAAATGGTGGCTGAGTCGATTTCGAAAACCAGATAAAGGCTTTTTTAACTTTTACCGGTAATCGAACCGAGGTGTTTTAGATAAAACATCGACTTTCTAGCCACAGTGCTACCCAGCCGTTAACCAAGATTTTGTATTGAAGCAAGTTTAAAGATTCTTTTAGATCAATGTTAATGATCCAATTAACTTTTTACATTTCCTGTTAAATAAAATGAAATAAATACTAAAGTTCATCAGGTTTAGTCTGTGATAATTAATTAGGCAGACAGTTGACATTGTGCAAGTCAGATATAGTTCAAAATGAACTTGGATGATATAATTTTACTATGCTTATAATTAAAAGTTTATGAATTATCTTACATGAGAAAATGGTTCAATAATATTGCGCCTATTTATCTTTGAAATATAATTGTCTCCCTTTCAAATGATCCCACAACTTTATACCAAAATAAGTTATCCATCCCTTTTTGTTCAATTCAAAATCAAATCCTTTTTCAATTTATCCATTATATAAAACTTTAGATATAGTTTCGCTGCTTAAATGTTTTGTTTCTCTTGATTTTAATAAGCCCAACTATTCTTGAACTAACGAAATTTTGAATTCCTATCTATATATATGCACTTAATAATGATTGTTAAAAATTATACAACGTTTAGGTTCTTTTTAATTATATAGTTTTTAAATTTAGAGAGCAGACCATTGATCTTAAATTATTGCATAATATACATATACAATTTAATTTATCATACAATACAGTTTCAAATTAAAAACTTGTAGACCTATCGAAAGTTTGCTTATTTTTTAAGTAGGCTCTTAAAACAAAAAAAAAAGTTAAAAAGTAGTTCATGTTAAATATATCTATGGAAATTTTGATCACACTTAAGTTTGAATAAAATTAAAAGTTTTTTTTTTCAAAGAAAAATTAAAAGTTTCAATTTATTTTTTAAAATCACGTTTCATTTTGAATTTTAAATTTGAGTAGAAAAAGAAAAATATTTAAACTTTTTCAAAATAAGAAAAACCACTTCAACAACTCAAATTATATACCTGATGCTGCAGATGTCTTAAGGGTAACACAGCCAAATTTTAATCAAAAAATCCAAGGATAATTTTATTTTAAGGACCAAAATCCTTGAAAATGATATTTTTTATCCAAATTTTCTTATAAGATTTTCCAATTTTTTTTTTTTAAATTCATTTAATTTTAATAAGAAAACTCCAAAAAACGAAAATAGAATCCGAAAATATTTAAGATTTAAAATTTACCACATTATTGTACATTGTTTTCGCGATATCTTTTCTTTTATTATATTTATAATATTATGTTCAGATGGTTCCACTATAACACTTTGATACCAATCATAAAATGTTTGTTAGCAATATTTAAGATTTATTTAAATTCTGGCAGAGTAATTTGAGGCAACAAAATAATCTAGAGAACAATTTGCTTAAACAATTTTGATGCCAAATACAAGAATAATGTTTTGAATATTTTTTAATCAAATTAAAGTAAGATAAAATCTATAGATTTAATTAAACCTATATTTAGTTGGGTTAGATAATGTATAGCTGAAAGCACATCATAGGGATATTGAAAGAAAGATAGATAGAGAATTGTTAAAGACAGGATCAGATGGTCGTACGTTTATTCAACGGGGACTAGCGCTTTAATAGTAACAAACGATTATTGAATCTATGCCTAACTAAGGAAAATTTAAAGAAAAAGAACAAAGGAAAAAAATTCGTGCAATGGCTTGGTATTTTGAATTTTAAATATAAAAACTGCAGACCAATTAAATTTTGAAGGATAGCAGCTCTAATTAGAAGGAATAATACCATGATTCCGTGGTATAAAAACCATGATTTTTTGATTAAATAAAAACCAAAAATTGAAAAACACCACAAAATATTTTGATTTATTTCGATTCAGGGGTTCGGAACGAAATAAAATAAAAATGAAAAGTTTCGGAATGATATTTATTTCGAAACAAAACAGATATTGCTCCGATTTAAAAGTCGGCCCGGAACTTTATTCGAATTAAATTTTTATTATATTTTTTTTTGCACTTTATTCACAAAAACCAAAAAATAAAGATCCGGTGGAGATAAAGTCCTTTTACAATTTACAAACAAAAAAAGATTAAAAGTCCCCGTTTCTCGGGACCCAGTAAATGAACCAACATAATTCAGCAATTCTTTAGTAAAACCTAAATTCTGCCAAAAAAAAATTAAAAAAGTTCGATCCTTAAGCCTGCCTCAGCAAATAGTCCTCAAAATAATATTTTGGGACTTTTCTACATTTTTTCGGCTTCTAAGCGCAGAAACAACTGCAGTATCAGGGAATTTTGTTTTTGCTCCGTAGAGAACAAAATGTTAAGGAACGATTTAATTTCGCTGCAATATCGTTTCGTTCCGGACCTCTGTTTCAATTCGAAATAAAAGTTCTTTTATCTTCTTGGAAAATAGTTATTTTTATTCTTTTCACTATTTGCGTGAACAAATAGTAAAACTTTAAACTTATTTTCAAGGAAACAAAGTGTTATCCATTGCCATCATTATGCAAATTTGATGTTTTCCCGGAAACAAAAACAAAAAAAAATCAAAATTTTGAGAATAAAAAAGAAATAGCAATAAATAAAAAAAAAAAAAAAAAAAAAATAAAAAAAAACGGAAAAAAATAACGAAGGACATAAAAGGATAAGAATAAGAAACACAGCAAGAGCCAAAGAAATAAAGAAAGGAAACTATTTAAAAGAAATATTTTTTAACAAAAGAAGAATGCATAAAACATTAAGAAAAGAAAACAAAAATCAAGGAAATGAATGATAAAAATAAGAAAATTTTACTATACTTATTAAAAAAAAAAAAATACATTTAAAGAAATATACAACAATATGAAAAACTTAAAAAAAATATAAGTTTAGAATAACAGGAAGTTAAAAATTTTGAAAACGTTCTTACTAGAACTTTTAAAAAAAAATATGGTGTGTCCACCACAGAACTAACCGCTATTACTGGAATAGCTTAATGTTTTAAAATTTATTCAAACTAATGTAACTTGTTATTGTGTTAATAATTTCCAACAAGATTTTTGAAAGACACTCAGAAAAATTTTTATTTATAGGAATATTTATATAAATAATAATTTAAACTTCAACAATCCACCTATATAAAATTTAACACACTAAGAATTAAATATGGCACTCCTTAAGTTTATTCCTGCGTGAATATTTTTAGCAGAAACCAATTTAAAGTCGACAATTTCACTAAATTTTTAGTCAAAATATTCAAAACCAAAATTTTTAAAATTACCCTAAAGAAGTACCTTGAAGCTATCTGATTTTTCCCAAAAGCTTTTCAATTCAAGATATTATCATCAAAATCTTACATTTGAAAACATTCCGTTATTCTGTGCAGTTTAGGCTGTACACGCACAGACACACGTTCATATATTCGTACACACAGACGGACACCATAAAAAAATATGTTATATGGGTTTCTGCACACCGGAGCATATAATCCATAATCCCAGCGCCCAATGTCTGGTGCGAAAATAATACCTAACGCTTATTATATTTCATATTAGCGGTAGATAAAAAATTGAAGATACAAAAAAAAAAACGCAAAATTAAGTCAAGATAGTTCATCTGCGTTGAAAAAAAAGAAACAAAATAAATATAAATTCATGAATAATTTTGACTATGAAATCATTTGGTGTTTCTTGTTTTATATAAATTGTATTTAAATTTAAATTTAAAATTAGTTTATCTAGATTTTGTGTAAAAAAAAGAATTGATTTTTGCTGCACTAATTTAAAATGAATTTTTTTTGTTTTTTCCAAATTAAAGCAATTTATGTAAATTTTGAAAAAAAAACAAACAAAATATGTAATTATTTATTATATCTTAAAGATATGAATTTATGTATTTGTGTAATAGAAAAAGAACTGACAAATGTTAAATTATTATGTTTATCAGCCACAAAATGTATGGTTAGAATATACAATTGGAATGTAATACATTATTTTAATAATGAGCCAGTATTCAATAAACCACCTAAACCTTTGTGGAATTTTATGTTTTTAATTCCTCGGTGCTTTTAAATTGGTTTCTGCTACAAATAGATGCTCAGGAACAAGGATAAAGAGGCCCATATTTATTTGTTTGGCTGTCAAATATTATAGATGAATTTCAGATACTTGATCTATTCAGACTTATAGCCTCAAGTCGTCAAATTTCCATTGATTTGATCTGCTTAGAGACTATTACAGTAACACCTGCGAAGGCGTAAAATAAGGTCCTTCGAAATAAGACCCCAGGTTATTATTTCGCATAGTAATTGAAAATTTAAGTCACCGGGGTGTTTTTCTTATTGAATGAGAAATAACACCCCAAAGTTTTATTTCTCATGTAATCTTCTAAACTTCTTGAGAAATAAAGCTCTGCGGCATTATATCTTAATTCGAAGATAATTCAATAGCCCCCCAAAGCTTTAATTCTTAAAAAGTCGTGTAATTTCACATTTAACGAGAAAGAACACACCGGATTCTTATTATTCCCAAATACTATTGTATAAGAAAGGTTTTAAATTCGGAAGAATTATAGAACTGTATTCGAAATCAGTATATTCCCCTTGGTAGTGTATGTTATACTCTGAGTTAGGAGATATTTTAAAGGTGGAATCAAAATTCTAGGAAAGGGGAATATCTACCAGTTTTTGAATCTTACTCTTACATCCGTGGTATTATTTCTCGAAATTTAATAATATATCAGAATTTTTAACTCCTGATCCTGCGTAACTGATACAGATTAAGAAGATATAGAAGAGTAAGAAGTTTGTAATAGAATAAAAAAAAATTTTGCTAAAGTTTTGAATTAATTTCTTATAGTATTAACTGTTTTATTCCTTAAATCCTCTCCACCTCAAGGTTTTTGATATTATTTGAAAAAATTTTGGAACTTTTCTTCTTATAATTTGAATTAAGTTACTAAAGCTATACTATTTATTTTTCAACATCTTTCAAATCTTTAAAATTGTACATACAAAGTCTTGCAAAGTCGTTGCATTGAAATTTAATAAGATTTCCAAAATTCTAGAATATTAATCAAAATCAGAAAAATATCTCAGAATTAAATTAAACTTTCAGAACTTTAATTTTCATATTCAAAGCCTAATAAAAACCAAATTCTCTAATAATATTGGTAACCTGATACATTCATACATATGGTTGAATCAAAAAAGAAAATATATTTTATAAAAAAATCCCCAAAAAAACAAAACAAAACATTGATAATATAATATAATTTTTTTTAACCCCTTTAATCTTTTATTATGTTTTTTTTTTCTAACTTTCATTTGTTGAGGCGTGAAAATTTCATCAATTTTATTTTTTTTTCTTTTTTGTTGCAATTCGATTTTCCATCACCCTCAAGCATCACATACAAAATAATACACGTATATCAAATTCAATTTTTTTTTTTTTTTTTTTTATTAATCTGTACCAATTTTACCACATATTGATTTTCATTTTCTTCTTTAAATCTAATATAATATGTTCTAATAATAGTTAATCTTTTGGATAAAATGTGCTACCCCTTTAAATCGCTTCTTCAATATACTATCATTGATACACAGTACAGCAGCTGTACAGCTGTGTAGAACAGTAGCATATAATTCTTCTTTGTATGCATATAAGACGCATTCAATCCAAACAGAACGTAATTTCATAAAAAGGGGCATATATTAAATATTTCGACCTTAAACTTAAAGAAAAGATACATGGCCGACATGAAAATGAAAATGCAAAAAATAAATACAAAAAAAAAAATCAAATTATCGAAGATTAAATTGAAAATGTAAGAAAAATCCTACTATACAATGGAAAACCAAAATGATATTGAAAGGAAATCAATAATTTGAAGTAATATTATATGCCCGTATGTAATTTTTTTATTTGCAAGTAAACCCAATATTTTTATTTAAGTTGTTTTTTTTTTTTTTTTTTGGTCTCTAAATAGAGTTCAATGATTTTACCGTTAGATGGAAAAATTGTACCGTTGCATCATACGTAGTCGTTTGTCAGGACTTAGTTTTGTTGAGTTTTCCTCGTTTTGATTGGTGGAATAGTGGTGGATCCGTACCTACAAACTTTGTTTCTCGGGAGGTTATACTTGGAGACGTTTCACATGAAAAATACTTGATACTTAGACTGGGTAGGCTCATATAGGAACATTCAATTTTAGGAACATAGATAGATTATTGGAACATAGAAAGATTATAGGAATATAGATTTTCTGGTAAGTCGCTGTGCTGCTTTCGTTTTAGCAAAAGAACCAAGTCTTCAACTAGTATAACTTCAATCTTTTAATTATTTTGTAAGGCTATTTGTAATAACAAAAGTGATCTGTGATCCCTTTTAGGTAAAAAATAATAGCAACTTGAAAAAAATTAATATCCTGCCATAAATCTCAAATCAAATATCAATAAAAGCATCTTAAAATATTTTTAAAATTTCCGAGACGACAATCCTTTTTCTCTTTTGCTCCCTATTCTATTCAGGATGTTGGGGCTTATATGATTTGGTGGCTACAATATCTTGATTGCGTCTCTATCAGCTTCAGAATGAATCAGATTACCAATGCTTGAAATACACCTGTCTAATTTCTGATGTTGCACAAACATGGCATCTGCTTTCTTCCAATACGAGTAGTATGTTGCTTCTATTTTTTGCCTCTTATTATCAATTGAAGTGTCTAATCTAAGAAATTACATTTTAAAAGAATATGACAATCATGCATTTTAAAAGAATATGACAATCAAACAGGCATTTACATACCGCATGATCTATTTTTTAAATTTTAAAAGTATGCTAAGAAAACGTAAGTTTCTTTTTACTTCTGATAAAAAAAATTCTATTTCTGTGACAGCATTCCAATTTTTTTTTATAAATGAAATTGATGATTGTATGGGTCTTATTATTATTATTTACAACCCATATGCAGCACGTTCTACCAATAACTGTGTTGTATATGTATATAGTTAGAATGTAAAGGAATTTGTTTTTAGTTTTTCATTTCACGTATGTGTTAATTCGGCTTGTCAATATTGTACACAACTGGAATTATTGGGAAATATTCCGTTAGAATTTCTTTTTTAAATTTTTTCATTTTGCCTAATAAGAAATGAAAGAATTTTTCCTTTTTAGTACAGTAACTGCAAAATAAGCTTTAAATGTCTTTAGTTTGACACATATATGCATATATATATATATATAATATTACATAATATATAGCTTTGTGTATTTTATAAAAATATTTTGAAATTGTGTTTAAATGATTGTTAAAATTAAAATAGAGTCAGTTTTATTGGAATGACAGTTTGTTTTTTGGTAGTATTTATTGGTTTTGTATTTGTGTGTTTGAGGTTATCTGTTTGACGTTTGTCTTCAATTCAATTGCTTGTTACTTAGAGTTTTGTTAAAGATTTTTTTATGACTATATAGTCAAAGGGTATAATAAATTTACCATTACGTTTGTGACGCAGAGAAGGACGGGGGGTAGATATAGACTCAAGTGTATAGATCGGATCAGAATCGAAAAATAAATCGCTTTAGCTATGTATGTCCGTCCGTCCCTCTGTCCGTCCGTCTGTCCGTCTGTCCGTCCGTCCGCACGATAACTCAAAAACTAAAGGAGCTAGGATCTTGAAATTTTCGCAAATTCGTTTTTTTGCAATCGCCGTCATCGCTATTTAAATCCAGTCATTTTGGTCCATGGGTTCGGGTAGCTGCCATACAACTTCTTTTTTTATATGAGTATTTCTCTGTACCTATTACAGCTACGTCTCTGAAATTTTGGCAAAAGTAGTTTAGTTTTATGACCAAAGTTTCTGCAAAATTTGGTTGGTCTGTTGCAGTGAGTTCCAGTAGCTGTCATACAACTTCTTATTTTATATGAGCATTACTCTATACCTATTAAAGCTGGGTGTCTGAAATTTTTCCAAAAATAGTTTTGTGTAATGGCCAAAGTTTCTGCAAAATTTGGTTGGTCTACTGCAAAGGGTTCGAGTAGCTGCCATACAACTCCTTCTTTTATATGAGCATTATACTACACCTAATGAAGCTGTATGTTTGAAATTTTGCCAAAAGTACTTAACCGGATGATATAATATATATGCTATGGTCATACGGGAATCCCAGAGTTGACACAGTCTATTCTACTACACTCTTCCTCGTTATTTTTTTAATTAGGGAAACTTTTTGATCGATAAAACTGAAACGTCTCTGATTACAATTTGGTTTTCGTAGAGGAATATTAAAATAAAATTTAGTTAGTAGTATCTAGAATTGAAACAAACACTTTAATAAGTTTTAGTTGTGAGTTTGAATTTAAAATTCATAAGTGAAGTTTTAATGTACTTCTAATTTATTGGAAGCATATTTATTCGTTGTGTGATGCAACAAGGTAATCGTATTCTACGAAAGTGAAAGTTAGTTAGACTTAAAAAATAGAGTAGAGCATTTTCTAGGAAATACTATCTATGATTTTTCAATGATTTTGGGAAAAGTAAATCTTTGGTACAATATGGAGGATGATCAGTTTTAATAGAAATGGGTTAAGTCAGCAATCATAACATGTAATTTGACAGGAATACTCAGAATGTGCCTTTCATAGTTGAACTAATGGACAACAATGTTTAAGCCCAAAACTTTTTCGGAATTCAGCAACAGTTTAATGGACAGGAACCGCCTTGTCCTGTGCATAATTTCTTTGAAGACAAAGCGGTGTCTGCCCATTAAAGTGTTTAAAAATTTAAAGTCAGAACATGGGAAGAAACTCAGCATTTCGAAGTTTGTATTGCCAAGGTGAGGATAGAAAAGTGATTTATTTATATAAAAGGGAATTTCTGGTCTCCTGCATGTGGATGATCCTGGAAACAAAGAATCAAAGAATTATAACAAGAATAATTTATTTAAGTTAAAAGCCTACTCAAGTTAAAAGTCATAATAGTAAATTAATTGCCAGGAATACTTGTTAAGTTTTAAAAAGTGTTGAACTACTAGGAACCACCAAAAATTGGGAAGTTTTGTCATATTATCTCAGTGAGGAGAACTAAGAACATTGAGTTCAAACTTTGATTTGTTTATTCGTATGCCCCGATCCTCTATTGACTATTTGCCCCGATCGACTAAAGAAAAGAAAAATTAAAAGTTTCTTATTGAATATACTTATCATATTTTTTTCCTTTCCATTTTTATTTTTCCACATTTTTTTCTTCCTTAAATAATTTTCTTGCTTTCAGGATTATCATTCCTGTTTTGATTTCTGATGAAACAATTCTTGAGGCAATTTTTTACTTTACTTGAAACATGGAAAAATTTTTACATTTTTTTTAAGAAGTTATGTAGGAATATTCTTATTCTTGTCTTTTTATATATATATAGAATATATATATTTATATATATATAATATTATATTTTTCCTCGATTTAAAAAAAAAAATTCATTAATTCAGTTTACATTCACACATATGTATGTTGGATTTTGTTACAATTATTATTCTGTTTAACTTTTATAGGATGAGGATTTAAACTCCTGAATTTTTATTCTTGTTATGTTCACTGTGTGTTGTATTATTTTTGTTGCACAGATTCACATATTCAAACATACATACCTACATGTTAAATCAGTGGATGGAATATTCCGTTATTTTGCTTAAAATCAATGGAAAAAAATACCAATGAATGGAAGAAAACATTACAATCAGAATGAAATGTATAGAGTTTATAGTGCGGAGGTAAATAGTTGGATGGGAAATTCTTAGGGATGATGTAAAGGGGGGTTGTTTGTTAAAAGACGGGATTTGGAAAAGGTATTGTAATTTTGCATGAATAAGACAAAAAAATAGTTGGGTAGGTAGTTATTGGGGATGATATAAAGCGGGGGTGTTTGTTGAATGAAGATGGAGATTTAACAGAGAATAAGAAAAAAACAAATAGTTTGAAAGGAAAAGAAGTTCTTCGGGAAGATGTAAAGCGGGTGATGGAATTGAACAAAAGCATTGTAATTTTGCTTCAGTAAGACAAAAAAGAAGGAAAAACGAAATGGAAAAGATCCTGCGTAAATATTTTTTTTTATCAATATGAGATTGGTATGTTGTATGTTGTGTGTTGTGTGTGTTGTTCATGTTTTTTAAGTTGTATATAATGTTAATATTGCTATTTTGTTTTTTTTTCTGCGTGTTATGCATTACTGAAAAAAAACATCTTTTGTATGTTTAAAAATGAACAAATTTTTTTTCATTTAATTTTAAATTTTGTTCATTTTATATTTTTGGGGATAATATCGCCAAAGGGAGGATTTTATATTCTCCTGAAAATATTTCCGGAGTAAAAATTTTTAATATTAAATTTTTTATACACAACTTTTATTGTATTTGTCGATAAACAGTATAGAGGAAAGGCGCAAGCAATTTTTTTTATTTATTTTTCATAAATTTTTATATCTATAATTTGATGAATGTGTGCTGGATGGATAGATATTATATAATATGTTCTTTTTGTTTTATTTAAAGATATTTATTTGTGTAAAGCTTAAGATTTATTTTTGGGTAGAATGTTTGGTTTTATTATGAAGACATTAAAAAAAAAAACAATTTTATATTGGCATGCAAATTATTAAAGGGAAAAACAAATAATAATAATAAAAATATTTAGAACAAAGCATTGCATATCAGAATTCTTGATAAAACAAATAAAGCAAATGATAGGACATCCTTAGGTTAGGGATTCTTGATTTCCGAAGGTTAATCTTTATTCAATGGGGGCTAACAAAATGTAAAGTTGCTATAGCTAAAATTGTATGACTAAAGATTTGAAAAACATTGTGTAGAATTGTGTTCATCGAGCTGAACCACAACATTTGTTTGCAAAGCTAACCATTCAGAAGTGATCTAATTTTATATTGATTCGCACTTCATAGTTTCGAAAATTTATACCTCGAATAGGAGACAATAAAAACCTCTACTATTGGCACAATTTTAACCTCCTCTATTATTTGCACGTCTACGGACCGCTGATGTAGGACAGGCGATTTTTAAAATGTTATAAAGTTTCCATAACACCTAAAACATGTAACTTGTTTCCAAAGCTCATCTCACCTTTCGGCAGTGATGTTATATTATATTGATTTGCATTCCGCAGCATCGAAAGCTTATATCTCGAGTATAAGGCAATATAACTCCCTCCTATTGCCACATTTTTAACCTACTCTATCCTCTTGCAGTTCTACGGACCGCTCGGAAATAATATTGATTCCCCCTTGTGTTACAGTGTTAACCTTCTCAATCACTTTAAGATCTTTGGATAACTGATGACATACAAATGGTTTGTAAATTGTTGTCTAGAGTATATCCCCGGAACTTGTTACTTGTTTAGGAGCCAACCATTTAAAAGTGATGCAATTTTATATTGATTCTCACTTCAAGATTTCGAAGCTTTATAACCTATTAGAAGCATCATCAACGCTTCCTGGTGGCACAATCTTAGACTACTCTGTCGCATTTAGGCCAATGGACTATTAGGCCAAGCAGCAAGAACTGGTAATTATCTTTGAGAAAATTCGACAAATTGGAAAGAAGGTGATATCAGAAAGCGAAAGCAATATATTTATACAAATTTACAAGTTGTTTCAAGAAGAGGATTTACAAATAATTGTAGATCACAATATCCGAGGACATTTGATTCTTTAAGGAAAATAGAATAGCTACTTCTTTATTTTAAAACGTAATAAATGGTGCAGAATTAGAAATTATGTTTCTAAAAACATTTTTTTATTTCATTTCTTAAAAAAAATTTAAAAACATTTGAAATTTTTTTCCGTAGAATATAATAATTTTATTTTATAATTCGGCCTTTAGAGATGGATTAAGAATACGTGCATTTGACAGTATTAAATTTTTAATTTGTAAAATGTATTTTGTTTTTTTTTTTGGGTTTCTTATGAAATATTTTTATACAGCATTTAAACGAATTGAAATGGAATCGATTTAAATAATTTGAAAAGAGTGGTTTCAGTATTTATAGAATAAAAAATAAATATTTACAGAAAAATATGTTTTCCTTTTAGTATTACATTTCAAAAAAAAAAAACTCCTTATAGGCAATATTCCAAAATTCACGTAGAGACTTTAGCTAAAATTTAGGTTATCGATTTTGATTCCATGTTATGTGTACATTATATAACTGATTCCATGATGAATTCACTAAAAAATTTTGGTAAATATTAAAGTAAAACATTTTTAAAATAATTAAAAGGAATTGAAAAAAGCTTAGAGGTATTCAAAGACTGCACAGTACCAACGAAATAATGAATGAAATCTTAAATGAGGAAAATATACGTATGCTGATATGCATATTCTAAATGGAGAGTCGAAACCAATGGATGAAGAAGTGATGTATGTGAAAATGTCGTCAGAGAATATTATGTCATTGATAGTATTCGAAAATAAACTCTAAAGTCGTTTGTATTCAAAAATAAACTCTTAGCAGACATTACAGTAAACATTTTTAAAATAATGAAAAGGAATCATAAGAAGCATAAGGAGACTAAGGCTGCGTTGTTCTTATGAAATAATGAATTGGAAATTTTGATTGGTGAAAATGTACATAATGTATATTGTGTTATGGACATTATAAATGAAGGAGTGAAGACAGGGGCAACAAATGCAAAAGAGATGTGTTTGTATAAGGTAAAAAAGTTGAAGAATGTTTTGGGGTCGAATGTTTTCGGAAATGAACTTTTAGCAGACTTTAAAGCAAACATTTCCAAAATAATTAAAAGGAATTGAAAACAGCATAAAGGTACTCAGGTTGCAGTGTTCTTACGAAATAATGAAAGAAATTTTAAAAGGTTAAAATGTACAGAAAGAAGGGATGAAGGTAAGAGATGAGTAAGAGATGTAATCGTATAAGGAGTCGACGAATGTTATGAGGTGGATTGTATTCGAAAATAAACACCAATGACGTTAATATAAAAAAAAAATTACATCTTATACAGAATAAAAGTACTTTTAATGATATTAAATTCAAAAAGCATAATGGAATCTCCACTTCTGAAAAAAACATTTTTATTTATAAGCCCTGATCGTATATACGATACAAGGTTAGATAAAATTTTTATCAACAAGTAAAAAACAAATTTTTGACTTTAAAATAACACAAGAAATTTATTCTTTTATACCTACACTTTCATATTAAACAAATATTGAACACCCACAAGTTATGTAAATAATTTTATGAATTTTTGGCAAAAAAATGGATTACAAGTACACGTGTATAACTGATATTGTTTTCATTTGATATATTAATTTTTTGTTATTTTATTTAGGTGCACTTTGATATTAGATTTTTTTTTGTTATGTAATGAAAATCTACGTATGTGGAAATTTTGATGGGATTTAGAAAATTCTTTGAATTATCAAAATTACAAGGAAACTTATATATTTGATAATTACTTGGAAATTCAAAAAATTTCAGTATACCTAATTCAATAATTTTCCAAAAAGTTGTTAGGTATTAAGGCTGAGGAATACGCTATGTCAAAGGTCATGGGTATATTAAAATTGCGCCATCAATTAAAACTACGTTACGAAGCATCGATTTAGGCATAATAAAGATTGACTTTAGTGTGTGGTAGGAAAAAGAATCGAAAAGTTGGTAAGTAGGATAGGTGGGAATTTCGACAAAAGTGCATGAATGCTTAAATTTTGGTTCGATTTGTTTTTTGCTAACGGGGAGCAGTGGAGAGCGAAGCCACCCATTGAAATTTACTGCTACTACCTCTGGGAAGTGTGTCACTTTTAAACGCTTAAACCATGTTCTTTTAACACCTAACTTTAGCATGTGGCCTTTGAAATAAATTTACAGTTTGTTTTTTTGGGTGGGAATCATGAAAGGAAGCTCAGTAAGTCCTCATTGTGGGAAATTAATACAAGTTACCCTTACTGAGCTTCCTCGCCTGATTACCATCCTAAAAGATAATTAGCCCTTGGTTGTGTTATTTTGAACCCACTTCACTCCTGTAGCCTGATTATGTATTCTACCCGAGAAGTTCATACACATAGCTAATATTAAGCCCGTTCGTAATTTTTTAATAAAGCGTATGTTAGATTTAATAAAGAATAGGTTAGAATGTGGCAATTTATCGTCCAAAAATATCCTGTTCCTGAAAACAAAATAAAATATTCGGCTTTAATCTAATCCAAAAACTGTATTTAATTTCCAATCAACTGCTTACAGGATTACTGAAACTAATTTCTTAAGAACTTATACAACCTGTTCAATCAAAGTAAAGGTGTCGAAGTCAGTTGAATCCTAAAAAAAAATTTTCAAAAAAGACAATTACTAAAAAAAAACTCTTCCTCGCCTTTTTATAAAACCACAATAAGGTAACCGATATAAATATAATAATATTTAATTAAATTTATTCAAAGTTCAAAACTCATTTACCATTTCCTTTTATAATTTTTAATATAGGTCTTATTATTACATTCAACTAATTAAGAAACCATATCGAAGTTTTATTAAATTCCGTTTGTTTTTTTGTTGCCAACTCTCACTAATGAATATTTTTCCTTTTAATTTTCCATTTTGGGCTCTTCAAATTCACAACTTTCTTATTTTCCATCTAACTTTCAATTATTTCCAACTGTCACACAAATGCAAAACTAAGAAAAATCCCCTTAAAGTGAACCCTTATTTATGCCTATCTACGTGCAACGTTTTTACTATTATTAACTGTTATTAAATACATGTATTATTATTACCATTATTATAACAGCAGCTACTACTATTGACACCACTATTACAACCATTATTACTATTTTAATTTTAACAAAATAAGTGACTTTTAATATTTGAAGAAAGAGAAAGAAGATGATAACAGCAGCAGCAGCAGAAGCAGCAGTAGTAGTAAAAGTGAAAATTGACATCAAACGATTAACTGTAAACAAGCGTATAACTGTAAAAAATTTTTAGAAAAATAAATAACGGTATAAATGCCTAGTGATGGATGTACCATAAGACCTTGGCATATTTCAGGAAATTAAAATAAATACAAAAAAAAATGAAACTATAAGAGACAAATTTTTAAGTATGTCTGTGTCTGGTCCCTGCGATAATGTTTTTTATTTTTTTTTTTTTTTTTTGCCTGAGATTTTCTTATTGCATTAAAAGGAAAATTATCTGTCTGGCTGCTAACAACACAAGCACTATAATATCCCCATGATAAAAATACTTTGTTAAAAAACAAGATAGAGACAAAAAAAAAGACAAGGACAACAAAACAAAGTATAAGTTGAATTTGAAACTGAAGGTACTACCTATGTAGTTGTAAGAAATAAAAAAAAAAAAAAAAATATAAAAGAAATAGAAAAGAAAGTTCTTTTTCTTATAAACTGTTGAAGTGATTTTATAAGAAATAGTCTTTCTAATTTGTAGATACTTGTAAATTGTATGTAAGTTATTGTGAATATCTATAACAAACAAAAAATGTCAAACTAAAACACTTTGGGAGCGTTCAGAGCCTTGAGTTTTTTTTTTTTTTTATTTTACTTTACTGCTTGTGTCAGTTGTTCAAACTAACAAAATAAAAATAAAAATTTTTGTCTGACTGAAATCTATTTTTCATTCTAGTTTTAAGGAAATTTAAATTTGTTTTCAATAAGAAAATTTCATAGAAAAATGGTTTGTCTTTAGTTGAGGCAAAAAATATTCAATGGAAGAGCAAATTTAATTTTCAATTATTGGAAAAACTTTATTGATTTGAATCGAAGTTAAAGCAAATATGAGTTTTTGATGAATTGGAGCAGAGTTTTATTAATTTTTGGAAGAGTTGTCATTGCGAGACTGGGAAGTCACCTCAGAGTCAATATATGGTATAGGGAGAAATAGAAATATTTTATAATTAGAAATGACGGTTGAACCCAGGGATGAACAACCGATTTATTACTACAATCATATTACCATGGTTAGGTACATTTTGACACGAGAATCAAAGTCAAATTACTACTCATATTATCTTGAGAAAAACTGTAATTTTCCAAAAAATTATGAAAAAAAGGGAACATCATTCTTCGAAAAAATTTCCTTTAATTAATTTGATTCTTAAGTTGTGGTTCAGTGCATCAGCAATGAAGAAGCATTTGGCTTAAAAAAACGTTTTATTATCATTAGAATGAATATTGTTTTCCTAATACCCCCTGAGATAGTCCCCTCTTCTTTACCTTATGTATAATATAATTCTGAATCAGCATTCCACATCCTTATTTTCCTTATCCTAGTCCTGAAAACTGAATTAAACATTTGTATTTGAGGTTTAATCCTCAAGTTAGGTTATAAAACGGAAATAGCTTTGATTGGTCAAATTCAAATAAAAAGATATTGTGACTGGCCCTTGTGAACATGAATCAAAGGTATACATATAGCCACGATTTAAAATATTATTAAAATTGCTTCTACGTTTGTAACGAATCGATATAAGCATGATAAATCCGGGGACTTAAGTATATGCATCGGATCAGCATCGAAAATAAAATGCGATTTGTGTGTCTTGCAATCCGTCCCACCACCTGTCGGGCAGTGGGTTACCTAAAAACTAAAAGAGGTATATCCTTATTGTAATTTCTCAATTTTTGTTTTGGTTCAAATCGTACCACAGCTTTGGTAGCTGTCATACGTCTAATACATCATCAGCAAATTGATGGTTTATCGTAATTCAAGTAGTAAAATAGGTTCACATAGGTATCTTGCTATCTTAAAGATGAGAAGAATATTTATAGAATTTTCATCATTTTCGTTTTAATATAAAATTCGATTTGCATTTTTTGGTTCATGTGGCTATACTTTTGTTTTGGAGTGAAAATTATGGAATCAACACTTTTCACCGCATCGGACAAACATCGGATAAAAATTTTAAATTATATTTAGTTATCTGCAACAAAACATATGCCATTTTTCCAGAAATTAAATACTAAAATAAGAGTCCCAGTATAATTTTTATATAATATATATAAGACACTAAAATAAATTATACCATCCTCCCTCATATACACAACAAATGAAACGAAATATATTAATAAGAGAAAAAAAAAAAAATTGAAAGTCTCCGTTGTGTCCTTAGAGAAAATTTAAAACCGCATGGAGAGCAAAACAAAACAAACTGAATCCATGTTAAAAGACTTGCAACGTATACACAAACAAACACAAACACACATATAAAAACTTGAACATAAATATGTATTCTTACAAAAGTTTTTTTTCTAAATTAAGAAATGCCGCCTGTTTTCTTTATCTTTAAGGAATCAAGGAATCGAGACTGTTTTCTTTCTATTCTCTCCCCATCCTGTTTTTTTTTTCACTTTATAACAAAACAAGTGATGGAAAAAAACCAAGGGTATTTAAAAAAGCACATTTTCAAAATTATATTGTATTACATACTGAGTTTAACTTTGGAAATATTTACTTGGAAATAGTTACTAGTTACTACTGACTTTTAAAATTTACTGCTAACAGTAAATTTTTTATTTAAAAGTTGTTATAGCCCTTCAACTTCGGAAGGTTGCCAAATTTCTCAAGAATCTAACCTCTAACTCCCCCCCCCCCCATCTTCTAATTTTTTAGGTTCTAGGAATTAAATTGTGAAATACACAAAAATTTGGAATTTTACTTAGAATTTTATTATCTAAGCAAAAATGGGTAAAACTGAGAGACACTTTCTTCAATTTAAGGAACCCCTTTTAAATTTAAGAAAAACCTTTAACATATGTTAAAATATAATGTTGGACCTTTAAATTTTGTATATTAATAAAAAAAAAATTGGACAGGTATTCAAGTTACAGGTGCTTAAAAATAGCATAATTTCAATTTTCGGGTCCTTATAGCTCCTAAACAGGGGGCTTGACAAAAAAATTTTGTTAACAGACTCCTACTATTTTTTTAGGATCTAATTTTTCCCAAAATTTTAAGATCCTAGCTTGAACCGTTTAGAAGATATGTGGGGCCAAAAATTTTGCAAAAATTGAGTTTTATATAATGGTAAATTTTAGTACCGTATGGCAACCCTATACATTTTATCGACATATTTTTGTAAAGTCTATAAAACCAGCTCTCTAATACCGTTTTTCGATTGAAAATAAACCTAACAGAACCCTTGTTATATAAATTTAAATATAGGGCTTTTTTGGAATTTTCAGGGGCTGTAACTTTGTCACCCTTCAAAATTAAGAAAAACCTTTGACACATGTTGAAATATAATTATAGGGCTTTGAATTTTATCTATCACTAAAAAAAAATTTGGACAGGTATTCAAGTTACAGGTGTTTAAAAATAGCAAAATTTCAATTTTCGAGCCCTTATAGCTCCTAAATAGGGGGCTTGACAAAAAAATTTTGTTAACCGACTCCTACTAATTTCTGAGTATCTAACTTCCCCCAAAATTTCAAGACCCTAGCTTGAACCGTTCAGCAGATATGTGTGGCCAAAAATTTTGCGAAAATTGAGTTTTGCGCAATGTTAAATTTTAGTACCGTATGGCAACCCTAAATATTTGCCTTGTAAAAATTTATAAAGCTTATGAAACCAGCTATCATTTGCCGTTTTCAGATTGAAAATGTATGTAACAGAACTCTTGTTATAACAATTTAAATATAGGGCTTTTTCCAACTTTGGGGGGCTGTAGCCCCGTAACAGGTGGGGCTACAGAAAAAAATTCTTCTACGAAATTATTTTTTTTGCAAAAACTACCCATGGTTAAAATTTCTTTTCTCTATTTCAAACGGTGTAAAAGTTTTTGTAAACATACGGACGGACGGACGGACGGACGGACGGACGGACAGAGTGAAGCTATATAGGCACATTTTTACAAAATTTTTTGAAAATGTGCTAAAAATACCGTTAATGTCTGATTTCCCGTTATATATACTTTGTTTTTGGTTTTTTTTATTTTCCTTTTTGTGTATATGTCAGCTGTGTATAAGTAAACCGGGACAGGAAAAACAATTCCTAATGAAAATGACGGAGGCTAGTAAATGGATGATAATGAAAGAAAGGAAATGAAATAAAAATTGCACAAAACAAGAAAGAAGAGTACAGAAGAAAACAGAAACAGAACAAGATTTAGTAAGAAAATACAAAATTAAACTGAATAATTTAATGAAAAAAAAAAACAAAAAAAAAAAAAGAGATAGAAATAAAATCTAAAATTAAATATAAAACAAAAGATCATAAGACTACAAAAAAAAAAAAACAAAACAATAAAATAGCGGTAAATATTCAGAAAATCTGGATAAAAATAGGAATAGAATGAGATTTAGAATGAAAAAGAAATATATATAATATATATATATAAATAAAACATTTCCTGCATTAATAACACACAACAAAAGAAATACACGAATGAAAAGTCAAAAGCGTTAGATCATTATTTTTGATTTGACTCTAAGGAATTAAATTAAAAAGAGACAAAAAATACAAATAAAATTGTATAACGGTATAATATACTTACTAAGGATGAAATTATGATAAATAAAACAAAAAAAAAAAAAAAAATAGAATAGTAAATAAAGGATGAGAAAACAAATCAAAGAATACCAGTGGTTGTAGAAAAGGAATGAAACAAATACAAAAAATAAAGACATTATTACGTGGAATAATGATTAGTATTAATAACAAACAGTTGTATAATAATCACTGATGATGTTTGTGATTATGATGTTTCATGATTTCAGGGTAAAACTTTTTGATTTTTGTTTTTGTTGTTGTTGTTGTTGCTAAGCAATTTACATAATCTTAATATTATACTGTTATATCTTTATTATTATACCGTTATATATATAAATATTACAGGTGGTGACATTTACATTTTTTTTTCCTTTATTTTTTGTCTCTTTCTTACTTTTACAAAAAAAAAAAAAAATCAAATTATATTTCATGATAATTAAATTGCTTTTTTTTTTTTTTTGATATAATTTTTTGTTTTTAATTTTTTTGAGTTTGATTTTGAGATTTACTTAAAATCCTATTGTTGTCCTTTTCTTGCTTTGTTTTGTTTTGCCATTAACATTGTTTTTGATGTTTTGTTGTTTTTATTGTTTTATGTTTTTGTTAATTAATTTTTATTAGTAATTATTAGACATAAAAATATATACTAATTGACCCATTTTTTTTTTTGCTTTTTGCCGGCAGAATTTTGTTAATGTATAAAACAAAAAGTTTAATTAGTCCGGTATTTTGTTGTTTGGTTTTTGTATTTTTAGAATATTATAGTAGAATTTCATTATAGTAATTTGAATATTAGAACTTGTGTTTTGGAGAGAATGTATTACTGTTATTAAATAATTTTTTTAGGTAGTATACTATGTAATTGATGTCATTGAATAAATTTGTGTTGTAGTGGAAGAGGCGATTTCTAACAATTAGAAAAATTTGAAAAGTATGTTATGAAATATTTTTTAAAGGTTAATAAAGTGATAAAATTTTGTTTAATTATTAAAATTAATAATTGAAAATTAAAATTTTTTTGTCAGAATTTTATTAAAATTTACAAAATAATTCAGAACCATAGTGGTGAGTTTTATGATTAAAATCATAACATTATGAGTTTTTTAACAATTTTTGTTGCTAATATTTTTTGGAATGAAGCTGGTATTTTTGGATATAAATAGATAGAAATATAAGGCTAAGGGTCCGTTTATGTTGGAGCTGCGATAAGTGATAAGAGCGTCGATAAGAACATATTGTAGAAAATTTATATTGTATATCGATGATCAAAACGATGCTCCAATATAAACACCTCCATTAAAAAAATGTATATAGTTTTTAACGCTAAGCTCTTATCACTTATCGCAGCTCCAACATTAACGCAACAAACCCTTAGAGAATGTTGATTATTCTAATTGTCTCGAATACTTAGAGGATGGTAATTATTTTAATTTCTCTAATTCTCTAAACAGTTTCATCAATATCGATAATAAAAAATTTTGGAAAATCTTATCTAAATGATAATTGGTGACCCATGAAGAAAAATATGATATCAGGATTTATTAAATTTAAAAATATATTTCATTCCATTGGAAGACATTCAGTTGATAATTCATGTGTGTGTATTAAAAATATATACACTTTTCTTCATATTAATATCACTAACAATAATATCACACCGAATTGGCCATATCCCCATAAATCAAATAATCCTCTCATAATCCTTTCATATCTTTATCTTCGAAACATAATTATACATTTGTATCAAAAATACCGTTCTAAAGCTTGGTCATGTGTTAAGCAATGTAGGTTTAGTGTATGTAAGACTCACAATACTCAAAGGAATTTATACAGTTCTAGTTGGTGGATGTTAATAAAAAAAAAACATTATTATTAAATCCCTATTAATTTAAAAATCAAGAGTTCAATATTTTCTCTTTGTGTAGTTTGCAAATAAGATAGAAATTTCTACGGAACTAGAAAAAGTAGACTCTAATAGAGTCTAATAGAGTTTGATTTGTGTTACTGCCACCTTTACGTACTAACTGTTCAATATTATAGGGCTAAGCAGCATGGCTATATATGTGCATGTCGGAACAGGTGGAAATAATGTATTCACATAATTAGAACTGATAAAATGAATTCGACATATAATTCAAACATGAAATAGTACTACGCCTTATAAAATGCAGAAATGTTTTAGATTTTCAATAGATACAGTTCTATTTTGTTTATTTGTAATAATTTTGTATTAGAGTCATTTGGCATTCTATATCAGTGAGTTATATTATTCAATTAAATTATTTGATTTTTTTTTTACATTTATTTATATTGTTATGTTATTTTTATTTAACAATTTGAATCCAATGACGAATTGTAGCCTTGTCGAGTCGAAAAACCAGATAAAAGTTTTTCACTTTCACTGGAGTTCGAAGCCAGGTCTTTCGCGTGAAAAGTCAGTACTCTAACTACTGTGTCATCAAGCCGATAATGGTTATATTAAACGCATTTTAAAGTACATGGTTCTATTAAACGCATTGTTTTTTAATATTTAGAATGTTTAATATGAAATATGATGTATGTATAACACCATGTTTTTAAAGTTTATTTTAATAGATCTTACATTTCTCTCAGAATTAATTTTCATCATGGAACTGTATAATATCAGTTTTAGTTTTCTATTCAAAAATCAAATAATTAGCTAAGGTGAATCACGTTATTACATTTTATACAAGATTAAAACCTAAAAATCGCACTTTTCGCTTTAAGTCACGAAAATATCGAATAAAAAAGCTTAAAGACGTCAAAATTGAAGAAATAAACCATTCATAACTGGAAAGCGTTTTGATGGCTTTATCCTAAATATATTCGCTTGTATTAAATCTGTAATGTTATGATAGTGTAGTGAAATGCTTCAAATTCAAGCGATTTTGGTACTCAAATTATTATTTTTATATAAACAAATAATCGAGCCGTGACCGGCAATTTTGCAACCAAATAAACCGTTTAATATGTATATGATGATGCTGATATTATTTATAGTACCAATTGTTTTTTACAATCGATTTATAATTAATCGATATCATAGATTGCTGCAAATGCTCTTTAATTCAAATATTACTTTTTAAACATAGTTTTTAGTTAATTTATTAGTTTCAGGCTTATATATTAGATTTATATACTCATTACCAATTTTTGATTTCAATCAATAAAGTTTCAGGAAGTAAATTTTTTTCAAATGAACATTGTACCAATATTAATATTATTTATTATACCAATCTAAAAATGTTAGTAAATTAATAATAATTTTTTTTTGCAAAATGGATTTTAAATTATAAACCTCAAGAAAAAATTACTTATAACTTCCAAATACACTTTAAGGCGAACAAAAAGCAACAAAATAAAATAATAATAATAATAATAATCTGGAAAGTAAATTTATAATCACATATTTTCTCAAGTCATAATAATAAAAGAAAACCAACACCCATAAAATAAATATGTACATTTAACTTAATCATCTTAAAGTATACACCTTAGATACATATTTGCTAACAGGTAAATTTCAAGTAAACAGAGAGTACTCAGTAATCATAAATCTTTTACCGATATATAAACAGAGTATATAATGTAAATAAATATATGGATATGAAACAAAAACAAAGAAAAAAAAAACAGTATATAAGCGTTTATTTAATGAACATTATCATTAAAACGAGTAAAAAAATTGTAGTTGACAATGTCAACTATAAGATACTGGTATGAACATAATCTTTTTTGGCTTAAAAATTCACAATAATTGTTAAAATTTTATAAAGTTATAGCTTTTTGCCATTTTATAAAGTTATAGCTTCTATCTGAAGTTTTATCAGATAGAAGAAGTTTTTGCCAAAAAGCTTAAACCGATTCTGCAAAATCCTAAAGGGCTAGGTTGATAATGAGAATATGCTATTTGTTACCATCTCTTTATAGCATCTGCTATCTTAGAAGATGTGACTCCCTAAAAACCCCTTTTGGAAAAAATTCAAAAGAAAAACTTAACATGATCCTGAGTAACACATGAAAGACATGGAAGTTGCATGACAGCTTTTCGCGCGTTTTGCATAAGACAAACTAAATTTTATGCAGTTGTTGGGAAAAAATAAATAAAACTAAACCATCATTAACAGAATTTCAGATACCTAGCCTTAATTAATTTAATCATCTTAAGGATGTTTCTATGGCTCCACCGAGGTCGGAGCCATCATTGATCATCTTTTAATTGCTGGTATCAAAATTAAAATGCCTTAATAACAACCCAAAAAAAAAAAAATTTGACACCGACCACACCCAAATTGCAAAGACAAAAACATCCGCAACATGTAAAAATACAGTAGCGCCATAGAGACAATACGGAAATGTATTTAATATTGAAAACTAGCATAAGATGTCCAAACGCCAAATAGGTAAAGAGTCATAATTATTCAATATTATAAAAATTAAATTAATAGTTTTGTACTCATTGAAAAACAGAATTTGAAAAACAACTGTACTCGAAGCCGCTGAACGAACATTTTCAATTTTAATTGAATGGTGGCATTTGTTTATAAATGAATTGTTTTAAGCCTTTTTTGATTTCTCAGATATCCCGCAATTAGATGGACATACGGGTGGACACACATACCCAAATCAACTACCGTTTCGATTCTCAATCTATCCGTGCACTTGAATTTATATCTATGGCCTTCCTATTGCATCATCACAAACGTAATGACAAATTTAGTATACACTTTTGAACTACGTTCATACTATATTGAATATTGAGAAAAATCATTTAACTGTTATATTTATTTAATGGATACAGTTTATTTTCGCATAAAATAATTATCGGTATTTGCTCTGTATTGCGCAATTTTTTAAATATATACCTATACCTATATACTTATGATAAAAAAGTAAATCTCTAAGACCATTAAATTATTAAATATAAATATAGTAAAGATTTATAAAGGAATCTTTAAATAGTAAATGAATGTAACATTTATTTTAAACAAATATCTTTTAGATTTTATATTTTATACCATACTAGTTTCCATAGATTACATAACGTTAAAAAGTATTCATTTCAATTAACGAACTTAAGTAATTCAATTATAAAATTATGAAATTTTTTTTTTTAATTAGTAAAACTGTAGAAAAAATTTTTTTTTTTAATTAGTAAATTATTTTAATCATATAAATTATGACTTAGAGTAAATACGTTTTTTTTATAAAAATTGCATTCTAATTAAAACTGATTATTATGGTAAAAGTTTTTTGGGCAGGTTTCTTTCAAGTTATTCATTTTAAAATTTAAGTGGAATGGATTGAATCATATTTTATAGTTGGTTCGATTTATGGTATTTTTCAAATGTAGCATAATTGTATTTGATATCCTATCATAGTTCTTCTTTTAAAGTTTGAAGCAGAGTGAGGAAAGGAGTAGGAATAAGCTCAAAGGTGTGGATCGGTTTAGAATCGAAAAGTAAATCGATCTAACTATATATATCCGTCCGTCAGTCCGTTTGTTCGCCCTCCGTCCGCCCTATAACCCAAAATATAGAGGTGCTAGGATTCTGAAACTTTCAGAAATTAGTTTTTATGCAATTACCGTCATTACTACTAAAACCAGCGAGTTTGCTCCATGGGTTCGAGTAGCTGCCCTACAACTTTTTATATGAGCATTACTCTATACATAATGAAGCTGGGTGTCTGAATTGCCAAAATAATCGGATTATGTAATGTCTATATTATGGTCTTACGGTTATCTCAGAATTGACACAGTCTACTCTCCTTCATTCTTCCTCAGTTTCTTTTAAAAATGGATAACAAATCAGCATTAGTTTTAAAAAAGTAATATCTGTACCACACCAAACAATCACTTGATGCCCAGGTGGTATCGCTGGATCTTTTACACCAAGATATTTAAAAGTGGCTAAATTAAATCACTAAAGTTGACTGCTTCAAATCAATAAAGGACATTTCCAGAAATATTTTTTTGTAAAATAATCCAAGAGACCCAGAACCAGAGATTTAAAATGTGTCTATATTTAACAGTTTACTTTTAAACTAGAGGCTCAAGTTAAACCACAAAATTTTTCGCGATCAGTTGATGCAGTTGTCACAAAAAGAAACTTTTGACACATTGAATTAAAAGAAAAAATTAATTCAAGAAATTGAAGATAAAATTAATTATTTTCAAGGTTCCAAAACTTCTATTGATTTTCGATCTAGGCATTCAAATTTTAGAATATCATAGAAGATTAGCTTTTCATATGTATTTTTTTGAAGAAAAACTTTTATTTAGAAAAATTAGGAATCTTCAAATTAGATGAAATGTAAATTTACTCTCTTTTCGCTTTCTGTTATTAGTAGTTTCCAAAGAGTTATATTTTTGAAAGGTTCTTGACGATATAACAGTGATATAAGTACATAAAAAAATACCTCCTAAAAGATATATCCCAAAGAGTGGTGACAAATAGTTTCATAAGACAATATTACAACATTGCACCAATTTAGGCACCCAAGTATGGGACTCAAATTTTTTCTATTCTTTAGATTTTTTGACACTATTCATACTTCATATGAATACTTCAACACTACCCAAAAATAGGTGTCGTAACTTCAAATTTTTTAAAAATTAAATTTATATGAATATAATAAAATCTGAATACGTAACATATATTCTTCTATTAGTACTTAATGAATCCGAATTTGCTACTTCGTAAATTAAAAATAATTCTTCAATTCATTTACTTAATATTTTCATTTAAATTAAATTTGACTTTAACAAAATTTTCATTCCATTAGTACACAAACTGAAAAGTAAATGTTTACTTTCTGTTGCATCTGTTTTGAGTTTTTCCAAAAAAAAATTTGAACAGAGTTCATTTTTAAACTAACACTGAACACAACATCAACAAATGCCACATATAAATGAAGAACAGTGTTAAAATAGCTAATGAGAACCAAAATACTCACGTTATCTATATACATACTCTACAAAGAAAAATAAAGAGAAGTTGTGTTTTCTTTGAAATTTGATCTTAAATTAAAAAAAAAATAAAAATTTTGTTTAGAAAATCTAAAGTACATGAAATGAAATAAAGAGATGATTTTCCTCAGATATAGTATGCCGCGCGTACATTTAAAATACGGTTAATATTTTGCAATATATAGTTATAGAAAACTCAGCCTTTCCTTCTTTTTTATACTCGTGCAAACATAATAAGGTACGGGTAATATAAAATTCCTCCTCCTTTTGTAATGCCTAGCTCTAAACATGCTTGATATTCACTTAAAGATACGGATCGGACAAGCAGCAAAAAGTAAATCCATCTAGCTATATGTGTGTCTATCCGAGCAATATGAACCAATATGAATACTTTCAAAACAAATAACACTGGGAGAATGACAATTAATTACCGTGGAAGGAATAAACCCACCGTAACCCACTCAAAATTTATGCTCAATAGCGTGAGCCCTACTTTGTTTTAAAATATTAGGACTGATTTGTCAGGAGTCACTGCCATACAAATTTTTTACACCCTACACATTACATATCATTAGAACGAATTAAACTCCAAAGTTGAAATTAAAAGTAGGCAAGTAGTTGAAGTAATT
The DNA here is from genome assembly GCA_963082915.1 of Dolichopus griseipennis. NCBI lineage: Eukaryota > Metazoa > Arthropoda > Insecta > Diptera > Dolichopodidae > Dolichopus > Dolichopus griseipennis. The sequence goes on along the minus strand of OY720441.1, from coordinate 311,852,825 downwards.
TGGCTCACTTGCAAATTTTGAGATTTCCAGGGATAAAGGTAAGTGTAGCTGATATAAAGACTGCTGGAATTACGTATCTTTGTAATTAGATTATTAATTATGACAAGAAATTTTTCCGAGCTTTGAGTGCCATTTTCGAGAAGCTTCCATATAAAGTTCTGAATTCGATAAGTGCAAATATAATGAAGCTGTGATGTTAAAACTGAACATTGGCAAGTACAAATAGAGCAAATGCGTTGTCAAAGATGAACATTAATCAGAACATTTTTTTAAGTAAAAGTTGACAAGGACAACTATAACCTTCCTCGTTATTGTTGCATTTTCTTATGCTGTTTTTTTGTTTTGGGTTTTTTTTTTTTCGTTTCTAATACACAAAAAAAAATGGAGAAAAAAAAATTAAAATAATACCGGAACAATTTTTTTTCCCCTAGTGATAATTGGAAACTGGTAAATCTTACTGAGCGTTAAACAAATTTTTTTTTTCATCATTTTTTTATTCTGTATGTGGTAAGTGAACTTTACGGTATACTGTAAAAGAAAATGTATAATATAGTGTATTAGTATGATGATGATGGGGATGATGATGATAATGATTTTATTTAGATGCTGTTACAAACTTCAGTTGTACATTACTGTGCAAAAGAAAATTTTGTTTTATGTTCACTTGAATGGGAAAAAAATGGGTGAATTTATTTTTCAAATGAATAAATGAATGAATAACCATAAGTTAAAAATTTCTACAGAGTGTAATCTATTAAAATTCTAGATCAAACTCACATTTGTGTCTTCATAAGTTTTGGACGGATTTTCTAATTATTCCGAAAGTAAATCGGTGCTTGTTCAGAAAACTAGTAGACATTGCGGATAGTTTAAACTTTCTTCAATCAATCCTCTAGAAAGAGAGGATTTTGAGGAGAAGGATTCTATTAATAAGGAGTCTTCAAAAATTTGCTAAATTATAAGTTAATTATGTAGCTGATAGTAAATTGTTTCCAGTAGTTGTCTTTTTTTATGTAGTCAAGTCCTGAACATTGATACAAGTACAACTCCAATGAACATTTGTAAGAAAGTAGTACTCCACAGTCACTTTTAAAACATAAGCAGACTTTGGAAAATTAACCAATTGAATTGAGAGACTAATGACAGACTAATGATTTGACTGCTCTTGTATTAAACCATTGGATTGGACCAATCTCTCAAATTGGTCAAGTAATATTATAAAACAACAACTCCTTAGCCCCATAGCGAAGCCTACATATCTATTTTTTAGGTATGTATAAAGGAATTTGTTTCCTAGAGTTTGACTAGCGGGTAAAAAAAAAAAAGGATCTTTGCTTTAAAGCTCTGATTCAAATCAAAAACTAAGTGCGGGGTGATGTGCAATATTAAGAATATGATTTTTTAAATTTTGGTGCTCTTAATAATCAATAAATTAATAAATAAATATAAATTTCAAACTAAATACTGAAACCCTCTGTATAGAAAAAATAAACGAATAAACTAACGACCTCTAAATAAGTTGAAAAATAAACATCAAAGGATAGATGTGCAGTATTTCTCTATTTTAAACTCTTTTTAAGTTGCACAACCTCTGTAGATTCTGTAGATATAATTTTTATAACTGGAATTTTTCCTCCAAAAAAAAACCAAAAAGAAGTAAACACTAAAATAGAGGCACAATATGGTTTTATAATGGTTAAAACATTCCCTAGGGCCTAAACTGATGTATATTAAATTAAACAAGTATATGTAGTGTGATCTTAGCGGTATATTTTTTGATTTTTAAACAAAATTATTGTATTTTTTCATGTTCTTTACCAAATTTTTTTTTTAATATTTTCATTTAATTTTCAATTCTCAAGAGTGCTTTGAGTAAGGTAACAGTGTAAAAAGTATTTTGTAGCTTTAATTATAAATAAAAAAAAAAAATTAAGAGAACATTTTAAAGTGTTAAAACTGTGTTTGATGAACAATCTGTAATTATAATGTAATTCATGGAAATCTTATTGAACGTTTTAGGGATGAAAAATGTTAACTCCGGATCTGAAGCTCTTTTTATATTTTTTCATTCGTCAGGTTTCTGTGAGTTTCAGATGGCCGGGAACTTGAATTTTTGAAAATAAAAGGATATAAATTATCTTGGAAAACAAAATTGAGAATGTTCAACCTACACATCAAGTTGACAAAAACTCGTCCTTTCGAAAGACCCCTAAATCATCATAAATAAATGTTTATTTACGGGAACTTGAATTTTTGAAAATAAAAGGATATAAATTATCTTGGAAAGCAAAATTGAGAATGTTCAACCTACACATCAAGTTGACAAAAACTCGTCCTTTCGAAAGACCCCTAAATCATCATAAATAAATGTTTAAGAATATTAAATAAGAACATTTGGCTTAGGTTAATTAAGCAATGTATTCTAAAATGTCCTCTATCGCAAGACAAAATTTATGTCAGTTGCAATAAAAAGAAGGTGAACACACTTAGAAATAAGCTTAGGGCAACTATTGCCAAGCTGTATTATTAAACTCACTCCTAAATCGAGAAATTAAATGTGAAGAAGACCAGCATTTAAAGAAAATATGAGCGGAAATTGAACATATGGTCCAAAGCAGTCTGATAGAGAGGGATCGCGTATTCCAAACAACTATGATTCTCTAGTATATGGGAGAGGACAGAAATAGCTATAAAGAAAAATTAACGAGTTTGAAAATTAGAATTATCATATAATATAATAAAAATAAATGGAAATAACTTAAAAATTGTAGGGACGCATTGAAAATAAATAACGGTATATCCTGCATGATCATCTAAGCGATATATTAACCTTCTACGCTTACTAGAAATATCTCAAAACTTACAATACATGTTCTAACCGATTTATGAACTAGAAAATCTTTAAAAAGAGGTTCCTTTAACCCACAAAAGCGTCGAATACATTACGAGTATATCACATTTGAACTTAATGATGTGAAGGTTAATCTTTAGAATTATACTTCGCCTTCTTTTCTATTTCATATTATTATTATTATTTATCATCAAATAAGGTTATATTTTTATTTTGTTATAATTCTTTTATTTAATTTGAATTTATGTGACAGATTATTTATTTTAGTTGTACCACATAGGTATCTAAAAATAAACATATGTATAAATAAAAAAAAAAACACAAAATTCTTTTACACCTTTGTTACCTTATGATGATTATTATGACGTATTTGAAGAAATTTTTTTTATCTTTTTTTGTAATTTAAAATTAATCTTCGATGTTACAGTGTTGTTGATTTATAAGGGATGAAAAAATAGGATACTGTTAAAAAAAATGTATCTTTGAATGTTTTACTGTATATGTATACACTTTGTACTGAAAAAAAGTAATACGCATACTTAATAAGAGTGACAATCAAACGGTAAAAAAAAAGAGAAATTCAAGGAAATACAAAAACAAAAATAAACAAAAAAAAAGGTATAAAAAGATCAAACGATTTTGTTATCACATTTTAATGACAAATTAAAAGGAATATACGACGTATAACGGAATATAAAGCTACACAAAATAATAAAAAAAAAAGCTTTAAGAAGTTAAGGATATTTGTACAATTAAAAAAAAAAATAACTGAACTTTGACGTTTCTTGATGTTTATTTGTGTATGGGTATATGTGTATTCAATTCAAAAGGAAGGATTGCGTGTGATAAAAAGATAAAAAAAAAAATAACATTAATTTTAATTCATTTTAGGGATTGACTTTTTTTTTCAACCTCTACCATAGTGATTTAAATTAAATATAGAATTTATATATTATGTATATTTGTTATAAGGTGTCTTTTGAAATTAAATTATGCATAAATACGATTTTCTGTTTTTTTTTTTTTTTTTTTTTTTTTTTTTTTTTATATCTGTAAATTGGAATTTAAAAGATGGGGCTTTAAAAGGAAACAAACACAAACCAAACAAATGGGATTGTACCGTTAATTATAAAAGGTAAAATTCCTGTAGGATTTGCAAAAAAAAAAAAAACAAAAACCGAAAAGCTATTTTATAATATGAATAAGTTTATTTAATATTGAATAATCATTTTAACTTTTGGGATGAAATATAATAAAATTGTATAAAATTAGGTCCCAGCACAATTGAATTGTGTATGTTAACAGGGTTTTGTAGTATTAGTTGATATATTATTTTATTTCATAATTGAGATGATATAAGTCAATGATACATTATGGTTTAGTTTACTTTTACATAATATGAAATTGGTTTAAACAACTGGTTAGTTAGAAGACTGAGTAATGTTTATTTAAAAAGTAGTCTGGGTGGTCAAAAGTAAGGAGGCAAGTCAAAAGAGATTTGTCAGTCAATTTATGGTGAATAGTATTCTAAGAGACTTTTGACCCTGGGACTTCTTAAGAACAGAAATGGATCATAACTTCCTTAGACAATTCAGATAAAGTTGGAGCGGACTTATGAGTCGATTTAGTGGTAAATAACACCCGAAGAGACTTTTGACCCTGGGATTTCTTACAAAAAAGAAGTGGTTCATAACATCCTTAGACAAATCAGATCAAGTAGGAGAGGACTTGTGACTCAATTTAGTGGTCATAGCACCCTAAGAGAAATTTGACTCTGGGACTGCTGACTCAATGAAATGGGGATCATAACTCCCTAAGACAAATCAGATATAGTAGGAGAGGATTTGTGACCATAGAACTTCTGATCCAAAGAAATGAAACATAAAGCAATAAGGCAAATCAGATCAAGTAAAAGAGAATTTGTGACTCAATTTAGTGATCATAAGACCCTAAGAGACTTTTGATCCTGAAACTTCTGATTCAAAAAAGTGGATCATAACAAGATAAATTAGATAAAATAGAAAAGGACTTGTGACTCAATTTAGTGATCTTAAACCTAAGAGACATTTAATCATGTAACTTCTGACTAACAGAAATGAATCATAACTACCTTAGACGATTGAGAAGAGGTGAGACAAAATTTGGGATATATTTTAGAGTTGACATTAGTATCATCCTGGTTTTACAGTTACTTTTAGTATACTTTCTTGATCTTAATTATTATATTAAACTCTTAAGGGAATTTAAGGACACTAACTAAGACAAAATAAGAGTTATCGGTGTAGACTGAACAAAGAATATTTAAATCCCTAGTTGGCACATTTTAAAAAGAGTTCTTTACAAAATATATGTTTGTGAATACTATGAAAAGAAGAATAGTTTATCGCTTGGGTATAAATCCCAAATACTAATTCAATTGCAGCGAAACATGGAAATCAAATAATGGAAGTGTTAGCAAGCGTGTTAATTAAGGTTAAATAATATGTTGAAGAAAAATATTTTAGAATTACCAAAATACAATCTGAACGTAATATAAAATTTACTGGCATAACTAACTATCTCTAAATATGTCTAGTTTCTTAAAATTATTATATAAAATCGACATGCAATCATTATTTTTAGTTAATTTACACTAAATTATAAAATGTTTATAATTGGATAAATTGCTATTTTAATTAATATTATTTATTATTTATTACAATTTTATAATATTTTTTAACGATTAGTTTTATTAAATCTTCAAATCAAACCATTACGTAGTTAACGTAACTATAGTAACTACAATTTGGTATTTATTATCTGTTGTAACTTGTACTGAATACTTGTAGTACTTATTAAAACTAAGAAAAAAATTTTAATTAGTTAGTTAGTAAATGAAATTGTAGTTTAAAACTTGATTTATTACAAGAAAATATAATTTTAGTACATGTGTTATGTTATTTAGTAGTAGTTATTACCAAATTTAGTTTATGTTTTTTTTTTTTTTTTTTTGTTGAAAGGAAATAATTCAAATATTATAAATATTTTTATAAAAAGTCGGTTTTTTTTTTTATTTAATTGGTTTTGTTTTTTTCAAACTGAAAATTTAAAGTTGTATTATTTTATTAATTGGCTAGATTTTTATAAAACAAAAAGTAAACTAATTGCAAAACAGGTAAATACTGTATTTCTAAAATTCAAAACTAAATTGGTACCTATGAATTAATTAAAATGTTTTTTCAATCCGAATGATTAAATTTATATAAGTATGTATATACTCACAAATGAACACTTTTATTAATTTTAATTGGTTCAAAATTATTGGAAGTCTAAATTAAATTGGGTGTTCGAAGTGAGTCAAAGTCAAATTTTTCGAAATTTATTAGAAACAGTCATCAGAAATAAAAAAATTTTATATTTTGAATTTATGTTAGGAATTATTTAATTGTGAGCGTTCCATAATCTTGGTTTAGTAAATCTTCTTTTTTAAATGTCGTTTTTAGAGATTTCGTTTTAGAAAATCTCGTTTTTTATTGAAAAATCTCGCTTTTTAAGAAAATCTCTTTTTAATTGAAAAATCTGGTTTTTAAGGATTTTTTAGTTGGATACAAAACCAGAATTATCAACTTTTTCCAAAATATAAAAAACAGATTTTTTAAAAACAAGATTTTCTAAAAACGAGATTTTCTAAAAATGAGATTTTCTAAACGAGATTTTATAATTTATAGGAACTCTTATATCGTATAGAAAAGTGTCTCTGAAAATTATTTTGAATACGGAAATTAAAAATATATTTATCGATATGTGTAATAGCGAGCATATGTTTGACTGTTGGTCCTTTAAACATCACAATACCGTTCATCCGATCGCCAACTTTGGGCGATTGTTAAGTTTCTGGCCTTAATTTTTTTTTAATATAGACATATAATTCTGAAGTATCAATTATGTCTTCAGTTTAACAAAATTGCGAATGGTATCTAAGACCAGGCGAAAGTTAGACAAAATTTTTTCCAGCTTTTACCGGAATTCGAACACGGTTCGCTCGAATTTAAGGTCGGTATTCTAATCGTTGTACCGCACCCAAAGTTTGTTAGCAATTTAATTTAAAAACGAATCACTGTTTGTATGTGTTGTTCGATTGAGAAAAACTAATTGTTGATCCTGCAACTTCAAGATCACTTAAATTATACATAGAGACCGTAAAGTCTAGTCATATATATCCTACAGTTATTGCAATAGAATGTCCAATATTATTTATAACTAAATCTAATGTTAGATTTATTTATACCCTAATAAATGGCACATGAGATATTATACTAAGCCTGACAACAAGTGTTACCTAAAAAATGTTTACCTTATTATTCACTCCTTCACTGGGTTCGAATACTGTGCATTGGAAATATAGTCAGAATCCTCGACTGAGACCACAGTACTCTTAGCACTCCTGTACCCCGTCGTTGAAGAAGAGATAAGACCAAACCCCTCCTGATTCAATTTTAATCCTTTACCAATTTATTATTACAGACCAATAAAAATTTGAATGCATTATAAAACCCATTAGTTCCGCATGCCCTACAATTTCCAAACTGCATAAATAATATTGGTATATTACATAAAAATTAAATATTAACATATCTAATAGTGAATTCCATGTTTTTCGTATATTGAACCAATATGGGATTTTGAATAATTAAAAAAAAAAATTTTATCTTGAAGTTTCATAGGTTGTTTTTTTTTCCGCAACACTTTAAATATCTAACACTTTATGCAATTTTTGTTGTTCTATTTTTAATTTTTTTTTTTTTTTATCGAAATGTACATTTTTATATTTTTGTTATTTTATTATGTTTATGTTATGCAAAAAAAACAAAAATACAAGAACTTAAAAATCGTGTTTTGTACAAATTTCAATTACACAGAATATAAAGAAATTACCAATACCCCAAGTGGTTTAAATTAAAGCAAGCAACAACAAAGTCCACAATATCCTAAATGAATGAATGAAACAAAAACACTGTTTTTTATGTAACGACACTTTTATTTTGATTTAATGAATCTTTTAAATCTGTAAATATACCACTGCAGTTGGGTGTCATTTACATTCTGAAAAATTACTATAAAATAGTAAAATACAATAGATTAGGTTGTTCCGGGAAGTTTATGGGCAGTTTTTTAATTCATTGCAATTTTATCTATCATTTTTAGAAATTTTTCTAGCATCTAATGAATCTCTTTTATTTTTTTACGAGGGGCATTAAAGCAAACTTCAAAAGCCACCTATTCAAACTATCCGTAGTTCCTATATAAGATGCGCCATAAACATACCAAAATCTCTACGCTTTTTTAAACAGACTTTACAGTGGGATCTATAATACCAGTGTACAGTTTATTTTCGAGGAAAAGGATATGAAAGTATTTCGGGTTTAGAGTTACTAGGATAATGGGGGATTGAGTCCTTAGAAACATATATTACTAATTTGCGGAAATTAATTTGACGGAATATGGTATAAAATCAGCGAAGCGCTTGACAATACAGCTATGATGCGTCACCTTGGTTCGAGTGTTTAGGGATTTGCATCTGTTGTTTCCTATTGGAAAGCTTTGAGTGGAGTCATTAATAATTTAATTTATTTAGAACAGATATTTGTCCTTGTATCTATTTAACAGGTTCGGCGATCCAACTGTTCGTCAATTGCTGAGTGGACCTCAACGTTCGGTGACATTTGAAACATCTATAAGAATATTGCCATACTATCAAGATCCCAGTACCGTAATTGGGGCTCCAGCCCAAATGTTTATTCAATTCTGTAATTATATTCTATTTTGCGATTACATTTTCAAGTACCCTTTTATGCTCATATTATTTTAATATTTAATCTACCGGTAAAATAAGATTTCCAGCCGAAACCACCTGTAATTTTTAATTCAATTTTATAACTCACATACTGCAGATTATGGATGCCAACTGATTGAAAAATTATGGAAGTGCAAATGTAAAATGAATTTGTTTATACCATTTAAATAATTAAAATTAAAATTTTTTTTTTAAGTACTTTAAAATACCGTTATAAAGAAAAGGTAACGTACTGTATAATTTCTGTAATATTCTTTTTTTTATAGTTGTGTTTGATTCTGTTTTTTTGTTTGTGTTGTGTGTGTAAAATAGAGAAGTGCAACTTTTATGCAATTAATTGGCGCGAAAAAATCAAAGAAAAATTTTTCCAATTAACAATCAATTAATTTTTTTTTTTTATTTTTTTTATTTCTATTTTTCTAATTTCACGATTTTCATTTTGTCAATTTTATGCCAATTAAAACACTTTAAAATTGTACACTGAAATTTTCTTGTTCTCTTTCACTTCAATAGTTTTTTTTTTCAATGTTTTTTTTTCCAATGTTTTTTTTGAAACTTTTTATGTTATTTGTATTTGTTTTACGTTTTGTTTTCCATTCACTGTGTGTTTTCTTTAAATTAAAAAAAAAAAAAATGATATTGATTTTTTTATTTTCTGAATTAAATTGCTGCTATTTCGTTTTTCAATAGATATTGTGCAATATTAAAAGTGTAAAAGAGTGCCATTTTACTTCTAATAAATAATTTTTTAACAAAAAAAAATTGTAAAATAATTACAAGTTTTCCTTAAAAAAAAAAATATTGAGGCTATGACAAAAAAAAAAATACCTGATATATTGAAATGATTTAGACAGGAAGCTATTTATAATGGGAAACCCTAATTGGGGAAATTTAATTAGATGATTTTGGCTTTTGAGTGTGTATAAAAAGTTTGATAAAATTATGCAATCTGTAAAGTTTATATTGCACGCAACTTTTCTAGTAGGTTCTTATTATTGGGGGGCTTAAAATTTTCATTATTGAGGCACTTAAACTTCTCTTAATTGGGTTTCTTAAACTCTAATTACATATTAGAAATGATCTTTCAAATCGAAAATCATATCAAATTAAATAGGGAAACCTTTTACTCTAAGCAACTGTTCTTACAGTTCTTTATATGAAATGAGTTCGGCCTAGATTGCATAATATTAGACTAGACTAAACGCAAACATGTTATTTGACTAAGCAAATACAGTAGACATATCAATTCTAAATATTTTCCAGAAATAAAATTGTAAAAGTATCAGAAAGTAGTATCTGTAGAAAGTTCCTCAACTCCTAACAAAGGGTAATTCTCGTTCTAATATTTTGAATGTAATGTTTGTGCGGCATAGATCGTGTTTAATCAGTTGATAAAATTTAACAACAAAACCCTTAGACGTCCATCTTTATTAAATATCAGAGTTGGGCTAATGTGGAAAAGAATTTGTATGGCAGCTACTGACCAAACTCGTATAATTGTGTCAGCAAAGATGACTTTTGCATCTACTATTGAATATGTGATAATTTAAAACTGGTAGCTCTTTTAGTATTTGAGTAATCGTTCGGGGGGACGTGTAGAAAGGTACATGGGAAGGTAGAAAGAAGAACACATATTAGTAAATTTCTGATTTGTTGACTTTTGATAAAAGAGTCTAGTTTATTCGACTTTCCACATGATAATAAAACTGAATTTCGATCCGATCCATACACCAGAACCTTTATCTACCTCGTCTCCTTTACTGGGTGAAAAGCGTAAAATGGAAAATTTGGTATAACCTTAGAACTATATTCGAACAGGTATAAAAATTAAGTATATACTTGATAGGAACTTGATATTTTAGCCCTTGTTGTCGAACTGAATAAGCGTTAATAATGGATAACATAACATAAACCTATGTACTCGTATAAAACTAAAAGTGTCGAATTCATTTTTTATCAGTTAAAAAATCGTCATCGCTTAGCAATTACAATTATAATATTAAACATATAATTCAAGACACATGTATACTTTAAAATATTAAATTAATATAATTTAGTTAAGTGTGCCTTCAAAACCACATAATTCTTCTTAATTTTTTGTTTGTTTGTTTGGTTGTTTTTTCTTTTACTTTTTTCTATTATCACTTCCGTTTTATCTTAGCTATAACTTTATATTTAATCTTCCTCGTCTTCCATATTTACTTTGTTGTGTGTGTCTTTGCTGTTGTAAAGATGATAATAGTATAATTTTAAAACCACAAAAATAAGAAACATTATACGGGTATAAGAGAAAATAAAATTAAATGAAAGTAAAAATAATTTTCTTCAAATCTTCTTATTGGATATACAGTTACAAATATTTATAAAAACTTTACAATATTAAAATAATAATGAAAATTAAACTTTTACTTTTTTTCATTTACATATTTATATATATAGAGATTATCTTTTGATTATATAGAAAATTGTTTTTCTGCTCGGTACTCATGGCAGAATATGATTCTTTAAAGGAATTTCGAAGAATCTTTACGAAGTCGCGATAGGCGTTCCTTCAGTTTGTTAAGCACATTCTAATAAGAAATTTCAGTTATGCAGTCAAAATCGGCTTTGGTAGAAAATCTTTTCTGATAACTTAGGGTCTATTGCACCAACAACTTATTACTCACCAAGTTACAATGAATTCTAGTGCTTGAACCCAGAACTAACTTTTTTCAAATTAAATCCATACTTAAATTTGTAGCTTCTGTTTGAAAAAGTGAGATTTGAGTTCAATCTCATAGTTTCAAGCATTCTTTAGCGTAAGTTTCTTTTTGCTTATCAAAACCTTTTTGAGCTACTATCAAGTAAGATTTGAGAGCAATAAAGCGTGACCAGAAATATTATTATTTGATTATTTTTTTAGTTGTTCCAAAAATAAGGTCGTGGTTATTGAGGTATATACATGGTTTAGAGTAACTTTTTACATCGTTGTTTGTCATTCTCATCTCGTTCTCAATGTTTGTTATTACCGATGTTTTTTAAATAGAAGATACAGCAACATTAAACATAAACGAAGTCTTCAAATATAGTCTTGTGCTCAGTTTCATTAGTTCATTGCGTAAAACTTAGCTTAAGCAAGAATATCAGCCCTGAAGTAAAAAGTGCCGTGAGAAGCAGAGACAGAGTCAATGTCCTACTATTACAGACAGTATTACAGTACCTAAAAAGCCATCTAAAACATCTAAAAATTATGTTGATTCAACTTGCTGTAGAATTCCAAGGTATTCTATCCATTTCAATTCCGAGGTATTATTTTTACTTAAAAGGAACGATTTTGTATTACTATTAACCCCTCGAAGACGATTCCAAAGGCAAGTCCAAATTTTTATTTTGAGATATTTCGGAAACTATCAACTCTTTTTCCATAAGTAAAACCTTAATTTAAATAATGAAATGGCCCGAGGCCGATAAGGCCAATAGCCTTGGAGATATCTTTATATAAAGCTTAAGCAGTGATCACACATTGATTACGTGATTACGTATTCAGGTCAATCTAGCTTATATTATAATAATACAAAAAATAATTGACTTTTTGCAAATCTTCAGATACTGACCAGCCTATTGTGGAAAAAAAAAATACAAATGAGAAACTAAATTTTTTTAAAGAGTAATTTACTGACAAAGTAGGTAGCTTCTATTTTGTGCCAGCATTTTTTAAAACCTTTGCAAAAGCAACTTGGCAAATATTGAATCCAAAACTCAATCCTGATGGAATATTTGAAATCTTCAGTGAAAGTAAATTGCTTTCAGTAAAAATTAAATTATTTTCATTTAATACAATTTCTCTTTTACACATCTAACTAAACTTTCTGCCCCTAATAGACATTAGACATGTATATAAGTTTCAATGATCATAAATATTAATAATATCCATCCATTCATACTTAACCTTCCAATTATATACAAAATATTGTGTGATTTTTGAATAATAAAAATTTGAAGACCCCCCAAAAAAAAAAAACAATTAAGGAAATTGTAAAGGAAGGAAGGAAGAAAACAAACTACAATACAAATTTTCTAGTAATGTACATTACATACATATACACAAATAAGTTAGAAAATAAAAAATTGTTTTTATGAATCTCTTTCAGACATCGAACACAAACCTCTAGACAAAATATCCAACTGACAACCATGACAACATTCCAAAAGAACAATAAAAATAAAAGAAAAAATTATTTACCCCCAAAGTATATATTTACAACACATTATTGTATTATTTTGAAATATCGATTAAAAAATAGGAACACTTTAAGTATCTTAAGATACAAAAATATTCTAAAGACAGAAAAATTAAAACAAAATAAGAATATAAGAAAACCCTCTATTAAAAAAAAAATATAGACAAATAAATTTTAAGATAAACGTTCATGGCTTTTGTCTCCAAAATTATTTAAATTTTTTCATGTTTTAACATATTTCGGGTATATGAAAATATAAAATTCATTGAAGTCATATAATTTTGTGGTGGTAATTATTGTTTTTTATTTTTGTTTAAATATTTTGGAATTAGAATCTTAAAAGATATAAAAAATATTGAAATGAAAATTTAAACCTAGAAGATAACACACTGAATATAAAATTTTCATTAATGAAATTAAAGATTTTATTTTAAAGATCTTTTCAGAAATTCAGGGTGATAGTAATGTATATGGGTGATAGGTAGATGTATCAGAGTGATAATAATAATTGTTTTTTGTTTTAAATCATTATAGGGTATAAAGCCTAGAACAGTAAAGTCGACCCGGCCTCATTTAAATTTAGAATGAAAAACACAGCCTAAATCGTGAAATTTCAGACAGTACGGCCCAGGTTCACGAATCTGATGCCATTCCCGAGAGGAGTAGTAGAAGTAGCATCTGCTCTTCCTTCAACGGTAGTAGAATGCGGGCTGAAAAGGAATAAATGTCTAAAGTAGGAGCGCAGAGTTTTTCGAATGGTAGAGCATGAAAACCACGAGGCTGACCAAAATATAGAAAATGGTTTAGAACCTCTACAAAATATTCGAATTTTACTGTAGACTGGAAATTTGGAATCAGAATAAAATAATAATAATATAATATTTCTCAAGTGAAATGAAGGCTATAGGCTTCAATTCTCCTGGAATAAAAAATAAGACCTTCCAATACCCACTAAATTAATAGTGAAAAAGTCCTATTTGGCCTTATTGCTCTAGGGCTAATTTCCCCCTGTCGTTTTAAATATTATATTTGGAAAAATGTTAAATTTTGTAGAAGAACCGCAAGATCTTATTTATTCATTATTAGAGCAGACTTTTTGTTGGGGCAATTGAATATATATTTGAGATAAATTAGAGAAAGTAATTTTATACAACGTTGTACATAATTCCCAGAATATGCCCCAGTTTGTACATAATTAAACACCTTAAACTATAACAGTACTAAGCATCTAAATAGAAACTGCTTAGTAAGATTCATCTAACACCAGTTTAATAAACTATTATCCATCAATTTATTACAATAGGGTCATTGAAAAGTTTTATAGGATTCATAAATCACCTAAAAGCACCTAAAATACTCTTGAAACACCTTGTATGTGTTAAAATAATCAAAGATAAATATGATATATAGATATGATTTAAGCAAATAAAGAAAGTTCAGTATTCAAAATGGCAAAGCAATGCTACGTTTTGAAAACTTAGAACTAAAAAAATTAAATGATGGAAGTGTAAAGCCTCGAACACGAAGACCATAAGCCAGCGATTTTTTCGAAAAAAATGTTGCCATATAGAAGAGCAACAAGTGAATGCAAAATTATATGACCATTTGCTGGCAAAAAATCGTTTGCTGTCTGCATGTTCGAGGCCTAAAAGGTATAATTAATTCCTACAATCACAGAGTCACTTTATGGTTCGAAAAAGTTATTAAAAAAAAAAAATGAGTGTGGAGCTAACTTTTCACCGTTTAATTAAAATTATAATTTTTTTTTTTATATTCTTCACTAAATCAGATCTAAAGAATTTCTTTTCTTAATACCACGCTAATTTTATACCCACCCTTATATAAACAAATCATACATTTTTATCACACTCTGTATCTCTATTTTATAATATTATACAATTTTTTAATATAATAAAAATAAAAATTATATTGAAATAACTTTGATTTAAACAAGATAAAAGGCCTTTAAATATATATATATATGTATATATTCATTCATATACGATAAAGTACGTATCTATAGATACAAATGTACGTCGTATACGTGCAGTGTATTTTGTCTGTCTGTTAAGTTTACCTATGAGGGGGCGCAGAGTTTAACATTTTTTTTTTTTTTTCATTTTTTACTTTTACTTTTATTTTTTTTTTTTAATCACTTCCGGCGGTGGATTTTATAAACGCGATATCTTCTTATGCAGATGATATTTTTTTATATGTGGTGGATATACATGATAATAATTATTATATTCTTGTGCCGAATAATGATTTTTCAAAATGTATAATAAGAAAGAGACAAGAAATATTAGTTTGTATTTGTATATATAGAAAAAAATAAGGAAAAAAAAAAAGATTTTCAAAAATTCCATTCATCCATATACATACATATATATTTGGATAATGGTATATATTGTGATGACTTTGGTATATAAATGATATTGATGAGGCATGATGCCATTCATGCCACCATCAGAGATGAGTGGTTGAATTAACATTTTAAAGATATGATAGTAAGTATTTATTATTTTGGTATTTTGTATTTGAATGGTTTTATTCTATAGATACTTTTATCTTTTATTTGTGTGTGGCTTAAAATATAAAACCACGAGTCAGTTTAAAAAAAAATTATAATAATAATAATAATAGCAATATTTGTATAAAATATAAGGAAGAAATGATTTGAATCCTAAATAAGGAAGAATTTATTGTTAGAAATAACCAAACAAAATAATCGATTCTTCGTCTTATTTCTGGTTGGAAACGATGAAGAAAAATCAATTTCTTTTGGATTTATTGAAAGGAAATGAAGGATTTGGAAATCTCTTATTTATTATTATTATTATTATTATTACTATTGTATATGAAAAAAAGGAAAATATGAATGGAAATCGAAGGGATATGGATATCCTTCTTTTTTGCAGTAATGGTTATTAAAAAAAAATATTAGAAAAATTTTTAAAAAACTTTTATTTGATTTAATAAATTGTAAACTGCACTGATTTAACCACTGTCATAATTTTTATTGAAATGTTTCCTAACCATTAGGATCTTAGTTTCAAACCTTACCTCCAACCTTTCCTTACTATCATTTCCCTCAAATTCCTTAGCACCTTAGTGAAATCAATGCATTTATGTATTCGATAAAATAAATTATAATTAATAAGAACCCAGATTTAACCCCTATCGTGATAGGCATTAAGGGGTTTCTATAATTGGGATCTTAGTTCACGACTTTCCTTCCAATTGTTCTTTTTACACTTCCCCTGAAATTCTGTAAGATCTTGGTGAAGTTTATATATTTATGTATTCAAAATAAATAAATAAATAATAATATAAAATATATGGTTAACAATGCGGAATTAACCATTATCATGATTGGTATTACAGTTTTTTTTCTAATTTATAATTACGATCTTAGTTTCCAACCTTCCTTCCAACTGTTCCTTTCTATCCTTCCTCTCAAGTTTGTTACTCTTTCAGTGAAATCTAATGTAAAATGGCTAAAGGCATCTGTGCCTAGACTTTGGCTAGCTTACCCAAAATAATAAACAAATTAATAGATTAATTTAAAAGAGTAGTTATAGAAATAGCTTTGGAATGTGCCTAATATATACCAATTTGAAATATCGAATGTTAATAAGATTAACAGTATTTAGGCGACACTTAAAGAAGCTTTACAGTATTAATTCATTGTTGGGTATTTATTTAATTTTTCATTGGTGCTTCGTTATTACTCATATGAGTGACTTAATATCAATGTAACTATTTTGAATTATTGAACTTTTATAAATCTACCTGTTTTAGTATTCCTATGTTAATATTATATATTCTAACACTTTTAATATAATTTAATTAAATTGCTCTGCAGAACATCCTCCTATGTCTTAGGTTTGCCCAAAATTGGTTTACGCTCTCGTTTCGCCTAATTCGATTGAGAAGATGTTGAATAAACTAAATAGATCTATTTTAGTTACCTATTACCTATAGAAAGTTACCTATTAACGCAGTTCCTTTGGGTACTATATGACTTTAACACAGTAACTAAGCTCCATTAAAAACAACATTAGGGTGAGGCCTTTGATACAAATGCACAGTTTGGTTTTGAGGATGGGAATTACGAAAGGAAAATTAAGGAAGTGTGATATTGGATTACGTAGAATAAATGGGAAAATTTGGAGAGATATTACGGAGAAGGATGTTAATATTTTTCGTAAATTTAACTAAATCGTACATATATGGATATACTTCCATGTAGGTAGAAGCCCATAATCCTGGATATTGCGATACCAATTCTCAAAATGTTGTACTTTAGGACATATTAGGCAGTACCTATACACTTAAAAAAAAAGTTCTTCTATTAAAACATAAACATTTATTTATCTTGTATACAAAATGTATCTTATCATCTCATAAATGTTTCTTTTCATCCAAATATTACATCTAGATAAATGATAGGTTCTACATACTTGTTATTTCATATTTAAAAGATTTTCTTATTTATATCTATCTACATTTTTTCTCAAAAGGAAATTATCAAATAAAAAAAAGATTGGAACTTATTAAGAAATAAATTTGTGGCACTTTAAATTTTTCCCAAAAAAAGCAGTATTTCAATTTTAAAAGCTATGTTTTTTTATCTTTAAAGTCTCACAAATATTGAATAACTTCTATAGAAAAAGATGATATTCTTCTTCCTGTTCTTTTTTGGCTTTTTAAATAAATTATTTATGATTCAAGAATATTATATATAATAATTTGAAAGAAACAGCCTAAAGTTAATTCCAGATTCAACTTTTATTTGTTTCCTTTTCAAAAAAAGGGAGCAAAAAAAATTTAGGATGAAAAAAAAAAAAAATTCCTAAAATTATGGCGTCTAGAATGTAAAATGAGTGAAAGTGCTCCTATATATTTTTATATATTAACGAAATGAAAAGCCATGTACAGCTAAATAAAAAAATGGCTAGAGGCAAATCTCCTAAACAAAAAAAAAAAAATTACAAGAAAATTCTTTGAATTCTGGACTATTTTAAGAAAAATTTATACAATTTAATTCAAAAGAAATTGTATAAAAACATCAGAGAAGCAGTCGTAGGAAATATAAGGATGACTGAGGAAACTAAGAAAATATGCCTCCTTTCAAAAAATGTTTCATTGTATCCCTTTAATTTTGATCCATATAATTTCTATTAATATGAAAAATATATAAATAAATAAAATTGCGAGAAAAAAGGCTTTAAAAGACTTTTCTGAGACTTTAAAATTAATTCAATAAATATCACCTTGAATCATATTAAATACTTGAAAAGTTATTATATTTTTTAAACTGAATTTATAATGGAATCATTCGTAAAAAATTTTTAAAAATTAATCAAACTTTTATCTTATGTTTGATTGTCTTACTATCACATTTTGTATTTGATTGTGTGACAATCATAGTGGTCAGTGCAAGAGAAGAGAGTACTTTGTTGTTGGAGGTAATCCACAAGTTTTTAAGTGAGTTAGATTTTGTTTTTCTATTCACAAGTTTTTAAGTGTGGCAGGCTCTATACAAGTATTTAAGTTCCGTATCCGGGTTGATACAATAATAGTGTTAAGAATTATAAATTTCTCTCATCACTATAAATATCTGCCATTTAAAACCATTGTAGTCATGATTAACTCAGCTATGTCCAATTTTTAATTCGGAGAACAATTCAATTTTTCATAGTTGAATCCGATAGAAATTGCTTAAAATCTAACATCTAAAAAATAAACGTCTGCATCATAAAGAGACTTCATAACGGTACTTCCTCAGAGTGAAATTTAGTCCACAGCTGTGTAGTGAATTTCGACTTATACCAAGACATATATATTCAGTGTCCCAAAAAAATATTCAGGACCACAAGAAAAGTATTAAGACTATCATTAGATAGTAACTGAAGGTTTTCGAATAACCGGTAATATAATTTCAGAACGCTAATTATATTTCATAGTACATATAATCTTTTATTATCAATTAATTAAGCTTCAATTTTATATCCTTACAGTTCTTTCAATACTTTAAAACATGAATGCCAATGTCCTCTAAACGCCCATTCAATACTATGTCACACAAGCACTGAGTCATTACATGTCAATTCAGTCAAAGCCTGGCCTGTTACAGCGAAAGTGGTTATTAGAGATTATTAGGTTGTTTTTTATCTTCCACATATTATGAAATTAATCCAGATTAGGATCTGAATATTTTCCATTAGATTGAAGAACCTTGAAGTTTGTTAATATTTTTTCCAGCAATTAAAATTCCTGCAATAACGGTAAATATTCTACCGTAAGACTTTTTTTCCAACTTTTTTTATAATTTAAACTTACTTAATATTTTATCATTAATATATCTTAAAAAACTGAACAATACTCTAGTAAATCCCAAGTTGCAGGATGATACTCAGGAAGAAGAAAAAAAACTAGAACAAAAAAAAGGAAAAAAAAACAAGACTTATTTCTATATGAATACATGTAAAAAATATTTGAATACAATTCTTAACTTAACCTAATTTTTTCTTAAGTAGTAGTATATATTTTTGCATTTTGAAAAATAAAAAAAAAACTTTAAAATGTTCTGCTTATTTTGTTTTGTGCATATTTTGTAATTTTTTTTTCCTCGAAAAGAAAACTTAAGTCATTCTTAACAGAAATATTATATAAGAGTGTAAAAAACTAGAAAATATTATTCAAAATTATTCTTAAAAAAAGTTTAAAATACAAAAAAAGAGTAGTAGTAGGTACTAGGTATCGCGAAGGAATAATAAATTTAAGCGCAACAAAAAAAAAAAAAAAACAGCAGGATATATAAAGAGATATATTGAGACTAGGAAAGCAGACACTGGGAAAAGAATCCCCAAGGATAATTCACCAGTTTGGCTGACTTCCACAAATAATAATTATGTTCAGAATCTGATAAAAAAATTAAAGTGCAAACCACCACAGGCCACCGGCCAGTAGCCATCTATGCAGCATATTTAGAAATCTCTTAGAGTACCTTCTGCAGGTGCAAATATCGATCACATTCTTTTTGTAAATGTTCGCTCGTAGCCAGATTTCTCTAACTTGGTCAACCGTTCTCCAACGACCCAAATGAGCTGAACCACTAATTTCGTATCTGAACTCTACGGGTTGATTATAAAACTGTCAAAAACGTAAGCCACATGAATATAAAGATTACCTTACCTCGCCTGGCTTTCCTGGCTTCAATTAAATTTCATACATAAGAAGTTTTCAATATATTATCATTATATAATAAATGGGTTCGTATAGTTTTGAGAATACCTTTTCTGAGAAAATTATGCCAAAAAATACTTATTTGAAGGCCTATGCCGAAAGTTTAGTAATGGAACAAATTTGGCAAAATTTCAATGGGAAAAAATAATTTCCCTGCTAGTTACATATATAATTAGAGATTGAATACAATGTCGAAGTTGTTATTTTTTTGTCTTCTATAGTGAATATACTTCTGAGCTTTGGAGTATACATTAGATTTTATTATTCTGAGTTTTAACAAGATATAATTAGTATTTGAATTATGTATAAGAACGAAAATTTTATGTACTTTGGCATGATTTAGACTCTTCTTACGACAAACTGAGGCAAACTTTCATAGAAACCAAAAAATATTTTGGATTGAGGAGCTCTTACCATAAATGCTCTTATCATTTTTATATGCAAAAGTTCGGAAAATACAAAATTTTAAGAATACCTCAAAATCAAACAAATTTTCAGTCAATTTTTCAGTATCAGTTTCTTCTTGGTTCTGAATGATAGCACATTGATTAGAGTGGCGGCTTTTCAATGGAAAAATCTTGGGTTCAAATCCTGGCCATATTATATACAATACCATATACCATACCACACCTGATACCACACCTCAAAAGGAAAGGTTGATTCACTCACTTATCACATTGTATGTGGTAGGGGGCTCTGCATGAATAAATAAATAAGTTTTTCCTTGGGGATTTGTTTCATAGCTCCTAGATTTCCTAGAAAAAAAACGTCACCGAAACAGTTTTGAATCAAAAAAAAAATTAAAAAGGAACAATATTCTTTTTTTTATGAAATAAAAATGTATATATGGAATTAATTTTCAACTTTTAGTTATTTTACCCTAAATTTTTTTACTATTTCAACTTCTTACTTTAGCCAAAAGAAAACAATATTTAAATAATAAATAAAAATTAAGAAAAAAACAAAAAGTTGCTTTCAGTAAAAATTTTTTTTGACTAAAAACATTCAGAAAAAAAATAAAACTGAAACTTGCAAGATGATTTTAAAAGTTAGTGTAGAGTAGCTTCTTATTATCATATTCATTATGATAATATATTAGTTTAGCATAACTGTACATATTACTACTTAAATATATACTTTGCAATATAAAGTTTTTATAACCTTACATAATATTATAAAACTACTTTACATCTCAAGGGATGGGTACAAAATATCACGTTACAAAATCTCGAGTGTCAAAATCTCTCGTTTCAAAATCTCTTGTTTCAAAATCGCTTGTGTCAAAATTTCGCGTTTAAACATCTCGTGTCTCCCTCTTAATTTAGAATTTCACACGTTCATATATGAAAATATTCTGGACAAAGCATATTAAAATCCTGAAACCAACTCTAAAATTAGTTTTCCTTACGCGATTGTAAGGAAATTGTTGACACGCGAAATTTTGACACACGAGATTTTGACATGCGAGATTTATAAAAGTAGGAGATTTTAATACACGAAATTTTGATTCGCGATATTTTAATACGCTCACACGTCTCAACTTCTACCGATCCCGTCTCTTTTACGTCTTGGGTAATTTAAAGCAATATGCTCTTAATTCTACTAGTTGTTGTGTTGCAGACTGAATGCAATTACAAAAATTTTTTTTATTTATTTTATTTTTGTGTTCTCAGTTCAGTGCATTCAATTTTCTTAATATAAATAGGTAAGGTACTGAATGAGTACGTCTTACTTTTTGACATAAAAATTTATATTGACATATAAACTTAATACTTATATTATATACCTTATACTATTATGTATGGGTAAACGAGGTGTTCAAAGGATATGTTTTTAGATTAGTCCTTCAAGTACCTACGTATTTTTGAAAATAAATGATTTGAATTTAGTTTTTTTGTATGAATATTCTATAAGTAGATGAAAAGTAGGTGTAAAATCATTTAAAATAAGATTTATTAAAAATAAAACATATTTTATTTACTAAAAAATTTTTGGAGAGCACATAATGTCACAAGAACTTTTTTAAATTTATATTATGTATAAAATGTCAATCTATAAGCCTGTTTTTTTTTAAAGAACTTTTTAAGAGCAACGTGTAATAGGATACACTTGCATTTATTTATAGAATTTGCTTTACAATTTATTATATTGTTACATATTTCAAATTGAAGGAATTACTATCTGTGCAGTCGTATTTATTTGAAGATATTTTAAAAACTATTTTATAGTATAAATAATTCTAAAGTATTATTTAATATTATTAGTTAACATTGAATATTTTTTCAATTTTAAAATATGTTTTAAGTTTTCTAAAAAAATATTAATTAAAAAACTAAAATAGGTACTCAATTAAAATACTTAATTTGTATAATAATTAATTTGAGCTCAATGGCAAATATTGAATGACAATCATCTAGGATGATTATATTCTAGATTAAGAATGTAATAGAAGTACATCAAAAGATTGCAGCACGTGCAAAATATGTTCTTCGAAGTTTTTGTAGTGCATTAGTTTAGATAAATTAATTTAGACTGCAGTAAGCCCATTCCTAGTTAACCCATTTCCAAATAATATACATTTTTAGCACTTATATGAATGCTGCTATGTAGAAGATATTTTGAAAATAATTTTTATAATTTTTTGAAAAGAGTATATGTAGCCTAATCAATCTCTAACAGATTTTTAGAAGTACAGTATATTCTATAGTTAATAAACATTTTTAAACAAATATGTTATATTGAATTGCTTTGTATCTATTTTAGTTTTATTTATGAAAAGTTAGACTGATTTAAGTATTAAATTGTTCTCAAAAGCTACTAGAAGAAGATACTCCAAGTTACAAATACACTACTGTTACTCTAGCAGGGCTGAAGAGTCGGGAATAAAATCTACAGACTTTGACTCTGACTCTAATTAATGAAAGCCTTATAAAACTGAAGACTTATAACACAGCTCACACAGTAAACTTGAAAACATTAAAGAACCTGTGATATCTTTCTTTAGTAAATAGTATTATAATTTAAATAATTTAAATTGTAATACAAATTTAAGTTATATGAATACAAACTAATAGTTAATTATTTAATTCATTCTTATACAAATATCATTAACTAGCTGTTGTTCCGTCACAGAAAGGCGGAAGGTCAATTGAAAGAAGAACTTTGTCTAATTAAGAACTATTTCTAATTTGATTATATACTTATATTGTATATCAATACCATTTTCTTATAAAACTAATAAAAACTTACATTTTGTATTACGCAGATTATCCTTCGATTCTAGTAATAGGTACACAAAAAAAAAACAAATGACTTACGTAATTTCTTGCTGTATCTTAAAAACTTGAAAATGAATAAATTGTGTAAGTAGTCTACCTTTTGTATGTTAGGAATTTGATAAAATGTTAGGGAAGGGGAAGGTAAATTTTTTTTTGATTTCAATTAATATTTATTTTTTATTTAAATGCCCACTTGCTTAAATTAAATATATTAATTAAAGATTTTAAAATTTTTTATAGGTTTATTTTGTTTCAATAATGATCTATGTATTTCTCCATCTATTAATGTTTTGTATACAAATTTTTAAAAAATATTACTATACCTAGCTATATTGTTTCACAACCTTTGTTTAGATTCAAATAGAAATACTTGTTTGTTGCTAACATTCTATAATGTGCCTACTCAACATGCGAAATAGGGTACATTATTTATATGTACGTAAAATTGTATTAAATAAATGTTGATTTTTGAATTGAGTTTTGCTATATTTATGAATTTTGAATTATAAACTTTATTTAGAATTTTTTTAATATACCGAATTAGGTTAAAAAAAATATATTTTGTTTGTTTACACATTTAGTTGAATGCGTTTGTTACACCTCATTTCCTGGACAAATATATTAATAATAATAGTTATTCCTTTAACACAAAATTAAAACAAAATATAGATTAGAAAACTATTACAAATAATTACAAATAATGTACGTTAATGTATTTTGTTGTTTTTAATATAGAATTATTCATTATGATATTAATGTTGCTATTAATTTGAGTCACATGATAATGGTAACTGGATTGAATTGAAAACCAGGTAAGAGTTCGATGTGGATAAAATTGTAGTTCGACGACGCGGTAAAGGTGTATCTGCGTTATTCAAACATATGAACACATTATTAATCCGGATGCTTTTTACGATGAATTGCATGCCCATTTATTCAGGACTACTATTCAAATATATAAAAAATTAATTATTATTAGTCCTCCTCCAAAATAATGCTCTATTTCAAACTTTATTCTAAATTAAGATTTATTTGATAAATCAAATATCAATAACAAATAATTCAATTTCTTTAACTGCAGCTTAATCTAATGTGACTATAATTTGGAACCCGTTTTATTAATTTTTGTATTTATATTTTATATATTTTAATCGTTAAAAGACCTTTTTTAAAAAAAATTTAGAATAAATGTTCTAATATATTGGCCCAGACAATTGAGTACATAAAGAAGTACTTTATATATTTTCTTAATATTTTCAAAATATATATTTTGTACAACTAAATTAATTTCAATAATCCTTAAAATCACCACAAATATCACCAATATAATATTAATATTTATTATACTTTATTTTGACAGTTGTTAAGAGAGAAAGAGAAAGAAATATAAGATAAATATCTATAAAAATTGAACGCCTTCTTTTTTTCCTATCGAATTAATTTATAACATTAATCTAGGATAAGTATAAAATATTGGAATTTGGAGTAATAATGTTATATATGTACAGAACAGACCAATTTAATTATTAATATTGATTTTGAATGAAATACGCAGTTTAATATTTAGTACTAACTTTCTTTATTTTATAACATTTTTTTTTAAATTCTTTCGTTTTCTTTATTTTATCTATGGTTCTAGTGGTATACCCATGGTATACCAAATGGTGTATATATACAATAAAGAATAACGATGAAAACAATTTGAATTATGAACCCCTTGTATCGAATATATGCCAGATAAGTACATATATGTATAGGTTTTAAAATGCAACAGAAATTTATAAGAAAAACTTTTATACTATTGTAGATTTTGAATATTAAAAGAATTGCCAAGTATATTTAAATATTTCTAATATACGGGATTTGAATATGAGACATTTTAGTAGAGCAGTACAGAGAAGCTTGGTTGTCCAAATTTCGTCTTACTAAAATTTTTAGGCATTATTGACTAAATGTAACGGAACGTTCAAATTTACCACTGACTAAAGTACAAAAAAGTAATAATACCAATTTTGAATATTTACAATGGTTTGTATAAAATAATATTAGGAAAATAATTACGGAGAACTTGGATTTGTTATTACAGCGATTGTATTGTATTGTTGCTAAAGTTGCTAGATTAATAAACCCAAACCAATTGTTTTCCAAATGAAAATTTTGAATCTTCAAAACATTTGATAGAAGCTGAAATGTGTGAAAAATTTATTTGTAAAAGAGGTGCTTCTGTTACAGATCTAAATAGTGAAATACCTCAAGATCTAATTATAGTGAAATAAAGATCTAGAAGTAAAATAGTCTGGAAGATCCAAATTAATTAATGTGTTTTAATTAAATGACCACTAGTGCTATAGAAATTACTTGTTCTTCTAAGACCTAAAACAAACATTATTAATTTGTTTATATCATATCATTTATAATTTTATTTTGAGATACCACAGAAATGATAAGCCTTAGTTTCACAAATGATACTTTAATTTCAAAGTTGAGATGAAAATTTATAACCGCAACTGTAGCGCCAATAGTTTAGGAGATATATCAATGTGTATACTACTTTAGCAGTGATCACCTAGTTTATTACGTATTGATTAAACGATCAGGCCAATCTGGTATATTATATATTTTACTATATATATTTAGTTACCAAGGAGATTTTGTTCACTTTAATATTTCATGACCTGTATGGGAATTGAACCCGCGCCCATTGTTCATAAGTCAAATATTTACACACAACACAACTGACAACTAACAACATAGACTGCACTGTTTACATAATTTGCATACGTAATGCATTTCATTCTATCTGACAACGCTAACAGAATATTAACTGCTACCTTTTTAGCATTAGTTGAAAACTGAACTGAACTATACAAACATAGTTATGAAGTTTATTTTTAAAAATTTTCTAAACTAAGGTTTTTTTTTCTTATTAATTTTTTTATTTTGTAAACGTTTAAGAAACGTTGTTACCATTTTAGTCATTAGAAAGTGAAGTTCTAATACATACATGCACATTTCATAATATATATGATAGTTAAGTATGAATTTAATATGAAAAATAAAATAAATAAATACAAAACACGGGGTTTTATTATTTTTCGAGGGTTGTTAAATATTTTTTTTCCATTCATTCATTTATTATGTAGATATTCATATCTTGGCAGTTTTTTTTTCCCCTCCTATGAATATAATTTCAATCAGTTTTTTTTCTGGATTTTTTTTTTCTCATTTTCCATTTATGATTTTCTTTTTTTACTTGGTTTGGTGTTCTTGTAGTAGCTGCCTGTTAAGTAGGTTTGTGTGGTATTGTGTACAATTTTTTTTCACTAAATGTTTTATGGCATGCTATGGCATTTTTCTTCAGCTTCTGCCAGCTTCGGTTTTTATGGAAATGGAAATTTTTTAGCACGCATATAAAATCGGTTTTTCGTATGCATTTAAATATATAAGGAACAAGCAGCACTTACACACACATACAGAAATAAGACTAAATAGACTTTGTATATTGGATTTTGGAGAGGAAAATTTCAGTGCAAGGGAAATATACTCTTTTCACATGACCTTGGATCTTAGATTTGTCTATTTATAAATTTGGTCTTTTTCAGATTAAATTGATCGCAAATTTTTAAATGAGGCATGGAAAGCTTTGAAAGCCACTTATAGGAGCTGTGTGTAGTTCCCATAGATAGTGTACGACTTTAACACGCCAAAATTCCAACCCTTTTCGAACTAAACTTTAGGGTGAGATTTGTGATACAAATGTACAGCTTGGTTGTGAAGGTAAAAATGTAAAAGGATGATATACTGTAAAGATGTTTGGGAAATTGTTCCTTTTTTAAGAACTCCTTCGTATTTTAGGATCCAGAAGTCGAACTGAAAATTTTTCTAAAACCGTAGTCCCTGATTTTGTTTTAGATAATAAGGAAGGTGAAAAATTTAAGTTAAAATCCAAAAAATTACATCATAATTTTTTGAATACTTCTTTTAAAGGGCGATCC
This sequence comes from Dolichopus griseipennis, assembly GCA_963082915.1. Lineage (NCBI taxonomy): Eukaryota > Metazoa > Arthropoda > Insecta > Diptera > Dolichopodidae > Dolichopus > Dolichopus griseipennis. Next base: position 311,825,397 of record OY720441.1, on the reverse strand, counting down.
TAAAAGTCCAACATTTTTAGTTTTTCTTACTGTATTTAGGTTCTACTATAAAATTGCAAGTAAGTTTTTTCAAATATGTTGATTACACTACTGGATCCGAAGAAATGGGGTCTAATGAAAAAAGACTAAATTGTTTGGAAAATAGGCCAAATTCATTTACAAATAGACGAAGAACTTCATGTGAAAAAGAACCAAGTTCATGTGAAAAAAGTGTAATAAATTATTTTTTTTGAATTGCTTATCAAAAAATGGGGATCTAAGATTTAGAATTTTATTTTTCTATTTTTGGTTAAATGTCTCAAAAAATTTGGTTTATCTGTAATGTACAAGGGCGACACACAAAATATTATATGACAAGCCACAATAATAAATCTTTATTTCAGATTATAATATTATATAACATGTATATAATAAATGCAAGTATATAATGTAAGTATATATATATATACACATAATATATATAATGATTTAATTTTTGCATTTTTATTATGGAATAAAAAAAATGTGATGATGTGAAGCGAAGAAAGAAACTAGAAATTCTACTAGAAGCATTTTGTCATATGAAAATTTATAATGTAAGAACACTTCTTGGTTCTTAAGGAAATAAAATCTTCTTTAGAATTTTTTAATATGAGCAAATAAGAGTTTTTGAAAAATTTGATTAAATTTTTAATAAATTTTGTTTTTTTTTTTTAATTTAAATATATAGTTTCTGTATAAATACTGAAGTGCAACAGTTTTTGATTTATTATTATAAACTTTTTTTGGGATGTAAAAGAATGTACACATATACGAAGTGCATAAATTTTGTATAATTTGTCGTAACTTGTACAATCATATCTTATTCACTAATTGCGCGGGTTGTGGTTTTCAAAACCGTTAAAAATAAATACTGAAGTGTCTAATTGTTCGTTTCTTCTCAAATTAATGTGAAGTTTTTGGTATTCGGAATTAGGGACACTGAAGTTACAGGTAATGTACAGAAATGAATATCCCTGGATAACTCATGTTTCAATAAAATTTAAAATTCCGTTGTTGAGTGACTGAGGTGTTCATTCGAAGAAATGGAAAAGTTCAATTTGAATAGAAGATTTTGAATTTTTCAAATTATTGACAAATCGATCGGATGCATTAAACTGAAATGAAATTCGAAAATAAGATTTACAAAAAAATACACGAAGTCAAAAATAGTGTTCACTTGAAAGAGTGATAATAGGTGACTTGAATTCCGTTTTCATTATTCAATTCATTGACTTTATAACTAATCAAAGAAAGTTATGCTTTTAAACGATCGTGTACCTATTAAAAGGTTAATATCACCCAGGTTTTACAAATATATGCGTAAGGATTCAAAACGATTTTTTTGTAAATTCTAACGGAGTCAAGTTTGATAAATTAAGGAAGGACCTATTTTTAAAGCTTTAAACTATAACTGAAGCGAATTTATTTATAATTATAGAAAGAAATTTGAAAATATATCAATGTATTGAAGAGAATAATAATACCTTTTAGGTATTAGGTTATATAGGAAATTACTAAATATCCGTTCTTTTGACCGTCTTCTTTTATTTAATCTCGAAAATCATGATAAAATCGGTGCCGTGATATAACGCCATATGCGATAAAGCCATAATGGCATTATGACTCAATCGATTGAGTCATAAAGCCATAATCGCGAAATTCTTTAACATGGCTTTAAAACACACTCGAGTGAGTCATAAAGCCATATTGTGTTTTAAAAATTTTGAGTCATAACACCATATAATTAAAATTGAATGATTGAGTTAAAATTGTTGTATGTATATTACAAGCTAACATTATTATATTATTTGTTGAAAAGAAGTAATGTTCGTGACATTTTTGATGAAACATATAAGTAATTTAGAGGTATTTGTCCATCAGTAAATTTTGGGGAAATGCGAGACATCTTTATAAAATTAAAAGCAACATTTTCCCAAAAAAACCAACAAATTTTTAAAGGAAAATTTCGAAAAAGAGGAAATTATGAAAACATTTGGTATGAGCAGATATGACGAAAAAGAAAAATTTTACAAGCACACTATTATAGAGGAATATTATGCGTACACCATTTTTATGTCACCTACAATATCTAGTGTTATAGACAATAGATCAACCACGGAACCATCTAATAGACGGTACATTTGCAGTTACATCCTGTTCTAATACTTTTAAGCAATTACTCATAATACATATAGCTCACGGTGAATATGTACAAGGTGAATATTAGGGTATAAAGTAGGCAGCTATTGGCCGCCGCGCGCGCTTGTTCGCGGCCGCGCAGTACGCGGATAGCTGGGCAGACCTCGACGAAATCAGAGTTCTACGCCTTCTACAGAATATGTACACATATTATATATACGTTATGGGTGGGATTTTAGAGTTGGATTCAAAACTAGGGTATTCGCTTTTTCCAGAATATTTATATATGTATATATGTAATGAGAGATTCTGAATTAGGAAAGATTTTATAATCGGTTACAAAATCAATGACACTGGCTACGCATAGCAGGTATATTTGTCACCAAATTATAAATTTCGAAATAATAATATTTCTATTGTTTTTTCCTAAAAAAAATTCTTTGAAGTGAGTCATAAGGCCATTATGGCTTTATGACTTATTCGAGTGTGATTTAAAGCCATATTAAAAAATTTCGCGATTATGGTATTATGAGACACTCAAAAGAGTCATAAAGCCATTAAGGCTTTATAACATATGGCGTTATATCACGGCACCATAAAATCATGATATGATAAAATAAAGCAGTTAGTTTTTTACCCATATGGCTATGAGTCAAAAGGGTATAATAAATTTAAAATTGCGTTTGTGACAACAGAAGAAGAGAAATATCGAAAAATAAATTGATCTAGGTATGTAGAGTCTATCCGTCTGTCCGTCTCCACGATAACTCCAATATTAAAAGTGCTACTATTCTGAAATTTTCACAAATTCACTTGTATGCAATAGCCGTCTACTATTGAACTACCATGGAAATTCAAAAATACAAAAATTCGATTTACAAAGTTTAACTTCTTGAAAGTTTATATAAGTGCTTGCTATAATAAATAAAATCCTTCGTACTTTTCATCCTCAGAGTGCTATCAGTTTTTCTAGAGTGTTATTAGTTTTTTAAGAAAGACATATTGGTTCAAAAAAGCTGTATGGTAGCTGCCCGAAGCCTTGATCCGATTTTAACCAATAAAAACATTACTATTTAAGCATCCGTAATAAAACTGGATGTCTGAAATTTTGTCTATTGTAGTTTACTGCAGTGGTCAACGTTTAAATAAAATATAGTTGGTGTCACGGAAGAGATTCGAAGGGTTACCTTTCAACTTATATTTTCCTTTGTACATAACAGGAGGTCTTATAAGTTGTGTATATGAAATTTTACCAAGAGTAACTAGCGTTATATTATTCAGTGGCTATATTATGGTCATACGGGTCTACTCTACTACACTCTTTCTCATTTTTATTAATAAAGTAATGGTAAGGCATTTCCTTCCTTTCTAATTCATTTTGATAAATGGACTCTCAAGACAAAATTCGAATACAATTTCATTCCCAGACATTAAATTGAAATTTATACCATGCCCTAGCGACAGTAAGAGAACGTCAGTTTATAAGTATAAAAAGTCAGAACTTTTTTTCTCCAATCTGCATTTCCAAACATTTAAATAAACCATCAAGTTAATTTAATATCGTACTTGCAATTAAACTAATTTAAAGAAATATTTGTTATAATTATTTGTAAGAATTTAATATTTTAGTTTCTCCTTTTTTTTTTGTTTTTGGAACTTTATAAGTGAGTAAATTTTTTAAATAATTTATTAAATTTTACACCACAATGGACATTCTATATTTAAATTCTTAAAATTTTTAAAATAAAAAATTTCATTTATATTTGTAATATTGCAAAAAAAATATAAATTTTATAAATACCACAATTTTTAACTTAAGAAATTTTATTGAAAATTTATATTTTGGGATTTTAAAAATTATTTAAAAATATTATTTAAAAAAAAAAAAATAACAATTTAAGGAAAAATATTTTAAATTCTATTTTTTGAATCAATAAATTTAAATTAATTGAATATTTAACCAAAAAAACCGCATTCAAGTATTTTCTTCGCAAGAAAATAAAGAATTTTATTTTATTACTTTTTAAAATAATTTTCAATTTAATTAATGGATGTACACGCTTCAATATTAATTTTTTTTCTTTAACTATTTTATATGTGTATATAAATATATAATTCTTGTTATATAATATAATTATTATGTATATACGTTCTTAAAATATTATTATTATACACAAAAATATATTTATATGACCACTAGAGTGACCGTTTCTACACTTAACGATGTTAACAGTAATCTTTAGCTTTAAAGTGGTACTTGTCCAAAGTCGTAATTAATTACGGACATACATAGCTAAATCGATTTATTTTTCGATTCTGATCCGATCCATACACTTGAGTCTATATCTACCCCCCCTCCTTTTCTGCGTCACTAACATAATGGCAAATTTAGTATACCCTTTTGACTAATAATTGTACGGGTATAAAATTTTTTAGATATGGAGGGATACAGGGTCTACTAAAATTAACTAAATAAAACATATGACAGAAGATATTTAAAGTAAAAAGTTCACTTCCTTTAAAGACAAAGTTAAAGATCTTTAATGGCATTATGAAGTTGAAGAATTTCATTCCTACTGTCTTTGCACCCAATTGCAAAATAGATTTTTGGGAATAGATAAACAGTTGGTAATAGATCTCCTCTGAGTTTTATACCTCATTAAAAAATAAATTATATTTAATGTCATATTACAACATAATTAATAATCCGACTTTTATAACTCTTTTGTGTGTGTAATGAAATTTAAATATATATATTTTTTTAATTTAATTCTTTTCTTCTTTGGAATTTAATTTTTTTCTTTCTTTGTTATGAATCACCCTCAAGAATTCTTACATACTATTTGAATGTATGAGATAATCACTTGCTTTGTAATATTTGCTCACAATCTAGGATTCTAATAATAATACGACTCAACTATTGATAAAAGTTGAAATTTTTAATAAAAATTCAACAAGGAAAAAGAAAACTCCCCTCACATTAATGGAAATCCAAATCTTCTTCTCAATTGCAATTAATTTAAAGTGGTCAAAAAGATGTCAGCAACTTTTATAATTTTTTATTTAAGATTATTCACTATTAAATCACATATGCCAATTTAATATGTAATATTATATTTATTGTAGATATATTATGGTTTATTAAAATATTGGTCCAATACAATTTGTCTGTCTAAATTGATTTGATGTTGTAATAATGGTTTTATTTTAAGGTCCAAATCAAATAGGAGCTGCTAGTTATGTAACTACAGATAAATTTTATGAGGCACTACTGAACGACGGAGAAATCTTCAAAAAAAATTTATAATTGAAAATTTAGAATTAGAATATGTGCGCTTTATAGGAATGCGCCTATTAAACCGCACAGCTGATTAAAATGATGTATATCAAATTGACGGAGTTCTGTTGTTTAAATTTTAGATCTATATCAAAATGTGGTAGGTCTAAAAGAGAAGCATGTGAGAAATAGTATCAAGAAATATGGATAAATGACAAGTTTTGTGAATGATTCTACTTAAAAACCAAATTCCATTTAATTTGAATCATAAACTATGGCTATTATCAAAACGATAAACTATTTATCGTCTAGTCACATATTATTTAAATCTTTTCATTTTAGTCCTCCCCCTTACATAATTATTTGAATATTTACTAGAATCGGATTAAAATGAAATTTTTGGACTATATATATATATAGTTACTGCCTTTTCTTAATTCATTCTTCTTGTACTTGTAGTTTATGATTATTATTTGGCTTCTTGTTGGTTATTCATCATTTTTCTTTGTTATAGTTTTTTTTTTCCTGGAAATTTTATTTCACCCCCTTAATGTTAGATTCCAATAATTATGTCAGTTTTTTTAACTCCAGATATAAATATACAAACAAATATATTTAAATTAATAATATTTTATGTTTTATAATCAATATATTATATAATAAAATTATTATATGTTTTAAATTAATATTATATAAATACAGGGTGTATTGAAAATTAGTTTTCTTGAAATTAATGTTGCGTAATCAAATAAAAGCTGGAAAGAAGAGGAATTAAATGCTAGCAAAGCTCATGAAATAAAACTTTCGCCCTCATGTTTCCTTTTGTTAATATTATTTTGACTTTGTCAGGCAGGTGCAAGAAATTTTGAGAATCTAAAAATGAGACTGTATTTTCAGTACCTTCATGGAATTTTAGAAGATAAAGTAACTAAATTTTAAAATTTTAAATATTGTAGCTATTTGTTTGAAATTAAATAATCATATTCAAAATCTAAAAGGTATTGAAGGAACTTGCAGGGCCTTGTTGCATCAACAACTTTTCGCTAATTAAATAATCTAATGATCATCTTTTTGGTAAAACCAGAGCCCATATTATTAAATTAAAAATTTCTCTGTCTCTCTTTTTCCTTACTGCAACTTCTGAGTTTTATTTTCAATTTATGTTTGCTTGATTTGAGACTTCTTCATTACCAAATATTAAGTTATAGACATTCCCAGAGTTTTCAAAGTCATAATATCCACAATTTATTTAATTTCATTTTTCAATTTAAAATTTGGATGAAGATTTTGGGAAGTTTACACTTAGAACCATTTAAATAAGTAGCTATAATTTAAATGGTCCTAAGGTTGCCATAGATACCTTTCCTTTAAGAACCATTTAATTATTCCTGGATATGATTTTATTTTTAATATCAACTCTCGTTGACTCTTACATCCCATGTGTTACAAATTTACTGAACTATAGTTATTCTATGAAACATGTTTCATTCCCTAGTAACATGATCCTATTTAAATACCAATCAAAGTTTTTAGCTTTTAGAAAAACTACTTTTATTTTTTAAAACTTGACTTTTATAGTTGATAAAAGTCAACTGAAAATACATTATATTCCTAACAGGACACTTAGTTAAATTTAAATATGAAATTGACTAAATGTATCTGATAGATACATTATGTAACCCAAATAGATCAACAGAAATTGATACTATTGTATTGTTACATGATTATACATGTATTAAGATTATTAAAGATATAAAAATATTAAGTGATATTTGTATATACAATATTGGAATATAATAGTGCTGTCCTTTTCTTTACGGTTTATTGGTTATATAATTATATTCAATCACATTATATTACAAATTCTTATTATTATAATTATTTTATTATGTTATATGATTATGATTATTGTGCAATAAATAAATTAATCAGACAAATGCACATTCATAATTATATTTATATTTGTATAAATGTAAATAAATTAAATACATATATGTATATGAAGGGTGTAAAAGAAAATAAATTATTAAAAATATTATTAAAAATATATTTTCTGAATTTAATATGATAACTATGTATATAATTTTATATTGAATGCAATCAATATAAATTGAGTGTATTATGTTAAAAGTATCTTTAACATTAAAATCAATTTATTTATTACACATAATTTTATTAAAGAAGAAAAGAATTTTTTTTTTCTTTGGTTTTTATAGTAAAATTTAATATTTTATATTTTATTAAATAATAAATATTTAATTTATTGATTTAAAGAGATTTTAAAAATAGTAAATAATAATGATATGTATAAGTGCAGTAAGATGTTAATTCATATAAGGCTATTGGGCTGATAATGGCAATTTTGGTATTTTAATTGATTATTTTTTATTTAAAAATTAAAGTTTTAAATTAAATTTAGTATTGCATAGATTTTGTAATAATGCACAATAGATAAATTATATAAGATATAAGAGTCTTAATTTGTTACTTTTAATTTTATAACCAGAGGAACAGCAAGTGCTCATTACTACACTGTGAAACTTCCAAGATGATTTAAAACTGGTTATGGAAACTCATTTGTCGTGAGGACTGCTAAGATGTTGAACATTCTGCTTCCATCTAATATGTTCGCCTCTGTTAATAATGTCCCATACTACAACTTGCAAAATTTTTAAAACGAATCTTTTCAGTTTCATTTCCAATCTACCCACAAATTTCCCTTTAATATCCTTTTTTCCTTCCCTTTTCCAACTAAACCTACATGTCATGTATACAGGAATCAGTTGTTAGTGTTTAGGTAGCGTGTAAAAAAAAAAAAAAGTGAAGTAGTGCAATAATATACATTTAAAATCGATTAGTGCAATTGTATATAACTAAAATCGATTTCAGTATTGGATACCGACCACCTCAACAGACGGAAATTACTCAATAAGTTCTGAAGCAAAATACAATTGGGGTCGATTACAAATTTTCTTTGTGACCTTCCGATAATCTTTGGGAAATCTCCCAGCTACCATATATTGGTTTTGGGAGAAGATAAAAAAATCGATCTAATCATACAAGATATAATATTGCATTTTTTTTGAAAGTTTGTTGATAGGCCATTTGAAATGTGTCATGAATTGATGGTAACAAAGCGAAACGTAAGTCGATTTAACTCTGTGTGTTCATCCGTCACACATCGTGTGTACATTTATATGTAAATCCATCTGTATGTTCGTCTGTCCGTCTATAAGAACGTTCCTTCGTCCGTCCATTTGTCCGCTCCTAATTTAATTTCCTAACATTTTAATTTCTAGGACTATAATTCTTTGGAATTTTGTAATAACATATCTTTAAGAACTTGACAAGAAGTCATATCTTTTCCTTTAACAATTTTATTCACTTAATTTAAAATAATAACGGTATTTCCTCAAATTCTTTTAAGTGTATATTCCAAATCCTCTGTGCTTTTCGAACAAATGTGATAACAATGATATAAAGCAAAGAATATTTTTAAATATTTCTGTTAAATAAAATTATTAGTTTTTTTAGAATTTATCTTTAAGTTTTTACAATAAAATTTATTTTGCGTATTAAATCATAATATTATAAAATTTTAAAATTGTTTTTTTTTTCATACTAAATATAAATAAAAGAAAGAAAATTTTTTTAAAAAAGTTGTCATGATAAGTAAAGGTTTCCACCTCCTTCTCAACAGAGAATAGAAAAAATAAACCAAATTTATAACAAACCATAAATTATCCTAGTCTACTGAATTTTGTGTACATTTCATACATCCAAAAATTACAGAAAGTGCTTTAGAGTAAAAAAAATTATATTTTAAAAATCAAAAAGCAAATAAAAATTATTGGGGGATTCTGCAGTCACTCCATCAAAGTTGTTCATTTTTGTTGCATACACTTGAAATAACTTGAGGAAATACCGTTATTATTTTGTAATATGTGAATCCAATTTTTAAGAGATAGGATATGACTTCTTGTCAAGTTGTAAAAGAAAATGCTACTAATATTACAACTTCTTCAAAGACTTAGAAGATGATATTACTAGAAATTTTCCAGAAAATGTTTTGGCAAAGTTTTTGGTGCTAACTTAAGCTTGTGCAAGCAATAAAGGTCAGGCAGTTTTTGAAGAAGTTTTGCATCTTATTCTTTTGGGTATTTTTTTCATTGGACTTCAAATTTTCTCTAAATTTTTAAATATAAAAGGCTAGAACTATCGTCATATTCAGTATTTCGGACGAATTATACATTAGGAGCAATGACTCTTATTATTTTTGAATTTTAAATTGGCGAAGCATATATTATTAATATAAGTTGGATAACATTAAAACCCCCAAGACCAACTAGAAAATATTAAATTGTTAAAGTTTTTAAATTTTTAAACAGAAACTTGATAAAAACTGCAGTTTCTTTAATACCCACAAAACTGGAATCAGAACCAGACGAAAAATGAATCAGTAGGGATTTAATAGAAAATAATTCTTCATAATGTCATAAAGTAAAACTATATGATGCTAACATAATCCAAAGCATATAAAGGAATAACAGTTGATGTTGTTATTGTCAAAAGCGACAAAAAAAAAAACAACAAGGTTTTTTTTTAACAAATTTATTGCAATTCTGTCATTCTATCTTCTATTTCTTTCTTTCATTATTTCATTTACACAAGAACGATTTAAAAAAGAAAATTTTATTAACAATAATTGGTCTGATGGATTTGGATTGTTAGGAGGATTTTTTTGGGTTGTTCTTTTTGTTTTTTTCATCAAAAATTCTCTTGTCATGCCTAAAATGTCGTTTACTTATAAATTTAATATGTCCAAAAGTTATAGGATATATTCTAGCTTCAATTTGTTCAACTCGAATAAAATGAAGATCTTTTCATTTAGACTAATGAAAAATCTGGAAAATATGTTGACTTTAAGGCAAAAATTAAAGCTTCATTAGAAAATAAGTAAAAGTAGTGGAATGCTTCAGGATTAACTTATGACTTTTTATTTCAATTACGTATTAATGCGTGTTAGTATTATTAGATACAAAATACACCCACAGATCTTAATTATACTGTCATTGATATTTTGACAATTTTAATGAATCAAGTACTAATATGATAATTTCATTTATTAAAGCCTTTAAAGAAAGGTATTGAGAAAACATAATATTAAAATTTTAAAACTTTAAGCATCTGCCAGTAGATTACTCAAAAGAGCGACTCATGGGACATGTTGGAACTCGTAAAATGTTCTTCAGTAGACGTAAACATTGATTCAAAATCCGTAAAATGGTACTACTAATAAAATTATCAGACCATGGCCAAGTAGAAAATTCTTCTTCTTCTATGGCGCTACAGTCCGTTGCCGAACCTTGGCCTCCGTAATCATTCTCTTCCATTTCGCATGATCTTGGGTAGCAGTTATCCAATTTTGTTCTTGGAGCATTGACACAGTGTCTAACTCAACGGGGTCAATCCATTGAAGCAGAAAGTAGTCAAAAAAATTTTCTGCAGAAAAATTGGCACAAAATCTTAGGCTCACTTGACGCTCTTCTTCATGTCTTCTTATTTGTAAACCAATATGTTTAAATTATTTTTAAAAAAATACACGCAAAAAATCGCTGCCTAGTTACGGCGTATCCAAGGCTTTGTACAAACTGAAGATATTTTACTTTAAAAACCTTAAATAAACTGAACAGTAACATTATAATACCAATGTATTTGCGTCAGAATCAGGTAAAGGAAATTTAATAATGCCAATTTTCACATTCACAATTGAAAAAAAAATAAAAATGGTAAAAAAAAAAGAGGACATATTTCGTAGTAATTTTTTTTCTCTCTCTAATAAAAAAAAAGGAAATTTCTTTTTCATTTTGTGTCTTTTTTTTTTTGGTATCTCCTATTTAGGTTTGATAACCAAGTGTCAGAAATATTGATTCTGTCGGAATTTCTTCCGTTTCTTGTAATTTTGTCTTTTTTTTTTGTGTTTTGTGATAATTTTCTGGGAATCGTTTTTTATTTTTCTTGCTTTGGCAGGAAAAAAAACAAATAAATACGCGTCATTATTACATATTTTTTTTTTCATTTGTGGTTTTCCACAATTTCTGTTGCAAATTGCTTCAAAATTCCCCACATTCTGGAATAATAAGAGATTTTTTTTAAAAAAAAAAAGGCAATGAAATGAAATAAAAAATATGCTGTCGCACCCTGAATTTTGTTTTTATTTGTTTTATTATTTTTCTTGATTGTCAATTCACTGTGTTAATTTTTTTTATTCTACTTCTGTTATATATGTCTTTCTCTTTCTTTACTCTTTCTATCTAATACAGTAGGTATACATTAAATGTCAAATAATATAACGTTTTTTTGTAGTAGTACTGTTAGAATTCACTAAAAACTGATAAACAAAACCACGCAAAATATTTTTATTTTGAAATGCCCCTCCTATGTCCCCGCTACATGATGATGGGTTTTTTGTCTGCCTTATATACGAGTATAAAGTATGACAGAGACAAACCAACTCTACCGGTCATTTATTTTGCTTTATTGTCAACAATTCCTTTAATCGAATAAGGAAATAAGAGACAAGCTTGAAAATGAAAAAAAAAACATAAAAAAAAAAAGTAAATAAAAAAAAGAAAAATCGAAATAGACAGTAATACAAATGTTTAGCAATTTTTCTATTCCTAGGGAAGAAGATATTCTTCAATTGAAGCCAATTTACGTTAATGGTCATCACTTTTGAAAAATGATTTTAATTTTTTTTTTTTGTTTTATTTGTTTTCCTACTCCATTTTGGCTACCACCATAACTATCCTCTATCTCTTTCTATCTATTAAAGTTTTCTATTAATGTGATGTTTGTTATTTTATTTTTATTTTTTTTATAAAAAAACATTTCATATTGAATTTCGGGAACCATTTTTAAATGTGTGTAGGAAAGAATGAATTTTTATTATAAAGTGGATGATTACTCTACACTCTACGTAGTATGTTTGAGGATGGAGGTTTTGTATTTTGTAATATGGAATGAGAAATGTTTGATGATGGCACTGCTAATAAGTGGTAAGGTGGTGGTTAGATGGTCGTGCTGTTGGGTAAAATTTAAAGCAATGAATGAAATAAAAAAAAAAAAAAAAAAAAAAATTGGTTTGAGTGGTGGAGAATTATTTTGTGTTGAATTGACATAAGACTATGTGTCAATAGAAAAGAGAAAGTTATTCTTCATACATTCCTTATAGATATTATTAGCAAAATGTACTGTAAATATATTATATATATATAGGAGAGTATTTTTGGGACATAAGAGTATATTTTGGGGGACATTTTCCAATTTTATTTATTATATAAATTGTTAGACATCAATTTAATAAAAAAATTCTTTAGAACGTGCCATGTTTTAAACTTTTATTGGAAAATTTTTTGGACTTGAAAAATGTCTTGTTTTTTAACCACTTGGTTATTTTAATAAAGTATATTAATTTTAGATACTATAGAGTTAAAAATTTTTTTATTGATTTTAAATCTTGAATGGATATTTTTTTTCAAAAAATTATGGAAAAAAAAATTTCCAATTCGATTATAACTTTTATTAAATACACTGAATAAACTGTGCTAGAAAAAAATTGAATATAAATAACCAAAGGCAGATCTGCGTTATACTGACTTAATTGAAAAATTTTTTTTATGCTTACTGTTCAACTATTAGGCTAATAATCCTGCCTGTGCTAAATTTATACATATTGGAACAGCGGGGGAAATATTATCGAGCCAGAACACCCTTAATAAGTAAGCCAAATGCATGCTTACTCACTAACACCACCGAGCTTCGAATAGATATAATAGTTTATATAAAACTGACCAAAATAACAGGTGCTTCAAAATGTCATTTTCATCATTATATTATACAAGGATAAAATAGGCCTATTTGGTCCTTAGATAGTTAGTATTTTGAAAAACTGGCAACACCCAGTATTATTCATTGGTTCTTGGCGGGTATAACAATTCCCTTTGTAAATTAAAAACGGAGTAGTTTCCTTTTAATTTCTTTTTAAAATGTATTTTAATTTTTGCGAAACTGGTGAAACTATTATTAGGGATCGGACAAGATTTAATCGCAAAGGAACAGATGTTTTTGTATATTGGAATTAGTGATAAAGAGGAAGATTACATTGTTTGTATTCCTTGATAGGAAGCTTAGACGAATTTTAGGGTTGAGCCTAGAAAATATAAATTATATACCATCCTATAGATACTAACGAACAATCTAATTTTGTTGAAGACGAAAGCTTCCAATTTACTTATTATTTAAATTACATATGGGTTTATTCTTATTCTTTCCGATAGAAGCATATTTAATTTACTAATGAGCGGCATACCATATATTTTCTCATGTTTTTATTTTAAGAACTCTATAGAATTTATTGAAAACGTTCCAATATAAAACATAAAGAACAACAAACAATCAATAACGAAACAGTAGGAAAGAATATCTGTATTTCAGAATTGAATTCAGATGAAATTTCTTTTCAGAAAAACTGTCACTTATTTGGCTTTAAAACCTCTTCATCATACTTTGTCACCAGTTGTTGTGAAAATTTTAAAAAATATTCTCTTTAAAATTAAATCTTTATTTTTATTGAACAAGTGCATAACAACATTTTTCGTTTTTTTTTTGTAAGACAACATCATTTCAACTCAACAACTTTCAGTATACATGTTGCCTTTGTAGATTTTAATATTTTCAAGTGAAAAGGATTAGCATGACAATGTTTTCCCTTTGAAATTATATCTTCAGATCCATCATATTCTATTTATATACTTTAACATTTTCTTGATAATTTCTTTTCTAAAATAGAAATTAATGTGAAAACTATATGTACACATCAGTATTTCTATGGAATCATTAATTTCCAAACATAAAATAAATATTTTAATACATGAAATCTAAGAAGACAACAAAATATGTACTTACCATAATGATGGACCATTTTCGATAAGAATGTTTAATTAATGTGATGCATCACTGTTTTATAGTCCAAAAACTTTTTTTTGATTTTGTCCCACTAACAAAATTTCCGCTATTTGCACAAGCACCACTAATAGATGTTGTTGATCTTTGTGAATCCGAACAACGTCGAATAAAATTAAATGGTGATGATGAACCAGTATTTACTCCACAATTACTTGCTCCATTTATCATTGTTAGACCAATACCTTGATCTTCAGAATTCATACTACTTTTTGATGTTGATGTACCAGATGCTGTAGAATTTCTGCAACTTCTAATATTATGTGGTAGCGTGGTTGTTTGTATAACACCATTGCCATTACCAGTTGTTTTATAATATCTTAAACTTTCATTATAGCTAGCACCACTACTGCTACCGCTACCACTAAATCCACTATCTAAATCACCTTCATCAAATTCTGGATTTATACACGTATGATCTTTTAATTCGATTGAATTCAATGTACTAGATAAATTCTCCATACTACTGGCATGTGATATTTTTTCTTCAACATTTGGACTTATATCGGGAGGGGTAGGTGGCATTATTAAAGCTTCCAATGATAAATTTAATTCATCTAATACCCTAAAATGATTATGTTGAACACGTCTCAATTCTTCCTTGACAGTTGGTGAATTTAATGAAACAATACGATTGTCAGATAAAACTTTACGTATTTTTTGATCATTTACTTCTTCGTACAGGTTCTCAGTTGTACCGTAACGTGTTGTATAATTATGCCGTTCATCTGTTGCATTATGTATCGGTGATTGACTATGATGGCTATTATGATGATTATTATCAAATGATTTATTCCCTAATGTTTTTGAACGGAAACTTTTCGCTAACAACGCTCTAATTGAATTACGTGGTGGACTTTTTGATGGACCAGGAACTGAATTTTTAATACCAGATGATGTTGATGCACCTAAATTAACTGGGAAAGGACTAGTATTATTTGATCCACTACTACCACCACCAATGCCAGCCGACGATGAAGATGACGATGTTGAAGCTATTGATGTTGTAGAAATTTGATTAATTGATGATCCGACTAATGGTTGTTGTAGAAAATCTTTTGGTGGTATATTTGTATGGCATTTTGCTGCTCCAGGTTCATAGTAAGCATATGAATAGACTTGGTTGATGGGATGATCACTGGTATTATGGGACGTTTGAAGGGGCGGTGTTGTAGATGTTGCACCATAATCAATTTTTGATCCTGACGGTTCAAAGCGCTCCATTGTAGCGGCAATATTTTTTCGTGTCCATTTGACCTGTTTGACATGAATAAAATTTTATTATAATTTAGAAATTTAAAAATTTTTCATATGAAATTAATTAGCTTAACGTTTAAGTAAAATAAAAAATTAATAGTACTAACCTGTTGTTCAACTTCTAATTTATGATTACTTCTACGACTATGACTACGTCTACGACGTTCTGTAAATGAACTACCAGGACAACTGTTTGGCGCACCAACATTACTACCCATCATATTTGAATTTAATAAACCCGTTGTATTAATATCCCCAACACCACCGTTTAATATTAAATTATTATCATTTCTACAAAATTCTATACTATCAATATCATCTTGATAAAAAAAGTCACCAGTACGTCCACCCATTGTTGCTGATTGGATCATACGTCCCTCAATAAAACCACCAGCAGTGGTCATAATTGTATTATTATTATGATTAATTTTATTTTTTGATAAATTATGGTTATGTTGTAAAGCTAACATTGTATGATTATTAAATGCTTCTTGATTTGTTAAATTTGCTGTCGGCTGTTGTTGTTGTTGTTGTTGTTGCAAATGTTGTAACAGATGATGATCATTATTAATATTACTATTATTTTGTATATAATTATGTACACCGACAATATTTGATGTTGTTGATTTTGCTTGTGAATGATGTAATTGATGATGTGATTGTGGTGGTAATTTTTGTTTTTGCCCACCTAACAGTACTGTATTTGGATTCATTACAATTGATGTTGATGTTGGTGATCCTGAAGATAATAATTGTGTTTGTGCTCCTGTTGATGATAATGATGCTAATGGATAATCAGTTGGTGGTGAAAAATTTACAAAAGCAGTTGGTGATGGTGGTCTCATCGGTGAAAATTTACTATTTGAATTTGGATACATTACGGTTTTTTTTTTTTTTTATTTTTATGGTAATCAGTAATCACAAAATTAATTTGATTACTTTTTTTGTTTCAGTATAGAGATTTAAATAAGAAAAAGTCTTTTGATCTCTTCCTGGATCTAATATATTATGTTTTTTTTTTATATTTTTATTTATAATATAATCTTTATGTATTTGTATATATATATACTACTTATTTAATTTCCATGTTTATTAATATGTTTTAGTTAGTTATTGAATAAGTATAGCACCATTATATTGTTGGATGTTTTGAAGCTAAAGTTAAGTAGTTGTATTAATAGTTGTTGCTGTTGTTGTATAATATACTTTTTTTTTTCTTATTAATCTTTGAATTCTTTTCGTTGTTTATCTTTTCTCTTTTTTCTTTTTTTTTCTTTGTTGTTATTGTTGTCTCTCTCTATTTTAATTTAATTTCAAACCATATTGGATTCTGAAAAGACAAACGAGGTAATAAATAAATTAAGGATTATGTCTTGTAGCATTACTTGAAAAAAAAAAATGAATATAGTATTAATCAGTATTATAGCATATTTAATCTTTCAGTACTTAAGGCTATTAATAAACAAAATGTCAAGGAAAATATGTTTCTTCTATCTCCCTCTCTCTCTCTCGGTCTCATTGACATTTTGTTTGTTATTTCATTAAGTTTAGGAATAAACAAAAAATGGAATAGTATTTTTGGAATTCCAATTACATAAAATGTTAATATATGTATATATAAAAAATTGTTGTCATTTCTCTTTGAAAATATTCTAAAAAAGAAAAAAAAAAAAAAAAAATTAAAGATATAGATATATGGAAACTATGTGATGTTATAGGATTCAAAAGGATTAGTTCCTTTTCATTTTTTGGTTGTTTTATGTTGCTTTATTGGTATATTATGAATTACATCAAGTAAATTATTAACATCTTTGTTGTTTCTAAATAGTAGTGTATAAGTAATGGAATAAAAAAAAAACCATTTTTTCATTTATTTAATTACAAATGAATTATTAAAGGTCAAAGAATATTATCAAAAAAAAAAAAAAATATATCATCAAAATAAGTAATTTTAAATACTTATTCATGTAACCATGTATGCTGATTAACATTTTTCTTTGTAAACAGTTTTCCGGGAATAGAAATTTGAATTCTTTGAATTGCTAAGAATATAATTACAAAATATTTTTCAGGGGAAAATTAAGTTTAGAAAATTACGTAAATCTAGTAAACTAAAGGATGATATGGCAGAGAGTGATTTTAGTTTTTGATCTTTATAAAAAGTTAGATATGTTTTTAGATCGCAATATCTTGTTTTAAGGTAGTTAGGAAATTGAAGGGTTTCCTGCAGAATTAAAATAAAATAAATATTTTGAGTGTGTTACTTACGGGCGGGGTGGTTTCGAGATTGGATAAGTCTTTGGCTTACTAACCAAGTAGTGTGGGTTCAATTCCCGTACAGGTACATAAAATATTTAGTTGAAACAAATTTATTTAAAAATACAAAATCCCCCGGTAACCAAATATAATTCCAATATAAAATATATAACATAAATAAAATACAAAAATATTACTGAGATGTACAACGTTTCGATGTCCTAGATGTTAGGATCGCTTATGATATTTCCAATATAAAATGCCGACATCAACAAGAAGTATGAAATTTAATGCATGTGTTTAATTTCTCAATACTTTACTTCGTCTTATTTGATTGGATGTAGATAAGGAGTTATTATAAGAATAAATAGAACAAGAATGATATACCGGGAAAACGAAGATTTGATAATTGGCTTGGAATTTTAGAATATGTTTAAGACCTTAATTAACTAATACTAAGAATTTCGAATTCAATAGTTGAATTAAAACTTTATTTATATTTGATATTAAATGAAACTATCTCTAATACAATATACATAAAGAACTGTTGTAGAAGTGTTTCCAACAATATTCAAAGAAAGAGCGGAATCCCTCGGTTATAAATTTATTATAAAATATTATTGTAATTTTTAACGCATACCGTCTTTTCTGTCTGGTATTGGTAGAGGTAATCCATAGTACATACATGTAATTGATATCTGCAAGTATACATTTTTACCAGGGGCTGTATTATAGCAAACTTATTTGTGTTTGGTTCTTCAAAATGTTTTTGCAAGAACTATACTTCTTAGCTTTGTAGTTGTTCTAGCTAAAATGTACGAGTTCAAGCTATTGACTATAAATTTAATCTACAAATGAGAACAAGGAGTTTTGGGTGGGAAAATATTCGCTGCTAAACCGTTATCTCTAAATGTTATCCATATAATATATATTCGGTGGGAGCAAAATTCATTCCTGCATCGTTCCACATCAACATAAAGTTGTCCGTAACAAGCCACTTGAGCGTTAGTAAAACCATGTCGACAAACGACTAGTATAAAAATCTTTTGTAAACTTTTTTTGTCTAATTTTTAAAGGAACTGGTTTGTCCTAAGAAAAGTTCAAAAAAATTGTTCATTAAAGCGATTTTACTAAAGATTTTTTTTAAGAAATTTTGGCATTAATGCGGTTCAAGAACATTGAAGACCATTTGTAAGATTTATATGATTTTCCAACACAATTCTTCACAATCTTATTCCGAAATACCGATGCAACAAGACAATATTAGGTATTCTCAAGTCTCAGTTAATAATGTAAATGCTCAGTTCTATCAGATACTGAAGTTAAATTGTGATTCCACTGCATTATATTGAATTTTCATTTAAGTTAAAACGATGCAATTCAATTTAACCAGATTTTAATTCAATTATAATCAAATAAAATAACATGTCTAACTACTTAATCAAAATTCACTACTAGAAACCATTTAATTTCGAATATTATAAACTAGTTTAATTTATAAAAACCACATAAAACAAACTAAGGTCATTTGAATAAATGCAAAAATCTTATGATTGCAACTGTTAGGCATTACCTGTCAAAATTTTTATGACATGTTAATTAAAAGATTTTTGAAAATTAAATTGGCCACATAGTGTGATTTGATTAAATAATATTAATTAAAATTCCTAACTTAGTTTTTCATTTAGTTTTTCAGATTAATACATTTACTAGTACTACATATTATATTGTAATAGTAAATAAATACCCAACATATATTGGTATCTTCAAATGTTATTAAAATCATAATGTATATTATAACTTTTTCAACAATTAAATAATCATGTTAATGCACAGGTGTCGTAAATTGAAATACAAAAAAAAAAAATTAAACCAATTTGATTGACAGGGCCTTAAAAACGTTTAAATTAATGAATGGGAATCGGAATTAGAATAAATACCTAATAACTACCATAATAAAAGAGTGAAAGAGCAAGAAATAAAACATAAATTAAATAACAAAAAATCAATAATCAAATGATAATAGTTTTTTTTTTTTTTATATTTAAAAATGAACTAAAGTCTGAACTGACTGACATAGGTCAGACAAATTGCTTTTTGATGTATTAAGTAGTAATTAAAAAAAAAAAAATAAAAAAAATGTTGAATATATGGGTTTGGAATTTGGAATTGAAATAAAATACAAAATTATAACTTTTAATTAAAAAAAAACGTTTTTTTTTCCTTAATGCATTTTTCAACTTGACTCCTCTACCATTTTACCGGGAGGAAGATATGGTTTATGAACTTCTTAAAGACATGGATTTTTTAATGGATACTTTTTATTTTAGATATTTTAATAATAGACTTTAGGAAATGAATTAATTAGGGTATAAATGTTAAAACAATAAAAAAAAAATGATTACATGCTACTTTTAAATGAATTTACAAGAAATACGTATGGTATTTCTAATATTGGTTTTTTATTTTCAATTTGTGTTTGATTTGAGATGGGAATGAGAAAATTTGATACCATGTGAAGAGTGAAACATGCAATACAATATTGGTCAGGAGTTTTGTGATTGAATTATTGAAAAAAAAAAACAAGACATTACAACTAACTTTGTTGCATTGCATGATCATTATGTGAAAGGGCAAGTGAATTTTTAAATAAAGAATGAAACCTTTTTATTTAAAATTGAAATAGGTTTGAATTCTAGTAAAAAACAAAATTGATGTTGTAAATAGGAAAAGTAGGTACTTGCGGCAATAGCTCAACTGTTAGGCTAATAAGCCTTGGTACATAATGCAACAAGAACTCATATTATATTCGTGTTATTAGAATTGATTTTAATAAATTCCACAAACAGTTTAAACATGAGATAGTACTACGAATTATAAGATGTAGAAACGTCTTAAATTTTCAATGGATACAATTCTATTTTTTATTATATTGTAATATTTTGTTTTTGAATTGTATGGTGTTTATATATCTGTGAGTTATATTATTCAATTGAATTATTTGTTCATATTGTTATATTAATGTATTTTTTATTAAAGATATATAATTATTAATCATTTATTAAGCCATTAGTTTGAACACAAAGGTAAAATGGTAACCGAGTCAAAAACCGGTCGAAACCCAGGATGGTTTTTCCCCTTTACTGAGAATCGAACCCGGGCCAATGTGCCATCCAGTCATAATACTTAATTGTTAAAAAAATAAATGAGGGAATTAACGATGAATGAATGAATTTTTAATTGATTTTCGAACATAGATTAGAACCAACTGATGAATGAATGGATTTCGTCTAGATGATGGTGCACTTATACTGAAGCATTCGAAATTTCATTTATTTTTAGCATTACTTGATTTATAGATAACGATAAATTTATTCGGATTTCCTGTACAGAATTTCCCGTGGGAATTATTTTCTATTAGTTGTACTACTACATTAGAAATATTTAGTTTCAAAAATTATCTAAAAATAATTAAGTAATCAAATAGCAATCCAATAATTAATTTAAAATCGTTAAAAAACTTTATAAAAGGACCTAATCCATGCAGAGTCTAGAAAAACTGAATTTATAGTTAAAGATTACCAAAAAATGC
The DNA here is from genome assembly GCA_963082915.1 of Dolichopus griseipennis. Classification (NCBI taxonomy): domain Eukaryota; kingdom Metazoa; phylum Arthropoda; class Insecta; order Diptera; family Dolichopodidae; genus Dolichopus; species Dolichopus griseipennis. The sequence goes on along the minus strand of OY720441.1, from coordinate 311,803,831 downwards.
ATTGAGTACGAAATCCCCAAGACAAAACATATAAGACAAGATTTCCAAAACCAAAATCTTTTAAGTCAAAATTCCCAAAATCCAAAATCCCCAAAGCCAAAATCCCTAAAGTTAAAATCTCCAAAAACTAAAAGTTAAAACCTTGATTTGGTAACCAACTAAAAATTCTGGAAAAAGCGTAAGACTCTGATTTTGTAACCAACTATTAGATCTGCCCGAAATCAGAATCGCGCATATAAACTTAAATAAAAGTTTTTGGCATTATGGCTTTGGAGACTTAAGTTTTGAGGATTTGTGCCTCGTTCGCAAACATTAGTTTAAATCATTTTTTACATATTCTCAAAATTTCTACTATATATTAATTATTAAAATTTACCTAATCTACTTCAATTAAATTTAAATAATATATTGTACATCTATAATTAAAAATCTATTAAAGAAATGTTTGAGTACTTTCTCTTAAAATAAAATTAAAAATAGAAAATAAAAAAATTTTTTTTTAAATATATTTTAAAATTTTAAATTGGTAGGTATAAGTTAATAGGTCAAATTCTATAAAATTATAAATAGTCATTCATTTAATAAATCAAAAAATTTTAATTAAAAGTACCTTTCAATTAAAATTTAATAAAAATTATTTAATCTTAAAATAACTAAGATCTTAAATTAAATATTATAATGTAGATTAATATGAAATTCTTCTTAATAATAATATATTTATTCATGAATAATTTAATTTAATACTTATTTAAAACTAACATAATTAATATAGGTATGAATTTATTTTATTAAATTGTATGTCAACTACAGAATGTTTTGAAAATGTAAGAACAAATTATGTTAAAGATCTAATTTAGTGTTATTTTTAATTTTTATTTCTGAGATAATTTATTTTTTTTATTCTAATTTAAATTATAAATTCGACTCTATAGAGCAAATCGGACTCCCGCTAAGGTCAGCACTTTATGTAGTTTCAAAAAGGCTTAAATTGGACGGGACACAAAAAACGGATTTTAAAAAATAAAAAAATAAAATTTTTAGATTTACTTTCTTACTGTAGATATTTTTTTTTTATTTTTTTTTTTGAATAGAATGGAACGCTTGAAAGCCACCCTTTAAAACTGTGCGGTATTTCGTTCGATAGTGTGCGACTTTAATGCACCACAACCGCACTCTTTTTGAACCAAACTTTAGGAAGGAACCTGTGATACTAATGTACAGTTTGGATACAGGGATGGGAATATGAAAGGATTTTAGGATTGTGGGAGATTATTTGGGAATTTGAATTATTGGAGATGGGAAAAATTTGGAGGGATATTGAGGAGAAAGATGTTAAAATTCTTCTTTAACTTAATTAAGTCGTACACATACGAATTACCAACTTTAACACATTGGACGGAATGTGATTCCATAATCTCGACATACGCATAACAAAAGAATTTCCATAAGCCGTGTTTCGCCATCTAACCAATTTCGACGTAGTAGGGATGGGCATCTATTGCACTCCTTGATATATAAAAATTCTGCAAAAAGATTTGCATCGATTGAAACAATGTTCCGAACTTTCTTCCACAGTTTTGACATTTGTAAAAACTTATTACAGCCTCACAATGGCGGAAGAGGAGGTTGCCAGAGGTATGAAAATTTGGATAAATTCGAATTCTTAAGAAATGTAATTTAGTTTATTAAAGTAAGTGATTGTGGAATTATAGGCCAATTTAGGTTTCAACTTTTGAAACCCTGTATCCAAAAATCATACAGTTATATCTTTTTTTATAAATATTTATTTTAATTTAATTGAAATAAGTCTATTTTTTTATTAATGTAATTATTATCTCTTCTTAATTATTATTAAAAAAAGATCTAAGAAATTTTATTTTAATAAGATTTATTTAATTTTTAATCATTATGTATTTATTATTATTTTGAATATATTTTGAAATTTTTTTTATTTTTATTTCTATAATAAGACATTTTTAATATCTTGATCTTTATGAAAATCATAAATTAATACATTATTATTAATATTATTCTACTATTCCATAATAATAATATTTTAATATCCCTTTTTTTTTTTAATTTGATTTAGATTAAAAGGGATTATGAAAACCTTTAATATTTTATATCATTGTCTTAAGATGTATTTATATACTTTATAAATATAATATATTTATATTATATTATTTTATTTTAATTTTTTTTTTTTTTTCTCAAAATGATAATAACTTAAGATATGTGTATATTTTATATAAGTAAAGTATATATTAAAGGGATAAATTCAAGATTATCATATCACTTTTATATAAAATTTATACATAATAGATCAGTAGTTGAAAATATAAATTAAAAAAATTTATAACGTTATTTTAATAGCAGTTGCAATAGTTTAGTTTGGTGTTTAGGTGGAACAGGAACGGCCTTAGTAATCATATTGTGTAATTTTAGAGTTATTTTTAGTGAGGAATTGATTTTCTGGACTTTTTAAGGGAGGAGCTGGAATGTAGTCAAAAACTACATATTTTCAATTGTGACGTCATATTTTAAAAAAGACATCCATAGTTGTTCTTGAAGATTGGAACCTTCATTATGTAATTTCTAAAATCCTATTTAACTTCAAATTTAAATTGGTCTAGTGTAAAATTCGGAGATACTATTAGGGGCAAATTGAAAACATAGTATGAATAAAATTTCGCTTCAACTTCATTAACAAGGCTTGTGTTCCATATTGCATCGGTATGTTATCGAGTTGTTTCTATGTATTCATCAGATGATTTTAAAACTGTTATTTAGGAATTAGGTTAGGTTAATTTGGAGCCAAATAGATATTGGATTGAGCCCCTACTAGACCTAATCGAACAATGGTAGGTGCTGTTGTTTTTGCACTCGTCCAGGATATACCTATTGAGTTTAGCTTCAAAATTATTGTTCTGGGGCAGCTGTTATTCGGCCGATAATGTCTTCTATAGAGCCTTGAAAAAAGAGCTTTTTGGAGCGTGTACCCTTTTCACATCCATTTTTTTTCCTTATTTGATGCCTTATTGGTTTTAAGACTAAGGCAAAGCTGTCCTCTCGTTGGCGCTGAACATTAAAGAATTGTTTGTTAAGTAAAATAACAAAAACTGAAATGTAACTAAGAGGCTGCTTCTTCTCTTGTTAAAGCTATTTCTTCAAAGGAATTCAACGATTATCACATCATACCAAATGACCTTATCTTCGTTACACAGATGCAATTAACAATTCGTTAACGGATGTTTACTAGAACGAACTGACAATAGGCATCTAAAAAGTTTATTACTTAAGCCCTACATTTTTTGAAAAATAAAATTAAGCCTTAATCTTTTTTTTTTTTTTTGAGTGACAGTAGTTCTTTTCTTTAATAAAAAGAGAAGGATTTCTTTTGATCGGGTTGTTTTTATTTTATCTAGGTGTTCTTTAGTTTAAGTTTATATCGTAGATATAAAAAGCAAGATATTTTGTATCTTTTTTTTCTTGGAAAAGAATCCTTTACATGTTTAACTTTTATCTTAAAGATAAAAAATGTATACATAAACGTATTAAATTTTAAAGAAAATAAAAACTTTAGATTTAAAATATAAAAACGATAGGGTTTCTTTCAAGGTTTTCATCAAAGTGTATTCTGCCAATCAAAGACAGGGAAAGTAGACTAACATTCTTTGAGTTTTTTGTTTTATAATATATGCCTTGGAATTTTTTTAAGTTTTATCTATTTCTTTCATTCGAAATAACTTTAACGTCTCTTTCTCTCTGATCTGAATCTTGTTTTCAGTTTCGTTCTAATAAATAATTATACTTTAAATGAAAATATTTCTTCTATTTGAATCTTATAATGAATGTTTTCTTTCAATTATTGAGTAATTTGTATCTTCTGATATATAATATGCAATTTATAAAGAAAAACTATAGTCTAATTTACCTCAAAGATTGGTTAATTTTAATCTATTATTAAGTTATACTAATAAATTAATAAATACAATAATACTTTGTGGGTAGCCATAAGAAATTAATAAGATACAAAAATTGTTGGGAAGTTTGTTTGTAATTATATAAAGAGAGAAGAGAAGAAAGTACGAAAAGGATAAGCTTCAGATGCTTATTGAGTGAAAGCAAATATCTAAATAGAATGTTATCTCCAAAAAATCTCCTTGCTTCGAAAAATTTAAAATATATAGAAATATATCGAAATCTATGAAATATGACATTTAGGAACTCAATATCAAAACTCATGCTACGCGGATATCACTAGACAGATTCCTCTCGGAATGAAAGAAAAGGAAACTAAATTTAGATATGTTTTTTTAATTGAATAAGCAATTCCCTTCCTTCATTTTTTTCTTATCAACAAGGGAATAAGTAAATATTAGTCAAATTAAATCAACTAAATAAAAACTAGTTAAACAAGAGTGATGAAGAGAATAAATGCAACTAACACAAATACCATTACAATTGGAAACTCATTAAGAAAGGATGTAGAACACTTAAATTACCTGGGGAGCATAGCATGGAAAAATATAAATATAAACGAAAACATAATAAATAGACTAAAGCTATAGTTGGAACTGCTTCCGGCACATTATGGAAAATATGAAGATCTACACAATTAGCCAGGACGACAAAAATAATCAATTCTGCTATATGTCAGGGAAACCTGGCTAACGAACGAGAACGATATCTTCGCAGTATATGAAAAATCTTCTATTGGCAACGAACAATAACTAATGAAAAAATGTTGCTAAATATAATCAGAAATTTTGTTACAAATAAGAAAAAGGAAATAGAGATAGAAGAGTTGAATTCAGATGGGCGGACAGTGGACACACACTAAGTAGAGATTTGCCAAACAGGCATTAAATTGGAAACCGCAGAGAAAAGGAAGAATGAGTAGACACATTTGGTGAAGAGCGGTAAAAAAAAGGAAAACGAAGAGAGGCAAACACTTGAGCAGAAGACACATCAACAGATAGATAAAACACTAAAATCTTGATCATCTTGAACCAGACTTAAGGCTGGGAACTTGGAAATAAATCCACAGTTTGGTTTTGAGGATAATGATGTGAGTAGATTACGGAGAAAAATTTCTTCGGAAAGTTGAGTTGGAAATTTTGAGGACATTTATTAATGTTCTTCTTAAATTGTACACACAAATTATTATAAATTATCACTTATTCAATTAACATCGGATTTACTCAACATTTAAATGACTTCTTCAAACTGGGAACAAATTGTTAAAATTTTAAAAAAAGAAATTTATAATTATTGATTTTACACCAAACATTAAAGAATCGCATTTCCTTTGGATTGCAACACTCCTTAAAGTCTAAAGACTGTAATTACCTATTGCAGAGGAATTTAAAATCTATTCATATATAAAATTCCTAATAAATTTAGGAAATTTTTACACCATATGTTTAATTATTTTTATAAAGTAGAAATTTCCTCTGAATTCTCTGATATTTTGTTAAGTTAATCTTTGTTGGCTAATAAAAAATTCTAAGTAATCACACCTAAATGGTATTATTACATGTATACATTATGTGATGTGATGCACTAATATTACAAAACACAACAAAAAAAAAAAATTAAGACAACTAATATTCTGAAAACAAAGTGCAGTTCTTGGATACTGTGTTTCCATTCTATTATTCTTATACCACCATAGCACTTAAAAATTCTTTTTAGAGATAATCTCCTCTTGGTTTTTTCCTGTTCGTTTTTTATGCTCCAAATAATTTTAATTTCTTTCAAAGTTTGGAAACAAACAAGCAGAAATATACAAATATATAACTATATACATCTACATAATAGGTTTTCATTAGAGATGTGATGGGAACATGTTAAAATAATTGTACAATATCCGACAACAAAATTAAAAGTGGTTTTTTGGATGCATTCAACATAAAACTCTGAAATCAAAATAATAAAATTAAACAAGACAGTATTTAGAATCATAGGTTTTGAATCGTGCACATTTTCAAAAATATGGGCAGGCATTGTTAAATTGGGACTTTGAAAATAATAGTAAAAACGCAGAAATAAATCCAAGATGGATTGTGTAAGCTGTTCTTCTTGTATAATACTGTTTGCATTGTATAGTCTGTAAAGGCTTTTAAATATTCCTTGTAGAGTTTTGTTATTTTATGCAGCAGCCTCCCCAAACCCGTTGTTCAATTTGGTCTGTCTGCGAAGTCGTTCTTTCTTTTAGCAAAAAATAGCACTTATACGAAATTTCATTAAAATCAGTAGAGATTTTGATGAATTATTAGAACTTGACATTCCCGAAATTCTGAGAATCTCAGACCAAGAATAACAGATTCTATGATACACTAATTTTTGAGACTTTCTCTTCGTGGGTACCCAACAATAGTCTATATACAAAATTTAAAATCATCCCGGCGTTTAAATCTCAAGATTTTTCAAAAAGTTTGTTTTTTTTTTAACTGGAGCCTTCCAATTCTATAGGCCGAATTGGCCCATCTGCGAACTTAACCTTATTATTGACGAAGAAAGCATTTATAGCAAATTTTATCAAAATTGGTTGAAATTTACGCGAGTTATCGTGCTCATTAACAACCATGCACAACACACACACACACTCAAACATACAAAATGAATATCGGATTCCAACGTTTCTGACAAAATAGAGCAACAGGGTAAATATAATTTTTCCACCGAGGAACTTATAACTTTTTCTGTTATCGTATTGATACTCAAGGAAAGCTAAAATTGAAGTAGAATCTAGGTTCGACGCGCTCAAAATTATCAAATTTAAACCGCTTATAAATATAATACAGGAAGGAATTTAAAAATATTTTCAAAGTCACTAAAATCTGCTTTCAGAGATATGATCTACTCAGAAACTTATTTATCTTATTTAATTTTGGATTAGGTAATACACAAAGCCTTTAATTTTACCAATTGTTCATTAAAGGAAACAGAGGCCTTAAATATGACTATATTAGAACATATTTGTGCAACTTACAGTTTCTTTTTACAGCTTTAGAGAAAAATAACTGTGATTTAGCGTATTCAACCTGAAACCATTCAATTGAACAAAAGTTATTAATATTTGAATGTAGGTTTTTTCAGACAATGTAGCTCCGTAGCTGCTAGGAGCTCCTAATATCCACAAGTAGTTCTTAAACTGCTAAATTTGTTTAAAAGAGATGTCACCCTTAATGAGTTCATACATTTATTTCAAACGGCGTAGAAGTTTTCAAGACAGTGTTGTGACGGACAAACGGGAGAACGGAAGGACGGAAGGACCGATACTGAACCAAAGTTCTTAATATCCAAACACAAATTAGCAATTTTGTCTTAAAGAACTAATATTAAATTAAAATACCATTAGAATTGGATTTAATATCTTGTATAGCTTCCAAAAAAGAAAAAAAAAAACAAAATATGATTGATTTATTGTTTTTTAGTTCAGTTTTTTTTTTTTCATTTAATTTCCAAAGAAATTTTCTATCTCTTTTCTATTTGTTTTTTACTTTTTGTTTTTTTTTTCTTCTTTAATCCAACATTACATTTCATATTAAAATTTTAAACTTTAATACTAGATAAAATTAAAATAAAAAATATAAATTTTCTGAATTTAAGATGATTTTCTTCAGAATAAAAACAGAAAAACAACAAATAAAAGACTTATAAAATTAATAAGATGTGAAGAAATAGAAAAGAACAAAATAAGAATTAAAATTTTTAAAAGATCATGTTTTAAGGAGAATTGGTGCATAAATTAAAAAAAAAAACAAAGATTTTTAAAATGCAGTAGCATACACAATATTAAATATAGAAAAACAAACAACATGTTGTATAAAATTAGATTTAAGACTGACATCTAGTACTGACACTGACACTGGCATTGGCACTGGGTATACTGGGTATTTTATAATAAGATAAATTGGATAATATAAAAATTTGTTTAGTTTCGGTTCTTTATATAAACCTATCTGTCTTTTGATTATGTGTTTCTTTTAATTTTAATTTGATAAATGAACTTTTGAATTATAGTATAAATCTTACTAATGTTTGTAATTATGTCTCGGAGAAATGGTGATTTAAGGCGAATAGATATTATTTTAAAAAATATTCCATTGGTTTTGGGCAATTACCGTTATGATTGACCTCAGTTCTAAAACTACGACGGAAACTGATTGAGATATTAAATAATTGAATCATTTGATTAGATTAGATATGCTAAAGCAAAAGTTTTTATTTTAAAAATATTTTTATTCGTTTGGGGAATTACCGTTATTATATGAAGTTCCAAACGTACGATGGAAGTTAAATGACAATCGAAATGACTAAGAACAAAGGATTCGATTATATCGAGCTGAAATATTTCTTTAAAAATTTCTCAATGAAGCGGTTGTTAAAACTGTTCGCACGGCTGTAAGTGTAGTCAAACCATATAGGAATGCTTCATAACTCAACCATTTTATAATCTTGTGGCCGACCTTAATCAGTTCGTGTGACGGTTGTAGAGAAAATTTTCATTGGACGATTTTCAACTCTTTTTTTATAATTATCTCGTAGGACACTTGAATTAAAATCATTAATGTCTCCACTTAACCAATTCCAGCATAACACCAGGGAAGCCTCAAGTAGTCATTTCTACACAGTGGATATTCCTAAGTGATTAATTCTAGGAACCTGATTATTGAAACTCATATATTGTGAGAAATACTAGAATATGGAATATGCGCCCTGCCAATGTATGCCCCTTTTATAGAAATATACCATTTTACAATTTGCAACGTTTCAAAAAGAACAAATACAATTTCGTTTCTAACCTACCCAGCAACTCGCCTCTTCTATCCTATTTTCCTTCCAATTCCTTAACCTCATTGCCTAGCATATTATCAATTCACATAATTATGTATAAAGGAATTTAATCCTAAAGACTTAATTAAAGCGAGTGCCTCATATTCTGACGTTGTAGGTTTCGTATTGTTGAATTCGAAAGAAATCCTTAATTTATATTCAAGTTTAGTATTGTTAGCTATTTTCATAAAAAAACCAATTTGACAACCACACATTATTAATTGCAATAAAATATTATATCACTTGGGATTTACGTAAAAATATACATGTATACATATCTATCTAAGTTCTTATCAAAGAGAAATTATGAGATACATTTATACATAAGATACATTATGAGATACATTTATTCTGATGTACATGGAAAAGAGTCAGAAAAATTTCTTATCTTCTACAGTTGTACAATTTAATGACCACAAAAACTATATGCTATTTTAATGTTACCATAATCTTTCTTTAAAAGTTGGAATAGGTTTTATGTTTTTAAGTACATAATAAAAACAAAAATATTTTAATTTTAGCATTATACTAAAGGAATTGTCTCGTAAAATTAAATTTAATTAAAATGAAGGACGTTTACTATTGCAAAGCGCCCCAACAAATTTGTTGTGGAATGTGAATTTAAAGTGATATGCGTTTCGTTATGTTCTTAAAGTGTGATTTTAAAATAAAGTAATTTTCAGCATTTGAAAAATTTTTGTAAATTATTGTCACAGATTGTAAATGGATTTTTAAGGTAGTTTTAATTTTCAATTAAAAAATTTGTTTTAGACATTGAAAGCTTATTAAGGACTTGATGAATCATAACATGCTCAGCTAATTACAAATATGTATGTGCTATATAAACTTTTAGGTCCATGGAATTATGGTAACATGCTCGGATAAAACACAGCTTAAAAAAATTCTTAAAGTGCAGTAATTTGCACACATAACTTAAGGTATTAATAGATATACATGCTTGTCATTAAAAGTCGTGTTGCAGTTAGCTGATCCACAACTCTAGATAAATTTTAATTTTAAAGATATGAAAGTTGGCATTAGAAGACGTGTTTCAACTACTTCAACTCATTTTTCTTCTTTGTTGAATTTAAAGTTTATAGTGACACTTCGTCAATGGCAATGCATTTTTGTGTAATATTGATCTAAAGAATTCTGCCTAATTTTTTTCTTCAGAGTTTTTAAAGAAATTAGTAAAGGAAGTAGCGGCCTATTTTATTTTCATGACTCAAATAAAGAGTGCTTTATCTATGTGACGTTAAAATTTTGGAAACATTGGAAATTAGACAAATTTGAAAAACATGAATCAAGTGCGTCGATTCACAAGTGCCAGACATATTCTATTGGAAAATATTATGCAGACATTAGCGGATATGCCACAACATACCTTTCATATTACTTTCCCAAATCATTTCCTTTCGTTTAATTTACTTCGAACTTTTCTAAGGTGTTACAAAATTGTTCTAGCACTAAATACATTATTTATAACTTAACTCATAATAACTTTTAACTAATATTAAATTCTAAACTAAATAAAAGTGAGAAAGAGTGACAGTAGACCTTGTCAACTCAGGGATACACACGAACATAATAGAAACATGGAAAACAATTAACTTATTATATTTTGCCTCAACTTAATTAGAACCGTAGACCATCCATATATATAAAGAAAAAGATGTTGTATGAGTGTTATTCGAGTCTTTAGCACTAGAAGATCCAGATTCACGTCTGTAGACTACTATAATTTGACTTCTTGTGGAAAAATTTAAGTTCTACTGTGGCTTTAATTAATTAAAGAATTCCACTCGAACCCGTTTACGCAGCAAATTGGTTCATTTTTGAGACTACTTTGGAATGTGAATGAATTTTATAAAAACTTTAGAATTGTGTCTCTATTTAGAATTAGAGTTATCGTGCTATATGTGTAGATCAGCTTACTTTTTGATTATAATCTGATCCATACACTCATCTTTCTCATCTTCTCTATGGTGCCGTCACTAACGTAATATTAAATTTAGTATAACTTCATTAGAATTGCGGTCGTAAGAGTTTATATGTAAAATTTCTTAATGATTAAACACATACACCAAATATGTGAAGGACCATTTGAATTTTATAAGACGCTTCGATTCAAAATCGTATAATCATTTAATCTAATAGTTTAGTATCGAATTATGCCTCGGAAAAACTTTTTTCATATTTTTATTTTAATATTCTTAAAAAAAAAACAAAATACAAAACCAAAAACCATAACCATTTATAATTTAATTTAATTTTCATATATTCTAATAATTAATTAAATAAAATTTTTATACCATATTTAAATTAATTTCTTTATTATTTCTAATATAATATTTATTTAATTTTTTAAAAATTTTTTTTTGGATTCTAAATTGCATAAATTGTATTTTAAAATTAACTTCAAATTTAGAAAAAAAACTAATTATAAAATATATAAATTATATATAAAGTAATTAATTAAAAAAAAAAATAAAAATTGAAATTATAAAATGCTTTTAAAAACATTAATTACTTTTAATTTGTGGAAATTTATCTATATATAATATCTGGACTATTTAAAATTAATATTTAAGTTTTAGTTTATATTAAACTGAAATAAATTATAATAATTGTTCAAAATTAAAAAGAAAAAAAAAAAAAAAATTTTAAACTGACCTACTTACTCCCATACCAAAAGAAAGAGATAGACATATAAATGGAAATATAGCTAAAAAAACATAAATTGCATTAAAATATCACTGAAAATTCAGTTGAACTATGGCTGAAAATATTTTAAATTCCGAATGCATTTCCATTTAAAAAAAAATTTTTATGAAATATCATAGATGGGAAATATTAATATTAGTTTTTCTTTTTAATTTTCTTTACTCTTTTGTATTAAATGAAAATTATGTCACAAAACGAGTTTTCCAAATAATTTTCTTTTCCCAAAAACATAGTTGTGATTTTAATATATCAAAAATGTACTCTTAAAATCAGAACAACCAAAATTTAATAAGTAAATATAACCTTAAATATATCTATTCCTCTATAAATATGTCATATCTGTCCTCTTTTAAATATTGTCCCAAATTCGAAAATATTTTTAAATTCAAATCTCGTTCAATTTCAGTTTTTCAAAATCAAAATAAATTAAATACAATAAGAGAATATTAAAATTGATAAAATTGCATCATAAGAAAGTAGAATAAATTGATAAAATATATAGTTTTTGGTGATATAGGGGATTTTGTCTGTTTAAGGAAGTAAGTCTGGGGAGTAAAGATCTTTGAAGAAGTAGATGTATCTATAGAGCTGTATTGTTCTTAATTGAAAAACAGTATGGTAGTTTATCTAATGGGTTCACTCCAAATTTCGAATTATTGGAATATCAACGATTGACGACATTGAAAGAAGTCAACGTTAGGAAGTGCACCATGGCCTTATGACTATTTATTATATTATTTACCACACCAAACGAAAAATAGGCTTTAATACTTACGATAGGTACTACTTAAGTTTTGTAGAAGTTATAGTAGTTACTTCTTAATTATTTGGAGTAGTCAATAAAATCAACCCTTTTGGTTCCTAGAAATTAGGAGAACATCAGGAGATAACATGATATCTATAAGGAACTCGCTAGTTAACAACAAGGTTATCGATAGTTAAAAGCAAGGAATCACTAATAAAAAAATCATGAACAAATATAATTTCCAGAATTTATTAAAAGAAGTTACCACATCTTCAAACAATCCTTTCTGATCCTATCATGAAAACGGAGCTTTTCTACTATGAGTATGTGCCCGAACGTCAAGGATAGGAATACTATTTCTTAAATTCCTTAAAGTGCAAGAGATTCAGTTATACAAGAACCTATGAAAATAATATCGGATTGTCTTTGTTAAAATTCACAGAACAAAAGTTTAAGATAAAGTTAACTAGCGCAGAACTATTTACCTACAGGATACAATTAAAATCAGGTTCTAACAGAGCAGAATATTTTCGATAGTCGTGTATAATCCCCATTTAGTAATTGCGTTGGAAAATCCTATGTAATAACGTCAGAATAAGGGTTTAGAAAAATTTGTATACTAAAACATATACTTTTCTGCAACAGGCCGGGATTACTTGCTTATTCGTTTCTTAAATTTTACTAACACAGTTTGTATTAAATTTAAATATCAATAGATGGTGGAACAAACATTTCAACTAGTTCTTCTGACAACATTTTTCATCAATATATATATATAAAAATTTATTCTAAATAGTAAATACTTTTGTTTACCTTACTTTCACTTTGAATATAATGTTGATGATCACTTCCAATAAAGTCATTTAAATATTAAGTATATGCATATTGAAATTATTGCATTCCATTAAAAAATTTTTAAAAAAATTATGCAAAAAAATTTCACTTTAGATCCCGAAGTTTTAAAAATTTTTGGGTTAAATAGCAAAATTGAAAAAGCATAGAAACAAATTCCAACCATATTGAATATAATTGTAGAGAATGTCCTTGCATTAATAATACCATAATTTTTTAATGTACCTAAGTAATTTTTTTTTCCATCTCTTTCTGATAAAGTGAAACGGATGTTTTTTGCTTTTGATTTTTTTTTTTGAAGAAAAACTATTATTTTTTTTGTTGTTTTTTTTTTGTGTTAAAATTCAATAAAATATTTACAAATTAAAAAACTTCAGGTTGAAAAAGCAAAAAAAAAAGGAGAAAAACCTGGATTCCAGATAATTTTTTTTTTGTTTTTTTTTACCGAAGTGAAAAGAAAAAGTTTTTCCATTTTCATAGAAAAGAGTAGAATATATAAAATGTTGTAAAGTAATGCAAAAGGAAATGTTAGAGGAATTTTAGTATGTTAGGTCAAGGATGTGATGCTAAAACTTTTGCTTATTCTCTCTGTTTTTTTTTTCCAGTTATCTTATTCAATTTTTATCATTTTAATTCAATGTTTGTTCGCAAAAAAAAAGGAAGAAAAAGCAAAAAAAAAAAAAAATTAAAAACAAAAGAAAAACTTTTTCTAAGAAAAAAAAAAAAATAATTTATTTTCTTCGCCATAAAAAATTACTTTTATGATTCGAATTCAAATCATGTTTCACTACTAGTGGATATTAGAGTTTGAAAACAAAGATAAGATAAAACAAATAGATAAAATAACCGTTATAAGAATAACGGTGAATAACAGAATTCAATTGGAATTGACAGATATCCATATAGCCTTTATAGCGCTTTAAAATGTATAGAAATTTTAAACAAACCTAGAGTGCTACAAACCTTTATTCATTAAACTAGATATGGTCTATCTATACGACAATAGATTATTAAAAGCGAGTCCAATCTCGCAGAAGCTTTAATAAATTATAACTGGCGCTTAATTTTGTTTTTTGTTACAAGCTATTTTTTTTTATTCTCTAAGGAGTAAAGGGTATTCAGCAAGTCCAAGTCTAAGTCATTCAGTTTCTTTAATCGTTATATTCACTAAGCTGTTGTGCGCCATCTGCTATCTTACAATTTAGAATTATTTATATATTTTTATTAAATCTTATTTTATATTACGATATTAACTATTACGATATAATTATACAATTTTACGATACTTTTTTATAAGATATGATCTGACCGAGGTTTGAATGCGGAACTTTCCATATGAAAGGTTGCATCTTTACCAATAAACCATTGGTCAATACAAGTACTATAGAGTTATATGCACCATGCTCTTTTATTTATATTGTGAACTCTTGCAAAGTCAGGAGCTAAATATCTGATCTATAGGAATATGGACAAACGGTTTCTAGTGTCTTGAAGACAAATCTAGTTATCCTTTCCAGATACTTAAGAGTTAGTTTTGCGTAATAGATCCGTACTTTGTGTGTAGTCATTTAATATCTCATCGTTTTGCCCACATTTGAAATAAACAGAAAATTAGTGAAAATTGTTTTGGCTTAAAAATCTAATCCGAGCCACCGTCATAATAGTTCAACGAACCGGCTTAATGATTTCTAAATACAATATCTTAAAGGATTTATAAATACAATGTAAATTTTGATTAACTTTAATCAAGCATTACTAGTCTTATTGGTTTTCCCTATTTCCCAATGGGATTTTATTAGCATAGTTTTTATTGGGACATGAAGCCCATTCTATCCAAGCAGATGAAAACAAACATTATTTTATACCGTTATATTAGGTTTACAGATAGAAAAATTTTAATTTCCAAAAATTTTACAGGGAAGATAAACACTCCAGACTAGCATTTCGTCCCTTTGATTTTACCTCTTCCCTCACTTAGAATTTTATAACCCAGTTCTATATTGCGCCATGAAGCCAATTTTATCTAAGGAGATTAAAACACTTCATATTTGGGGTTAACATTTAGGGATATCTCAATTTTAATTACTGAAATATTTTACAAGATTGACAAACAGACTTGTGATATAAAGACAATTTTAAAAGAAATATTCCTAAAGTCCTATAACGGTAAACCAAAATGAAAGCCTGGGAATATTGTTTTTTAAGGTATCAGGTAAGTGATTTGAAGTTTTTGCAATAAATCTTTTTTATAACTCCGATATTTTTTTTTTTTTCAATTTTATTTTCTCTTTCGTTTTTTGTTTTTAATCTCTCTTTCTTTCACTTGGCGATTTTTTTTTGGTTTAAAAATTTATTTGAATCAAAAATTAAATAAAAATTTTTATTTTAAAAGAATAAAATTTATGTTAAAATGCTTCGTTTCTTTTTTAAAAACTGAAAAAGAAAGAAAAAAAAAATTTTTTTTTGATCTGAAAATAATTTTTATTTATTTGTAAGGGATTTAATAAAGGGGATAACCATCAAAAGAGTTTTTAAAAAGTATTAAATTCTTTTTTTTTTTTTGGAACAGTAATAAATAAATTATTATGATCTATGGTTAGTGATATAAAAATGTTATTTGCACGGTGGATAATACTAACAGATATATATTTTTAATGGTAGGATTTATTAATTGATTCACTTGAATAGGAAATTGAATAAAAAACTTTTTTGGTGCAATATTTATTTTATTCTGTTGATAGTTTGCTGTATTTTGTAGTATTTTAGTATCAATAGAATTTTTTATATTATTTTATATTAATTTGGAAAAGACTTACATTGACTTAAAAATTCTTATTACGTTGAAATACCGTTGGCTGTAATTGGATGGTTTAAGAGAATCCGAATAATAATAATAATTAAAATGATATAAGAAATGAATGAAACTAGTAATTCGGATAGCTTGCTCTACGCCTCCTTAAATCTAACGAGCATATTTTCGGAATTACTAAAGTTAGTAATTTCAAATTGGGTACAAGGTAGTTCTGTCCTATTTGCTTAATGTTCCTGAAATCTATGATGAGTTGAAGTGGGGGTTTGTGTGAACCTATCAAAAGACACCTGCAAAAATAAATCCCCCGGATGTGTAAGATTCTTACTCACTAAAAAAATCTTCTTGCTATGGCAAGAGATTTTTTTAGTGAGTAAGAATCTTACACATCCGGGGGATTTATTTTTGCAGGTGTCTTTTGATAGGTTCACACAAACCCCCACTTCAACTCATCATAGATTTCAGGAACATTAAGCAAATAGAACATAGCAAGAACAATTAGATAAGCGCAGAATCCCATTACATAGTATAATAGTTGAAAAAGAGAAGTCTTTACAGTATTTAAATTTTGGCATCCTAACAACCATGCAATGGCGCTTAATTGATTTTTGTAAAGAAGTATTCTTAATTTTCATTAATCAGCGACTGGATTGCACTGTGTTTAGAGTATCTTTTATTTTAAGGGGTCCGCGTTTATATCCAATAAAAGTTATTACCTCACACTTATGTGTTTTTCGACTGAATCAGCTACCACTGAACTTTATTTTTAATAAAAGAATTCAAATAATGAATGTCCTTAATTATAATAAATAATGTTACTAATAGAATTGTAACAATTTCAAGTGCTTAAGTCATTCTTAATGTGATTAGGTCCAGTAATGTTTTACGTAGATATTTTTTTTTTAAATTCCTTGAATTCGGTTCTATTACAAGAATATTGTACCGTAGTACCTCTCAATTTTCTTGTTTTAATCGAGTTTCACAAGATTAAAATTATAATATAATATTCTACAAGATATACCAAGTTTCATAAAAAAAACTTTATTTCATAAATTTAAAAATTATTATGTATAATAATATATTATGAACATCAGTATCCAGTACTGATGTATAGATGATACTAGAAATTTCATTCAAAATAAATGTTTTAAATACAAACTGAGAAAATCATGATGACAACATATTTAAAAAATGTTCAAAAACAATCAAACTAGGCTTTGATTTTCGGATAAAAAATAAAATAAATCATCTCTAATTTGCCTACACATTTGTACTTACAATTATAGTCGTTTCGAATATTTTTTAATAATCAATCATCATAATCAATAATGTTTAAAACGAGGAAGATTATAGTTGCTCTTGTCAACTTTAAGATACCCGTGCGTACACTATTATTAAATAAGAATTAAGTACTAAATAAATAAGAATTTCATATATTGCAATTGAACTGTTTGACAGAAAATTCAAAATATTTGTTTTTTTATATTTAATTACAAAAAAAATTAATAAAAAAAAAACATTAATTAAACAAAAAGATGAATTTAAAAAAAAATATGCTCTGAACGAGATTCGAACCCGCACTTTTCAATTAAAAGTCGACGTCCTAACCACTAAGCCATAGATTTTTTGTTCATCTCAATTTTTTTTTAAAATTATTATAGTTGCTATGGTATCAATTGTTTGCTTTGATAACTGTTTTGAATTTTTTAAAAAATGTATTAAAAAAAAATAAATAATTAATAAATGAGAGTTTTAAGATGAATTTAAAAAAAAAAAAAAAATTTTGCCCCAGCCAGGAATCGAACCGAAATATTTTGAATACAAGTCCCATGTCCTAACCACTACACCATAGAACAATTAATAATTTAACTAAATTTTGTTTGTTTTTATATTTGGTTTCTATTTAGTTATTAATTTTGAAAATATTCATATAATTTCGAAACATTTGTATGGCAGCCACCCGAAGTCCTTGTGCGATTTTAACCAAAAACATTAGGGAACCTACAAATTGTCTAAAAATTACTTTGTGAAAGTTTCAGAACTCTAGCTCTTATAGTTTTTGAGTTATCGTGCTGACTAACGGACGGACGGACGGACACACATGGCCAGATCGATTCACTTTTCGATGCTGTTTCGATACGTACCCTTGATACTATATCTAGCTCGTATATTTCGATGCGTTACAAACGGAGGAGTAATTTTAATATACCCGATGTTCATATATATATGCACGGGTATAAAAAAAAACAATTATGTTGATACCAATCGAATAATGAAATATCAATGAATAAATGTAGATGAGAATAAAATTTACTTAAATTTTAAAAATTTCCTAATTAATTTTCTTAAAAAGTCTTAAAAGTCCCTTCTTCTGTAATTATTATATTGCATGGCATTATTACTATACGCTTTCGGCAAATCAGCTGAAAGGAAGTACCTATAACTATATAAACTAATCCTAAATTATTTTAATTAAATTTTATTTTATAATTAATTTAAAAAAAAAAAAATGTATCAAAATTTAAAAAATATATTCAGTTCCCCTTTTGAAAAAAAACATCTAATTAAAATAAATTTAATTTAATTTATTATTATATTATTATATTACCCTTGAAAATTGAAAAATATAATTTTAGTTTAAGAGCATCAATTAAAAAATTATTATTACCAACTGAATATAATCAACATTATAATTCAATGTCCATTATTTTAATTAAAGTATCATTATTTTTTTAATTTTAATTTAATAAAATATAAAAACATTTATAGAAGTAATAATAATGTTATTAAAAATACATTAAAATAATAAAAACAACATTTTATGCAAATTTTTTTTTTATTTTAAAATTTGTTTATGTTTAATTTTTACAGTCAATTATCGCTTTTAAAAACAAAAGAAGTAATTTTTAAAATTTTTCTTTATTTATTTTTTTTTAGTAGAATTTTATTAGCAAATTTAATTCGATCATAAAAAAAATAAAATGGGGTAAAAATAATTACCAGAAAATTGCCTGTCATCAACTTTGACTTCTTTATATACATATATAATATATATCTATACTTAATTTTAAAAATTTTTAATAAAAATTATCTTTTGGGTTTTTGATGAATATTTGTTTAACATACTAATTCAATTATAATATAAAATTAAAAAATATAATTAAATGTTACTAATTGTGCACAGTTACGAAAAAGTTCCGAAATTTAACTTTATTTTTAAATTCTTATTAGATTTTAAATATCTAAATGCATTATGAATGTATAATGTAATTTCTTTGTTGAGTGAAATATTCGACTATTGACATAATAACGGCAAATAAGTTTTTCTGAAGTCATATTGTCAAAATCTTAAGCACCGAGATTAGTTATATTGGTTTAGAAAAGTTCCGTTAGTTTAGTCTAGTTATTTTAAATATCACAGAAATTATCTAGTGTTTCAATACTTCGGAAAAAATTAATGTGTCCTTGAGAAATATTCTTAAAAGTCTAAGTGTCCGTCTTCTAATAATTCTACTTAAAGAATCTTAGTCTTTTATAGCTAAATAAATGTAAATATTTTGAGCTAACAAATGAAGACTCTGCAGGTGTACTAGGTGGAGAAAAGGAATAGACACCTGATTTAATGAAAATATGAAGCTTTTCGAAACTAAAATTCAAATCGCAAAATTTCTGGGGCCTTCAAATCATCGGCACAAGATACACTTTAACTAAAACAATTTATTCATTAACTAAATCCAAAATATAGCAGTAAACTAAATTTTATTTAAATTTCTTCCAAAAATTCCGAAACTGCATACAGAGTAGCCTGTAACTGCTTATTTCACTATGAATTATTTTAAAAGTAACTATTTTCGATTGAAATGAATGCGCTAAATGTATCTTACTAGATAATTTATTAATGTTCTCCTTTTCAAATTAGTTTCATTGTTTAAAATTTTATTTATAAAAATGGAGGTTTGTTTGAGAAAAATTGTTTCCTCGTCTGCTCCTGCTTCAGTTCCTAATGATTATTAGAAAAAATGATTCGGATACAAATGTCTGCATTGTGAGTTATCGCAATTTAACGACAAAATGCACAAGTTCCAATTTTATCTTATTTTGAATAACGCCTCAATTTTCGCAAAATTTTGCAAAGCGACAAATGAACTACCAAAGAATTTGCCAATAGACAATTAATAAAATCATAAAATTCAAATAAAATAAATTTATAGTACAATAATTTGTTAGTTTTTCACTATTTTTTTAATGGAATTTAATCACATGTCATAAAATCTACGCGTTGTCTATTTATACACATAAATTGTAGGTACCCACTAAGTGAATGGCTGTTGTTGCTCATTGGTAACTAAAATAATTTTATGTCCATTTTTTTTTCTTGTTTCAAGCGGTTTTTTAAATAAAAAATGTGTACATATATATATTATACATATATTATATATATAGGTATGTATATATGGATTAAGAACACATTAAATTCCGAAAATTTTTAATGGAATTCATGGGGTTAAAATGAAGCTTCTGGTGATTTTAATGTCAACTTGGTAAAATAATTAAATTACTGAAATTGAAAATTAAAAAAACAACAAAACAGTGGTAAAGCGGGTAATTTAAATTGAAGGTAATCAGATTATTTTTAAAATAGTTAAGAAAGTGTGCAATTCAGAGATAAAATGTGGTGAGGAAAGAAATTAAATGTTAATAACTATTAACCAATTGTGGTTTCAGTATTGTAATGAACAATCAAAATTCGAAAATAATTTCTGGAGGATTTACTGTTATTTACTCTTGCTTGTAATCCTGCTAATATACTTGTAATTCTGCTAGATTTATAGCTAAGTCTGTAAGTTTTTTTTCTTTATTTAAGCTCTAATTAGAGCTTGTAAGTTCTAGCTGTAAGCTATAATTTAGCCTGCAAGTTTTTTAAAAAAAATAAAGGTAAATGTTAAAGGGCAAAATTTTAAGAATGGGGAGTGATTAACAATAGCAACGCATCATGAAAAGGTAGCGTTCATCATAGGGCATATTGTACTTTAGAACTTTCATTTGACTTCGGGTATACGAACATTTTATAATCCGTAATTTTACTAGATCTTAACTAAATTAATAAGACTAACAAAGATTGTGTAAACTTAAACCTTCTTGCAACATCTCTGAACTTTAATCATACATATAAAGATTTTCTCTACCTGATAAATAATTTAAATTAACTATTCAGCATTTTTTTGTTTTTATTACATTTTGGTTAGTAAATACTAATAAAACTTTTAATTTCAATTTGAAATTTGTTAAACTGGTTAAAAAAAAAAAAAACATGAAATAAAAGTAAAAAGTTAATGATGGTTGGTTAATTATTTCAGACTTTTTATTTCTTTAACTGATCTTTAATGATTATTTCCACTAACTCAGTTGGAAATCTAAGTTATTTTTTGTTTCTTGTTTTTTTTTTTATATGTAAATTTGATCTTATGTTGATGATTACCATGATGATGACGATTAAAATACACTGATGGATGAAATGAGATACCAAAATGACTAAAGCTTGTTTTTATGTGAAATTTTTTTTTTATGAAAATAATACTGACTATTTGACCCATACCTGGGTAATTTTATTGTTTCAGCTAAAATTTCGAGACCACATGTAATGCTTTCAGATTTTCGTTTTTTTTTTTATAGTATTTTTAGTTGGTAAAATAAAAACTTAAAAATTATTCGGAAAATTCTTTTTAGTTTTATTATAATTTTCTTTTGAATTTTAGTAGATATATAGTTTGAAAGATAGTTTGCATACTAATTTTTTTTTTCCTCTGAAGAAGCAGTTTATTTATTTGTTATTAAAATTAGAGAAAGTATTTGTAAAGGTGAAAAGTGATGTTCAGTGTCTTGGTTTTTTATTATTTCTGAATAATTACAAATCTTGGTTGTTAGCAATAGTAGATGATTGAAAAGTTATGGATACTGGCACTACTTAAATCTGGTATGCCTGATGTTAGTGGCTTGATTCAATGTTAGTTTGAAAGTTTGTATATAATTTTTAAAGCAATTGATAAATCATTCTTGAAATTGCTCCAATTGTGCAATGACGATTAACTTGACGATTTCTTTAAAGTATTACAACCTCTCTTGGTTTTTAAATCTAAATTAAAACACAGTGCCGCGGTCACTGAACTATAACCTCAGCTCAACGAAAAAGTTTAACCAAGAGAAGAAAAATAAAACTGGAGGCAAATAGACCACTTCACGAAATATTCTTCCCCAGAATTGAAGATAACTAGAAACTAACAAGAAGCCTTTAGGGTTCAAAATCACTAGACTGAGATTTGAATAACCTTGACCACACACAGGCAACCTTGATCTCTTCAACAGAACACCAGCAGCAGTCTCCAATATATACTATCGAAGGTTGACAATCAAACACTTATTTGGGGAATGCAGCAGGTATGAGCCATTGATCTCAGCCGAAATACTTAAACCTAGAAACATGGAAGATGGAGATAAAATCATCAAAGTCTGCAGAAATATGAATTATTGGAAATCATACAAGCTTATAAAAGATACGCAAAACAAAACAGTTACGGAAGGCAACACGCACAACTACAACCCAGACATGGATTACAACAGGCACCAAAAAAAATTAACAACTAATTCTATTTATTTTATTTTGAATTCAACCTTAACTTAAACTTAAACTTTAAATAAGATCTTTAATAAATAAATAGATTAATAAATTAGGTTTATTATAATAAATTTTTTTCTAAAACCCAAGAGGAAAATCAAATTAGAGTCTTAATACATTTAAGACAGTAGGTCATGCATAAACCTAAGTTTAAACTTAGTTTTAAAACAAAAACTGTTTGACCTTGCACTATTTGTTTTAATAAGTGAGATTTATGCTTAAGTTCAGTTTAATAAACAGTATATGACTGATATTATAAAATCTAAAAATTTTTATTGTTTTAACAAATTATACTAAAAACCTAGAAGTATGGCGTAATTTTAGGGTCCTAATGCTCTAAGGTTCGGAGAAACCTAGAATATCGTATAAAATTTCAAAGGAATGAAGAAATTTACTCCTCAAAGATGTTTTGAAAGTATATCAACAGTATATAAATATAAACAAATAATTTAATTGAATAATATAAC
The DNA here is from genome assembly GCA_963082915.1 of Dolichopus griseipennis. Lineage (NCBI taxonomy): Eukaryota > Metazoa > Arthropoda > Insecta > Diptera > Dolichopodidae > Dolichopus > Dolichopus griseipennis. The sequence continues at coordinate 311,780,717 of OY720441.1, read as the reverse complement.
TCACAGATATAGAATACCATATAACTCAAATATAAAATATTACAATTATAACAAAAATAGAATAATATCTATTGAAAATCTAAGACGTTTCTAAATGTTATAAGGCGTAGTACTATCTCATGTTTAAATTGTATGTGGAATTCATTAAGATCAATTCTAATAACACGAATCTAATATGACCCCCTTGTTCCAACATGTACCTATGGTAGACAGGCTTATTAGCCTAAATGTTGAACAGTTAGCGCTATAAAAAAATATATATATATAAGTGAATCAAATACATGTTGTCATCTACAATTTTAGTACAATTAAAATCAGTTTTTCTGAAACTTCTTCTTCTTCTATGGCGCTACAGTCCGTTGTCGAACCTTGGCCTCCTGAATCATCCTTTTCCAGTTCACGCGATCTTGGGCAGCAGTTATCCAATTTTGCTCTTGCAGCATTGATACAGCGTCTGACTCGACTGCATCAACCCATCGATTTCTCGGCTTTCCCACTGGTCTTTTTCTATCTATTTTCCCGTTTAATACTCTTTTTGGAATGCGGGAATCTGGCATACGTTGTATGTAACCGGCCCACCTAAGGCGTTGTAGCTTGATGTATGTCACAACATCGCTGTCGGTGTATACATTGTATAGCTCTCCGTTGCGTCGCATTCTAAATTGGCCCTGATCGATAATTGGCCCGATAATTTTACGGAGTATTTTTCTTTCGAAACGAGAAAGTAAGTTTGCCGTCGCTTGGGTGGTCGTCCACGTTTCACTGCCGTAGCATAACACCGGTCTGATAAGAGATTTGTACAGCTCAAGTTTACATTTTCTGCTGACTTCTCGAGATCTCATTATCTTCAACACAGAGTAGTATGCGTTGTTTGCCTTGCCTATCCTTCGGGTTACCTCTGATGTTTCATCGTTTCTACTTGTTATTTCGGCCCCTAGATAGACAAAACTTTTTACTACTTCCACGTTGTCATCACAAAAAGTAATGTTTTGTTTCTCTCTCTGGTTACGTCTGGATACTACTAACATTTTCGTCTTATCGATGTTTATCCTCAGACCCAGTTCTATAGCTGTTTTCTCTAACTGGATATAGCATTCTCTGACACCTGCCTCTGATCTTCCTAGTAGATTTAAGTCGTCTGCGTATGCTGCTATCTGGGTGGTTTTGAATAGCAACGTGGCATTCGGGTCAGATGGGATTTTCCTGACTATATGCTCCAGAGCAAGATTGAAAAGCATAGGCGCGAGTCCATCCCCCTGTTTCAGTCCCTGTTTGATGTTGAAGGGTTCTGTGAGGTCCCCTTGGATTTTACGCTCGCGCTTGTGTTTTGCATAGTAGCTTTAATCAATCTTAATAGCTTTGCCGGTACGCCTAAGTTGCTTAAAACTACATATAATTTTTCCCTTTGGATAGAGTCATAGGCGGTCTTGAAATCTACGAAGATTTGATGTACATCGACATTTCTTTCCCAACACTTCTCCAATACCTGCTTCAGCACAAATAGCTGGTCCGTTGTAGACCGTCCTGGCCTGAAACCGGACTGGTATTCGCCTATGATGTTTTCGGCAATTATTTCTAAGCGGGCTTTCAAGATATTAGTGAAAACTTTGTAGGAAGTGCTAAGTAGCGATATCCCTCTGTAATTTTTACAGTTGAGCTTGTCTCCTTTTTTGTAGATTGGACATATAATACTTAGTTGCCAGTCAGCGGGTATTTGCCACACCTTTAGTATTATTTTATGAAGGATTTTTTGTACCGTTTCTCCTCCATCTCGCAGAAGTTCAGCCGGAATGTTATCTGCACCAGGAGCCTTGTTATTTTTCAATAGCTCTATGGCATTGACCACCTCTGTTAATGTAGGTTGTCCCGTGATTTCATTTTGGGTTTGCCTTTCCACCGTGATCTGTTCTTGTTTACTTACTTCATCGTTTGGTGCATTTAGTAAATTTTCAAAATATTCTTTCCACCTGTTCTTAATGTCATCCTCAGATGATAAAAGATTATCTTCTGCATCTCTACATAAGTTTGACTGGGCTTTGTAACCATCTCTGATGATGCGGATGTCTTTGTATGCTGCTCTGATACTATCGCGATTTTACAAATTATCTTGGACCTTTCTTAGCGCATTGTTCTGCCATTTCCTTTTTTTCTTTCTGCAGATTTTGTCGGCCTCTCTTCTAAGTTGCTCAAAATGTAGTTGCTTAGCACGTGTTGGTCTACTTAATTTTCCTTTGCAAAGATGCGGTAGATTGGCTGGAAACCAATAGTTTCTTCAGAAGCTCGATGCAGTGCCGTTTTTAAACTATCCCACATTTCATTTAGCTCCATGTGTTGCAACTCCTCTAGATTTAAGTTTGTCTCGATCGACGCTTTGTACTCGTTTTTCACAGATGTTATATTGAGTTTGCTTACGTCCAGCTTCGTTGCATTGTGTTGTGAAACACAAAATGAAATTTTAGAATATACAGTAAGCATTTATGTGAATTAAAGCAAATAATTGTGGAATTAATAATTAAGTTTTCATTGACTTTTTACTGTATTATGATTTTCCAAAACATACAAAGATTTAAAACTCAAGAATAAAATTCCTCATTATGATTTATCATATGAATATCTAATATTTAACTTTATCAAATCTATCAACTTCGTTCTGTTCATTATTGAAGTTTATCGTACTAAATATAAATAATCAAAACAAAATGTAAAGTTGTTTTTGTAATTTTTCATTATTTAACTGTCACTTTAAATTTATCAAATTGAACTTTACAAATTTTTAATAGAGACAAGTTTATTTCTTATGAATATTTCATAGTACTGGATTAACCTTTAAATGACATGCACTGATTGACACATTTTTTAACTTTTAAATACTTTTTTTTAAAAACTAATTTCTAACTGATTTCATACCCAAATAAAAAGTTAAAAATTTACTGTTAGTTAGGTTAAGCTAATCTTCTTAAAATATATTTTGATAAACTTACTATATACTTGAAAAAACACTAAATTTTTTTTTTCTCACCAATAAATTGAGTGCTTTTAATTAAGAACTTTTATATAAACTTCAAATTAAAAAAAACTTAAAGTCATTTGTAACATAATATAAATATAAAAATACGTTTCAATAAAAACTTTTACAGATGAATTAACGGAAATAACATTTTAATTTTTTTTTTTATTTTTTGATCAAATGTCACACCTGATGAACTTGATGAGGTATATTACTACTTGTATTATTGTTGTTGTTATACTGTGTTAATTCTTAGAATATTTAGTAGCACAATAAAATAGACACTGAGTTATTTGATACGACTTTAAATATAATATTTTTATTAAATTCTTCTTGTAGTTTTATTGTACACGCTCTCAATTTAAAATGGCGATGAATTGATCGTTTTCGAAGTTTAAATTAAGATTTTAATTATACTGAAAAAAAAAAAATTTAAAAGTTTTTCAATTTTATCAGGTCGAATAGATCCAATGAATCATTTTTTTTTCTTATTAATTTATTACAAGAGTTGATGAAAAAAAAAAAAAAAAAAAGAGTCATTTCATGAAATGACCTGTCAAATTGAAATAGAATTGAAACTTACTTAAAAGATTTAAAATTGAACATTATTTTTTTAAGGAACAACAATAACAATAACACCAATAATAAAGAAAATATTTCGATGAAAAGAAAATACAATAAAAAACTAATAAAAAACAGAAAACAAAAATGTATACACCTGTAATTAATTTAATTTGATGTAAGATGTATGGTAATAAACTTTATGGTATTATTCATTTCAAAATGAATCATTGATCTTATTCTATGGCATAAAAAAATTTTTGATACTTTTTTATATCATATATTTTAATAATTTAATAAAAATCTTATGAAAAAACGCCTCTTTTAGACAACAATGCGTTCTGATGTTGTATCCGGTTCGAATTAGTAGTAAATGTTATAAAAAATATTGAGTCATTTAAATGTATTTAATTGTAGGAGACGAATTACATAATTAATGTAAATTTAACATAAATACTTAATTACAAAAAAAGACATTATAAGTTTGTCTAAAAATAATATATATCACTATTTCAATGAGTAATTAATTAAATTAATGAAGTTTCTATTTTCATAAAGCACGCGTTAACATTGCATAATACGAAATTTTTTGAAAAGAGCCGAAACGCAGCCAATAAATTTAGTAATACATAAATGCAATCATAGTACTAAATTTGCGAATCAATGAAGAACAAAAGTTAGCTTAATTGAATATTTAAACTGTTATTCAGCTTTTGCGTTAAATTTTTTTTAATTACTTCAAGGATTCAATTAGGCGGCTAATTTTTTGAAGATCTTTAAAAGGTTGCTCATATTTCATCTATTTAACAAAATAAAATTTAAAAGCTACTTTGATTTTGACAGCTGCATTTTTTTTTTGATAGTTGCGTCATGCCTTCGCTCATTGTGATTACGACATAAAGCTAAAATAAAATTGTCATAGTGAATAAAACTAGTAAATGTCAGAGCGTTTTTTTTTTTCTAATCAGAAGCCTTTTTAGCACATTTTCAAAAAATTTTGTAAAAATGTGCCTATATAGCTTCACTCTGTCCGTCCGTCCGTATGTTTACAAAAACTTTTACACCGTTTGAAATAGAGTAAATAAATTTTAACCATGGGTAGTTTTTGTAAAAAAAATAATTTCGTAGAAGAATTTTTTTCTGTAGCCCCGTAACAGGTGGGGCTACAGAAAAAAATTCTTCTACGAAATTATTTTTTTTACAAAAACTACCCATGGTTAAAATTTATTTACTCTATTTCAAACGGTGTAAAAGTTTTTGTAAACATACGGACGGACGGACAGAGTGAAGCTATATAGGCACATTTTTACAAAATTTTTTGAAAATGTGCTAAAAATCTATAAAGTACTAAAGAGCAAATAGTACCACCACATTGTATATTGTACAATATAATTATAAGGAACTCCTATAAATCATATGCGAGTGTAATTATAATATAAACTCATAAAATTCAATTTATGTAAATATTTTTATTTATAATTTTTTTATTACCATTTTTTTTGTTGTTTTAATGTATTTAACACATTAAAATCTTAAGTTAAAATATTGTAAGACAGAGAAAGAACTAATATACTTAGTTTTTTTTTGTTTTTAATTATTTGAACTCAAATCAACCTTACACGCGTTCTTTTAAAACAACATTTCTTAAGACGTCAACTCTTTGTTTTTATTTATTAAAATTATTTTGAAAAAAAAAGAAAAATAAAAAAAAATATTTAATAATAGGAGGAAAGTGAAGGAAAATTTATTTTTGTTTCTATTATTTTTTTTTAATGTGACTCTTGTCAGCTCATAATTCTTTAATTTTTTTTTTTATTTAGATTTTTATTGTATTTTTGGTGGTATATACAAACTACTTTTTATTAATTTCTGCTTAATCATATGAAATTCTTTTAGATTTTAATTTTTTTTTTCTTTTATATTTTCTTTCATTCCCATAAAATGGAGAAGAAGGAATGCACCCAACAGTTAAAAACAGAACCCTTATACGGATTAAAACAAAACAAAAAAAAAAAAATCTGAAAAACAAAAACCAAAAATAATCCGTTGTGAACGCACGTTTTCATATTTTAATTTTCATATATTATTATAAACTCTCATATGGTACGTACAGTTATGGTCGAATTTATATAGACAATATCGTAAGGGGGTATTTAGATATTTGGAATCTCCAACTACAAGAATGTTCATAAATACAGTCTCAATATTATTTCATAAACAATTACAGGATTCTAAAAAGGAGGCATTATTGTTATCCAATAACGTTTTTCAAAAAAATCTTCTTTACATTATTGGCTACTCTGATAATCGGCGGATATTGGAATTCAAGAATTTAATTGGAAGAGGAAGTGGATGTAACTCACCGTACCAGAATGACTGTTAGAAATACTTAAGGACTATTTTAGGAAAGATATGTAGTTTTAAAGTGTAATAATTGATTTCAATTCAGAGATTTATAACCAGTAAATGTTAGAAGATTACTCTAACCGGGAAGCTGTGGCTAATCTATTAAAATCCCAATCAAAATCTATTAAAATCTCCATCAAATTTGGCCATGTTTAATTGAGTTTGAACTTGTTTTAAATACAAATAGTCCTAAGTTTTCAATAAGTCCAAATTAAATTGCTCTTATTAGCCACCGTGTTCTCAGATCTAGAAATCAGAGATTAAAATTTTTAATAGAAAACTCATGTAAGGTACTTTCATAGCAGGACTTCAATTTAACAACAAAAATTAAAAAAGTTTGACTCATAAGCCCGCCCTTAAAATTATTCGCTGAAAATTTAGGTGCCATTTTTTGGGTCTTATTTTTTTTCTGGTTTAAGTTTCTACTACAAAATTGAGGACTAAATTTTTCAAATAATTTCTATTTTTATTTGAAAATTAATTTGAAAAAAGATCAATTTAATTTGAAGAAAGACCAAAATGGTTTGAAAATAAGCAATTTTCATATTAAAAAGGATCAAATTCATATCAAAAGGGTATATTTAATCCCGAAATTATTAGCTTAAGCGAAGAAAGCTAACATTAAAAATTTCAATTTGAAAACTTGGACCTATTCCTTATTTATTAGGAACCAACCTTACTAGAGAAAGTAGATAACTTTCAAAAATCTCAAATAACTTTTGTAAATGCACATTTTCATTAAATAAATTTCCATAACTGTACACAAGAAAATTTAAATTATATTACCATATTTAAGAGAACTACAACAAAAGGGTCCCTATATTGAAAATATTCGGTGCATGATAAGCGTACGCATTACTTCGTTTAAGAAAAAAAAAAAATAATTTCTTCATTGATCGTTTCAGAACGATTGAAAAAACGTGAAAATAACCAAAAAATTTAAAAAATCAAAACAATAAAATAAAAACAATTTTAAAAGCTATAAAAACAATTTAGAAAAACGTAAATCACATCACAATCCCATTTTAATCCAGATCAAGAGTATATAGTGTATATATATAAGTATATAAGAATATAAAGGCTTTATTTAGGTACGGTCATATGGTTTGAATGTGTTTTTTTCTTTATTTGAATTAAAAAAAAAAAATTTTTTTTATTATTCTGGGGATCGCAAAGTCCAAAATGAAACCAATGAAATTATTTTAAAGTTTTTCTTGTAATTAAACACTTCTTTTTTCACTGCGATCCATTTGTAAGAGAATTTGTAATGAAAATGAAATGCATCCAATGTGTGTATTAATGTAAAATTCTTAGAGAAGTAAATCAAGACTGTATATATATATATAAGATGTAAGCACGCACATTTTGGTCTATTTGGTGTTTAAAACCATAATTTTAAAATTTTTATTTTCTTAATTCTTTCATATTATCACGTTTTATGAGATGAAACCAAGTATTAAAAACAAATTTTTCAATGTACAAGTAGATTTGTTTGATATATTCAATGTTTGCTTGTCTGTCCGTTCATCAGTCACTATTTTTTTGTATGGGGACTCTTTAAAAAATACCTAAAAATCCAAAATCTTATTGATAGAATAACGTTTTTGTATACTATAATCACCTATTCTGAAGCTAGTATTATGGGATGGAATCCTAATTGTACGTATAATAGATGAGGACCGCAAGATTTCCATTTAAAAACCTATGAGATAATAAGATAAGGAGTAAGGCATGAAGATCTACCTGAAATGCAAAATTGAATATGGTACGGAGGTTGTTTTAGCAACAAGGGCTGATTAAGGCATGGAAGCTGATTATGCCACGGAGGCGGAATAAGGAACACAAGTAGGCTGAGCAAGGAAAAGGCAGTACAGTACAGTATAACAGATGAGGACCAGGCAAGATTTCCAATTAAAAACATATGACCCAATAAGATACGGAGTATGGCATGAAAATCTACCTGAAAAGCAAAGTTGAATAAGGTACGGAGGCTGTTTTAGGCACAAAGGTTGATTAAGGCATGAATGCTGATTATGGCACAAACGCTGAATAAGGAACATAGGTAGACTGAGCAAGGAAAAGGCAGAACGGAATAAGGCACGAAGACCTACCTGAAACGTATAGATGAATAACTTAAATTAACATTTGATAAACAGCCAACACATGTGCATTCGTCTCGGGCAAGATCGCTTTTTTTTTTGCATTAATTGTTAAGGTTGAAATCAAAGCTTAATACTTCCTATACTTCTTATCAGAAAATTTTAATTCTAATTCTGATTCGAAAAGGAAAAACTTACCGTAATTACTAAGCCACGGAGATCTACTTGAAAGTGAATGTTGAATAATTTCAATTGACATTTGACATGCAGTAAACGCGAAGCATTCAGCAAATGTTCCCTGCATCAAATTGTTAAGGTAAAAATCTTGCACTATGCATCAAATCCGGATACTTCACATCAGAAATCCCTAAAGTCCTGCAACTCTACAAACGACTAAATTTAGACCATTTGTAGGTCATAAAATTGAAATAATATTCAGATATTTTTTATTGCCTATACATATAATAAAAGGGTATCAGAAACGCATACTAATCTTATATTTAGTATATCGTTATGTGAAAAATACGTTTATTTTAAAATAAACGCAATGAATAAAAGCAGTCACTATTATATGAATAAATTTTGTTCTTCTTATATACTTAAAAGTTAAATAATAATAATAATATACGCAGTTTTAACTTATGGAATTTTCTTTTAAAGTTATGGGAAAAACATCTTAAAGATAAAATTTATTATTAAAATTAAATGAACAGATTTAATTTCAAAGTTGTTAAATGTTGAATCATTGTGTGTCTCAAACAAAACTCTCAAGTATGAATTTAAACGAATGAATTTTTTGTATAGATTATTATAATGAAAAATAATTAATTAAATTTACACTAATTGAATATAAAAGGTTTGTTTGATTGAAAATGAATGCACTTAAAGGTTATGGTGTACTTGCGTAATCAATCAAAGTAAAAATTTTAATCAAAGAAAAGAATTTTGCAATCTAAAACGTGATTTAATGTTGTTGAGATTTTCAGATTTTAAAATTTCTATAAATATAAAAAAGTCAAAGTAATTCCTTTAATCTATTTATGATACACTATAGAGCTTAGATGATTCACATGTTATGTTTAATGCATTAGTGATGCTTGAATTCAAATATTTTATATTTTATTTCATTTTGTTTAATTATGGGAATATTTTGATTTAAATCAAGTTAAATTCAATATTTGTGTATGCAAATTTTAATTTTTAGCTGACAAATAGTTTAGACTTTATATAGGTATGAATGCATTATCTATATGTAAGTATTTTATGAATAGATGATTTAGTGGTCAAAAATCTATATATATAAAAGCGAAAGTTTGTTTATTTGTTTGTTTGTATGTAGCGAATAGACTCCTAAACTGCCAAGCCGATTTTCATGAAAATTTGTATATAGAGGTTTTTGGGTACGGAAAGAAATCGTGGCCCAAAAATCTTGCTCTAACGAACCGCCAAGTTGGGACTGTGGTGCAAGTATTTAAACTTCTTTGTTCTAAAATGAAAACGGTTTGACCGATTGACTTCAAATTTTGTACACGTGAAGCTCTTTGAGAATTGAGTAGACACTATTAACAGTTTTGGAATTTGTTAACCCATGTCGGGCCGACGGGTGGTCAAAAAAAACTTTTGGAAGTAATTTTGGAAAGTAGTTTGTGCTGCTTTGAATTACAGAAAGTTTCAAAAACTACTAGAATAATCCTAGAAAAATCGTTTTAAAAAAATTGCTTTCATACATTTTAAAATTAATACCGTGTGCAATTTTTGGGTTAACTTTTTGCAGTAATATCAACTTCAATTAAACGTCCATGGAGAGGCGCAGCAACGCGCACCGGTTATTAGCTAGTACATTATAAAATTTTCTTAAATTTTTTAAAAAAATACATTTTCCTACTTTATTCCTCATACATTTATTGTGCATTTGGGTTGAAATATGATTTTTTACGTAAAATACTACAAAAAATTAAGAAAATTTTCTAATGCCTTTATCGACCACTAGATGGCGGCGCCATCAGTACTAATGACATATATATTCAAAAACTTGGAGGTATAAAGTACCGTTATGTGATAACGTCATTTCGAAATTTTGGGTTCCCTTTGCGGAAGAATATCCTTAATTGTTCTACTAGTAGTTATTGAAGGTTTACCTTTACGTAAACAACTGAACACGGCTATGACTTTCTTGTGAACCTTTAAAAAAAACGTATACATGGAATCAATAGGGTAGTCATGTTACCTTGGAGCGTTTTGTGGTGATTAGAAGATCAAAAGATAGTTTGTAGATATAAAATACACTTGAAGCTGTATTATTTTTTGAACATTTTGAAAATACTTAAATACAGATGCCATTAGAGGTTCAAAACATAGCTTTTGGTATAAGATACACTTTGTACAATTCGAAGTTGTATGAAAGCTATGACTTTATATGAATCTTTTGAAAATACTTATTATTACAGAAGGCACAGGGTAGCCATTACCGATTGTGACTAGAGATTCAAAAAATAGCTTTTCGCTTAAAATACACTTGAAGTTGTATGGCAGTTATATGACTTTATGTGTAAGTTTTGAAAATACTTATGTACAGAATAAATAGCGTAGTTAAGGCCGGTTACTTTAATTTGAGAATTGCTTTAAGCGTGATGCAATTTCACACAAACGCACTAAAAATTTTCTATATAAAAATTATAAGATATTTCTGTATCTGTGAGTTATATTATTCAATTAAATTATTTGTTTATATTTTCTTTTGGAATTTATTATTATTTTATTAGTTATGCCATTAATTTGAGCCCAATGACGAATTGTGGCTAAAGGGAATTGCAAACCAGTTGACTATTTTTTCCTCTTTTACTGCGATATGAACCCGGGCTCTTCGAATGAGGTTCGATATTTTAATTACTGTGGTAGCCAGTTGTTAACATTTTTAAAACCTTCAAACACATTTCAGATTTACGTTCAATTTCAATTCTTCCAGCAAAAGGTATATTTGAATTTATTTTAAGGAGCTAACAACTAAGTTGACATTTTTGTAGTTCACTAGACCTTCTATTTAAAAATAGTTAGTTTCAGTTAAAAGACTGAACTGTATTAAAACTTTTTTAGATTCACCTGACATCTACAAATATTTATCTTGAAAAGTTACATCTAAAACTGTTTTTCTGAAAAATTTTTAGATACTCTCAAGATTAAAAGATTTTATCACAAAAACTCATATATTTAGAAGTCTTCAAGAGTGATATAAAACCGCATTTTAAAAGTGTTTAGTCTGGTTTTATAAGTGATTTTACTAAACATTACAAGAATACTATAAAATTCTAAAGCAATTTAAATGTCAAAGTTAAGATCAAAATGCTTATCGCAAAAGTATAAATATTACGAAGTCTTCAAAAGTGCTATAAAACTGCATTTTATAGCTGTACAGCCTTAAGACCCTTTAACAAATTACAAAACCTTTATAAATCAATTTGACTTAACTTAAGTCACAATAAAACATTTCTAAAATTTACTTAAGACTATTTGTTATTGAAATTGTTCCTTGCGTATGAATTTAATTGTTAAATATTCAGTCCTTGATCAAGGCTCTTTAATATAATCAAAAATTTTAAAATAAAATAATCCTAAAAATTTACCAAATACCTATAATATTTAAAAAAACCAAATTTTGCTTATTTACATGTATGTAACACATAACTTTGGCATCACTTTTGACCTTCCAAAAACTAAATGTCAAAAGTTTTATTATTCTTTAAATATTTTATCAACTATTTCATAATATTCTAATTTTTAATATTCCATACCTAACCCTACCATTAATCCTTAACATAAAATAAATATTATCTAACTGTGTGTGTATGTAATACTCATTATTAATTCACTGAAGAATGTTAATAAAAAAAAAAAATTTGAATTTCTCGTGTGAATTATTTTACAAAAAAACCAAGTGAATAAGTACAAAATCAACAAAAAACAATATTAAATCAAAATCGATAGAAGGGCGCCCCCAACAGTTTGTATACTACCATTTCTAAACAGAATTTTTTTGTTTTTTATTTAAATTATTATTACTTTTTATTAGACCATAACTTATTGACGGATCTAAAATTTTAAGTATATACTTCACAGAATAATACAATTGAAAGTTCCATAGCCCGCATAACTTTCAATATCAACAATAAAATTTTTTATTTTTTTTGTTTTTTTTTTTTTTTAATTTCTAATTCAGAGTTTTTTTTTTTCTTTTTTTGTTGCATTCAACAAAAGAAACAAAAAGTATACAACATTCAATTTGGAAAAATGACGTACGTACATAACGTTGTATGTATTATGACTTTTGAATGATTAAAAAAAAAAAAATTCCCAAATATTATTCAATAGATCAAAAATAATTGAAAAGTTGAACTTTTAATATTCAAAATACAAAATAAATTGAAAACAAGTTAAGAAACAGTCAGTCGGTGCAACCGACTTAGAAATACCCTACACCTATTTGGTTCAAATTTAAGGACTTATCCATAAGTCATTTTAACACCATAGAAGCTGTTATTAATTTGATCGTAAGACATAGCTAACCAAATTAACTGTATAATACTAAAAACATTTTCTAATTACCCTATCTATTAAAAAATACTACAAATTCTTACTAATTTATCTATTTAAAAATATTAAAAAACAAACAAACTTGAAATAAATGAAAATATATTTATTCCAATTTAATTACAAAATGAAACAAGTGATGAAAAAAAACCAAGGGTTTTTAAAAAAGCACATTTTCAAAATTATATTGTATTACATACTGAGTTTAACTTTGGAAATATTTACTTAGAAATAGTTACTACTGACTTATAAAATTTACTGCTAACAGTAAATTTTTTATTTAAAAGTTGTTATAGCCCTTCAATGGGGAAGGTTGCCAAATTTCTCAAGTCTCTAACTTCAACTTCCCCCCCCCCCCTCATCCTCTAGTTTTTTAAGTTCTAGGAATTAAATTGTGAATTACACAAAAATTTGGAATTTTACTTAGAATTTTATTATCTAAGCAAAAATGGGTAAAACTAAGAGACACTTTCTTCAATTTAAGGAACCCCTTTTAAATTTAAGAAAAACCTTTAACATATGTTAAAATATAATGTTGGACCTTTAAATTTTGTATATTAATAAAAAAAAAATTGGACAGGTATTCAAGTTACAGGTGCTTAAAAATAGCATAATTTCAATTTTCGGGCCCTTATAGCTCCTAAACAGGGGGCTTGACAAAAAAATTTTGTTAACTGACTCCTACTATTTTTTTAGGATCTAACTTCTCCCAAAATTTCAAGATCCTAGCTTGAACCGTTTAGAAGATATATAGGGCCAAAAATTTTGCAAAAATTGAGTTTTATATAATGGTAAATTTTAGTAGCGTATGGCAACCCTATACATTTAAGCGACATATTTTTGTAAAGCCTATAAAAGCAGCTCTCCAATACCGTTTTTCGATTGAAAATAAACTTAACAGAACTTTTGTTATATCAATTTAAATATAGGGCTTTTTTGGAATTTTCAGGGGCTGTAACTTCGTCACCCTTCAAAATTAAGAAAAATCTTTGACACATATTGAAATATAATTAGAGAGCTTTGAATTTTGTCTATCACTAAAAAAAAATTTGGACAGGTATTCAAGTTACAGGTGTTTAAAAATAGCAAAATTTCAATTTTCGAGCCCTTATAGCTCCTAAATAGGGGGCTTGAAAAAAAAATTTTGTTAACCGACTCCTACTAATTTCTGAGTATCTAACTCCTCCCAAAATTTCAAGACCCTAGCTTGAACCGTTCAGAAGATATGTGTGACCAAAAATTTTGCGAAAATCGAGTTTTGCGTAATGTTAAATTTTAGTACCGTATGGCAACCCTAAACATTTGCCTTGTAAAAATTTATAAAGTTTATAAAACCAGCTATCATTTGCCGTTTTCAGATTGAAAATATATGTTACAGAACTCTTGTTATAACAATTTAAATATAGGGCTTTTTCCAACTTTGGGGGGCTGTAGCCCCGTAACAGGTGGGGCTACAGAAAAAAATTCTTCTACGAAATTATTTCTTTTGCAAAAACTACCCATGGTTAAAATTTCTTTTCTCTATTTCAAACGGTGTAAAAGTTTTTGTAAACATACGGACGGACGGACGGACAGAGTGAAGCTATATAGGCACATTTTTACAAAATTTTTTGAAAATGTGCTAAAAATTCTAATTATTAAATTTTGTGATAAAAAGATAATCAAAGCATAATATATTTAATAATCCAAATTTTTAAAAATTGCCATTATTTTAAATGGTTAGTTTATATACCTAATAGAAAAACTTATAAATGCAAAATATGCAATTAATGTATTTCTAAAATACAATTAAAAATTTACACCTTTTCATATAATTCATTTAAATATAAAAATAAATTTTACATAAATGCAGCAAGTACCTTTGAACATAGCTGAACCACTACAATTAAGTCTAGATTTCGGAGACACATAGGACATAGGAAATATATTCTTTGGCTTCGAAATTAAACTCGACCACAACCAATTCCCATGGTACTTTCATTACTAGTAACCTACTGTTAAATTTCATCTAAATACCGGCATTATTTTTTTGAGTTATGGTGTTTTTAAGATATATGTTTGTTAGTCCTTGAATTTTTCAAGGGTTCCAGGACCCGAAATTATGGTACGATTTCGCCCATATGCAGTCCCGTCATACTTTCAATACTAGTTAACCCTTGTACACAATTGGAACGCTCTATCTTAATTTTAAGTTCCTAGTTTTATTAATTTCGATGATAAGCTTTTACACATTGGGGGGTCTGAGAGGGGTACTGAACCACCTCTCCAATTGATCCCAAATTAAGGGAACACGCAAGAGATATAAAAGAACACCCTTGTGGCAAATTGGAAGCTTCTACATTTTTTCAAGTTGTTATCTTTATTAATTTTAAAGATATGCTTTAAGGTCTTCGGAAATGTGTGATTGGTCCCCGACCCAGTACTCCAATGGGACCCAAACTCCCAAGACACTTAGGAAATAGGAAGGGACACCCTGATACCAAATTTGGAGGTTCTATCTTCATTGGTTTCGGAATTATGCTCGTTTGTCCTAAATGCGATCAAAAAGTTCTAGGTTCCGAACCCATGGTCCACTCCCGACCTTACGCAATCCCCGAAGTAGTTTCGCTGCCAATAACCTACAGCACAAATTTCATGAAGATAGCCTCATTAGTTGTTGAGTTATCTTGATTTTTTATATATGTTCCTTAGCCCTGACATCGATTAAAAGGTCCGGAATCCGAACCGTTGGGCTGATTTCGCCCTTATATAGTCCGCGCTGTACTTATAGTACTAGTTAACCCTTGTACACAATTTGAACGGTCTATCCTAATTTTAAGTAACTATTTTTAGTAATTTCGATTATAAGCCTTTAAAACTTGGGAGGTCTGAGAGGGGTACAGAACCTCCACTCCAATTGATCCCAAATTAGGGGAACTCGCAAGAGATAGTAAAGAACACCCTTGTGGCAAATTGGAAGCTTCTACATTTTTTCAAGTTGTTATCTTTATTAATTTTAAATATATGCCTTAAGGTCTTCGGAAATTTGTGGCTGGTCCCCGACCCACTACTCCAATGGGACCCAAATTCACAAGACACTTAGGAAATAGAAAGGGACACCCTGATACTAAATTTGGAGGTTCTATCTTCATTGGTTTCGGAATTATGCTCGTTTGGCCTAAATTCGATCAAAAAGTTCTAGGTTCCGAACCTATGGTCCAATCCCGACCTTACGCAATTCCCGAAGTATTTTCATTACTAGTAACCTACAGCACAAATTTGATGAAGATAGCGTCATTAGTTGTTGAGTTATCGTGATTTTTTATATTTGTTCGTTAGCCCTGAAACCGATTAAAAGGTCCAGAATCCGAACCCATGGGCCGATTTCGCCCATATGCAATCCCCGCCGTACTTTCAGTCCTAGTAACCTACAGTTAAAATTTCATCAAGATAGCTCCATTATTTTTTGAGTTATCGTGCCTACGGACGGACGGACGGACGGACGGACGGACATGGCTATATCGATTAAGGCGGGCACGCTGATCACAAATATATATACTTTTCCATATCTAGCTCGCTTCCTTTAGGTGGTTACAAACACCATACCAAAGTTAATATACCCCTTTACCTATTCTATAGGTGTAGGGTATAAAAAAAAAAACTATAACAATATTTAAATTGATGGGTTCAATTCAAATGAATTGAAGAAAAACCATACAACATCAAAATTAAGAATATTGCACACAGATCAGTTGAAAACATACTAAAATGGTTCTAAAAGTTCTAAAGCAATGACAATTTTCATTACATAAACCTACACTAAAAACAAATCGATGGAAAACGTCTATTAAATCTAATAAGTTAACTGTATTACCAAAAGGTAAACATTACTAAACTGTTCAGTAAGTTTTTACAGAATTTTAAAACGGTTAATACTCAAAATAACGGTAAATGCTCAAAATTATAATTTTGTTGAACGAAAGTTGTTGAACAGTACCTTTGTCTTTGTCTAATATTTAAGGCTAGCATATACAAAATGCTGACCATTGTGAGCGTGTTTAATAATAACACATCGCAAACTCTCGTGAAGGTATACTAAGAATTACATATATATATATACTAGCTAATACCCGGTGCGCGTTGCTGCGCCTCTCAATGGAGGTTTAATTGAATTTGATATTACTGCAAAAAGTTAACACAAAACTTACACACGGTTTACACATGTAAATTTTAAAATGTGTGAAAGCAATCTTTTTAAAACGATTTTTCTAGGATTATTCTAGTAATTTTTGAAACTTTCTGTAATTCAAAGCAGTACGAACTACTTTCCAAATTTTGACGTAATTTACTTCCAAAAAATTTTTTTGAAAAATCGCAGGACCGACTGTTAACAGACTCAACTCCATTTTCAAGTTGCTTCACACATATAAAATTTGAAGTAAACCGGTCAAATCGTTTCTAATTTAGAGTTAAGTAACGCAAAAATCTATTAAAAGCCACTGAGCCCCACTGGGTTAACGGAACTACACTTTCTCTTTGGGCAAAGCAGTATTGCGCAAAATTGGACGTAATTTGCTTCCAAATCACTCAACAAAATTTGTTGAGGCTTTCTTTTTAGCCAAAGCAGTACTTCGCAAATTTTGACAATATTAGCTTCCAAAATTATTTTGACCGACATGAGTTAACAAATTTCAAATCTGTTAATAGTGTCAACTCAATTCTCACAGGGGAGCACGTATATAAAATTTAAAGAAAATCGGTCAAACCGTTTTTAATTTAGAGTTAAGTATTGAAAAAACCTATAAAAAGCTGTTGGCCCCAATGGGTTAATGCAAGTCAATAAAATTTTTTTGTGGGTTTTCTTTTTAGCCAAAGCAGAATTTCATAAAATCGGACAAAATTCGGACCCAAAATTTTTTTTGACACCCCGTCGGCCCAACATGGGTTAATAAATTGCAAAACTGTTAATAGTGTCAACTCAATTCTCAAGGAGAATCACGTATACAAAATTTGAAGTCAATCGGTCAAACCGTTTCGTATTTAGAGTAAAATATTGAAAAAAACCTATAATAAGCTGTTGGGCCGCAATGGGTTAATGGAACTCAACAAAATTTTTTTTGGGGCTTTTTTTTTAAGCCAAAGCAGAATTTCGTAAAATCGGACAAAATTTGGACCCAAAATTTTTTTTTACCACCCGTCGGCCCTACATGGGTTAACAAATTCCAAAACCTTCAATAGTGTCTACTCAATTCTCAAAGAGCATCACGTATACAAAATTTGAAGTCAACTGGTCAAACCGTTTTCATTTTAGAACAAAGAAGTTTAAATACTTGCACCACAGCCCCAACTTGTCGGTCCGTTAGAGCAAAATTTTTAGGCCACGATTTCTTTCCGTACCCAAAAACCCCTATATACAAATTTTCATGAAAATCGGCTGGGCAGTTTAGGAGTCCGTTCGCTACATACAAACAAACAAACAAACATACATACAAACAAACATTCCCTTTTATATATATATATATATATATATATATATATATAAGGAGTTTTTTATTATAACAAGGTAATACTCAATTTGCAACAAAATTAGAAGAAGGATTTGGCGATAGATTAATTACATTCCATGGAACTTAGTAATGGCACTTGTCTAAGCGCTAGAATGCGAATAGTTTTAGGAAAAGGCATCCTATAACCACGACAAACAATTTCGGCAATTCAGAGGCTGGTGCAAAATGAAACGAATTTATGAGGACATATGGATAACACTTTCATCGACTGGTGATATACGAGGGACGTTTTTTCCAATTTAAACAATTTTGTTTGATGTAATTTTTGATTGTTTATGTTCACCTTAAACTTTCATACGCATGATACACAAGAGAGAAAAAAAAAACAAATAAATTGAGAAAAATAAATTGCACTTAATATGTCATGCGATATTTTAATTTTGACCAAAAAAAAGAAGCCGTTCAAATTTTTTTTTTTTTATTCTAAATTCATAAAACTTGTTAACTTCATAAGCACTTGTATTTTATTTAAAATGGGGGTAATAGAGAATATTATTATGTTTTTTAAATATATTTTGAATGAATAATTTATTAAATAACAAAACATTAGAAATAAAATACAATAACAATCATTTTGTAATGGTGGCCTAATTTAATCAATTCATCATAGAAATTTATAAGAGGCAATAAAAGTTGTTTTGTATTATTCAAAAAAAAATTATTTGAATTTGTGTTTGGTGGTTTTTAATAATAACAAAATTTAAACTTTTTTATTAAGAATTAAATTAAGAATTAAGAATTATTTAATAAATAAATACGTTTAGAATAAATATGTTTATAATAACAAATGCCCCCTTGTGCCTTGTGATTTCTTGAAAATGAGAGATTAAAACTCTTATTAAACTATCAAAAGTTTTACGGGGGCTTATGAGTTCATTGAATTCTTTGGCTGTGGCTCTCGATTGGCTAAAAAAAAGAAGTTGTCTTCGGATAGGTTTTAGAGTTAGTTTCAATATTAGGGTTTCATGACATTACGAAATTAAAGTGAAGCCATTTAACTGGCAGTAAACGTAATTTTAAATATTTTTATGTTGATTTGAATTTTTTGTTTAGACAAGTTGTTCAACGGGGAATTTAGGTTTGCTAGATAAATCATAAAGTCTCAAAAGAAAATTTATGGTTTTAGAAATCTTATCACACCAGTAATAAAAATAGTGAAGATGGTAACCATTAGGTAGCTCCGGGCTCCGATTATTTTTTTAAACAATTTTCATATAGGTTTATAGTAAGTCCAAGTTTATTTAATTACCTTTTATATGATCAATATACCTTTTAGGATATTACAGTTAGTTAGGGCAGATATCAAATTCCCATCTTGCAAAAGTTCCTGGTGGATGATATTAAATTTTATAATAAATAAATATTTAAGAACATGATATTCTATTAAAAATGTTTTGAATGGCTTTTATCTGTCTATTCTATAATCAATGGAAGATAGTCCTAATATAATTTATGAATCGAATGTCTAAGAAAGATTTAGTTGTCAGGACAATTTAGAAATATATCTAACCTAATTTGACCTTCTATAAATCTTTCAGATACATTTCAATTAATAATTTTAAAGTACCTTATTGAAATGTCACGGTATTCCAAATAGTTATTTAAGTTGAAAAATCTAAAGTAAAGGTGTGGTCGTAAATGTAAACTTTTTGACGTAAAATATGCCATTTGACATTTATTATGGTTTTAAGACCAAACAATTTGCAATCAGTAGACATTCAATTTACAAATAAATTTTTGTGGTCGTAAAAGTAAATTTTTTAGTTTTGCAATGGATATAAAATCAACAGATTGTTTTTGTTTTCCACTTTTGAAATGAGTTTCCATCGCTAATCTTGTACAAATTAGTAGTTTTAAGGGGTGGACAACAAACTTTGTGATTCACTTTCAGTTTCACTCCTGTTAATTTAAATTTAAATTAATTTACAAAAAAAGACATAATATTTTCTTACTTACATTATTAATCATAAAAATAAAACAACGCTGAACGCTCAAAAAACTGTACCTTACTACTTGGTAAACTGATTGTAAATAAAAAATTTAGTTTGCATAGTTGACGTTTACTTTACACATATTTCTCATTTACGACCAGGTTCAGTTAGCAATGATTTTTTACATAATTTTTGGTCGTAAATTCAAAATATGCATATTGACAGCAAATTTACATTTACGACCATAAGATAATACTGTTCAGAGATCAGACATTAAGAGTTCCCAACTGAAATGAAAGCCCTCCCAAGAGTCACCCATTAAAAAGTTGAAATCTGCACGAAACCTATAACTAACAAACAGTATTCTGTACTTTATGATCTTCAATAAAATATTATTTCTAAGACTTTCTAGATCTAGAGTATAAAATTTCTTGAAAGCGTTCGAAACCCAGTTTTCCAGGCAATCAGACGAACTATAAGAATCAAATCAACCCTATACAATACAGGCAATAAAAATATCATTCTATTTATAATTTTAAAGTTTTAAACACCAGCATATATTGGTCCCAATTTATTCCCTGGTGTTATTCTTACTTGATAATATGAATTGAAATATTAATTGAATATTTTATACAAAAGAGTGAACCATCCAAAATTTTTTTAATTCTAAATTTTGTATTTCATTAAATAATACAAATTATTCTTTGTATTTGTATAGATAGATTTTTTTAAATAGTTTTTATTAATTTATTGTATAGTTTTTATGTGTCTAAAAATTGGTACACTTCAATTTTCTAAAATTCTAAAAATTGGTTTTGATTGATTGAAGGGTTAACACTTTATTAAAAATGATATGTGATATGATTACAAAAGAATTCCTCCTCCAGCTCAAAAAAAAAAAAAATGGGGACGTAAACAAAATAGAAACATTTTATTGTAATTAATTAATTATTTAAAAAAAAAGTTTTATATTTTTTTTTAGATCTAAAATTTGACAAGATTTAAAAGAAATGAAAAATTAGTCTTTTGTTAGAATTAACACAATTCATATACAATAAATAATCAAAATGAATAGTTTTTAATAATGCACAGTCAGAATTTCATCCATGTTACCATAAAGTAATTTTATTGTTTTATTAACACTAATGACAGTTTTGGCATTTTTAATGGCCTTTATTTTAGTGGTCTTTTTTTTATAATTTAAAATAATTAAAGTTGAGTAATTGTTCTATTTTAATTTAAGGAGTTTAAATAATTCAGAATTTTTATGGTATCTTTATTAGTCAAGCAAGTGGTTTAGATCATTTTTAAATTGATTTTATTAGGAATTTTAAGAGATAATAAACTTTAGATGAAATAGAACAATGATTGGATTGTACTCTTAAAGTTTTAATAGCTGGTTTTTGTTATGGGGCTGAGTGTAACAGTTAGGTAATAAAATGACACATATTAGTAATCATCGATTGGTCGGCAGCTTCAAAATGTGTGTTTTAGTAAATAGGAATTTGGGGTAACTGGTATGAAGAAAGATGCAATATAAAAAAGAAGTTTCGAAATCACCTAACGCATACAGCCTTGAATAAAGAATGAAAATGATTTAGTTCTTTGAAGGTGGTTTAGAAATAAAATTGAGGACATGGTAAAAAATCTAATTTTTTAACATTAAAATAAATTTTCCTTAAAATCGCTTACTATTTCAGTTAGGAAACCTTCATCAACAGCTATATCTTTTCAAAGTAAAGTTTTCAGGTGACATAATTTCAATCTAGATTTGTAGTTGGTACTATTTCTGAATCACTCCAAGGACAGAGTTTTAAGTGTGAAACAAAGCAATTCTAATTTACATGAGTTTAATAGAGAGGAGACCATACTTAACCATAGATAGGTATGTAGGGTATTGCAAATTGGTCCTAAAAAGAGTGATGAATAAATATAAAGGTTCAGAAATTCTTTAGACCACTGTTTAATGTGCTTTAAAATTAAAATGTCAGGAAACAAAATACAAAGATCTTTTACGGAATCTATGTTAGTTAAAATGGGATTTTTATGATATTTAATGGAAGCAATATTAATTCACATGAGTTTAGTAGAGAGGAGACCATACTTAACCAAAGATAGGTATGTAGGGTATTGCAAACTAGTCCTAAAAAGAGTGATGAAAAAATATGATATAAAAAGTGAGGAAAGAATATAAAGGTGCTGACATTCTTTAGACCACGGTTTAATGTGCTTTAAAATTAAAATGTAAGGAGAGAAAATACAAAGATCTTTTACGGAATCTATTTTAGTTAAGATGGGATTTTTATGATATTTAATGGAAGCAATTCTAATTCATTTAAAAGAGAGCAGTCTATACATGACCATACGTCTGTAAAGTATTACAAATTAGTCCTAACAAGGCAGTTATAAATTGATGAATGAATATTAAGGTGCAAAACTTCTTTAGACCACTGTTTATTCTTTTTTAAAACTAAAGATTTTCTAAAAAAAGTTTTAAAATATTCTTTAAAACAAAAGTTACAGAGAAGAAAATACTAAAATCTTCTATGCAATGTGTTTTAGTTAAGTTGGGATTTTTATGATATTTGATGGAAGCAAACATTTAAAGAATAAGAGTTTAGAGTCGTCGTTAAAAATCTACATTAAACATTATTGGAGTAAAAATGAAGCAGAATTTATAAAATAACTTTTAGGAAGTAAAAATTAAAAGTTTTAATTAACGAATTAATAAAATTTTTAACAATAAAAATATGGTCGTTTAATATTACCCCGACGAGTATTCCAAAATCTAGCCCATTATACTAAGTATTTAATGCTTAATGGTCTACCAATATATGGAGAGAAACGATATTATGATAATGTTTTTATACTAAAGAATTAAGAAAAATTAAATTAAAGAAAAAGTTAATTAAAATATATTTAAATTAAATATGTTATTATGACTGCCTATCTGATTATATTAGACGATCGAGCTAGTGAATGTTAAACTAATTTCCGTTATCTAGGGAGTATCTCGTTCCAAGTGTGACCAACGAAGATGCACAAAAAAGAAACAATTAAACTAGCCTTCAGCATTTGGACGACTTCGCCCCATATCAAGCAGTTCACTAATATCATGATAAACCAAACTAACATTATTCAATTAATACGCAAAAACTACATTAATATGGTTGTGAATCATGGTTGTTCACTAATTCCATTAAGAATAAATTACAAGTCTTCATAAATAAAAGTCTTCGAATAAAATTGTATTATGCTGAATAAAATAAGAAGTGTAGAATTGTGGACACTTTGAAACGAGAGCCAATAGTCGCCAGAAGGAAATGCAGGTAGATTAGCCGAGGAATTAATAAGAAAAATGGTGCTAAACTGGAATCCTTTTGACGGATCCAGGTTAAGAGGTAGATCTAGAACAACATGAAGAAGAGCAGTGCTGGACGAATTAAGTAGATTCGAAATACCCTAGAATCAAATAGTAGAAACAGCTTTGAATAAAAATGAATATAGACTTTGAGTTGAAGCCCTATTTCTCATATGTAATTTAAAGGAGAAAAAATATTAGGGTCTAAAGTACCGTCTAAAATTTAATTTATCTTAAACATTTACGTTATTCTTCTATTAATAACTTTCTATCGACCAAATTGAAACTTAAAATAGATGCCTCCATGATAAAGTATTTGTTATTCCAAGGGTACTTAGGTTAATTATACATGATTTTTATTATTTTTATATCACAGTGTTTATTTTAAAATTTTCATTTATATAGTTTTAATATAATCCCCTTTTGAAAAATTTATCAATTAAAATTATATTTTAAAAACACATTCCTTTAATTTCCCATTTTGTTTTTCAACATGAAATTGCTTACTTTAGATGTCAAAAAGTCAGATCAAACAATATTATCTTAAAAATTTTTTTTTTATTTCCTATTTTTAGTTGAATTGTGGAGTACTTAAAAATCCACGATCTGATTATTTTAACCCTATGCCCCATTCATATATTGTTTTACATTATGAAACATAATATTTTCATTTCAAATTGATATTTTAATTATCTGTCCAAAGATTTAATTTATAAAAATGTAAAAATATTTTTATTGAACATCCCAATTACCAATAAGACATAATTTTCATTAAGTCATATAGGAAATATGTTTATATTTATATAAATTCATAGTTTTTAAGAACCCCATATCTTCTTCATTTTTTTGTTATTAAAAAATTTTTTAAATAAACAAAAACGTTTTTAAAGTCGTTTGAGCGAACATACGCTAAGGGTATCATAAATTTGCCATTACGTTTGTGATGCAGGGTAAGAGCGGGAGGCTGGTAAAGACTCACAAGTATGGATTAAACCAGAATCGAAAAGTTGATTGATAAAACTATGTATGTCCATCTGTCCGTGCGTCGACATGACAACACAACTCGAAATCTGGCGAGTTTGCTCAACAATTTCAAAATTCAGCGAGTTTGCTCAACAGTTTCGGAAGCTGCAATATAACTCATTTTTTGATATGATAATAATTGAGTATGTATAATGAAGTGAATAATTGTTGATAGGCTGACGTTTGCATGAAATACAGGTGTAGTTGGTGTAGTACAAGAGGTTCAAATAGCTGCAACACGGAGTCGTGTTCTTAAAATTTTACCAAAAGTAATTAACCGGATGGTACAATGCGTTCATTCGAGTGTCCCAGAGTTGACACAGTCTACTCTACTACACTGTTTTTCGTTTTTAATTAATTTGATTAGATATCAAAATTGGTAGGATCAACACTTTAAATTCAAATTTTTGTTTTGATTGAATAATTGTGAAACCAACAACAAAAATTTATTCACTTAAGATTTCTTAACCATAAGTGCTTTTGTATAATAATTTTCAATATGTTTCATATACTTTTTGTAATTCATTTTGATTATAAACAAAGAAGTAAATATTATTACAAAAAAAAAAAAAAAAATACCACAAAATCAGATCGAATATAAACCACATTCCATAATAATATATTAATGAAGATCTTTATTAATAAATGTGGGATTTCTTAATTTAGAAACGCATTACAATAAATTACAAAAAAAAATATAGTATTTTTGAAATAATTTCGACAGGTTTTTATTGAAGCATATGTTAGTCTAAGTACAAATAAGTCAAAATAGTTGTAAAAAAATATTGTAAAAATTTATAGTAAATCAATGCTGTGGTTAGGGTAGGGTTACTATATATAGTATTCATTTAATAAAAATAAGGAGTTGAGGAATTGGAGAATAACTTAGTGTTTCAGAATACAACTATACGAATGAAAGAGTATTGGAATTCAATTGCGTAAGAAGTACATACTTTAGACTAAAACTGCAGTAGTATTGAAAACGGGTTCAAAAGGATGACCCAGAAAATGGGTAAAATAATATAAAATTCGAACCCCTTGGGAAGATTAGGATTATTAATTAGGATTAAGAAGACCTCGGATTATTCTTGATGTAATTTGAAGATTACCTTCCTAGATAAAAACCATAGTCAGTACCTGACGGAATTTTTCGAAAATCTTGACAAATATAGAAACTTCAGCATTTTCCTTTCGAAAATATCTAATTACAAGAAACGTCTTCATATTCCTCAAGTGTTTTTAGATGGAATTTTAAACGAAACCAATAGTTTTCGGCAATAATAATGTGCACAAACTATGTGAGATATTTTGGGCCTGTAATGCTCTTTCCATTTTCGTAAATCATACAGATTTTGGGTATTGAAAAGCTATATTCAACTAAAAATCTTAACCTTTTAACAAATTCCATTATACGTTATATCTTTCTGATTACTATCACAGGGATTTTCGTCGACCCATTTTTACCTTCTAGATTAAAAGTGGTTGACGAAAATGGATGATTTATTTGGAGTTAAATCTGTTCCTTTAAAAGTTTAGCTAGAGGATATTGTTCATCGGGTACCAAACAATACTGTGCTTCTGAGGATGAAGGAATAACACACTGCGAAAAGAAAAATCTTTTCTTAAAAAAATCAAGACCATCAAATTAGGTACACACCCTACACTTAGGGAAGGTGTACCAGACTGTCTACCTCAATATATCTACCTCCAAAAACAAAACTTTAATTACTTTAAAGTTTAGTCTCTAAAAAGGTTTGTTTGTTTTTCCAAAATTGATTTAAACAATATTTCATCCGATATCATATCAATCAATGAACCTTACTTTTAAAAATTTTTTTTGTATCATTTTTAAAAACATTTTGATATTTTTTCAAGAAATATCTTTTAAAATATTAATAAATTCAATTTTTTATTGCATTTTGTATAAAAACCCTTAACGCATTTGATCGCGCATTGATCGAATTCATTAACGCTATCAACAAATCACAAACAATATTAAATTTGAAACATATAAATATGAAAAAACAAAAAGGCGGCAGGAGATAATTTCTTTTCACATCTTTACATTTTTTTTTAGCATATGTTCAGATTGTGATTGGAATTCATAAATTTATAGATATTTTGTTAAAAAAACAAATTTATAGAAAGAATTAAAAAATTTAATAAAAAGTAATGGAATGTTTTGTTAAATAAAAAACTCAGAATCGCATAAAAAATCTATAGAATAAAATTCATAAATTTCTTCAGATTCATTTTTTATCCAAAAGATGAAAGGAATTCAATAAAAAAATATTAAAATTAGTTTGTAAATAATTTTATTTTTTTTTATTTTTGATTCAACTTTTAAAAACAAAACTTAAAAAAAAAAGAAAAATGAATTATTGCTTTAGTTAAGTGTCTGAATAAAAAAATAATTAAAACAAAAAAAAAAAATAATAATAAAAATATTATCGTTGAAAGAATAACAGTGGTGTGGGTTAATCAATTGTCGTCAATCTTCTCAGTTAGGATTTGGAAGTAACCTTTTAGTAATTAAGCATTCAAAAAGGAAGGATTCATAGATTATGTAAAAGTAAATCAATCCTTCCGTTCCTAAATATCAAAATCAAGTATCAATTGATAGTTTTCTCTGTATCTATCTGTTACTTGTATCACGTTCCTGTCCCTAACGCATTCTTACTCCGTATATATATTATATTTACTCCGCAAGGAGTCATTATTTCACTGTTCAGGCTACGGAACGTGGTGATTCTAGTTAGTATTAGTTTACCATAATTAAGGTAATTTGGGATCTGGTTTGTTGGGTGTCTTTTTGAGATTTCTACTTAAACACCATGATGGAAAACTTCTGTACCAAATCTCAAGTTATTATTCTTATTAGCTTCGAAGATGTGTGTTAGGACGTACGTGGAAGGTATCCAAACCACCACTCCAATCGATCCTAAGTTTGGAAAGAATAATAGAGTGAATCTAACTTTAATTTGTAAATGCTTCTGCATGGTTTTTATTAATTTGAATCTTAGGTGGCTTCTTAATGAGAAATTTTTGCTGTGAAGACGGAGGGGAAGTTAAAAACGAATGTGATCCTTAAAAGACGTAAACGTATTATGTACCGTCTGTTATAACGTCATACTGAATATTGATGAACAAAAATTAATGTACCTAACGTTGATCCATGACGATGAGATCAGTCAAGTTTATATAAAAGATTTCTGGATCTTATCATTGGTAATAAATGTATCTGATTACTGCAGTTTAAGAAAGGTTGATGTCTAAAGTCCTTAGGTTTGTGTTGGAATTCAAAATAAGTTCTACATCTTCAGTCCTAATGGCTTTAGAATGTTCATTTAGTCGAATTCCTTGAATACTTTCTTAAATTTGTATGGCCAGTGGTTTATAGAAGAAATTCAGTCAGACAGATGAACAGATTACCCATTCAAATTAATTTATTTATTTTATTGTTAATCAATTTAAAACAAAAACAATTAATAAATAAACGAAATACCATTTTTTAAAAGTTTATCATTGTTTTTTTTTGTTTTCGAAATTTTGCCTCCTTCATTTTTTTTTTTGACATAATTAATGAAGAAGGTTTTTTTCTGACATAATTTGTGGTCATTGGGGCAACAAGCAAGTAATAACAAATCCCAAAAATTAAAAGTGAAGGGGGATAATAAAAATGTTTTCTGTTTTTTTTGTTCTTTTATGAATTGAGAATTTTTTTTAATGCTGTTTTGTTTTTTAAAAGTTTTACACATTTTTTGATGTTTCTTTTGTCCTCATTTTTTTATGTCGGATCCTTTCGAAGAATTGGGGAATTTTTTATTTAAGAGTGAAATCAATTAATTGGTATTTTCATAATGAAGGATAATATATTGAAAAAAAAAACAGAGAATGGATAATTAACAAAGGAATTGTGTTAAAAGTTTTTATTTCGTCTTAGGATAAGTGTCTGGTTAATGATTGTTAACAATCAGCTGTTTATTAAATCTTAATTTTTCAATAATAACCAAATTTAATTAAAAGTGGGCTACAGATAATGATTTTTGGACATAAATTCCTTAAAAATGTTGATCATTAATTGTATTTAGTTAAGTACTTCTTTTGAACTTACAATCTGAATTTTGTTTCGAAGCAATTACAATTTAGATGGTTATTTTACTTTGAATCTTGCAAAATCCTTATTTAACTAACATTTTGTATAGCAGGGACGGTTCAAATCAAATAAAATATGATGATTCCAGTCGAAGACTTCCTAGATAGAAAAGGTTATTTTATTTTGTAGCGATTATAAAATGCTACTCAATAGTCATGCTAGTGGGATTTTTTATGCATTTGATACAGATCTCACAATTCATACTACTAATTTGATATTCATAGTTCTAATTAAATTATTTATGTGCATATCCTTATGAAGGCAATACATTGCAATTCTTGAATGAGTTAACTAAATACTAAATTATGAATAGCCCACATTACAGGTGCAGATTTATTTTTTTCTTTTCTCTAATTGGAGCAGCGGATTTATGTGAGAAGCACCAGGTATGCTCTGATAATTCGAAAAGAAGCTGTAGCTACGCTTTGCAACTCTTCTTTATGTTGTGCATATAAAATTTTTATACCCGCATAACTATATAGTCCAAGGGTATAATAAATTTGCCATTACGTTTGTGACGCAGAGAAGGAGGGGGGATAGATATAGACTCAAGTGTATGGATCGGATCAAAATCGAAAAATAAATCGATTTAGCTATGTATGTCCGTCCGACATCACGATAACTCAAAAAGTAAAGGAGCTAGGATTATGAATTTGTCACAAAATCGTTTTTATGCAAAAACCGGCATTGCTATTTAAATCCAGCCATTTTGGTCCACGGGTTCGAATACCTGCCATACAACTTCTAATTTTATATGAGCATTACTCTATACCTATGAAAGCTGCGTGTCTGAAATTTTGCCAAAAATAGTTAAGTATAATGGCCAAAGTTACTGCAAAATTTGGTTGGTCTACTGCAGAGGGTTCGAGTAGCTGCCATACAACTCCTTCTTTTATATGAGCTTTACACTACACCTGATGAAGCTGGGTGTCTGAAATTTTGCAAAAAATAGTGTAATGGCCAAAGTTACTGCAAAATTTAGTTAGTCTACTGCAGAGGGTTCGAGTAGCTGCCATACAACTCCTTCTTTTATATGAGGATTACACTACACCAAATGAAGCTGGGTGTCTGAAATTTTGTCAAAAATAGTTTAGTGTAATGGCCAAAGTTACTGCAAAATTTGGCTGGTCTACTGCAAAGGGTTCGAGTGGCTGCCATACAACTCCTTCTTTTATATGAGAAAATGATCTTCTCTGCACCTAATAAAGCTGAATGTTTGAAATTTTGCCAAAAGTAATTAACCGGATGATATAATGTATATGTTACGGTCATACGGGTATCCCAGAGTTGACACAGTCTACTCTACTACACTCTTCCTCGTTTTGAGATAGCTTTAACTGAAGCAATAGGTTTCTAGATAAAGCACCAGGTATATTTGCCTGATAGTTCGAAACGAAGCAGTATGTACATTGTAATTCTTCTGTCAGAATAGTATATACTCAATTTAGTAGTTTGTGTAAAATTTATTATTTCCTTTGAGGCACCTTTTACTAAAGCAGTGGGTATATTCCCTGATATCTCTGAACAAAGCAGTTATTACAAAGTTATCCATAAATAACTACCAAAGAATCAGTTTATAGTTTTTAACTACCTCAGGTGACTCAATAAGGCTTTTCGTGAATATCTTTCTTTCAACTTTAAATATGGTAGTCTTACCATTTCTTTAGGAGCAACACTAAATCTGTAGATATCTATAGTCCCCTTAATGTCTTTCGATGATTTTTGAAGACAAAACCTAATCTGACTTATTTAAGTTGGAAGATTCAATAATTAAAAACTATCAAGGCACCATGATAAAACATGGTATGCAAAATTGGTTAAACGATTGGATATTAAAAAAACCAAGTATATGTAAATAAATCTTTGTAATTATAACTTTATTACTTTAACTCCTTATCTTACCTCTTCATGAACTATATGTTTATCATTAATCCAATTGAATTAAAGTTAATCTGAAAAGAAAGAAATGAAAAATATTATTTTTAAAAGAAAAATTTAATAAATTCATAGATTAATATTAATTTTATATTTATTTTTTCTTTGCAAAAGGAAATTTTTATTTTAAAACAAAATTGTAATTGTTTTTTATTTCATTTAATTGAATAAAAAAACAAATTTGTTTAATCTTTTCAAATTGCTTGATTTTAATTTCCATATCTATTATTTCTGTTATTTTTTAAACAATTTAATTTTTTTGTTTTCTAAACTTAAAAAAATCTAAAAATTATTCTATTGTAACTAAATAAAAAATTGAATCTATGAAATTGATTTTAAATTGAAAAATATAAAAAAAAACAATCTTTTATTTTACAGAATTGCATTTTTTTATTTTCTCTCTGTATTCCTAAATTATTAAAACAATTTTGATAAAAAAACTTCTAGATCTTTTATCTATCTTTTGTAGTACTTTAAAATTTAAAAAACAGGAACATTTAAACTAAATTTCCCTTAGCAACTTTAAATTTGCAGTACCAAGTATTTCTGCTTCTAAGACTACTTTTATTACGTAGCTTCACCTTGTCTTTCTAAAGACGATGACACAGTATTCACGTCACTTTAACGTTTAAGTAGAATACATTGAGTGAAATGAAACCGGACCAAATAGATTTAAAAGAAATAGAATAAAAAAGCGAGATTTAAAGATTGTTTTCCAATTCCATCTAGATAAAAAAGCAACAAAACACTTGCTCTCTTATTGTACTATAGTTTTTCAAATTTTTTCTTTGAAAAGACGGGCAGTGACGAACTGACGAGTAATGGATCTTTATTAAGTATAAAAGCTGGAATTCAGTATTTATCTTAAATATTTAGTTAATGCCACCTTAATTCAAACGAAAGTTTATAAAAGTCAGGGTTGTAAAGTTTCTCTCAATTTAAAGTAGAACTTTTGTTATTGTGGTTGCTACTATTTTAAAAAGTATATCCATGTTAAGAGTGTATTAAATTATATACTAATTTTAGTGCTTAGGTCCTTTAACAAATCTGCACTCGAATGCATAACCGGTTTATAAAGTTCATAATTTAAAGAACTTTGCCCAAGTCTGATTTATCACACTAATAAAAACTTTCTGAATGTCCTAATAAGAAAAAATCACAATGTACGTACCTATAAATACTACTGAATACCATAAAACTTACATAAACTTATAAAAGTTGAAGTATTAAACTATTTTGTATAAAGGTTATGAAGATCAATATGTTAAGTTAAAAATAAAGTTATAAAGATTGATAACATTACCCTAATATTAAAAATTGTATAAGTTTAAAAAGTTCAGAATTTTTTCTTTTAAAATCTCTCAATCCAATTTTAAAATATACGATAAGTATTTATAAAGTGAAATATTACTTTCCTTAAAAGTATTGAATTTCAATTTCTATAAAAAAAATCCAATATTGTAGAAATAATCATAAAAACCATTGGTCTTTTGTTTAAAAATTGTCCGAAAATGATGTTCAGAATCTTTTAAGACGTAGAATTGATAGAAGTTGGTACATAAATCGATTGGTTTAAAAAATCCATTTATTTCACAAATCGTTAATAAAATAAGGAAATACCGTTATATTATCAAAAATCTTCAATGTTAAATTGTCAATGTCATTTTTGTTTTTTTTTTCCTGGAGTAAACCTAAAGCAACTTGATTGTGTGAGGCTTGTACTTAATTGAAACCATCTGCTTTGAAGTCGAAACGTGGGATTAACACTCTATCCACTTACCCACGGTGCCCTAACTGTTAGTACAATGATTGGAAATTTTAAAAATTTTTCTTACGAAGAAAGTGGAAAACTTCAAAAGCCACCTATAACGACTGTGTATAGTTCCTATAGATAGTTTGCGACTTTTCTATAAGTAGTGTGCATCGAAACCACAAGCCTTTTTGAATCACAATGTGGATAAGAACCCCTTAATACAAACGTGCAGTTTGGTTTCGTGTATAGGGTTGTAAAACGATTTTTGGGAATGTGATATAATTTAGTGGGATATAAAGCTCAATGAAGATCGTTAGTGCAGTTGAAGAGTAGAGTAGAATTTTGCCTTATAAAGAAGGGAGTTTGCGATTTTTGAAATTTGTTATACTTGAAGACTAGAATTTTAATATTCGTATATAATTTAAAACTATCACTCGAATGGTCAAAGTAAAATAATTTTACTAAATTTCCCATTTTAGAAAATAATCAGAAAAATTTAATCTTAGTGATTGCAACATATTTGAAATTTCAAATTCGACCTTATGGTACTACAATGCAAAACAATTTAAAATATATATTTTATATATAAAAAAATATTCCTTTATTTTAGATATGTGTAAAAAACCAATGAAAAGAATTCGATTTTGCATTCAATTCCGTTTTTTTCTAATAACTTCTTGTTTTTTTTTTTGATTTTCCCTACAATAAAGTCCAAGAGTAATGTTAAAAATTCATTTAAAATTTCGCAAAAAAAAAAACATTTTTTTAACCATTTCCTGTTTTTGTTTTACTTATTGTAAAAATTGTAATCTGAAAATGCTTTTCTTCTTTTTCAATTTACTAGAGATTTTATTAATGTTCTCAAATACATTTTCGTAGAATTGAAGATTTAAAGAATTTTCCTTGAAGAATTTAAGTAATCCTGGATGGAAGTGGGTTTAAAAGAGTGTTTGCCTGTATTGGTTTGTAATCAATTGTAAAAATATTACCTAAACAATAAGTAATCAATTTGGTTAGTTATTTAAACTTTGTTTCAGGCATATCAGATAGTCATTTAATAAGTTTATAATTCATGGAATTCATCTGCAATTTTTAAGATTTTGGGATGTAAATATTGAAATTTCCTTTGAGGAAATACCGTTAATGGTAAATCCTTTAATGGTAATTCGTTTTTCATACAAGTGATCGAAATCCAGTTCTAAAGTATAATATTCAGCTGCAGAAGAATAATTGGTACTCTTTGATAATATTGTAGATGTTAGAAAATTTACTAATACTATTTTTTTTTAACAAATCTATCAACCACTTCTATCCACTACATCATGACAGGATAGAATGGATTATATGGTAATATTTATTTTATTGATTTTTTCTAACGCAGCAAATCTTATTTTTCTCCGTCTGATTTCCTAAGCTTCTTTAAAATTATGTTCGGTCGAAAATGGAGTATAAAGCCCACATGTGAGAAAGAGTTCCTATTAAGGAGCTAAAATATCTTATCTTATAATATACAAAACAGAACATTCGTCTTATAAATTATTCCAATGTCAACGCTCACTCTACTGAGCCATCAACGTACTGTTGGATTTCGGACCATGTTAAATAAATATCTTATAGGCCCTAGCACCTGTTCCAAGTAAGTTAATCAATTAATGTACCCACTTATAGTTTTCTATCGAGCAACAAGGAAGGTAATAGATGCTCATCCGTACATAATCAAAATATTAATCTGGTGTAAAAGCACCTTTTGGAAATATGTTTGTCATGTCATTGTCAGAGATTTAGAGCCATATTCTATCATATGTACTGAAGTTGGTTATGAATAATATGATGTACGATTTTGATTCAAATCTCATAAAGCAAATAGATGTCCATTATATTTCTATGTTCTTTGGATAAACTTTGGTGTCTTTAGAAAAAAACTAGTATAATTTTTACTTAGATATAGTGGTAAATTATCAAGGGTTTACTCTTTTATGTATTATATAAATAAATATTAAATACTCCTTTAGGTAATATGAATGATCCTTAGAGTCTTTTCATGTTCTCAGTTTCAAAAATATGATCACATATTTAAAAAAAATTTAAATATTTCATATTATATTTTTGTTTCTCATGATACACCAGCACCAAAATCTGGCAAAGTAATTAAATCCAATATAGACCTAAAAAAAAACCAAATCCCATATTAAAGAACAGCAATATAATAATTTATATAAAAATTTTGTCCCTTAAGGGTTATGTCGTCAAATTATGCGGTTCTCCTCTCAAAGATTATCTTTTTTATTAATATATGCATGCATGAAAATTATAATTATATACCTACAAGAAATAAGAAAAGTTTTTATTTTATATATGGTATGAAAAAGTCATTTCATTAATCTTTTAACTTGCAAACTACTCGTTTATGTAAAAGGCACCCTGAATATTAAACATTTAGGAGTATATATAGGATAAAGAAGTATTTAAATCTTAACAACACATTAAGTTGGGAACAATATTATAATTTTTTATGTCTTTTAAATATAAGGAACCATTTTATGTAGATTTTATTGCCACTACATCACCATCTTCAACTTGTAATTACTAGGGGGAACGCATTAAAATATACGCAAAAAAACTTCACCATATAAGAATTACTATAAAAAAAAAATAAATAAAAGCCATATATTACCTTACAGAAGGAATCTTTTGAATCGTTTTTTAAAAAAGAATCTATAAAATAATAATAAAATGCAAAATCTGAAATCAGATGCATTAAGTTATTATTTAAAGAATATAGTAACTTATTTTTTATTATTATTCTTTCACTGATTTAAAAAGAATTAAGATATTTTTTTTTTTTTTTAATTCTTTCAGATAACAATTCACAGCCAACTTCAACTCTATAATTAAGAATTATTATTTTCTAAGAAAAGCAGATAACACGTTATAATTAATATTATGAATCTTTTAAGGAAAGATTAGTTTGCTGTTTTGGTATCAGATTTTAAAAGAATAAAAATATATCTTAAATCCTGAGATTGTTTTAAATATAGTTTGTTGGTTTGTCATTTTGTAAGTTTTGAAGAAATGTAATCGTAAGTATAAAAAGAATCAAATGCAACACTATGTGTTTATCAGCGAATTATAAAAGCATCCCAGAAGAATCCAAAGAAGTCTCTTCTTCGATGGTAAAGTACTTCCCTGGCATATGTTCTCATTATATTGTATGAAGAGAACGCATGACTTTTATACAGTGATGTTGGCGATGAGGTACGTATATACCTCCATTCTTCATTACTTAGAAGTATTTCGTAACTTCATTACCTAGAAGTACTTCTATTCTGCATAACCAACAGTAGAGATAAAAAATTAAAAACTAAAATCATATTGTCACAAGTTTAAAAGTATGCATTACTTCTGGTATTACTTGTCACTGAATTTAGAAAGTTCGTAGATTACTTAGTTCATTGATAATTGATTTTAAATTACTTACGAAACAATTGGTAATAACTTTCATATAGTCTGCTGGTATATCGCTACGGCTGGGTGGCACAATGGTTAGAATACCGACCTTTCATGAGAAAGCCCGGGCTTGAATTCCGGCTAACTTTCGCTATTGGGCTCAACAATATGTCTTTATTTATAATTGTGGCAAGTTAAAAAATGTATGCAAAACTAAGTTCTAGAGAAGTTCTCATAAAACTACTGGAACACTGTTCTTCCATAGAACGGGGTAAACCAATACGGACGGTATAATATCAGAAAATTTTTTAAAATTAAGTCCGTGGCCAGGATATTGCATTTTTGCATGATTTTAACATTTTATTTTTCGTGTAAGCTAATAGTTAAAAGTGTGTTAAAAAAAAAGTCTTTTATTCTTTGGCTACACCCACGGTTGTGGAAAAAACTCGTATAGACCAATGGTATAAAACGTTGAAAAAACTAAAATCCAATAATCAAACTCAATTTACCGAATTTATTTTTGAACGACTTGTAAAACAAATTAGGAATAAAATAAAAACTGAACATGATATGACCACAGTCCTCTACAACTATTATTAACACGTTTGAAAATTTTTGAAATGGATGAGATCTGCGTACAAAATAATCAATCAGTTCATAAAAAAACTTAACATAAGCAAATTAGAGTTGCAGTAAATGTCAACTAAATTTTGTACAAGAAAGCATTGATTACTTTTAGTTAGTTACTTTTTTAAAAAGCATTAAATTAGTGTGCCATGTAAGCACTTAACAACGGGATCAGCCTTTTGAATTATTTTAAGAAAAAAAAGGCTTAATCCTCGCGTTCTTGATTTTTAAATAACTTACTTTTTTTAAGGTCTATATAGTTTATAAAGACATAGGGTGTCGTACTTAATGTCAAATAATTTATTACTGGGCTTACTTATTAAGTAATATGTGACATTTAGTATAAGGACATACTAAATGTCACATATTACTTAATTTTTAATACTAACCAAAGTTAAATAATAATTTCTAAATAAATATAAAAATAAATATAATAATTACTGAAATTACTGTTATATACTTAATACTGTGCTGAAATTACTGAAATAATTACTGAATACTGTAAGAAAAAAATTAATACTGTATCCCTAAAGACGATAATATTGTTAACTTAATGATCAATATTGCAGCTAGATGATGTTAATTATTTTATAAAATATTAATAAAAATCTCACTTTCATGCGAATATTGTATTTTTTATAATATAAAGATAATATTTATAATTTTTGCAGTATATTATAAAATATTATTATAATAGAAAACTAATTCAAAATATTATTATTATATTTTATACCATGTTTATGTGGTTCAAATTATTGTTATTATACGATAATTATCATCAACTCTAATTATATTTAATTATTATATATATCTTTATTTATAGATATATATATTTTTAATACTCGTAGAATGCATTTCAAAATTGCATTCTATAAACAGTTTTTATTATTATTATGTTATATATATATATTATTGTTATGAATTGTTATTGTACAGGGTTACCTGTAATTAATTGCCGTGCTCTTTGTGAGTGAATATTCCATGGTGATGATTTACTGATTTTTTTATTATTTATTTAATGCTATAATTTAACTGAATCAGTTGAAACACAAATCCGCAATACAAAGTGTTGTTAAAAATAAAACGGAAAATACGATAGTCAACAAAGCAAGATCTGGTCGTTCAAAAACTACAAATTTAAAAACCCATTTGTTTAGCAGGTACACTTATAACCCCTTTTTTAGCAAGGACTTATATTTTTTTTTTATTTAAATATATTTATGCGCAAAATATTTAAAAAAATATATAAGTATAATATATTTCTTTTAAGATGTTCTGTTTTATCACTGTTCTTTTTTATCACTGTTCTGTTATATAACTGTTCTGTTATATCGTTGTTCTATTTGATCATGTTCTTTTTTATCGTGTTCTTTTTTATTATGTTCTTTTTTATCAAGTTCTGTTTTATCTTGTTCTGTTTTATCATGGAACCCTCTACGCCACTGGATAGTTATATTTCAGAAAGTATGTTGTATTGGAATTATATAAGTAGAGGCTGCCATAGATACTCTAGAAATAGAGTTGGATGCCAATTTATTTAACCGTATAAGAGTCATCACATTAAAGTTCAAGAAACCAAAAGATCTTCAGCTTAGCAATTTTATAAATGAATTTTTTATTCACAAATAAAACACTTGTTTTTTCCAATAAATATTTATCTTTAAATTACATACTTATTATCTTTAACTAATTATATTAGGGCTTCTAAATCCAGGCTGGAGCTAAATTAACATTAATTTTTAGCTTCTTAAAATCTTTAACTAAGATTTTATTGCCTAATTTTGCATAGGTCAGCCCTAATAATGTAAATTCCTAATAATGATATTAATTGTGTGGAAATATTTCAAAGATGCATTCAGAAATTTATTTAAGTTCAAATAGTTTTCTCAAAATTGTTTATACAGTGGCAACACAGCTATCAGAATAACAGAACATCCTGTATATATATAGTTTTATAAATATAATATGATGCATTTTTGTCCTGCGAAATATTATATCCTAGGATTCTTTTTCTTATTATTATCTTTCTTCTCTTTCCTTATTATTATCTTATTCTTTTTCTTAATTTCCCTTCATTTTGGTTTTGTTTTTGTTGTTGTTGTTATTGTTTTTTGGTTTTGTTCATTGTATAATATTTATTTCTTTTAATAATTGCTATCATAAAATTTTACTGCTTTACTACGATATATATATATATATATATATATATATATATATAAAACATGCAGATTAATAAAACTTTATGATATTTTTCCAACTTTTTTCATTGGTTTACAAATAAAAAAACAAAAACAACAACAACAATAATATAAAATTATATAGAATATTAATATGAATAACACTAAACAACTTTAAAATTAAAGTAGGGGAAAACAAAACAACAAAACGAAGTCATTGCCATCTATATATGAAAATTTTATAAAGCCAATAACCTCAACGGAAAACTTCATATTCACATATGGGTTCCAAGGATCCAAAGATAGGATGTAAAAAAACAAAAAGAAAAGCATCAGTTAAAAACAAAATAGTGATATAAGAAAATAGTGATATCCTTATCTGAATATGACAGACATTTAAACAACACAAACACACAAAACACATTAAAGCTTTAAAATAAAAATGAAGCCAAAAAAAAAAAAAAAAAATACTATTAATATAAGAAAATTATTTTTTTTTAAAAAAAAGATCCTGGTTTGCGGCCATATTGAAAAATTCTAATAATATCTATTACAAAAAATAAACTAAATAAACATATTTGTTTTCCATCTCTGTCTAACTGTAACTATCTCTGGCTCTGTCATTTTCTATATGTACATGTAAAATTTTTCAAAATTTCTATGTTTAACAATTCTTACATACACACTAATTCAATATAAGCATCGCTAAATTTATATCCTATACATATATATGTAGATTCATCCTAAAAATACAAAATCTGCAGTTATACTGTTTTTTTTTTTTTTAATTCTGAATATGACATCGAACTTTAGGCATATTTATAAATTTTTGACAGATGACACAAAAGAGTGAAACAAAAAACAAAATGAACGGAATTATTTCTATTGTTAAACAGAATTAATCCTATATAATACTCGTGCATATTATGAAATATGCAGCCGATTGATGGGCATGTGTGAAAATTATTTTATTTTATATAAAAATTTTAAATGAAACTAAAAAACTGTTACTGATGTTATATTTTTATGATATTGTATCTCTTTTTTTTTTTTTTTAAACATATTTGATACTGTTATAGTTATTGGAACAAACTGGTGCATATACAGTTTAAATTTTAAAATATCTGACCGCAAGTTATTATCCAATATTGGAAATATCAAGGGGTAAAGGAAGGGAGGTGGAGATAATCGTATTGTAAAACAGGAGTTAAATTATTATGGCACTTTTTGATTTAGAAGTTTTTGTCAAATACATTGAGGGAGATTAAAAAATAATGGCATGGGAGTACTAGTGCTTTGGTTGTGGCTTCAGTGCTAGTATTGATAACTACAACCGTTAATTAAACCATATTGGTAGGCTTACCAAAACAACTATGGTTAAATGGTATCAAAGGGATGGCTTATCAAAACGGAAGGTAAATAAAATTTAGAATATTTTAATAGTATAATTTCATAGTACTTCTCGTCTTTTTAAACGTGCTTCATTAAAACGTCGCATTAGTTCTTTGTAGCTTGTTACCTATAAGTTTTATGAAGTACTTCTATCTATCCGCTTTAAACATATACTGCAGTAATCCTTGTTCTGACATGTTAAAAACTAAGTAAC
This sequence comes from Dolichopus griseipennis, assembly GCA_963082915.1. Classification (NCBI taxonomy): domain Eukaryota; kingdom Metazoa; phylum Arthropoda; class Insecta; order Diptera; family Dolichopodidae; genus Dolichopus; species Dolichopus griseipennis. The sequence goes on along the minus strand of OY720441.1, from coordinate 311,740,498 downwards.
TAATTTAATGCATTTAGCTTTACCAATAGAAAGGCTTCAATCAGAATTTTATTTAATTAGAGGATGTGTCCAATAGACTCCAACTATAAAGATTTTTTAAGTTAAAAGTGATATTTAAGTTAAAAGTGATATTTAAGTTAAAAGTGATATTTAAGTTAAAAGTGATATTTAAGTTAGAAGTGATGATAGTAAGTGATAAATCCCATCCAATTTCCCTTAATCCTCATAATATCAGAATTCCATATTTCGCAAACCCGATTCCCAGTAATCCTTTCACATCCATATCTTCGAAACCAAGCTGTACATTTGTTTCACGGGTCTCAGACTAAAGTTTGGTTCTGAAAGGGTCGTGGTTTTGGTGTGTTAAAAGTTTACACTACACAATAAGTGGCTTTAAAAGCTTCCCAAGAAAAAAAGTGTCAGTGTTCTTTTAATAAAATAGTGTCTTCTTTTTTTCATAAAGCTATTTTTTTATATACTAGTCAAACTCTACAGAAGTTTACGTTGTCCAATATTAGTGTAGATATTTTGTCTATAATACAGAAAGAAAATGAGGAAAAAAGAGAGGATAACAAAGGGGATTACTGAAACAAGAATTAGAAAAGAGATATTATGCAGTTGCAAATTCAAAAAATGAGGAACCTTTTATTTTTCCATAAACAGAGTAAAAACATTAGTTGAAACCAAATTTAACATTTAGCAGGTTCAACAACAAATGAGTTTCCATTGTCACCGTATCAAAACTTTTGGGAATTAGTATAATTTAAGAATAAGTACTGTAGTCCTTCCGCCTGGTACACTAAAAAAGTTGAGAAGGAGACGATGTATATAAAATACACACAACAATAGAAGAAAACCTTCCTAAGATACTAAAAACTTTAAAACACACAACCAGAACAAATTTTTACATATGTATAAAAGGAGTACGGACTCGTACTAGGATCATGTTTTAAAATCTTAAAAATGTGTTACATTTTTATGAATTAAAAAACTCATTTCGTACAATAATAAAATAATCGATGAAATAGAAGTGGTTACAGTAATATGGGCTTAATTCCTATATATACAATTTTAATATAGCAATATAAAAATCTTTCAAACCACAAACATTTAAATTAGTAAACACTTTGGTAACTATATATACTATAAGTTAACAACAGTTAACTTTTCGATCCGATTACACAATTTAAAATATTTTTTATTTCGCAAATTTTTTTATAATTTTTTTTAATTCATTAACCTGGCATCAAATTACCCTGAGAAACCAGTTTGTAACGATTTCCCAACATTAAAATTCACGCGCAAACAACATGTGTCTAGGTCAGCAAAAATGCAGGTAGAACAACTCAATTAGAACAATTAATGTAAAAATTTCAATTATTAAAGTTCAGTTAGATTTTGATTGTTAACTAGTAACCACGATAATAAAGATCATTTTTATAACGTATTTTGGTTTTATCATTTAAACAAAAAAAAGGAACATTTTTATTACAGATTAAATAAAAGCTTACAGAACCAAGGTGAACCTAAGGTAAAAAATAACTGGCGCCCGAGCAGGGACCACTTAAGGTGTAAGATTAATAAGTGAATAGGAAAATTTTTCCTTAAAAGTGAACAGTGATTTGTCTTTTTAAAAAAGGAAAAAAATAATTAAAGACGATTAATAGTGACGTGTCAAACTTATAAAATAAATAAAAAAAAAACACATTTGAATTATTCATTGTTAAATTTATAAAATAAGAAAAAAACTATATTAATAGTTAAAATTAAATAAAAAAACATTTGAATTATTCGTTTTTAAATTTATAAAATAAAAATCAATATTAAAATCAAATAAAAAATTAAATAAAAAAAAAAAAAAAAAAAAAAAAAAAAAAAACATTTGAACTATTTGTTACTAAATTTATAAAATAAAAACAATAATTAGAAAAGCTCAATCAACATAAAGTGAAAAAAAAAAAAGAGAAAATCAATCAAATTTCAGCAGATATTCCAGAAACAGAATTAAGTTCACCAAATTTTCAAAAACTTTTAAGGAAAAATTGAACTAGAGGAACTGTGATCTGTACACCGGACAGCAAGTAGGTGTAAGCCGAAATTATTGTAACAGATAAACTAGGAAAAGAGGCCCCTTAGTAGTCACTGGACAAACAGGAGCTACAGTACAGTGATCAACCAAACCACGACAAGTACCTGTTAGCAGCCGCCTAGTTGTTACAATAAAAGACTGTGAGTGGTTCTAAGGAAATGCAAATTCAGGTCGCCTTGTTAATGTAAGTTGATTACTGATATTTTTTCATAAATAAGAAAAAGAAAAAAAAAACAAATTTCAAAGAATCAGGAAAAGATATTTCCTTGTAAATAATAAAATTTTTTTTTTATATAAGAATTGCAAAAAAGGAAAATATTTATCGTAAATTTAACCATAATTTGCGAAGAAATTAAAATAAAAAAAATAAGTGTGAAATAATATTTTTTATAAACTTGCATAAATTTAACTATAATTTATTGCAAGTTTAGATAAATATCCCCATCTGTAGGGAGAAAATTTAGATAAATATCCCCATCTGTAGGGAGAAATTTTAGATAAATATCCCCATCTGTAGGGAGAAAAATATAAAAAAAAATAATCATTTTACAATACAAATAAAACAAAGAATTATTTTGTTAAAATTTTTTTTTGCTGTGATTCAAGCCTACCCGTCGATACCTAAGGTGAGGCTGCCTTAGGCACAGCAAATTTAAAAAGATATCAATTCAAATAATAAGTCAATAAAAAATATTCAAGAAAATTTATATAAAATAAAAAGAGAAAAAAATCATCAATAAATAACTGGCCAGTTCACAAAAAAAATAATTAATAAATAACTAAAAATTAAATTAAACAATTACTAAATAACTATAAAAATTAAATTAAACAATTAATAAATGACTAAAAATTAAATTAAACAATTACTAAATAACTATAAAAATTAAATTAAACAATTAATAAATAACTAAAAATTAAATTAAACAATTACTAAATAACTATAAATTAAATTAAATAATTAATAAATAACTAAAAATTAAATTAAAAATTAATAAATAACTAAAAATTAAAATAAATAACTAATAATAACTAAAAATTAAGATAAATAAAATAATTAAAAAAGAAAATTTAATATTTAAAAATTTTTTCTTTAGTAAATAATTTTTTTTTAAATCAAATATTTTAAGATTTTTTAATAAATGAAATTTTGAATAAATAAGTTTCAATAAATAAATACTTCAAGATTTTTCCTTCAATAAATAAATATTTTAAGATTTATATTTTCCTAATAATTAAATTTTTAAATAAGTAAAGATTTTAAAATTTTTATATAAGTTACAATTAAAAATTTTTTTTTAAAGTATAAATTTTATTATTGATATAAGTATTTATGAATAAAAAATTATTATAAAAAAAATTTAGTAAGACAAATATAATTATTTCCTTTTTTCGGAATTATTTAATTGTAATTAAAAATATTGAATTGTGTTAATAATAATAAAAAAAAAAAAAACCATTAAAGTTTAGAAAAGTTTAAATTTAATATAAGATTTTATAAGATTTAAATTTTTTACTTAAATTTTAAAAATTTTGGGATTTCATTAAAACATTTTAAATAAATAAATTTCTAGTATTTAAATTTTATTAAATTTTATTTTAAGAATTGGTAAAAAAAAAAAAAAATATTTTTTTTATATAAGAAATTTTCTTTTCATTATTATAAGTTTATTAAGTTTTATTTCACTTCTTCTCAAATATAAATAAATATTTTAGATTTTATTAAAATTTTCCGAACATTGGATTTTCATGGTTTGTAAACTTTACACAAATAAATATTCTGAATATTAAATAAGAAATAAAGAAAATATTAAATTAAAATAAATAAATTTTTAGAGAAGCTAAAACATTTTTTTGTATAATTATCAAAATTTGTAAGTACGACTTAGAGCAAGCAAGAAAACCTCGATATTTTGAAAGCAAAGCTAATAAAATATTAGTAATTAAATATACAGAGAGAGAGCATATTTTAAATCATTTTTGATCATTCTTCTATTTTTATTAAATTGACTATTTTTATTGAATTGACTTGTGTCCACATCTTGTTTCTAAATTTCTTCTATTTTTAATAAATTAATTTGTATCTTTCGTCTTGTGTCCACGTATTTGATTCAACTTTTTATCTTCAACTTCTTGTGTCTACATATTTGATCCAACTTTTCACTTTTATAAAACTTAACAAAAAAATCTAAAGGTCAATAAGCCTTGAAAAATTATATTAAATGGAAGCACAACGACCTACTACACCTTTCATAATGACATCCACCCCAGAAGACCTTCCCCGCATAAGCTGCATTAGAAGCGGTAGCCAGGCGAATGAGCAAATCGAGGATCTCAGATCTGATACCATAAGAGAGATGGTACAATTTGAGACAAGGAAAGCGTTAAAGGAGGGCCTTAGCGACCCACAACCAGTAGAAGAAGATTGGGATGAAGACTTTAATATGGAGGAAGAAGGTGCACTGGAGTGTTTGGAGAGAATGCCGTATATGGTGGAAAGACTACGGACATTTTCTGGTGAAAGAGGAAGTTATGGAGCATGGAAGAAAAGGGCCGAAAAGATCCTGAACATTTATGGACATCTTAGAGGAACCTCCAAATATTTTGGGATTCTTGATGCCATAAGAGACAAAATAGTGGGAAGTGCCGAAGAAGCGTTAGAAGCTTTTCATACCCCGTTGAATTGGAACAAAATTGTCGAGTGCTTGGACCTTCATTATGCCGATAAAAGAGATTTGAGAACTTTAGAGAATGATCTTTCGAACCTCAACCAAGGCAATAACAGTATACAGGACTTTTACAAAGAAGTTTACAAACATCTAACCTTAATGCTGGAAAAAATTGGTTGCATGGATCTATCACAGGACTCATATTCCACTACGGTGAGGTTATATAGAGGAAAAGCACTGGACACCTTTATCCAAGGATTAAATGGTAATCTACCCGAATTACTGGAGATTAGAGAACCACAAAGTTTGCCGCAAGCATTGCACATAGGTTTAAGGATTGAAAACATGAAAAAGAAAGCGAAAACAACACAAAATAACAACTTCAAGCAAATAGTGAACACGCCCACGGTAGCTCCCAGAAATAATTCAGACCAACCAAAATATCCTAGAAATACTCATCCATACTTACAACTTTGAGATGCTAAGGACATCATTATCAGAAATTAACGAAGTGTTAGAAGAAGATGCTATAAAGAAAAATCACTTATACAAATATCTAAAATTCGAGGCTTTACAAGTTCAAGACCTGCTGGACGAATTTAAGATCAAACGGGCACCAAGATCCTTCAACTCTATAGGCACACTATGGAAGTGGATTGCAGGAAGTCCGGACCACGCAGACTTAGTTATGCTAAAAAGAAAAATGAACAATCTTTTAGAAAACAATAATAATCAATTAATAATAAATAAAAGTTTCATTGATAGAATTAATAATATAAGTCAAATTACCAATCAGGTTTTAAGTAATATTAAGTTAGGTTACGAATTGAATGATCAGTCCATACAAAAAATACAATACAAATTAAAATTTATTAAAGAAGAGATAGTCAATTTAAAATACGCCGTACATTGGGCTAAATTAGGTATTATAAATTCAATTTTGCTTTCTAACTCAGAGATAGAAATAATAACTTCTATCTTTGATAAAGAAAATTTCCCGTATACAGATGCCGAAGAAGCATTAAATTTTTCCAATATAAAAGTAGTAACAAATGGTACTTGCTTGATCTATGTCGTTGAAATTCCTTTATCAAAATCCGCTGTATTCAAAAGAATTATTATTAAACCTGTAATATTTAACAGTAGTATAATAAAATTAAATTACGAACAAATATTGTCTAATGACAAAGAATTGTACGGTATTAATAAAATTTGTAAACAAATAAATTCAATAGTTATATGTAATAGAAATGAAATTATAAATATAACAAATTCTACCTGCATCCCCAACGTCCTAGAAGGGAGAGTATCGACATGCAACGTGACAAATGCTCATCATGTGCCGACTGCAGAATTAGTTACTGAAGGAATAATACTACTCAACCAGTTTAACGGGACTATAAAAATTGACGGTGAACCAAAAAACATTCAAGGAACATATTTACTTAAATTCCAAAACTCTACAGTAGAAGTTAATGACAGGGTCTACAAATCAAATCAAATCACAATAGCCGGAATACTACCAGCAATTTTACAACCACAATTTATCAAGAAAGAACTACAACAGCACCTATCGTTAGAATTCCTCGAAGATCTTCACCTCAATAATACCAATGCTATCAAGTTATTAAAGGAACAGAATCTAATGTCTTGGATATTAAGTACGTTTGGTCTCATACCAGGGATAACATCCATGGTGGGTCTATGCGTACTAATCATCATCATTTACAGAAGAAGAAGAGGCAAAGTAGTAACGACCAACATACGAATCGAGAAGGATGCTCCATTAGAAAAAAACACATATAACGAGCAAGCAACAGGAATTACAGAACAGGGTATCATAAAATCAACACAAATAAAGATTCATGCAGCTCCCAGGAGAAATTTACCTAATACAACCTTTTTGGATCGAATGAGGACATCCGATTTTAAGAGGGGAAGAGTTAACAACAGTTAACTTTTCGATCCGATTACACAATTTAAAATATTTTTTATTTCGCAAATTTTTTTATAATTTTTTTTAATTCATTAACCTGGCATCAAATTACCCTGAGAAACCAGTTTGTAACGATTTCCCAACATTAAAATTCACGCGCAAACAACATGTGTCTAGGTCAGCAAAAATGCAGGTAGAACAACTCAATTAGAACAATTAATGTAAAAATTTCAATTATTAAAGTTCAGTTAGATTTTGATTGTTAACTAGTAACCACGATAATAAAGATCATTTTTATAACGTATTTTGGTTTTATCATTTAAACAAAAAAAAGGAACATTTTTATTACAGATTAAATAAAAGCTTACAGAACCAAGGTGAACCTAAGGTAAAAAATAACTTATATATACTTTACTATATATATACTTTAGTATATATACTTTACTAAAACATGCATATAATATGGAGATTTCATTTTATTTCATTTTGAAATGTCATGGTAAAAGAAGTAACCACAAAATCCCATTAATATGTATAATATAGGAAAGGAACTGCTGGTCTTAATCCTATAGATTGTATGTTTTTAATAGAATGTGAAAAAACTTCTTTGCACAAAACTTTTTATAGGCTAATAAGTGACATTTTCTTTCCTCCCTTATAATAAAAGTGCTCTCTATTTTTTTAAAAACTTTTCTATTTTTTTATGCATTTTTCCATTTGAAATGTTTCCTGTGGAAATTTTAGTTTTTTTCCTCCTGTTATTAATTTGTTTATTTGTTCCCAACATTCATGCTCAAGTTCTATAAAATATTAAAAAAGATTTGAGGAAAAAACTGAGAAAATAAAAAATAAAAATAAGGAAACTAACGCTTATTAAAATGACTTGACTAAATTTTGCAATTGGGTTAACTGTAGCATGCAGAGAAAATATTCTACTTTTTCTTCTTCTACTTCTACTGCTATAAGTATGACAGCAAGAGTCATTGGATCTATAAGAGAATTTCTAGAATAAAAATAAAATTTTAGAGAAAATATCAGTTTTGAGTTTTTTATACCCTGCACCTAAAATAGGAATAGGGGCCGTACCAACCAACGAAGAAATAAAGGTTATTTTTAACTTAGCGTCACCTCCTGCGTTGATTTAACATCCATCCGCCCGTTTGCATGATAGCTCAAAGAAAACAATGCTACTTTGATGAAATTTATTTACTGTGGGGTTACTAATAACAAAAGTAAGGATTACAAATAGGATTTTGTCATCCTCCGTGAGGATTACAAATAGGCTAGATCGAACAATAGGCTAGATTGGAAGCGGTTGATCAAACAAGGCCAAACGAATATATCTCCGAGGTGGATTTAAATACAACCTTAAAATTTGGTCAAAAGTGTTTTCCCATATTTTCATTAAATCATTGAAATTCAAGATGAATAGGAGTGGCGGATTCTGAAATTAAGAAGTTATTTAAAGCAGTGGTTCGGTTAGTGTATTTCGAACTTTTAAATTTCGAGTATATACCCCCATATATTCGAAATTAATAAAGTTGGAAAATTGAAATTTGTTATAAGGAAATTCAGTGCTGTTTGCTTAATGTTAATGTTGAATTTTTCAGTTGTAGGGTAGTACTAAGTAAGTAATTTCATTATTTGTTTTTCTTTTACTTTTAAAAATGCTTCTAGGTTTTTTTAAGGAGAAAATTGACAAAAAGATTTGTTCGAAAAAAAACTTTTCGTGCATTTGAACAAAAGTTATAAATGGATATTAAGGATTACGGTGTGCTTGTGTATATAGAAACCCGAATATATATATATATATATTTATATAAACTGAGCTGGTAATTATAACACGAGAGAATTTTTTTTCCGAAAAAAATTGCGTGCATGATTCTCATTTTGAAATCAAGGTGTAAATATACTTTAAATTCTTAGAAAGCTTCTAAATAAATAATGGGATATTTTTTTGCCCTTAATTTATTACAAAATGTAATGTAAAAAGACATTGACCACGTCCTGCGATTGATAATGATCTTATAATAAGTTTCTAAATTTTGTTTTAAAATTTATATTAATAAATAATATTTTTAATTATTTTTAAGTTCATTGTAGATTAATTTTAGAAAGTTGAATTTAAGTTCTAATTAAACATTTAAAAGTTTTTGTTATAATAGTAATATATAACTCAAAAAGAATAAAGCAAGGCTTATAAGGACATTAGAAGTCATGGTCAGGTGTAATGATTAAATGATAAAAAGTAGATTAAAATGGAGTGTTATTTCAAATAGGATGAAATATATATCGGCTCTTGCGTTCCAGAATGCTATAACTAATTGGAATTTGCCAAAAAACTACAGAGACTTGTTGTATTTCAAAAATATAATGAATGTGCTCTGCAGCATAGTTTTAACTTAGATTAACTTGGGCTTATTATAATAATGAAACCATTTTAATAGAACCAAAGGAAATAACAGAACCAAACTGAAACTAGTTGATCTAACGCAAGTTAAGTAGCAATTTTAAAAACTTACTAATCTACTAATGAAAGTTGTGCGTCTAGTTACATAAGTCTTTTTTTATATGTAGTTAGTTTAAATAGTATTATATGTTTATTATATGCAGTTGATCATCTATACGAATCACGTGAACTTTTCCAATATTATATTGGTAATCTTATATGGTCTTTATATGAGCATCAAAAAGACAAAATTCAAGATAGTTAGCAGACGTAACAACTTTGTCAATGACGGTGTTATTGCAATTAATAACGAAAATATCGAACGCGTTGTCAGTTTAAAATATTTAGGTTGCAAACTTGGTGATAATTGGATCTCAGAAAAGGAAGTAAGATGTAGAATTGATATTGCAGGAAGTTCCTTTGTTAAAAATAAAGATACCTTGAGTTGATACCTTGACTTAAAAGTGACGGCGTTTAACAAATTAGAGGCGTTTAAAATGTGGTGTTATATAAGAATATTGAAAAACTCATACACAGACAGAGTTACAAACCAAGAAGTTCTCGGAATGCTAAATATAAATAGAGAATTGCTTCTAATTATCAAGCTCAGAAAACTAAGTTATTTTGGTTTCATAATACGAGGTCCCAAAAAAAAAAAAACTACTCCAGCTAATAATACACGGTAAAATAGAAGGCAATAGAAAAATAGGTAGAAAACAAATGTTGTGACTTAGTAGTAACATCCGAAACTGGACAGGCATTAACACAATAGAAGAATTAGTACATAGTGCAAGATGCAGAGAAGATTATGCCAACATCATTGCAAATCTACAGTAACATGTGACCGCTTATCCAGTAATGGATTAGCAGCTGAAGAAGAACAATCTTTTAATCATCAATCGTATAGACGATTGAATTACTTTGAGCAAATAATACGAGGCCAGAAATATATTAATTATCAAGGAGAAATGGAAGACATCCACTAAGGAAAAAATTGGGATACAAATTAGTAAGTTACAAGCTTTGGACATATATTAGAGGAGAATTGTTTCACAGTTGGGTAAATAAAAGACAAGTTTGTTCCATTATAAATTCTAAGTCCACAATAAGGGATCTATAAAGTATTTTGATTCTTATAATTAATTTTTAACTATATCATTTCATCTCATCACTAGTGTTACAGCTGAGGTCGTCAGACAATATAAACGAATTATCCTTTATTCATATTAACAAATTAAATATTTTAAATAAATTTTTTTAAACCAATATTAATTTAGAAAGGCATTGAAGATTATATTAAAACATATATTGTACTTGCATATGAGACATGAGTCTGCTACTCTCCTGCCGGATCAATATAAAAGATTTCTAAATATTGTTTTTTTATTTAAAAAATTACATCCTTCCATTCTTTGCGTAAAAGAATTTCAATTCCATTAAAAATATATAAACATAAATAAACAAATTTTAATAATAATAATCATAATATTATCTTTTATTACATAAAACCTTCAATTATACTTATATTATGTAACATTAATATTTAAATTATATCATAATAAAATTTTGATTAAAACAATTATAATAAATTATAGAGGCGTGAAGTTAATATGAAAAAAAAATGAATATGAAATTATGAACTCTTAAAAATCAGAAAAGTGTTAATAATTTCATAAAAAAAAAATTGAATTGAATTTTGTTGGACGTAATAAATGTAATGAAAATTTTTAAGGAGGACAGAGATGTTACATTTCATCAAGTATAACATTGCTGTGAGTTAAAAAAATTGTAAAAAGTCAAACTGTCTTTGATCTTTAATCATTAGAAACTTCAATTTCAATCAAATAATATATATATATATATATATATATATATACAATATATATAATATGTTTATATAGAAATCCTTCCATTTACATTTCCATAATTTGCTTATTCATATGTTATTAAAAAAAAAAAATTATCATTGGATATACTGCTGTCTGCATACAAATTTTTCTTTTTTAAATTTCTTTCATACCAAAATAAAACAAGTGATGAAAAAAAACCAAGGGTTTTTAAAAAAGCACATTTTCAAAATTATATTGTATTACATACTAAGTTTAACTTTGGAAATATTTACTTGGAAATAGTTACTACTGACTTATAAAATTTACTGCTAACAGTAAATTTCTTATTTAAAAGTTGTTATAGCCCTTCAATGGGAAAGGTTGCCAAATTTCTCAAGAATCTAACTTCAACTTCCCCCCCTCCCCTCATCATCTAATTTTTTTAGATTCTAGGAATTAAATTGGGAATTACACAAAAATTTGGAATTTTACTTAGAATTTTATTATCTAAGCAAAAATGGGTAAAACTCAGAGACACTTTTTTCAATTTAAGGAACCCATTTTAAATTTAAGAAAAACCTTTAATATATGTTAAAATATAATGTTGGACCTTTAAATTTTGTATATTAATAAAAAAAAAATTGGACAGGTATTCAAGTTACAGGTGCTTAAAAATAGCATAATTTCAATTTTCGGGCCCTTATAGCTCCTAAACAGGGGGCTTGACAAAAAAATTTTGTTAACTGACTCTTACTATTTTTTTAGGATCTAACTTCTCCCAAAATTTCAAGACCTTAGCTTGAACGGTTCAGAAGATATGTGTGGCCAAAAATTTTGCGAAAATTGAGTTTTGCGTAATGCTAAATTTTAGTACCGTATGGCAACTCTAAACATTTGCCTTGTAAAAATTTATAAAGTTTATGAAACCAGCTATCATTTGCCGCTTTCAGATTGAAAATATATGTAACAGAACTCTTGTTATAACAATTTAAATATAGGGCTTTTTCCAACTTTGGGGGGCTGTAGCCCCGTAACAGGTGGGGCTACAGAAAAAAATTCTTCTACGAAATTATTTTTTTTGCAAAAACTACTCATGGTTAAAATTTCTTTTCTCTATTTCAAACGGTGTAAAAGTTTTTGTAAACATACGGACGGACGGACGGACGGACAGAGTGAAGCTATATAGGCACATTTTTACAAAATTTTTTGAAAATGTGCTAAAAACAGCTCTAGACCACCTTATAAATTGGCAACTAATATTTTTATTCTAAATTGCTTCAATAAATAATTCTAATTTGTCTGTCCTATCACTGTTTGATATAAGTGAGCTTAACACAATATTAAAAAAAATTATTAAATATCATTCTAAAGACAATAATAGTCTGCAATCACTCTATTGAAAAAATATATTGAAGAAGGTCTATGTTAAGGAACTTGGACTCTCAAGACATACGCCCGGAGATTTCTAATGAAATTTATAGATCTAGAAACATTCAAATTGAGTACACTCCTCCTCTGTATGAAGAAAAACTATTTGACTTAACCCCGATTGTAGTTTCTACCTATTGTGATCAAAGTAACGGTAAATCCTTATTTTACAATTTTTTCTTCAAATTAAAACTTTACAATTTTTGTTAACTATTTGATATATTTTGTAAGCACGATATTAATCCAGAAGACCTTCAACAAAATCATTAAGTATCACTTATGACAATAATGATTCGCAAATTGAAGAAATAGATTAAAGAAATTAATCTTATAAAATAAACGGTCAATATAAAGGAACCTGGACTTCTTAAGCATAAGCCCATAGATTTTTAATGAAATTAAAAGATCTCCAATATTCAAACTAGATAAACAAATATCTTCAATAAAAACTAAAACTATTTCACCTATTTTGTATAGTTTCCATCAACCGCGATTATAATAACGGTAAATCCTCACTTTACAATTTTTTTCTTCAATTTAAAACTTTACAATTTTTCTATTAATTTTTATTTAAAAAAAAAAAATAAAACATAAATGTTTTACACTATTTTTTTGTTTTTTATTTTTAAAGGGGGTGAATATAATTTCTCTTTATTTTCATGTATTTATATTGAGGGCTGAAACCGTTATTTTTTTTCAAATTAATCTAATGGATAGATTTTCAATAATGAAATAATGGTTTATATGGTGGGTTAGAAAAAAAGTATTGGTTTGCTGGAAATATGTGTAGGTAGTAAAGTATAATATCATTATATTAAATTTGAAGAATTCAATGCTAGAGGAAATATAATTTAAACATACAGACTACAACAAAAAAAAGAAGACAAGATTTAAAAAAAAATTATGAGATAGAAAAACATATTTAAAATTTTTTTTTATTTGCATAATAAAAGGATGTGCAAAGTAATGAATATTTTTTCTATTTTTTTTTTTTTTTTTCTTATTTAAAGAAAAGAAAGGGAAAGAAAATAAAAACACAAAAAAAAAAAACCAAAATTACGCTGAATAAGTTATTAGAATATATTGTACATCCCAGTATTATTGAGTCCTGTACATTTCAAATTTATAACTTTTACTTTTGTTTATGGTCCCTTTTCTTCTTCTCTTTTTTAAAGTTAAGGGAGGCAGAAAATATGTTGATTTAAAATATTTTTTTATGAATATTTTTGTGTATTATTTTTTATTATTATTATTATTATTTTTATATCAAATAAAATTTCATCATAGAATATTACATAAAAAATATATATACAAAAAAAAAAATTATTAGATTAATGGATGAAAAAAAAATATCCCGAAGGATACAATCTCTTTTTTATTAAGTTAAAAAACAAAAATGTATAAAAAAAATTGTCAGATTGAATGAATTTAATTTAATTTAAATTTTGTTTGTAATAATATTTTGTTGTTTTTTTTTTTTTTGGTTCAGAAAATTTAAAGTAATCTTATTTTTTTTTTTTTTGGAAAAATTTGTTTCAAAATTGAATTTTCTAAAGAAAATTCTATTTTCATTTCATTTCTGTATAGATGTGGGATGATAATGTAATCATTAAAAATTTAAATTTAATGAAATTTTAAAATTTGATGGTTATTTTATTATGTAAATTTTTTTCATTAATAAAAAAATTTTTTATTTAGTGGTCAGATAGATATTGATTTAATAATGTTTTGTGAAGGTTAGCAGCTGGCTCTTACGATATTATCATATAGATATTAAAAATAAGGGCCTTCAATTAAAAGTAGAAAATAGTCTGGTATCGGTCTTTTTGAAAAGTTGATAAGTAATAAAGAGGTTCGATAGGGAACTGGGATATTCGAATGACAGAGTAATCCATGGAGTTATAGTTCACAGGTGACAATTTTTTTATTGGGAGGATATTTATTGGAAATGTAATTTTTTCTTAACGAATCTCCTTGGTGACGAAATGTGTATTTAATATAAGATTTATAAATAAGGTTTCCATAGTGATATTCCTGAATAGGAAAGGCAATTTTCAATTTTTAACACCTTGTATTTGGTAGGAAACTATTTATAAATAAATAGATTAAAAATAAGGGCCTTCACTTAAAAGTACAAAATGGTTTCGGATGATCGGATGATCAAACCATCAGTGGACTCTTTTTCCAGTCAACCCTTTTCACCTCTGTAGCGTGTCTATTATACAATTTAAAAATTGCGTGTTGGGAGTTTTTCCGTAATATGATATTTTTATATGTTATTTTTCTCCGAATATTTTTATGTTAGGTGCTCTCAGTGATGGAGTCGGTAAGCATCAACCTATTAAGTGCTAATTCGATCCCCGTACGTAAAGGTCGTAAATATTTAACTGAAAAAATTTCTTGACCAAATATAAACAAAATAATTAACATCCCCCGGAAATTATTAGAAACTATACGTAATTGGATGCACAGTTGTTGAAAGCAACGAAAGTCACCCATTTAAACTATTAGTAATTGCTTTGGGTAGTGTATGACTTAAGCACAATAAAGCCAAACTTTAGAATGGGGTTTTTGATACAAATTTACAGTTTGATTTTGAGGATTGCGATAGGAAATTTTTGGCGTTGGGATTGGGATAATGATAATATAGGTTAAATATGAAAACTGGGGGATATGCAGGAGAATGATGTTAATATTCCTCTTAAATTTAAAAATTTAAAAACGTTTGACTAATATGGTTCCTTAATCTCGACGTGCGCATAACTAACGAATTTCCGTTAGTCGTGCTATGCCATCTTGCCATCAACACAGTGGAAATGTGCATGCGTCGCAAACCTCAATATGAATAAGAATCCCTTTTGTAATAAAACAGTAACCCGGGACATAACTTTAAATTCGACTTTTTTTTGGTAAAGTCGTTATTTTATTTGATTAGAAAATAAAACTGTTAAAAAAATCTCATCATCATCAGGGATCGTTGAATATGTAAGAGAACTGTTTAAAAACAATTAATTTGAGAGGCGCTAATGCAGAAAGAGAATATTGTCAGAATATTATTTTTAAGCCAACTTTTAAATTACCTCAATTGCCTTTTTTATATCACTGTAAGATTCAAATTTTCACAAATTTATAAGACTTTTAACAAGATTCTAAAAATTTAATTAAACAATATACCGAACTTTAAAAAAATCTTAAGTGCATGCACTTAAAGAAAATCTTCACTATTTAAACAATACTTCTTTTTTTTTTTAAGGAACTCAAAATTTAATAAAATCTCAATTGTTAAACAAATATTTTCTGACTAATATACAAATTGACTTATTCAGGTCGAAATGGTAGCAAAATACAATTTATGCTAAATCTTATGTCTATAACTAATAATAAGTTATTTTTAACAAATTTTTTTATATGTTAACATTTTTATTTTTAATTTAATAAATATTCGTGTCTTTAAATGAATGTTAAATATTTATTTAGTTACCTACTATATTTTTCTATCATAATGTGTCTATCTAAATTTTTACCATAAAATAAAATCTCATATGGTACAAAATTTATACCCGCATAACTATAAGTCAAAATGGTATACTAAATTTGAAATTACGATCGTGATGCGGAGTAATACATGGTAAAACTAAATATTTCCCTGAAGTAGTTTAGTTTTTATGGCCAAAGTTTGTACAAAATTTAGTTGGGGTGGTCCCAGGGGTTCGAGTACCTGCCATAAACTTTTCCTTTTATGTGAGCATTACTCTATACTCAATGAAGCTGGATATCTGAAATTTTACCAAACGTAGTTTAGTTTTATGAACCCACTGCCTTAGTTCGAGTAGCTGTCATACAACTTCTTCTTTTATTTGAGCATTACTCTGTACCTAATAAAGCTGGGGGTTTGAAATGTTGCCAAAAATAATTTGGTTATATGGTCAAAGTTTGTTTGGTCTACTGCAACGGGTTCGAGTGGTTGCCATACAACTTCATCTTTTATATTATTACTCTATACATAATAAAGGTGGATGTTTGCAATTTTGCACTAGTAGTTAAGTTTAATGGCCTTGTCGAAGTCGATATTACGGTCATACGATTATCCTAGAGTTGGCATATTCTACTCTACTACACAATTCCTTGATTTTTTTTTAAATCTTGTTAATATTAAAAACCACACACAATCATTTTGTCCTTTTTTTTGGGTTGGTGTTTACCTGTCATATAGAACAGTTGGTTACCTGTTCCAAATCATACTTAACTATTTATATTATTAGTTAGCATTTGTTGTTCTACACCTAAATACATAAAATTTAGATATATGTATATAATAATATATGTTACAAGAGATATTAATGTGACCTTCATGTGCGGTAGCGGTAGTAGTGGCGGCTAAAAATGTATAAAAGTAAACACAAACTGAAGGAAAAAGTATTACTCACCTAATTTTATTCTAAATTAAATATTTTTTATATACTAAATCAACAAAAATGAAGAATATTAAAGGTGGAATATAGAATAATATCTTCTTAGTTCTAATATATAGAACATAATGGAATATGTAAACAAAACTGTTTATTTTTCATCTTTTTTCTTTTTCTTTCTTTGATTTTTTTTTTTTTTTTTGTATCTTTTTTATCTTTTTCTCTTTTTTACTTTCATTGCTTGATTAAACAAGACCTACCACGTATAACTAGCGAATAAAATTTTGTGACAAATGAATACTAAAAAGTAAATGATTCTATTATTTATTTTTAAGTTAAATAAAAATTTAAAATATTTTTCATAAAATAATGTGACCAATTGTACTAAAATTTGAGGGATTGCCTTATAGGCTGATCGCAATTTTCCATTATTACAGGTCATTTATCACAATTAACATCCTTGGGATATGAATACACAGACAGCGAACACGCACTTTTTTACGGGCGATTTTTGTCGCTTTGAATAAGTAGTCCAAAGGAAGCTCCAATTTTTTTCTGAAATATTGTTCGCTTGCAGCCTGTGTGTCCGTGGCCTTAGGAAGGAGTCCTTTTTATTGAACCTGAGTTGTTAAGTACAGGACATTATTTCTTATGTCATTATTAGTACAAAAACAAATTAAGTATAGATATACCAAACATTTTACATTAATTATACTATATCACTTTTATATACGATAAAGTAACACTGCTGGGCTCTGGCGTTATTATGAACTTGTATTCACTAATAATTAAGAATACTAAACTTCTCTACTTTTTTAAAAGGTTTAGGTTAAAATTAATATTAAAATAAATTAAAACTTTGGTTTAGGGTGCGTTATAATGAAGCTGCGAGTTTATCAAAGCGGTATTCCAATATAAACACCTCTATTAAAATTATGTATATAATTTTCTACGCAATGCTCTTACCGATGCTCTTATCACTTATCGCAGCTCTAATATAAATGCATCCTTACACATTTCAAAAGATATAAAATTGACATTCATTGACAACAACTTACTGTCAACACGCAATTATTTGTAATTATCAACACGCAAACATTTGCATGAATTACAAGAACCTAGATAGTATAAACGTAACTTGTAGACTCTTACCAAAATATATCAATTGATGTAAGCCCTATTTCAAAGTTTTATCACCTTTTTTAATTTTTGTACCTTCTTTCAAATTAAACATATATGGTAACTTTAATTAAAATAAACATCAATAGTAAAATTATAATTCTTGTAACAATCATTAGATAGTCTAAGTGGAGTTATTACTTCAACTTAAGTTCTAAAAATATAATTATAATAAAAAAAAAAACAATGCTTGCTTTATTTTAGGTCACCATCATTCCTGTTTTCTTTCTAGTTTTTTTTTCTTTGACATCTTTTCATGTTAAAATATCTTAAGAATTTTTCATTCTTCTGCTTTTCCCAAATCAAAAGAAACCGAATTGAAAAATCGTGAATTCTTATTTAGTCCCAAAGGAAAACGAGTGAAAAAAATTGAAGAAAATTATATAAAAGTTTTAGGAATTGCAGTGGTGTTAGATACTTTTTGATCTAGGCCGGGGTTGGCTGTAGGATTCGAGGTAGATTAGAAACTAAAACCTGTTGCTAGTATGAACTTTTATTTTCATTGGTGAAAGCTGATTTTATGCATTTTAAACTACTGGACTCTAGGATGATGCACTCCTTCTAGAGATGTCATCAAAATCCCTTCTGATCTTACATTAAGACTTAAATCTTGTCAGCTATTTTTAAAAGACGTTATAGATTGACTTGAATTAAATTTGTTTTTATTAAAGTTCCTATTTAATTTTTAATTGACGAGATCAGAGTGAATGAATCTACATTGATTGCTTCGGTAGTGTATCTTTAATTAATGTAAGAAAAGATATCCCTTTAAGTTCTTCCGGCATTAGCTGGATATTAGTCCGCACTGTGATAGTGAACAGTTGGATGGCCGATTATTTTGGTATCAAATACCTTTTAATCACTAATAAGATGAACTACCAGCCATCAAGCCACAAGTTACTTCATACTATCATGCAGCTCCGATTCACCTATCGTAGCGACATAACATTACCAGTATACAGACATTTTTAAACTGGAAGAAATAGATCATTTCTTAAATAGGTTCTTTTCTAATTGTTTTCATTCATCGTTTGTTTACATTTTTTTACTGCCAAAGGAAGATAAGGAAGAGTTTCTCTATTTATTTTTCTTTTCTTCAATTCTTGTTTTTTTTCAATTTACGATTTCATTAAATTTTTCGGGTTGAATAAATAAAAATCCATTATCGGTTCACAATCGTATTCAAATCAAAATATTTTGATACCAATCGAATCGAAGTGAACTCGATTAAAAAAAAAAAAAGCTAATAAAATTTTTCAAATTTCAAAAGAAAAAAAAAATTTATTTTATTTGAATGTTTTTTGTTTTTCTTCATTTCTTTTACCATAATGTAAACGCAAAATAGAATCATTCATCCCAATAGAGCACCATCAATATACTAGTTTTATATAATATTTCATCCACCCGAAATAAAATTTATGGAACTTGTTTTTCTAGCCCTCACATGGAAATTGAATTCTTTTTATTTCCTATTTTTTTTTGTTTTTTGTCGATTTTTATGGACGGTGTTGCCAAACTAAGAAACTTATGTTTTTTCTTTCGTGTAGTTTGGAAGATTGTATTCATGGATGGAAATATGTAAATAAATTAGCTCGTAATAATTATTAAGAGTAATTAATCGATTGGGTGGCACATTGGTTAATGTACAGACCTTTCATAAGGGAGGCAAATTCCAGGCGGGTTCAAATCCGAATAAAAGTGAAAACTCTTATTTGGTTTTTGATTCGACTCAGCTGCCACCTGCTGTTGGGTTCAAATAAATGGCTTAATCAATAATTATATATCTTAAATAAAAAATACATTAATATAAAAATAAAAAATATAAAGAAATACACAGCAACACATACAAAATATAAAAAAATAATTTAATTGAATAGTCTAACTCACAGATAAAATACGTTATAATTCAAATATAAAATTATTACAATCTAACAAATATAATTGTATCTATTGAATTAAAATTGCATGTGGTATTCATTAAGATCAGTTTTAATAATAAGAATATAATAAATCTCCACTATTCCAACATGTACTAATGGTATAGACAACCTTATTAGCCTGAAAGTCGAACGGTTATTACTTAAAGATAAAAAGGACCCATCAATTAGAGGGATTTATATCCATAACTCTAATATATTATTATGTCAATACAGATTCAACCTGTATGACCTCCTCTATAGAAAATCTTCCATTTGTTAAGATAAGAGTTCAAGGTTCAATGGACTAATAAAGTTAAAAGATACATTTTGGATACAAAATGTAGTTGATATGATACCAATAACAAATTTATGAATATTCCAAATTCGCCAAATTTTTTGAAAATTTTACATCGCCTGAACTTATAAAATATGAGTTCCATATTTCTGTATACTCCCATAATGAAAAACTACTGCTGACTTTGAAGAAAATTAAATATTTATAATATCAAATTTTTTATTTAAATCCCATCTGTCTATTAGCTCCATGACTATAACCTGATTATTTAAAATATCTATATATACTTGAATAAACTTTTGTTTTTTTTTTTTGAGTATTCTAGACATCATAAAAAGTTTTCATTTTTCTGTAAATAAACGGTAACAAGAAGAAAATACAAGAAGAGTACAAAAAAAAAATAATCAACAACTAACAAAAGAGTCAAAATTCCATTGATTTCATCTTAACTAACATAATAAAAGATTGTTTTCATGATAATGTTGTTGTTGTTTACATTTCAAAATAAAGATATTAAAAGAAAGTTGGAAGAGGATTCCATAGGATATTTTACAACAATAAAATAATCAAAAAGAAAAGTCAAGTTGGGGAAATTTATTGTATTTTAATGTAGAGTGTGTGTGGCCAAAAGCCCTTTAACTGTATTTTCCGATAAAAGCTGTATTTAAAATGTTGTTAGATTATGCGACCTAAAGTTTTTTAAAGCGCAAGTTTTCCACATGTTAAGACGAATATAATATTTTTTCATTCATATAGTTTATAAAATTTCTCAGACTTTATGCAATGATTCAATGCTTCTGCAATGCTTCCATTGCTTTTAGCACCGCACTTATGTACCTGATGACAACTTTATTTTGAATAAGATCTATCAATATTAAATTCTGAATTATTAAATATATACATTAAACAAAAAAAAAACAAATTAAATGACAACGCAACCATAAGTAGACGGTTTTTCTAATTTTATAGCGTGGCTTAATTCGTTAAAGTGCTTTAAGCGTAACATGACACTTAGTTAAGTTGTAGTCAAATATAATGTGTTGTATTTCAATGCCAAAGCGATGCTAACTTTGGCTTTGCAACTGTAGGTTCTACAAAATTAGTAAGCTTGTCACATAACAATTAAACCTGAAATTAAAGCCTTTACTAACTTCCGGAACACGTTTGTGAACAAAATTGACTAAGCAATAAGATCCATTATAATTAATTTTTATTGTAATTTACATAACCAATTTTAAAAACTGTTGATGTCTTGTCAGACAAATTGACAAGTGTGACAAGTCAAATGTCACAAAGCAAGTCAAATCAATCAATACTATTTCATTTGTTTTTTTCACTAAATATTGTAGCTGCTTTTCTAAGCAAATAATGACAGAAATGTCAATATTTAAAATCCTAATGGAATAAATGATAAGTTTTGAGTTTTGATTAAACTGTTGCTGACGTATATCTCATACCGTATTCGTTGTATATTCAGCTTAATAAAAGGGCGATCCCAAGACACTAAACAAATAAGTTTTCCAAAATGTTATTTTTTGTAAAACAAAATAGCAACAATAACAACTTAATAAATAAAAAAAATACCTATAGATTTTGAAAACAAAATACAACACACACACACACGCACGCATATTATACATAATGAAAAAAAGTAAAAACAAATAATAATAAGTCATAACTCATTTTACTTTCACAATAAAAAGACACAAATAAAAATAAGTTTCATAAGTAACAAAATCATTTTTTTTTCTTTTTCTATGTTATAAAACAACAACAACAATTCCCATTTATGTTATCCTTTTTGTTTGTACACACATCCTTATAAAATAAATAAAAACAAAAACAACAATAAAATCAAACAAATGTTAAAAAAAAAATGTTATGTATTTATGAGCACTTTTTTTTTTCATATCCGTACATAAGTAAGTCATATTTATATATATGTATACGCATCATTATACATACTACCTGCTGCTTTATGTCCTATTTTTTTAAAGGACCTTTTTTTGTGTTTTTTGTTTTTTTAAATTTTTTATTATGTATACAAAACATTTGACATAAAGAATGAAAATATAATAAAGTGTCCCGTTTCTTATTTTTTTTTTTTTTTTTTTCTCTCTCATACTCCAGTTTTTTGTTTTTGTTGTTGTTGTTTTTTTTGTCTAAAATATTATTTAGGTCGGATGGTAAGACTCTTTTTCAAAAGTTTTATTACAAAATCTAAAGTTTCAAGATTTGCAAATTTAATTCCAGAAAAATAAGGTCGAGTATAAAAATGATTTTAAAATCTAAAATATCCGGAGGGTCTTCAATATTGTATTGTATCTTAATCATGTAAAATCTTAAAAAAATTATATAAAACTTAAAGTTAAATATGCTGATTTGAGGACCTTTTAGATTTAGTTTTAAATAAATTAACAAACATGTTGTACATTTTTATATTTTTTCTTAATTTTAATGTCAATTTTAAAAAAAATCCTGCTTCCTTTTACGAATTTCTTGACTAATTGTTTTTTATCTGACTCTTTAAATATAGCTTTTGACTCTTAACTAAATGACTCTTTAGTTTAAACTTAACTTTTAATATAAAACAAAGTCATAGGTAAAAGTTTATTTATTCAAACAATTTAGGGTGTTTTTAAATAAAAGTTAAAAGTATGCTATGTCCACCACAGAATCAACCGCTATTACAGGAAAAGCTTTATGCAAAATTTCTTTAATAAATTTTTTGCCTGCATGTGTAAAATTTTCTACAAAATAAAATTTTTAATTGGAGTCTTTTAATATATAAAAAAACATCATTTCCCATCATTTGAAGGGACAGTAATTTATTTCTAGTTTAAATTTTATAATGCGTTATCAACAACCACATATCTAAAATATTTTTGGAATTTAAATAAGATAAAAATATATGTAATTTTTTTTTAAATTTAATTAAATGGACCCTTAAGGTCGTCGGACCAAAAGACTTTATATGGCAAAGTTGTAGCTCTTTAATTGTGTATATGCTCTTTATCACTGTTATTTAATAAATTATTTTGTACTATTTTTGTTTAAAAACTATTTGCAAAAACATAAAAATTACCATTGAGAAGTGCTTCCTACCTGATTTTCTCCAAAAGCTTGTCAATTCAAGATATTAACATCAAAATCTTATATATGGAATTTGGAAGCATCCGTTCAGTCATTTAGGCTGTAGACGAGTGCACAAAAAGACGTGCGTACATACATACATATGTACACACAGATGGACATCATAAATAAAAACACGTTTTATGGGTTTCTGCACACCGGAATAATACGTGTATGCAAATATCCCAGAGTCTAATTTTTGATGCGAAAACATTATCTAACGCTTGTTTTATTTCATATAAGCGGTTGTTAATGTTAATTAAAATACTTATGTAAATAAAAACTTTAAAACAACACTGAACAACCAAGAGATTTGAACCAATGTACCTAGTTAAAAAATTTAGAATGCTGTAACCAATTCTGTATAATATTGAGTAAAATAGTACTTAACCCATATAATATTAATGACTTATGTAGGATTTTCAATTTCAGTAATACTGGACTATATGAATAAAAACATTTGCAAAATACTTGAATACTAAAATGACTGAGGTCTTAATATTTGGGTATGTCTTGGTACTTAATTACTCGAAAATACCTAAGTATTAAAAACTAATTATAAAATAAATTAAGCTCAAAATTTAATAGAGAATAATCATTTCAATTTTTGAGAGTACTCTGGGAATTACAAGTATTTTTACTTGATTATTTTACTTACACTTAAATTTTGCAAGTATCGCAGTCCAAGTAATACTGGTACTTGACAAAACAACATCAGGTTATGGCATACTGGTAAGTGTACTGGTACTTAAATTATAAAGATCTAGTTAAAACAGTAACACTAAGTTACTGTACAAATTTTAAGTAACATTTTGTATCAGAAACTAATTTTCAAACTTAGTTTGGCCTACAGTTAATTATAGGCTCTCATGAACTTTAGAAACCTTAGTCCTGTTAGTACCTTTTCTTTTATATAATATCTACTACTTCAAGTTATCTCAGATGTTAGGATTATAAACTCAGAATATATAATCTTTTCATCCTCTTCCTTTCAGAACATGGCATCTTCATCTCATCTTGGTATCTATCACGTACAAAAATGATACCAACCTATTTCAGAAAATCTTTTGATTGAAAATGTACATTCGCATGTGGAAGAAGGCTTAATTTCTTTATAATTGAATACTAGAATGTAATATATGTTTCATATCTATTGATAATTTACTCCACAGCATTATAATTTTATTACCACCTCCGTACTTTACCAAATTTTAACCTCTACATTAACGTTTTTAGGGAACTTTCAAAATCTAATTGGAATTCTCTTACAATCCCCGATTATTCACAAAACCTAAATCTTGAAGAAATACTAAATGTAGAAAGGCTAGATGTAGAAATGCTAGGCGGCTTCGAGGATTTATCATCAGTCTCCCAATCTTTTAAGCCTTAAGTATATTTTTCCTTGCGAATAAAATCAAAATTTTCATTCTGATTTCGAAAAAATTCAAAATATCAAAAATAGATCAAAATAAGAAATCTCATACATCTTCCGAATTAAAATATATTGGGTCAATAAATTTAAGACATACAATTTATAAAAATAGACCAGAATAAAATAAAAAAAAAAAAGAGACAAAAAATGAAAAAAGAAAATATGAATAAGAAAATCAATTTTTTTTTTATATTAAATGTATATGAATTTATTATTATTGCTTAAATTTAATACAAGTATGTAAGTTTTGTGTTATTGTATAAGAAGGTGCTTTGAACTCAGGAAGACATAAAAGAATGTCCTGTGGACTGTCAGCAAAATAAAAACAAAATCCAAAATGTATCCTTCGAACAGTAAGAAATGAATAAAAAAAAAAAAAAAGAAAAGGACACACATATGATTTTCATCTTAAATAATTTTTTAAAATGAAAAAAATGTTGACAGAAAATTTATACATATATATGTTTCTGTGATATATTAAAGTATGTATGTACTTATACATATATGTAGATATGTGTTTGTTATGATGAAAAATGAAATCTGCATTTTTTTTTTATTTTTTTGCTGTTGCTATTTTCTGAAAAGGACAAATAAATACATACATTTTTTGTCCTTTTTTACTTCGGGGTGGTTTTTTTGTATATTTTTTAATATTGTTACTGTGTGTTTAAAAGTTTTAAGGGTACATGTTATGTTATCATTTTTGTTGTTGGGACTCTTCTTCTTAATTTATGTTGTTGTTTTTTTTTTGCTTTCGGTCCTTAAATTTGGTTTATTTTCGAAATTTGATACTTTTTGCAAGATCAAATTTTTTGTTGATCAGTTAAAATATCGGAATTTGAATTATTGGATTTCTTTTGTTTAATTTATCATTTCAGATCATTTCGGATCATTTCGGTATTTTCAAGTGAAAGTTTAAAGAGCTAATTTCCGCTTTTAGTAATTTGCTTTGTTTTTTTTATTGTTCCGTTTCAATTTGTTGGAATTTTATTTGAAGGGCTTACTTTTGATTTGTATGACATTAAAATGTTGGGAAAAAGACGCGGTACTTTTATGGATTACATCAAAGTAATTGTGTTTGCAGATGGTATTTTATAATTTATTTAACAAAATAAAACTAATTGTTTTACAAACTTTCGATTTTGTAAAATATGATATTTTTTAATTATAGGTTGAAATCGAATACTTTTGTGTTTTTTGTTTATTATCTAAATTAGATTTATTGTTTTCATAAAAGATAATATTATTGATTTAATATGCAATATTGTAGTCATAAAGAATTTTAAGAGATAGGCACAAATACCATAGACCGTATTTGTAGTCCCTTTTTCACTATTCTGAAGTTCATGTGACATATATCAATTTGAAGAACTGAATTGCAGGAAAAGTCATTTGATTAGAAATATGTACCTTACTGAAGGAATAATTCTTAATCTCACCTGCGTTTAGTTTATTGCATACAATCTAAAAATGCTTTTTTTAGCATATCCTAGATCGTTGGATAATGGTATAGTAACTTAAGGATTAAGTAGAAGATAATAATAAATTACTAGAAAGTTCCCTGTCCAATTTCATAGATTTTTTTAGGCATATTTGCTAAAGTATTTTATCTCTTCTAGCTTTAGTACAGTCATTTTGGATTTCTATGTAAAACCATGCAACTTAAGACAATTTTTTATTACTTTGACAAATATTTAAATTACGTTTTGTATAAATATTACTTTTTGAAATATTTTTAAAAAATAAAAATTCAGATTTTTTAATGCATAACTTTTATAATAATTGTGAACTGTCAAGAAATATGCAGTCAATAAAAGATCTGAGTATTTATTGTGTGAAGTATTTATAATAATCCGACACATGTGTTAAATATTTATTTACATGTTGACAGGATGTCACTAACATCTTTTGCTCTTGTGTGTTATATACATGATATTTCTCAATTTTTTCATTTTTCCCATCTGTTTCTTAAATATGTTTTTGTCTGCTCTTAAGCTTTGATTAAGTGACAGCAAACTTGACCTAGCAAATATTTAAAAAAAATACCTTTGGAACAATTGCCAAGAGATTAATATTTTTTACAAATATATTTGACTTTTATTTTGCTTAACAATCTTCGTTATATTCTCCTTATAGCAACCAGTAAGTAGGAGTTGTTCAAAGAAATATTTGTCCATTTATTCAAAAGTCAAATAACTGAAAATCATTTGTCATCTAATGAAATAATTTAATCTAAAAATGTTCTAGAACTTTGAAGTAGGTCGGTCATTTAAATCTTTAAGAAGTTCACACTTTTAATATTTCACTTTAAACAATAGTCAAAAGTGTAAGTAATCACCATGGTAATAAATACAATTTTCACAAAATTATTTAACAAAATTTAACAACAATATAAACAACAAGTTTGAGAATTTGCATCTATATAGATACAAAAGTTCCTAAATAAAAGTAAATTTTCCATTAAGTTTAATTCCCACTTAATATTTCCACAATTCAAATTCTTGAAAAAGTTTTCTACTCAATTTACAGTATTAAAGTGTTAGTTATTTTCTCACACATACTCCATAGAGATGATTTTGAATTGTTGTTCATTCTATTTATATTTAAAATTTAAAGCTTTTCTATTTTTTTTGTAGATTTAATTCAAAAATTATGACCATGTACATTGTCTCTAGAATCATATTTATTTAAATAAATGTCTTTCAACTTTTCTTCATATCTATCTTCTTCTATATATATAAAAGGGAAAGTTTGTTTATTTGTTTGTTTGTTTGTATGTTTGTTTGTTTGTTTGTTTGTAGCGAATAGACTCCTAAACTGCCCAGCCGATTTTCATGAAAATTTGTATATAGAGGTTTTTGGGTACGGAAAGAAATCGTGGCCCAAAAATTTTGTCCTAACGGACCGCCAAGTTGGGGCTGTGGTGCAAGTATTTAAACTTCTTTGTTCTAAAATGAAAACGGTTTGACCGATTGACTTCAAATTTTGTATACGTGATGCTCTATGAGAATTGAGTTGACCCTATTAACAGTTTTGGAATTTGTTAACCCATGTCGGGCCGACGGGTGGTCAAAAAAAATTTTGGGTCCAAATTTTGTCCGATTTTACAAAATTCTGCTTTGGCTAAAAAGAAAGCCCCAAAAAAAATTTTGTTGAGTTCCATTAACCCATTGCGGCCCAACAGCTTTTTATAGGTTTTTTCAATACTTTACTCTAAATTCAAAACGGTTTGACCAATTGACTTCAAATTTGGTATACGTGATGCTCCTTGAGAATTGAGTTGACAGTATTAACAGTTTTGGAATTTGTTAACCCATGTCCGGCCGACGGGTGGTCAAAAAAAATTTTGGGTCCAAATTTTGTCCGATTTTATGAAATTCTGCTTTGGCTAAAAAGAAAACCCCAAAAAAAATTTTGTTGAGTTCCATTAACTCATTGCGGCCCAACAGCTTTTTATAGGTTTTTTCAATACTTTACTCTAAATTCGAAATGGTTTGGCCAATTGACATCAAATTTGGTATAAGTGATGCTCCTTGAGAATTGAGTTGACAGTATTACGGGTTTGGAATTTGTTAACCCATGTCGGGCCGACGGGTGGTCAAAAAAAATTTTGGGTCCAAATTTTATATGTGTGAAGCAACTTGAAAATGGAGTTGAGTCTGTTAACAGTGGGTTCTACGTTTGGTCAAAAAAAAATTTTTGGAAGTAAATTACGTCAAATTTTGGAAAATAGTTTGTACTGCTTTGAATTACAGAAAGTTTCAAAAATTACTAGAATAATCCTAGAAAAATCGTTTTAAAAAGATTGCTTTTATACATTTTTAAATTTACGTGTGTAAACCGTGGGTAATTTTTGTGTTAACTTTTTGCAGTAACATCAAATTCAATTAAACCTCCATTGAAAGGCGCAGCAACGCGCACCGGGTATTACCTAGTTATATATATTGCTATCCCATTCTATAATATTTTTTATTTCATTTTTTTTTTTCTTCAACAAATGGAACAAAAAAAAAAACAAGCTCCTATTGTTAAAATTTATTACTGTTCGAAACTTTGCCTTGAGGTTAGAATAAAGTTAAATTATTTTATATTAAAAGGACGAAAAATATACAAAAAAAAAAAACGTAAACATTTTTTGGATTTGTTTCTCATTTATTTGTAAGTTAAAAGTTGTTTTGGGTGGTTGGTTTTTCTTATTGGTTGTTGAATGTATGTATATGTTATAATAATACAAGAGTGAATACATCAGATTTATTTACTTTTTATTTTCTGTTTTTTTTTTGTATGTATTTCTTAAGTCGAGTACCAGTGTAGGGAATATTTGTACTCATATTCAACAAAAGGTATCATTTTTATTTACTACACCTTTACTATTAAATATTATATTTATATTTAAAAAAAAAATAATATCTTTGAAAAAAAATGTATTATTAATACTGTTATCAGAGTTGCCAGGTATATTATGAAAATTTTCAAATGGCCGTTATTTAACAGCGGGATATATTTTGGAAAATTGGAAGTTTTTGATATACAAGATCAAGTGTTTCACTTGGGTTTAATTGGAAATATGAAATAAAAATAATACCTTTAGTAGCTCTATAATCATCTCATAACTTGTATTTGATCTTCATCATTTTTGTTTTTAAATAATAGCTGTAAGGAACAAAGTTGGAAAGCTTTAAATTGAAGTTTAAAACAGCTTAAAATTTCTAATATTGAGAAATTATGAGAAATTGTAATGTAGGTATAGGCATTATGTAATGTAATTTATGTATTACATAAGTCATAAAATACATAGTTAGTTGGTATCAAAACGTTTTCCCTGTTATATGTTAGTTAGCGTCAATTTATATAAAACCTGTGATAATAAATGGGCTAAAATGTTTTTTTGACATTTGTTGTGCTAAAATGTTTCTATGACTTCTTTTAATCAAAAGTGGAATTTAAAGTTATTTGCTTGTAAATACGTGTTAGGTATATAGGTTTGTCTGTTTGTTAAAACTAATAAGAATCTATTAAATAATTTAAGTATAAACAGGTAATAACTTAGAAATTTAAGTTAAAACTGCTAAAAATTTCCAAAGTTTCTGAAAACTAAATTAAATTAAATGGGAACTAAGTTATTGCATATTTAATTAGTTTTATAAATTTTAGTTAAGTTTCGCCCAAAAATTGGCTGAAAACCTTTATATGGTACCTACGGCTTTTTAATCTAATATAATATTTCATCAATGAATATTTAGGTTTCTGATTTTACTTTTGTAGAGAAATTTTTTCTCATTTCTTCGAATTAAAATAATAAATTTCCCGAGAATTCAAGTTTAAAATAAAAAACATCGTGGTATATATACTATATTAATTAAACACGAGACCAGTTTCTTTCTTCATTAACAAAAAAAAAACAAATTCTTTGAAGATTAATTTCCTAGAATCGATTTACAAATTTAAATGAGCGCGAGTAGAAATCATCCTTAAAACATAATTTCCAATCCTTTTTTAAATTTTACTAAGTAAATATTTTATTTTGTGTTTTTTACAAAGATTCGACTTACAGTGATATGTTCATTGAATCTATAAAAGTAAGAATATACGAGATAACAAAAGACATCTATCTTGATGAATCCCTTTTTCTTAAGATTCTGTATTCTACACTTTTTACTCAAAAATACTTATATGGAATGGTATTAATTATGAGAAAAGCTAATTGCTGAACTGATCTGTCATAATAAAGTAAAAATATCAATACAAACAAAAAAACTAAACTACTTTTATCAAATTTAAAATTATTTTGAAATAATTTAAAAAAATATCCCGAATAAAAGAAATACGGATTAAATTACAATTAGAATTCAGAACTCGAAAAATAAAATTGAATTATTAGATTACAAATACAAAATTAAAATTTCTGAAAAATATTTATATATGGCAACTCTTTTAAATAAAAAAAATTATATGTATACACAGAGTGTTTCACAAATTAGTTGCTATATAACGAGGAATTAAACAGTGTTTCGTACAAGCAAAGAGTAAAAAAATGGTCCAAAATTTAGGAGAATAAAGGGAGAGCAATGAATTTTAAGTTTATACCATTATTTTTTAAATGAAAAGGTTCGATTTTTTAGACATAAAACTAATGGATACGAATAGGCCTCCAGCTCCAAAAGAATTTTTTTATTGTTTTAAGCCACAAAATAAATCCTAGTTCTATAGCCACCTATTGGTGAAAACACCCCATATTATATAAAAAAAAAACCTAGGTAAATACAAGATCATATTCTACAATTATACATATACATATATATATACTTTATATGTACCTGTTTATATATATATATAAATTTATATATTAATATCATAGTGATGAAAAAGGATGTATCCTTAAGGATGATTTATGATTATTTTTTTATGATATTTTTCGTTTTCATTTAAAAATAAAATACAAAATACAGTATATAGCGTATGTATATATTTATTTATGTTTAATAAAAAGTTTACATACATATATACATAATATATTAAAATTTTTTTAAAGATTTTTCTGTAAATTTTTTATTTTTTATTATTGTAATATTATTTATAATAAATGAAATGAAGAAAAATTGAATTATTAATAAAAACATTTTTTCTTCCTTTTTCCTGTTTTTTTTTGTTTTTTTTTTTTTATTGTTTTTCTTTTTTTGTTTTTAATTTTAGGCTTGAAGGCTTTTCTTTGGTTTATGGATGTTTACTGGAAGACTTTAAAAATATATTCAAGTTTTTTTTTTGTTGTGCTTTTATTTAAAAACTTTTTAATTTCATTTGTTGTTGTTGTTGCTATTTTTATATCCGTATGACTTTAAGTCAAAAAGGTATAATAAATTTGCAATTACGTTTGTAACGCAGAAGAGGAAGGAGGATAGATATAGACTCAATCAAAGGTATAGATCGGATCAGAATTGAAAAGTATATCAATTTAGCTATGTATAGGAGCTAGGATTTTGAAATATTCACAAATTAATTTTTATGCAATATCCGTCATCGCTATTGAAGTTCAGCCATTTTGGTCCACGGGTTCGAGTACTTCTTTTTTTATATGTTCATTATTCTATACCTATTGAAGCTGAGTGTCTGAAATTTTGCTAATTGCAGTTAACTTAAATGGCCAACAACTGAATAAAATTTCCTCGGTGTAGTGGAAGACGTTCGAAGAGCTGCCTTTCAACTTATATTTTCTTTTGTTCATAACTGAAAGCCTAATAAGCTGTGGAATTAAAATTTTGCCAAAAGTAATTAACTGGATGATATATTGATTACATTACGGTCACACAGGTATCCCAGAGTTGACAGCGTCTATTCTACTACATTCTTCTTCGTTTTTAAATAAAACAACAACAACAATATCATTTATATTAAAAAAAGGAGGAAGCTGAAAGGATTAACTGTTATTGTTGTTAGTATTAATTTTTTATTACAGTCTTTATTTTTTGTGTTATTGGTTTTTGATGAAATTTTAAATTTTGACTGACTATTATATTTACATACACATGTACATATACATTGTAGCGTATATTTAGGTTAAAAAGTCTAAAAGTGTGTTTCTAACTAAAGGTTAATAGTGTTAAATTTTACTTAATATAAAAGTTTTTTATTTATTTGAGATTTAATCTTTATTAGATCGTTGAAAGTTTTAATAAATATTCATCTAGAAGATAATAATCTAAATGGGTATTACAAAAAATTTTTGACAGAAAAGTAATAGTTTTTTGACATTTATTTGACATTTTGAAACAAAGTGAAATAGTTAGAAATTGGAATTAAAAAGAAAGGAAGATAGAAAATATTCAAGGAAAAGTACTTTAGATATTTATTTTATTTTATATATTAAGAGATTCTTCAAATTTTCCTATAGTCAGGAAAGATATCAGAAATCAGTCGGAAATTTGGAGAATTAACTCAAAGCATTTAGTAAGCTCAGCAGGAGTTCAGTATACATATATAAACTAAGTATGGTATATAATTGGAGATGTTCATTCATGGTATTGTGGAAGTGATATTTTGTAATTATAAGCCTTTGATGGACATTATGTCTCATCGTCATCCTTTATTCAATAAACAGCAGAAGCATTGGGTGTTCAAATGAAGTACTCGAACTCGATTGGGTGTTTATTCCATTATTTTGACTACAATGGAAAATTTTCTTAATGTGCAGGAATCTCGCAATACCATAAAATAAAAATAAAAATAGTCGTTCATTTTTGGTTTTCAGTCGTCTAATTGGTTTCATAACTGAAAATTAGATACTTCTAAACTTCATTCACTTTGATTTTGATTAAATTTAAAAGCTCGATATTGGTCAACCAATAAAACAGGAAAATGTTTCGGAATTTAAAAAATTTACTACTCTTGGAAACAATATCAGTATGCAGTTGTAAAAACCTGTCTAACTTTTGTGCATTGGATAATGAATAGGCACATAATTTTCGAGCACATAACTGATCCAAAAAGAAAACTAATGTCCAACCATAACAAATAGGCCAGGTTTAAAATAAAAGTTTATGATAAATTTTCTAGAAACACACAAGGACACCAAATTTTGAACTTTGGACATTGTACATTATTTTAAGGACATTGTCCGATCTTACTTAAACTTTCCTTTGAGATAACTTAAGCCACGTGATGAAATGCTATATGAGTTGATAATAGTTACGAGGATCTAAGGGTTTCTTAAAACCCTTTATACATTTTTGGGGCAACTTATCTAAAAAGTCATACACCTTTAATTTGTGAAGCTATAAACCATTTCTTAAAGAAAACCTAAGAAAAAACTTTCTCTGAAGACTTATATAATGTTGTACGATATGCAACGGTTCTAAATACAGGATGCTTATGTAGTGAAAAAGATTTTAACATAAAGGTGTATTTTTTCCGACAATGTATGTATACCCAAATTCGGGGAATAACATAACAAAATGCATGACTTGTATTTGTTACACAAAAAAATTTTTTAAATGATACTAAAGTACAAACTTTATAACGGTTTTGGCACTTTCAAATTAATAACTTTTAAATCTTCACATTGTGTTTATTTGTTATATTATTTTTACGTAGGTTGGAATGGAATCTTCAAAAGACACAATGAGCCCCGTAGCTTGACATTGCGTGTGGGATTCTTACCCACTAAACCACACCTTTCCTCTATTGCGATCTAGTCCGATAGGGCTAATGAGCAATTTTTCTTCTGGCTTTATTTTAGTTTTAAACGTAGATTCCATCCAGCGATGTCTATCTAACTGTTTCTTTCTCTTATTATAGCTACACTAACTCAAAAGGCTTTACTCTTTTGAGTCGTCTGGCTATATTTGTATTATCCAGAAGCTGGACTACCTCGACATTTACATGGTTTTGGAGTCTTTTTTCGTGAATTCTTGCAAAATTTTGGATTTCTTTATCTACAAATTCTATTTGCATATCTCTATGTAGGTCATAGTTTCTGATGAACCAGGGCGCGTTCACAATATTTCTTAGAACTTTATTCTGGAACCTCTGAATAACATCTCTATTACTCTTTTTGCTGCATCCCCATAGCTGGATGCCATATGACCATACTGGTTTCAATATTTGTTTATAGAGCAGAAGTTTGTTTTGTATTGTCAAGGTAGAATGCTTACCTATGAGCCAGTACATTTTTCTATAACGGATTTGTAACTCTTCCTTCTTGTTTTTGATGTGGGCTTTCCAGCGAAGCTTCGCATCTAATGTCATACCAAGATATTTGGCAGTATTTGAATAAGGTATTTCTTGACCATTTATATATACTGGTTTATGGTCAATTTTTTTATTTGTGAAATCCACATGAATTGACTTACCTTCATTTAATTTTAGCCTCCACCTTTTAGTATAATTTTGGATTTTTGTCATAGCTCTCTGCAGTTTTTCTGTAGATTCTTCATTATTTTCTCCGACAGCCAAAACCGCTGTATCATCAGCAAACGTCGCAATTATATTATTTTCAAGTGCAGGAAAATCACAAGTATACAACAGATACAGTATTGGACCGAGTACACTTCCTTGAGGAACTCCAGCACTGATTTCTTTAAGATCGGAATATTCTCCTTCTTGTTTTATGTAGAAGTATCTGTCTGATAGATAGCTTTCTATCATTTCCGAATGCTCTTTTGGAAGGATTGTTCTCACTTTACAATTCAATCCCTTGTGCCACACCTTATCGAATGCCTGAGTCACATCCAAAAAGATTGCTGAACAGACTTTCTTCTCCTCTAAAGCTTTTTCAATAGTGTTTGTTATTCTGTGTACCTGGTCTATTGTTGCATGTTTTTCTCTAAAGCCGAATTGGTGGTCCGGAATTAGATTCTTCCTTTCAATAATCGGTTTTAGTCTTCTCAAATAAATTTTTTCAAATAGTTTTGACATTATAGGTAGCAATGAG
The DNA here is from genome assembly GCA_963082915.1 of Dolichopus griseipennis. Lineage (NCBI taxonomy): Eukaryota > Metazoa > Arthropoda > Insecta > Diptera > Dolichopodidae > Dolichopus > Dolichopus griseipennis. The sequence continues at coordinate 311,705,309 of OY720441.1, read as the reverse complement.
ATTGGTCTATAAGACGTTATCTCATTTGGTGGTTTTCCTGCTTTGGGTATCATAATGACCTCGGCCACTTTCCACAATTTCGGCACATATTTCAGCCTGAATGCAGCATTTATAAGATTTGTTATTTTAACTATTGCCTTCTCTGGTAGCTGCTTCAGAATTTGTCCGGTTATTAAATCATATCCCGGAGCTTTTTTAGATTTAATGTTGTTTTTAATTTCTTTTTTCACTTCAGCTGGATTTGTTAATGCGATTTCCTCTTGCTCTTGAATTTGTTCTACATCTAGATCTTCCTCTTCTTCACCAGTGTTTACTTGAAATATCTTTTCTAGGTGTTCCGCAAATAATTTGGCTTTTTCTTTATTATCTCTCGCCCACTTTCCGTCCAGTTTTCTAATTGGAGGAATAGCTGCAATAGGTTTTTTCAGATTTTAAGCTGCCTTCCAAAGAGAGTAATCAGTACTTTTATCATTTGTTAGCTTTTCCAAATATAAATTTATCGATTTGTTTTTCACATCCTTAATTCTTCTTCTTAGTTGTTGGGTGAGATTATTCAGCCTAGTTTTATCTTGTGCAGCTCTAGTTTGGTGCCATTTTTTCCTTGCTCTGCGTTTTATTGCAATTAGTTCTAAGATTTCGGCTGGATATTTATTTTCTTTTACTCTTTGTTTAATTACTGGAGTATTTTCCCACACTGTAAGTTGTATATCGTTAATGTAGTTTTCCACCTCCGCATCCAATTGTTCTTTGTATTGCAACGGTACAGCTAGTTGTATTTTTTCTTCCAGACACACTTTAAAGCTTTCCCAGTCAGTGTATTTATTGGCGAGAATCGGAATGCTCTGCTTTTCAATAGCGTTTTCACTTACAGTTAGCAGAATTGGTGAGTGGTCAGAGTCCATTTCCTGCCTATCTTCTATCTGTATGAAATTATTCGAAATGTTTTTAATAATGAAAAAATCTATTAAATCAGGTATTTTATTTGGATCTGTAGGCCAATATGTAGGTTTTCCTGTTGATATGGTTTCACACCCAAATTCGCTTGTTGCTTGGAATAATTCTCTGCCTTTGGTTGTTGTTAGCCGTGATCCCCAGTGTGTATTTTTGGCATTAAAATCACCTCCTATAACAAACTTTTTTCCTAGTTTCTTAAAAAGATCCAAATAATGATGTTTCTTCAGAGAGTACTTAGGTGGACAATATATACTTGCTACTACAATAAAGTAGTTTTTGCATTTTACGTTTACGGCCATAGCTTGTATTTCTTCTGTTTCAAATTTGGCTTCTTCAAAATGTTGTATACTTTGTTTTATAATTACTGCACTTCCTCCTCTAGCAGAGTTACCTGGATGTATGCTATGATAAACTTTATAACCATGAAAATTAATATGCGTTTGTTTGTTAAAGTGTGTTTCTGCTATAAGACAAACATCTATATTATTTATGTCAAGGACTGCTTGTAGCTCTTGTTGGTGTTGTAGCAGTCCATTGGCATTCCATGAAAAAATTTTTAGTTCATTCATCTTTTCGATTTCGAAGCAGGTTTTTGGTACTGCCCTCTAGTGCTCCTATTCTACAATTCGTATCGACCATAGAACTTTCTATTTTGGTTACTTTTTTTAATATAAGCAGAATGGATTGTTTTAAATCATTTTCTTGTTCGCTATTATTATTAAGTTTTTTACCCGCAACAACTTGGGCATAAGTTTTACTGCTTCTATTTGTCTGGAAATCTTGCTTCACTTGCGACGTTTGCAGATGGTTTCTGATTTGTTTTTTAGCGTATTGTGGAGTATTCCTTTGTTGTGAATTTGGGCTCATATTCTTAAATTTGATTTTTTGCATTTCTTTTGCGATTATGCAGCCTCTATAATTAGCTGGATGTTGATTTCCGCAATGAACACATTTTGGTGGTTCAGTTTTAGGTTTCAAACATTCCCTGGTATGGTGCCTACCTGCACATTTTACACATCTTGGGGTTTTTCCACAATATTTTTGTGTGTGACCATATGCCTGGCATGATTTACATTGTACTACAAGCTTATTTTTTCTTAGAGGCTCGATATTCACAATACATTTTAGAATACTTTTAATCTCGTATATTCTGCTAATATCTTCTTCTGCTTTGAAGGTTAACATAAACATGTTTAATGGTTCTTTATTCTTCCAGCTACGTTTATTTGCAGCTCCTATTATTTTATATTCTCTATTTTCAAAATCTTTAATTATTTCTTCTGTTTTGTTATTTGTTAATAGAATAATTTTCATTGTTTATGAAATTTCTTTTTAGAAACCTAACAAAAAACGAGGAAGAGTGTAGTAGAGTAGACTGTGTCAACTCTGGGATATCCGTATGACCGTTATATAAACATTATATCATTATTATTATAAACATTAATTACTTTTGGCAAAATTTCAAACATACCAGCTTTATTAGGTGAAATATAATGCTCATATAAAAGAAGGAGTTGTATGGCAGCTACTCGAACCCTCTGCAGTAGACCAACCAAATCTTGCAGTAACTTTGGCCATTACACTAAACTATTTTTGGCAAAATTTCAGACACCCAACTTCAATAGGTATAGAGTAATACTCATATAAAATAAGAAGTTGTATGGCAGCTACTCGAACCCCTTGCAGTAGACCAACCAAATTTTGCAGTAACTTTGGCCATTACACTAAACTATTTTTGGCAAAATTTCAGACACCCAACTTCAATAGGTATAGAGTAATGCTCATATAAAATAAGAAGTTGTATGGCAGCTACTCGAACCCTTTGCAGTAGACTAACCAAATTTTGCAGTAACTTTGGCCATTACACTAAACTACTTTTGCCAAAATTTCAGACACGTAGCTGTAATAGGTACAGAGAAATACTCACATAAAAAAAGAAGTTGTATGGCAGCCACCCGAACCCATAGACCAAAATGGCTGGATTTAAGTAGCGATGACGGCTATTGCAAAAACACGAATTTGCGAAAATTTCAAGATCGTAGCTCCTTTAGTTTTTGAGTTATCGTGCGGACGGACAGACGGACGGACAGACGGACAGACGGACGGACGGACGGACAGGCGGACGGACGGACGGACATACATAGCTAAATCGATTTATTTTTCGATTCTGATCCGATCCATACACTTGAGTCTATATCTACCCCCCCCCCCCCCTCCTTCTCTGCGTCACAAACGTAATGGCAAATTTATTATACCCTTGGACTATATAGTCATACGGGTATAAATATATTGATTAAAATAAATTTCGGAAGGCCCTTTTCTATATAATATTAATAAAAAATAACCTTAATTAACTGATAATTTAATTCCAATGTAATTAATATGAATTATTTGTCTATCGTTATTAAATATAACTGAAAATAATCCAAGAATACTTCTGTTGAAATATTTCCCCTCCTTAGAAATTAATAATTCGGAAAGAAATTTCGAAACAGAATTTATTACAATTAATTAGGTTTTTCCTTAATATAAATTATTTTTTTCCAAAATAAAAGAACAGTCGAATTAAATGGACAATGCTTCCTGCTTCCTAAATTGCCATTTCAAATATTGACAAGAGGATATCGAAATCTTTATTATCATTAATGCATTTAAATTATTTATTTTTACTTAATGGATGAATTCATTCTCATTTAACACATGTCAATGTTTGTTTCTTATCCATAATCCAAATGGTGGAAACACGTGTAAAGAGAATTAATATAATAAATAATGATTATACAAACTTTCGTTGAATATAACAAAGAATTACTGGTGCTTATGTATTTTAAATCTTAAATATATTGTTGCTAGATAAGAGTTCAAGTTTGCACTTTGAATTCAATGAATAAGTTGATTTGAAGATCTTCAACTACTTCTTACAGACTATGGCATCAAAATCTCAATATCTTAATAGCAGAATTTTTAAAAACTATTAAGGAGCCTTCCATGTTATTTCCCCGTGGGTTTTTAATAAGTTATCAAAATTGTTAAATATTTGAGAAAAACTTTTCCCTGAAGGAGCGAAATTTCATGGAAAACTTAAAAACCTTAATATCGGAGCTCCGTACAGTTCCTGTGCCACTGTGGTCCATACTACAACCACAACCCTTTTTGAACCGATCTTTAGAATGGAATCTTTGAAATGTAGAGCTTTCAAGGATACGGATGTTAAAGGATCATTGAGAATCGGGTTAGGAAGATATAGGATTCTGGGGGATGAGGAAACTGGATGGGATATTTAGAAAACAATTTGATTGTTTTATGACTAAATGAGGTTCAATAAATAATAAATTATTTTACTTCAGAATTCTGATCCTGGAGTTAAATATTAGCAATTATCCCGACTATTTCATTATAACTGAGTAAGAGTCTTCTAAAATTGATCCAACTCTGGTTGCAATTTTATTTTAAAAATAGTTCCAATTGGTATTTAAGGTATACAAAGAAAAAATAACGATAGAAAAAGAAGCATAACATATTAAATAATAGTGGAAGTAGAATCTGCAAACAAGAAGAAGTGGTAAGATCGAGGAATTGCTACAATCATATCTTCTAGACAAGGAGAAAGAAATTTAAATCTTTAGAAAAACTAGATTTAAAACTTTTCTATTTAAAATTATATTAAAATTTAACTAAAACTAATTTCAGCAAGAATTTTTTTAAATAAATTAAAATTTATTAAATTTAAAAACTCATTTTTAACAATTTGTTAAACACCTGCTTAATACAATATATGCGCTACCTTATAAACCGCATAAGCGTTAATTGAAATAAAAAAAAAAAAATTCAAAAACAAAAACAAAAACAAACTTATAAGAATCCAAGCATAAGTTACAAAAAAAAAAATGGGTGTAATTTACCTTTAATAGTTGTTATATACAGGTGCATTCAAAGAAGATTGTATAATTTGTATTAAATAACATTTTTCAAAAAAAAAATTTACTAAAAATAAAATTAAAATAGTTAAAGAAGGAAGCGGAAGCATAAAAATAAATACACACATATATACATACAAATATAATACAAATTATAATAAACAAATTCATAATGTTGGCATTTACTTTGATAAAATAATTTATGAAAAATTCATATTTAACACTAAGAATAATTCTTTTTAGCACATTTTATCTTCTCACATTCTATTTTAATTTCTAAAAAGTGCGAGAGAGATAGCAAATCATATATTAACAAGTGAGGGGAAAAAACCAAGGGTTTTTAAAAAGCACATTTTTAAAATTATATACGGTTTCTTACTGAGTATTTTATCATGTATTTTTATAAAAATATATATTATGATAATATTATAATTTTGTTATTTCATTAATAATTAATTATATGACTAATAGTGAATTACTTAGAATATAACCCCAATGCACTCAAGAAAACCTGTTAATAAGTGCAAAATATAATGTTGGAGCTTCAATGTTAACGTTTAATTTTGGAAAAACTTACAATGGTGAATAAGTTATTGTTTTATAAGAACATAAAAGTTTTAATTTTAAAGACCTAGTAGCCCTTCAATTGGGAAGGTTCCCAAATTTTTGCTTAGCAAACTTATGATGGATCTGCCCACCCCCTCCTGTCCTCACCCTTCCATTTTTTTCGGTTCTAGGAAATCAATTTTGAACTTCAACAAAATTTGGAATTTTACCTAGAATATTATTATCAAACCAAAAATGGTTAAGACAAAGAACAATTTCTTCAATTTAAAGAGACCCTTTCAAATTTAAGAAAAACCTTTAACGTATGTTGAAATATGATGCTGCAGCTATAAATTTTGCATATTTGTAAAAAAAAATTTGAACAGGTGTTAAAGTTACAGGTGGTTGAAAATAGCAAAATTTCAATTTTCGAGCCCTTATAGCTCCTAAACTGGGGGCGTGACAAAAAAATTTTGTTAACCGACTCCTACTAATTTTAGAGGACCTAACTTCTCCCAAAATTTCAAGACCCTAGGTTGAACCGTTTAGAAGATATATGGGGCCAAAAATTTTGCAAAAGTTGAGTTTAGCTTAATGGTAAATTTTAGTACCGTATGGTAACCCTATACATTTTAACCTTATATTTTTGTGAAGCTTATAAAACCAGCTATCTTTTGCCGTTTTCAGATTGAAAATACACTTAACAAAACGCTTGTTATAATAATTTAAAAATAGGGCTTTTTCCAACTTTGGGGGGCTGTAGCTCCGTAACGGGTGGGGCTACAGAAAAAAATTCTTCTACGAAATTATTTTTTTTGTAATATCTACCAGTGGTTAAAATATCTATACTCTATTTCAAACGGTGTAAAAGTTTTTGTAAACATACGGACGGACGGACAAAGTCAAAATTAAGAAAAACCTTTGACACTTATTGAAACCTTCGTTTTGGAGCTTTCAATTTTGTATACAAACAAAAAAAAATTTTAACTGGTATTCAAGTTATAGGTGTTTAAAAGCTAAATTTTTAGTAAAATTTCAATTTTCGACCCCTTACAGCTCCTAAAGAGGGGGCGTGACAAAAAAATTTTGTTAACTGACTCTTACTTATTTCTAAGGATCTAACTTCTCCCAAAATTTCAAGTTTCTAGATTTAGCCGTTCCGAAGTTATGAGGGACCAAAAATTTTGTAAAACTTAGTTTTGAATAACGGTAAATTTTAGTACCGTATGGTAACCCTATACAATTGGTTTTTAAAAATTTGTAAAGCTTATAAGAACAGCTGTCTGTTACCGTTTTCAGTTTGGAAATATACCTTATAGAACTCTAATTATAACTGTTTAAATATGGGGCTTTTTTCGACTTTGTGGGGCTGTAGCTCCGTAACGGTGGGGGCTACAAAAAAAAGTTTTAACATTAAATTATTTTTATTGCAAAACCTACCCATTTCTGATATTTTTTAGTCAATCGTAGGTAAAAAGGGACGGACGGACGGACGGACGGACAGAGTGAAGCTATATAGGCACATTTTTACAAAATTTTTTGAAAATGTGCTAAAAATGAAAATAATATTTAAAATTTTATGCATTTAAGGAAAATGATTTTAGATATGATAATATGTACTCATTTAATGTAAAAGATTAGGGGAAGGAAACGATTAAATTTCCTCTGATTGTATACGCACGCTATCTTAAATTAATTCAATGAAGTTCATGCAATACTAATGCTGTTATCATGATTGCATCAATTTTTAATTCATCTAATATGGTTATGGTTTAAATAATTTTAATTTAACCAAAATCATATCAAATTAATTATGATAATAAAAAAATACAGTTATAAATAACTTTTTCACTTACAAAACTGTAAGATAAAAAGAGACACCAGTTTAGATTTACAGTTCGTCATCGTTTGTAGTACATTGGGGAAAAAGCCAGTAAAGCAATTGTGTCTCTTGACGATGGAGTTTCTCATCAAATTCGTCTGCTGCTTTGAAGTTGTATTAAATATCTTATGCCTATTGTTGTTATACAGTGTAAGTAATCAGAAGTGTATCACTGCTATTAGCAATACAGTGATTTTTAAAATTAAAATTAAATTTGATAGAATTGTTAAAAATCTATCGTTATCTTTTTAGTTAAGTTACCTGGTTTTTTTTTTAACTTTAGAACTTTTTACAACACTTTAACGATCTTGAGTGTAAATTCTAAAGCTTTCTATGTACAATTTAAAATTATTTATAAAGCCAAATGCTATAATTGGCTGACTGTTAAACTTAAGTATTTCTTTGTTTAAAATGACTCATCTGCTATCTTTGAACACGGCGACCTACACCTGTCAAAGTGTGCCAATTAGTACACAAAACTTAGGACAGAGCACTAGGTTCCTTGAACATGGTTGAACACTACAGTACACTTTCTCAAGATAATATCTTATAAAGTTCTTATAAGTAAGAATACAAGAATTTTGTAAGAGTATATTACTCTTGGCTAAAAACTTTAATTAAAAACGAAATAAGGGCAAAGTAAGGCTCTTATAAAAATACCACTTACAACAAACTTAAGATGAAAAATAAGTTTTATAATGATAATATGTTTTTAACACTCCGTCATTTTTTGAGTAAATCATAAGTTTTTAAATAAAGGTCAACTTTGAAAGAAGGTGTAATAAGAAGGTGATACAAAATTCTTATAAATATTATTTACAAGTCGAAATATCGGGTTGAAACATCTATTAATTTGTTATAAAGTTTTCACAACAGCTTTCACATTAAGTTCAACCACCTTTAGATTCGTCTTATATTCTTAAAATTAAAAATGTATTTAAAAGCTACAATCGAAAGATAATATTTTTCATCTACAATTTTTTGGCTATGACTGTATCTTTCTTATAAATACTTTTAGTATTTTTTTCCAGAATATTCTTCAAAACTTTATCAAACAGTAAAAGAAAACCAAAATTGAAATGAGAAATTATTAGCAATTATGAATAGCAGCTATTACAGCTCTTAACACTTTTCCATAATACCATCATAATGTTTTTTATACCCATTTCTTCCATTTTATCATAATATATCTACCTGTGGTGCTAAAACCTTATATGATAGTGGTATACTAGATTAGTTTCTATATCAACACCCTTACAATATTTTTTAATACCTATATAAAATTTTTCATAAACTCATCCCACATCCTAGAAACCACACGTTTTATATATTAAAGTTTCCATATATACATATATTAAATGAAAATAAAAGAAGAGTATAAATTCAAAGTCATTGCCGTGTTCTATACAATATGATGCATAAATGATGACACCAGCTTATAATATGAGGTATTAAACCTTATCGTATTGCACATTAAACCGTCTAAAATAAAAGGCAAAAATATAATAATAAAAAATTATCAGAACCAAAAATAAAATTTAAATTAATAAAAAAAAAACAAAAATAAAAATAGTGACGACACGGTATAAAATTAATGAAGAAATATAATGTAATTTTCATAAAATTACATGAGATTGCAAACACCTTTTGTAAATATTTGCATAACATTGCCTTGGAAATAACAAAGCCATGGTATGGTAAAAATAAAATAGATGAGAAAAAACACACTGTTTTCTGTATTAAATAATATAAATTGTGTGGTGAATTTTCGTTGATTATAGTTTTAAATAATAAATAAATAGTTATCTATATTCAAATACAATATAGAAAATGCTTCAAGTCTTCCATGGCGTGGTTCCGTATCATCCTAATATTGTGTGTACAGTATATAGAAATTACAAAATGCAAAACCGAATTTAATGTAACCCAATGAAAGTAATGTATGTACATCTGCTTAATGTTTCAATTTTGTATTCTTGGAAAATTTAAGATCCCTTAAATGTTTCAACGAAACATTAATGAATAGGGAAACTATCTTTAATGGAAGGAAGTACAAGTACAACACCTTTTTTATTTCACAAAAATTTTAATATGACCTAAATATAATACATTTTTATAAGAATTGCATCTGATTTCACTTATTTTTCGTGAATATACATTTTAATGGAGGGATCAAAATAATAAATGAAGGACGTATATATATTTTATATGTACATATAATATAAATATATTAAAAAAACAAATTAAAGTATTTATGCACTTATAAATTTAATTTTCATTTAAAGGTGCACTTTTTATTACAAAAAAAACAACAACAAAATTGAAAATTTATTCAAGATTTTTTAATGACTTGTTCCATGAATTTCCATTAAATGATAAAACTTGGTTGGTTGGGATATTTTTCAGTGATAATCATAATAAAAAATGGTCGTATATATAGTGGTGCAATCAAAGCATAATTTCCTTTATCAAATTAAATTAAATAAAAATTTATTTCAAAATGAAGGAAGAATATTTTTATAAATATACCAATTTTTTTAATGGATTTTGTGAATTCATTTTTATTGCTTAGTCATTTTGACTATATTTAGACTATCGTTAGACTTGGGTAAACATGATATTATGCAATCTAAAAATTAGTGATGATATTGTATATGTTAGGTCTTATATAATAATAAATATGGATGTGTTCTTCTAAATGCAATTTCATGAGATTGGCTCCGGAAATGAACTGAGCTTTAAAGGTATGAATGAGTTTGAAAATTATAATGAAGCTGGGAAAACAGAACTCAAATGATGCTTTAAAGTGTCCTAACTATCTGACAATAAATTCTATAGGTGAAAAGCTTATTCCAACGGCGGAGATGTCCTCAAAAGAGTATAAACGAAGTTATGAAGACGAACTGTGTAATTATGTTTTAGTATAAAGTACGATTCAGTTGATGTCGATGCATAACAAGAAAGTGATGAAGTATCGAGATCCTTTTAAAAATTTTATATCAAATTCTTTGCTATCAAGTGTTTCAAGCAATTAGCGTAGTGGAGATGATGTCTTTCGGTGCGAAAACTGCAACATATGTGATAGACTGAAAGATAGTTAAACAGTGGAAAGAAATTATTTCACAAAAGCTTAAAACTGTACAATTAGCATTTATATAGAAGAATTTTTTTTAAAAAATTACAGACAATTTTATAAAATACTTTGGGAGATTCCATCAGCCAACATTTATTTCAGAATTCAAAATATGTAGAAATTAATAATTTCTTCAATATTGAGAAGTAAATGCCTGATTTAAAAAATTTGGGAAGCACAAATAATCAAATCATTATTTCCTCATTCTAGAAGGTTGACTCAATCTAGAAGCAAAAGGACGTTTTGTAAATTAACTTTTATCTCCGCAGAATGTAGAACAAAGAAGAAACAAATTAACAGATTCCTTTTCCATTATCTTGTTCCTAGTTGATTTAAAATTTACAAACTCTTTTATAGATTCAATATACCAATCTACTGACATTTACTAATAAATAAATTTTCTTACTATGTTCAATTTTTAAATTGAATTACAAAACTAAAAAAAAATAAACTTTTTAAAACCCCAAAAAAAAAAAACAAAAACAACCGATTACAAAACTTATAAGAAACTTAATCTAAAGTTTCCCACTAAAGTTTATAATGGCATTGTCAATTTAATTATATAGTTCGTTTTTTAAAATTTTTCCACTTGCTTTGGAAACTGAAGCAAATTCACATACATTATACAAAAACAATGTACTTAGTTATTTATGTTTTAAAAATTTTTTATTTCCGAACAATCTAAGATCATGATGGAATACATGAAAATTTTGTTAAGAATCAAAAAAACAAAATGTTTTAATAATTTTGTTATAAAATGGAAACGTGCCTATACTAAACATATTAGAACCTCAAAAACCATTTAAAGTCAGAAGCCAATTTGATGTATATTATTTATTTATTTTCTTCATGAATTATAAATTCGCTCCAGATATTTTTTTGTGTTTCTATAAGGCAGAATCATGTCATATTCAATTAAAGTTAGGGTGGTTTTTCAATTTTACTCTGGTTCTTCTTTAGGATCTTTGAGTTGAGGAAGAATTTTCTCTTTAAATGCTTCACTTTAAAAATCTATTGTTTAATTGATTAGATACAGCCAATTGGATTCCTAGTTTTACATGGGTTAAGACATCTTTTAATCTGAGACAACTTTCACATTTCCATTCGGGTTCTAAACTTTAAATCCATGTTTCTTCTAATGTATCGATTAGACTTGAGGGAGAATCTTATATTGCAGAAATTATTGAGATTTGAGGTTTGTAATTACCGACCAATTTCCGACTCTTAATGTGTATCTAACAGTTTTCTAGGAACCTTGCCTCAATATATCAAAAAGATTGTAAAAATAACGGTAAAACCTTTAACCCTTGAACTTGCTCTTGATTTGGTGCAACTTTGACCTTTCCATTTAGATTCTAAACTTTAGATGCGTCTTACTTCTACTGCATCAATGGTACTTGAAACGGAAACTTATAATATATAAATAAACTTACATAAATTATTGAGTTCTGATATTATGAAACGTTTTCCAGTGTCATATGGTTCCTAAGGCTTTTTTTTACTTTAAATATGTATCTAATTGTTTTCTTAGAACCTCGCCTCAATATATCGGAAAAAATAAATTAATAACGGTAAAACCTTTAACTTTTCTAATGTGCCCTTATATTAATATTCTATAAATTTTCTTTTCTACTCTCCTAAGGCGTTAAAATTAAATTCAAATTCTTTTCCTTTGTAATGGAAGAAAAATTTATTTTTTATTTAATTTCTATTTTTGTTTTCTTCGCTGTTCATCCATTTTTATCTGTTATTCGATTTTTTTTTTTTTGTGTTTTTGTTTGGGGGAAAAAAAAATCGAATTACTTAAAAAACTTTAACTTTTTAATTAAATAAAACCCCAATTTAACTTTTTACATTAAATAGGTCGTTATTTAACAATTTTATCAGCTTTGAAACATTTTTTTTTTGTTTGGTTATTGTTAGAAGAAGCAAAACACAATGAACATTACTGTCGTTTTATTTTTAGTCTTTTAGTATGTGGGGATTGGATACATGTTCACTTTTCATCACTTTTATTAGCATTGTTTTTTGTTTTCAATTTTTCTATATATATATATATATATATATGTATTTAGTATTATGGTGTCATCAGGCAGCAGGATATTATGCTTTAAGAAGTTTTTAAACTAAAAAGCAAAAAACAAAACTTATTAAGGAAACATTCGACTTGAATGTAAAAGCTTATAATGGTTTTATATAATTTACAGAAATAGGAAGAAGGATAATATTTATTGTAATTTTAGGGATTTAACTCTGTAGAATTGGAATATTCAAAGTTCAGATTAACTTTCAATGCCTAAAACTGGTATTCTGATATTTGAAGTTGGTTTGGTAGTGCCAGAATTCGATATGAAACTGGCATTCGATGTTGCTAGTTGTATTGGTATTACGCTTCCAATTGGAATTTCACTGCCTTAAACTGGAATCTAAACGCCTCAAACCTAAGAATCCAAAAGTTTTGTAATGAAAATGAACAATTGTGCTTACTTTTCTTTTGTAATATCGTCTTAGTCAAATAAAAGCTAAATGGTATTGCACAGCCCCAAACTGGAATTAGACTGCTTCAAACATAGAATGCAAAATTTTGATGTGAATATTAACTACTATGACTACTTTTTTTTAAAAGTTTGTTTCAGACAATCTTTAGTTTTATATAAAATGTTTCTTATTATGACATACTATTCAGGCAGTTCTTAGTTTATATCCACCTTCCATCGCCGTCCTTGAGTTTTATAGAACAGAAATAAAAAGGGATGAAAACCTGAATGAAATTTGATTAGTTTTTTTACTTTTTTATTTGTTAACATAAATATATGGGTAAGCAAAAGAGTATACACATGGTTGACTAATTTTCTGCATGGTATAAAATTACAATTAAAATAAAACTCTTGTTGTCTCTTTCCTCATTAGGTTGGATTTTTTTTTATGCACACAAAACAATTGAGTTTGCTAAAAATAAGTTCATTCTTTTGCTCGTCATTTGTAAATTTAATTTATATGTTGTTGCTTTTTTTTGTATCGTTTCGTATTAGCGGGCATTCTTATCTTCTTTCATTGCGTTCCATTCCACATACAAGGACGTCTCATATGTTTTGTCCATCTTTTATAATTATTCATGTTAAAAGCAAGGAAAGTGTGTACACTAATCAGAATTGAAGTTTTAAAGTACTAATACAAAATTTTCAGTGTCGTTTTGCATATGAACTTTCATGCATTGAAAAGTAATGAAGGTATGAAGGTATGGTGGAAAATTACCTCTTCTTTAGCTCGTTCAAAAAAAAAAAGATTTAAAGGAATTTTTAGCATGAATTTTATAAAATTACTTAAAAAAAAATTAAAAATATCAAATTTTCTTCTTTTGTATAAAATATGGGGCACATGAAATTCGAGTTGGGTTATAAAATGAATCCTTTGTTTTCAGGATTCTTAAGTTTATTCATTAGAGTTGGGTTCGCATATTAAATTCTTTTGTGAATTAAGGAAATGACAACACAATAAAAAACAAAAATAAAAATCAATTCTTATTTTTAGTAATTTTTTTTTTTATAATTAAATGAATGAGCATTTGCTTAATGAAGGGATTATTTAATCGCGGTAATTAAAATATATAAATACATGCATACAAAATAGTTCCAATGCCTTTCACTATAGTAGAATATACCTATGTTGCGGGTAATGTATATAATGCGATTATAATTACCTCACATTGTATAAAATTCAACATTAAACACTAGGAACGGGATCCTTTTTACAAAAGTAGGAGTAGTAAGAATTATATAGGATATTGAAAGGGAATTCGACGACAGTTTGGAAATTAAGCTATAAAGCTATCCACTGACATCTCAAACCATGATTCTAATACACATTTTTAAATAACTTTCTTGTTCAATTTACAGCTTGTCATATTGAAATGGTTTCGATTTTAAGATCCTTAGACACTATTCATTTCATTGACCGAGATTTGGTGACGACATTTGAGGGCGGATTTAAGGTCCAGATAATTAAAACAAGTTGCCATATGCATTGATTGAAAAATCTGGTGCCCGTGTGTGATATTGCACTGATCAACTATAATAATAAAATTATCTACATTGTTCGTATAAAACAAAAGCCAAAATAAATTTAGTTGAGTGTATTGAAAAATATTTGACATTGAAAAAAGAAGACAACTGTCCAGACATAAGAATTCAAAGTGTTTTTTTTTTTTGTATGTAAGTTGTTTAACCCTTTTTTCATTTTGAAATCCAAAGGTTTAATTTTTTTTTTATTTTTAATTGATTATAATTAAAAATATAATAAAGGGTTGAGAAGTGCAAATAAGTTTTGAAGGAAACCAACAATGTAATATGTAAAATGAGAATGACACGGTTCAGGCGTTAAATTTGATATTTTTTTTGGGTTCTAAATGGCTGAGTTCTCATTATTTAAATGGAAATGACAGTAAATTATTTTTCTATTTCCTTGAGTTATAGTGACTGTCAACTTGTTTGTGGTATTTCTAGTATAAGTAGTTCACAGTCAGTATATTCATAGTGTTCTTATATTTAAATAATTTGTCGGAAATGTTAGTGGTAGATTAACCTATTCTAAACGGGAAGTTCTTTTTCAGTTATTTATTATCTCAGCTGCAAAGTGTTTTGAAATGAATTTTGAAGGTCATAAAGCGGAACTTTAAATTCGTAAGTTGTGTAAAACAATTAGATTGAATTAATGATTTTAGATAAGTTAACATATTCAATGTTGTAGGTTAATTAAATGAATATAAAATATTTGTTTGGTTTTGATGACAAAGAGTCTGGTAGTAGAAACTTTATATTTAATCCGCTTCAAAAATGTGCAATTTTGCTTTTTTACAATGTAAGATTTCAAAGTGGCATAACATTAGTCAAAAACAAAGAAATTTCTTTGAAAAAAGGTATAATTTATGCCATACTCAAAAACTATACTCCAGTACTGAGCTGTAGGGCATTGAAACATTCACAAGCTGTTAGCTTCAGTTCAAGTTAAATAACAGGAGCAAATCATAAACTTACGAATGTTTGGTAGGAAGAACAATAAATCGAATTGTACAATGTTTAATGGATTTTGAATTAATAATTTGTTTTGCAATTTTATAGACTAGAGAGTTTTTTAAAACTTTTGACCATGCTTTATCACACAAGTAAAAAAGACTTCATCAATAGCTTCTTTTTCTATGCAATATTATTTGCAAAAGCTCAAAATCACATATAACATTATATAGAACAGTTTATAAACCAATATCAGAAAATTTAAAAAATATTTAATATTTAAGTGTAGATCCATTTATCAAGCAAGAGGATATACCGTTATTTTGACGACGTTTATTTATTCTAAAGTATTTTTTTTCAAGGGGAAAAATATCTGCTGAAAATATGACAGGGAAAAATGAATAGTATTTTGGGAGAATGACAATTAGATAAGAATATTTATTTTTAAATGTAAAAAATAATAATATACGAATCTTTACACTTGTTTATATAACACTATATGATTATAAAATTTGAAGACTTAAAATATAAAAATGAAAACACGACAGGGAACATTTTTAAATTATACACAATTTGGAAAATGGAAATCATTAAAAAATTAAATTAGACTTGTGTAATCAAATTTTAAATTTAAAAATTATATGATCCAGTTTCTTATTACATATAATAATATATTGCTAACTGAAATTTAAGAGACTTTGATACCTCATTACATAATTAAATAAATTTGTTAAAATATAACATTTAATTATGAAAACAACAAAACTTTTATATTTATTTTTTACTAGCTAATACCCGGTGCGCGTTGCTGCGCCTCTCAATGGAGGTTTAATTGAATTTGATGTTACTGCAAAAAGTTAACACAAAACTTCACACGGTTTACACATGTAAATTTTAAAATGTGTGAAACCAATCTTTTTAAAACGATTTTTCTAGGATTATTCTAGTAATTTTTGAAATTTTCTGTAATTCAAAGCAGTACGAACTACGTTCCAAATTTTGACGTAATTTACTTCCAAAAAATTTTTTTGAAAAATCGCAAGACCGACTGTTAACAGACTCAACTCCATTTTCAAGTTGCTTCACACATATAAAACTTGAGGTAAACCGGTCAAATCGTTTCTACTTTAGAGTTAAGTAACGCAAAAATCTATTAAAAGCCACTGTGCCCCACTGGGTCAACGGAACTACACTTTCTCTTTGGGCAAAGCAGTATTGCGCAAAATTGGACGTAATTTGCTTCCAAATCACTCAACAAAATTTTTTTGGGGCTTTCTTTTTAGCCAAAGCAGTACTTCGCAAATTTTGACAATATTAGCTTCCAAAATTATTTTGACCAACCGTCGGGCCGACATGGGTTAACAAATTCCATATCTGTTAATAGTGTCAACTCAATTCTCACAGGGGAGCACGTATACAAAATTTAAAGAAAATCGGTCAAACCGTTTTTAATTTCGAGTTAAGTATTGAAAAAACCTATAAAAAGCTGTTGGCCCCAATGGGTTAATGCAAGTCAATAAAATTTTTTTCTGGGTTTTCTTTTTAGCCAAAGCAGAATTTCATAAAATCGGACAAAATTCGGACCCAACATTTTTTTTGACACCCCGTCGGCCCAACATGGGTTAATAAATTCCAAAACTGTTAATAGTGTCAACTCAATTCTCAAGGAGCATCACGTATCCAAATTTTGAAGTCAGTTGGTCGAACCATTTCTAATTTAGAGTAAAGTATAGAAAAAACCTATAAAAAGCTTTTGGGCCGACATGGGTTAATGGAACTCAACAAAATTTTTTTTGGGGATTTCTTTAAAGGTAAAGCAGAATTTCGTAAAATCGGACAAAATTTGGACCCAAAATTTTTTTTGACCACCCGTCGGCCCGACATGAGTTAACAAATTCCAAAACTGTTAATAGTGTCAACTCAATTCTCAAGGAGAATCACGTATACAAAATTTGAAGTCAATCGGTCAAACCGTTTCGAATTTAGAGTAAAGTATTGAAAAAAGCTATAAAAAGCTGTTGGGCCGCAATGGGTTAATGGAACTCAACAAAATTTTTTTTGGGGCTTTCTTTTAAGCCAAAGCAGAATTTCGTAAAATCGGACAAAATTTGGACCCAAAATTTTTTTTGACCACCCGTCGGCCCGACATGGGTTAACAAATTCCAAAACTGTCAATAGTGTCTACTCAATTCTCAAAGAGCATCACGTATACAAAATTTGAAGTCAATCGGTCAAACCGTTTCGAATTTAGAGTAAAGTATTGAAAAAACCTATAAAAAGCTGTTGGGCCGCAAAGGGTTAATGGAACTCAACAAAAATTTTTTTGGGGCTTTCTTTTAAACCAAAGCAGAATTTCGTAAAATCGGACAAAGTTTGGACCCAAAATTTTTTTTGACCACCCGTCGGCCCGACATGGGTTAACAAATTCCAAAACTGTTAATAGTGTCTACTCAATTCTCAAAGAGCATCACGTATACAAAATTTGAAGTCAATCGGTCAAACCGTTTTCATTTTAGAACAAAGAAGTTTAAATACTTGCACCACAGCCCCAACTTGGCGGTCCGTTAGAGCAAAATTTTTGGGCCACGATTTCTTTCCGTACCCAAAAACCCCTATATACAAATTTTCATGAAAATCGGCTGGGCAGTTTAGGAGTCTATTCGCTACATACAAACAAACAAACAAACAAACAAACAAACAAACAAACAAACATACACACAAACATTCCCTTTTATATATATAGATTCTTTAGAGGGAAATTTTTTATATTCCTAGGAAAATTATCTCTTAGTAATAGCTTTGGAAAATTTCCGGAAAAAGTTTCCAGACGCATATGTTTACTTTTTATACGATTTTAAAATAAAAAACTTTTGACAAACTTTTGACTTTTTTTTTTTTTACTTTTGGAAAAGTTAATAATTTATTAAACAGGAAATTAAATATGCAGATATGCTGAGAAAAGTTAATTGATGACATTTAAAGATAAAATTAAAGTATATATGTATGTATAACAAAAAAATGGCAAGGAAAAAAAAGAATATATAAATTAATTATAATAGAAGTTATTATAAAGTTTCCGTTTTAAAATTGCAGGAAATGTTTATATTGTGTTTATTCAGAGGATTTTTAAAGGAAGAAAAAAGTCAGAGTCCTTAGTTATATTGTTTTATGCAATTCTTTTTTTAAGCAAATTATTTGAAGCAAAAAAACTGATACTAAAGGAAAAGAGTTTAATTGAAATAAACATTTAGAAGAACGCTGTTGCCCTTTAAGAAGTCAGATGCAACGACTGACTAATTTTATGTGCTGTGGAAGTCTAACAGGAGGTTATTAAAAAATGTGTCATCTTTCGCGTTTTTTCATTAGATTCTGTTAAAAAGGTACAACAAAGATTTGCTACACAGCCATAAATCTTTCATAGCATTTTCACATTAGGGAAATTCATGGAAGCCATATTTTAAGAGATTTTAAAGGAATGCGTTTTTTTGTTCTATTACAATTAACATCTCACGAATTTGTTCCCTTATTGCTTTAAATACTGAAATAAATACATGATAAGTCTGTAATATTTAGGAATGATTAGTTTAGTTTTTTAAAAAGATTTCTTGCAAATTGGTTTTAGACTTGATTTTGAGATGTTTCACACCATTGTTTTGAGAAACAAAATCTACCATAATCCCAGAACCCATCATTAACCCCAAATTAGTTTCCCAATAATACTTTCGCATTCCTATTCTCGAAACGAAGGTTGAAATATTTATTACAAGCCTAATCCGAAGGTTCGGTTCAAAGAGAGTTGTGGTTTTAGTGTGTTTAAGTCGCACACTACCTATAGGAACATGGCACAGCGCCTATAGGTGACTTTCAAAGTTTTCCATGTCTCTCGTAAAAAAACATATATTTATATATATATAGTTCTTTAAAATCTTATAAATAGCTATATAGTATAGTTTTTCCTAAAGCGTTTACATTGTATAAAAATTTTTTTTTTGTGCTAAGTAATTAGTAGCTAACATATTTAGAGTAAAATGTTGTAAGTTTAATTAATGTCTAACAAGGTGCGGTGCGACTATATATAAATTCAACCATAATAATTATGGATAATAAAAAAAAAAGCAATATTAGAATTTTTTAAACCTGCATTAGTAATTTAACTACTAGAATATAATTTATATTCTATAATAGAATGTCTGAACTAGAAATAACATTGAGTTCAACAATATGCATCAAATTTGATTTTATGTTTTAAAACTGATTTATTGCTAATTAAATATTTTTTTTCTTAAATTAAATTAAAAAAGTAATTAAATATTTATGTAACTATGCTTAAGAACACTTAGATACTGTGAATACTAATAATAATAATATTAATAATTTTAAAACGACGTTTACAAATTGATTATTTGTAATAGGTTGCTTTTATATGTTGAATAAAAATTTATTAATATATATTTACCATATTTTTGCATTTTTAATTATATTTATAACATAACACCTTAGGTTAAAAAACTTTTAACATACCTGTAAAGAAACAAAACAAAGAAAACAATTAAATTAATTTGAAATTATTTGTAAAATATAATTTTCATTAATTATTACTTAGATTATTTAAAAATCAGATATAATCTACTGTTGAAAAATGTAATTTATCCTAAAATATTAAAATAATATTAGCCCAAATGTATAATTTAAAATTTATTAGATCTGTATATTATATTTTAAGTAATTTTTAAGAACCGCTAATAAAATAATTAGCGGCAGGTATTGTATGGTAATTTCATTTCTGACAGTAGCACCAAAATTTGAAATCTAAGATTTTTGCAACTGTGCATTACTCTTGTGTGTAGAAACCCAAAAAATGTATCTCCTTTTATGAATTATCAAATTTACCATTTACTTTAGATTCTAGGACTACAATTTTCAATGCACGATTAACGTAGCTAGATTAAGACGACAAAAAGTAACCCTCGTTTGTTAAGTTTCAGCAGTTCCGGAGATACAATTTTTTAAAAATTTTAATTTTTCCATTAGTTTTCGTGTTTCTAGAGGTTAAATGACTTGATTAGAAAGCTTATATTTTACAAGAGCCTTATTTACCTAATCAAAAAAAGATCCCTATTGTTTATGAGTCGGATCGGCTTAAGGAGTCCTGAAGGGAGTTTTCGAAATTTCAAAAGTTCGCGAAATATTATTTTTTTGGAATTCTTTTGCAAAAAAATATTTAGGTCTAAGAACCATGTTCATAAGAAATCCATGTACTCATAAGAAATAAAAAATATAAAGTTTAGAAGCCATCAATTAGTTGAGTAGTCTCAAATAGTTCTTTTTGCTGTCTTAATAATTTTGAAAATATCAAGTCAGATATCATTGAAGAGGTTTTGGTAACGTCTATTACATTTGGTTAAAATGCTTTATTGGAGAATGTTTTTATTAATGTATGTTATAGAGGATAGCATGTGCCATCTTAAAACTTAGGCCTACGGCTCGTTGTGCATCCCACTTTCAATGCTTCCCACAGTTTTGGAATTCTAAGATCTTGTGTACGTATAGAGAATTTAAAAGCCATTACTAAAAAAAAAAGTTAGTTAATAAGTAAGCTTTAAAACTTTTGACAGAAAGCCATAGTTCCAAGGTTTCTGCTGAGACGTAGAAAACTTTTTTGGATTTTATTATAAAAGTCAGTTATACCATCATGTGGAGTACCATTAACAAGGCTTTGAAGAGTTCTATATCCTACGTTTGGAAAATATTATTTCCTAGTACTAACATTTTCATATGTGAACTGAGCTTTCCAAATATTAAAATATGAAGAAAGGGAGGTTTTTTACATATACAAACAATTTCCAAATATTTCGAATATTTTGGTAACATATATATTATATAATAACTGTCTCACAACGGTTAGATTGTTAGGATAGTTTTGTTCAAATCAGAAACTTACACCACTTTTTTGATACAATTTAACAACATAATTAAATATTTCATTCATTCCCAAATTTTGTTATTCTGGTCCGGAAATTACAACAACAAAATTATGGAATATGTTTTTCATTTTTCAATTAGCCATAATTAATACCCGGAAAAATAAATATAAAATATTAAATTAAATAAAAATAACTATTATTTACAAAAAAAAAAAAAAAAACAATTTATATCTATAATTTAATGCCAAAATAAATAAGACAGGAACAACACCAAAACTATTTAAAAATTTGACTTAAAAATTATCCCCTCAAGACTAACAAAATAATAAAAAATTTTTTTTAAACAGAATTAAAAAACAAAAAAAGAATGGTATAATATTTCAATTTGATTCAAAGTGAGAAAGAGATAGAAAGAGAGAAAAAAAATTAACAAAAAATAAGTCAGAACACTAGTTTTGCTTTTTGCTTTTATTTTGTAAGCAGTGAAATCGCCTCCAGTTATTTTTGCACTAAAGCAAAAAAAAAATGAATTTTTTTAAAAACTCAGGTGACAGGAATATTTTATTGTCGTAGAATGAATTACTTCCGAAATAAAAATTTTTGAGGTTGGTATTTGGTACTTGGTTTTTATTTAATTTTGTAATTTTATGTTTTTGTTTAAAATTTGTGTGACACTTGATAAGTGAAACTTAATAAATTGTTTAAATAAAAATGTGATGCTTTGATAATAGATAATGTAAACGTCTTCAAGAGTTTTAACACAAGTTGGAAGCATTTTGAAATTAAATTTACATTTGATGAAATAATAATATCTTAAACTATGAAAAGTAATGATGGAGTTTGCTGTAAGTGTTGGAAAGTTTATAAACATTTTTAAAATTAGAAGATGATTTCAACAAACTTAAGAGAGAAAGTCAACTAATTCGTTCTTGAATTCCTATTCAATCGTTAATGAACATCCTTTGTCCCATCTTTTTCCAATCATTAGCTTCGGGGATTATACTACACAAGCAATTCGTGAGATTATCCCATTATTTTGGCTTTGGAGAGAGGTGATTTTTGTACTCAACAATTCTACACTAACATCAGGCAGGAGTTCATGTTATACTACTTTAATTTTATAGGGGCCTGCTGAAGGTTTTAATCTCCTCCATAAAGAAAAACCAGCCATAAGTTAAATTTTCATTTTCTTCAAATACTGCAACTGAACAATGTGGCAAATGAAAGGGTTATAAAGAATGCAAATAAAAGAAATGAAAATTTCAGAAATTGAAGAATTTTTTATTAATTATGGATTAGCCCTCTTGATTAGGATCTGTAATATAAAAACGGAATAATTCGAATAATTGAATTTTGGATTGGAAGCAATTATGTTTTTACGATTTTTTATTAGGCGTTCGTCAAATAAATAATTAGGCGAGCTGTCAAGCACTAATTATCATATCAATGAGAACTTAAAATATTAAAAATTATTGAGAAATATCTAATTTTATTTGTTTATATCTTTAACTTGACAAACACAATGAGCGCAGCTAACAACGCTGAAATTCTACTTTCAAAGTTAAACATGTGGAAAACAATCCAAATGCCCACAATTAACGTAACAACAAAGTTTTAACGCAACCTCTCCATATTATTACCGTTTAGTTTGAAATTGGAGAATATAAAATTATAAAAATTAAAAATTAAGTTTATATATTATATAAATATAAACATTAAAGAAAATTAAAAATAAAATAAATTTTTTACTTTAATTATGTTTATTTACTTAATAATGTTTAAATTTAATGTTACTTTAACGCATTGTGCTGGAAAGTTGTAGAGCTATGTTTTTTGACATTTTGCAATTTTGATGCTGCGTTATGACTGCGATCATTGTGGCCAAGGCATAATAATAACTGACCAATAGCGAAGTGGCGAAGACGTCAATATTCTAATTTATAGCTCTTGGGTTAAAACTCTGGGCAATTAATATCTATTAAAAAATTATATATCGTAAAAGTTGTATAAAATATATCGTAATAGTTTATATCGTAACATAAAATAATATATAAATAACTCTTGTGTAAGTTAATAGATGACGCACAAAATTTACATAGCTTTGGACAAAATCTTCCACCACATAATTGTCCTATTTTGATTAAACGTTGATGCACTTCTATCATAGAATCAACAAAATGCTAATTTAAAATTCTAGAATAGACAGACAAATCTTAAAAAATTAATTAATTGTATTAAAACCAAAAATTTTTCAAGAATTTTTTGAAGTGTTAAATATATAGAAGCGTTGCACACTGTAAAATTGCTTCTGTCATTAATATTGTTTTATGTTTTTTTTTTTGTTTGTACCTGTCATAACATTAATAATATCAATAAATCGTTTTATATTTTGTTTTTTTAATTTATTTTCCATTTTAAATTAAATACAATCAGTGGTAAATATTTTTTTTTTATTTATTTTATTTTTTTTTTTATCTTTTATTATAATTTATGTAGGACAAATGTTTTATAAGTTGTTCTGAATTTGTTTTCAAGGCATTTATGGGTTAAAAACCACAATACAAAAATTTGTATAGAATTAATTTTTATATATTTTTTGAAAAAAAAATTATTAATGATGTCATTTTGATTTTTATGTTGAAATATTGTAAGTGAATTATTAAAAAAATACTAGTACATACTCTAAAAAAAAACTTGAATATCCATTAAAAATTGAAAAATTTTAATTGATTTTTACAACAAAATTTTACTACAAAAAAAAAAATTGTAAATTAAATTAATTATGTAGTTTATTGTAAAAATGAATTAAAAAAAAAAAACAAATCATTTAGTATAAGTTTGACATATTTGTACAATTTTTATGCAAAAAAATATAAAACTAAATAAGTAAATATTTTATTATAATAAATTTTAAAAAGTGGTTTTATTTAATACTAGCTAATACCCGGTGCGCGTTGCTGCGCCTCTCAATGGAGGTTTAATTGAATTTGATGTTACTGCAAAAAGTTAACACAAAACTTCACACGTAAACTTTAATTCACATGTAAATTTTAAAATGTGTGAAAGCAATCTTTTTAAAACGATTTTTCTAGGATTATTCTAGTAATTTTTGAAAATTTCTGTAATTCAAAGCAGTACGAACTACTTTCCAAATTTTGACGTAATTTACTTCCAAAAAATTTTTTTGAAAAATCGCAAGACCGACTGTTAACAGACTCAACTCCATTTTCAAGTTGCTTCACACATATAAAACTTGAGGTAAACCGGTCAAATCGTTTCTACTTTAGAGTTAAGTAACGCAAAAATCTATTAAAAGCCACTGTGCCCCACTGGGTCAACGGAACTACACTTTCTCTTTGGACAAAGCAGTATTGCGCAAAATTGGACGTAATTTGCTTCCAAATCACTCAACAAAATTTTTTTGGGGCTTTCTTTTTAGCCAAAGCAGTACTTCGCAAATTTTGACAATATTAGCTTCCAAAATTATTTTGACCAACCCATGTCGGCCCGGGTTAACAAATTCCATATCTGTTAATAGTGTCAACTCAATTCTCACAGGGGAGCACGTATACAAAATTTAAAGAAAATCGGTCAAACCGTTTTTAATTTAGAGTTAAGTATTGAAAAAACCTATAAAAAGCTGTTGGCCCCAATGGGTTAATGCAAGTCAATAAAATTTTTTTCTGGGTTTTCTTTTTAGCCAAAGAAGAATTTCATAAAATCGGACAAAATTCGGACCCAACATTTTTTTTGACACCCCGTCGGCCCAACATGGGTTAATAAATTCCAAAACTGTTAATAGTGTCAACTCAATTCTCAAGGAGCATCACGTATCCAAATTTTGAAGTCAATTGGTCGAACCGTTTCTAATTTAGAGTAAAGTATAGAAAAAACCTATAAAAAGCTTTTGGGCCGCAATGGGTTAATGGAACTCAACAAAATTTTTTTTGGGGATTTCTTTAAAGGTAAAGCAGAATTTCGTAAAATCGGACAAAATTTGGACCCAAAATTTTTTTTGACCACCCGTCGGCCCGACATGAGTTAACAAATTCCAAAACTGTTAATAGTGTCAACTCAATTCTCAAGGAGAATCACGTATACAAAATTTGAAGTCAATCGGTCAAACCGTTTCGAATTTAGAGTAAAGTATTGAAAAAAGCTATAAAAAGCTGTTGGGCCGCAATGGGTTAATGCAACTCAACAAAATTTTTTTTGGGGCTTTCTTTTAAGCCAAAGCAGAATTTCGTAAAATCGGACAAAATTTGGACCCAAAATTTTTTTTGACCACCCGTCGGCCCGACATGGGTTAACAAATTCCAAAACTGTCAATAGTGTCTACTCAATTCTCAAAGAGTATCACGTATACAAAATTTGAAGTCAATCGGTCAAACCGTTTCGAATTTAGAGTAAAGTATTGAAAAAACCTATAAAAAGCTGTTGGGCCGCAAAGGGTTAATGGAACTCAACAAAAATTTTTTTGGGGCTTTCTTTTAAACCAAAGCAGAATTTCGTAAAATCGGACAAAGTTTGGACCCAAAATTTTTTTTGACCACCCGTCGGCCCGACATGGGTTAACAAATTCCAAAACTGTTAATAGTGTCTACTCAATTCTCAAAGAGCATCACGTATACAAAATTTGAAGTCAATCGGTCAAACCGTTTTCATTTTAGAACAAAGAAGTTTAAATACTTGCACCACAGCCCCAACTTGGCGGTCCGTTAGAGCAAAATTTTTGGGCCACGATTTCTTTCCGTACCCAAAAACCCCTATATACAAATTTTCATGAAAATCGGCTGGGCAGTTTAGGAGTCTATTCGCTACATACAAACAAACAAACAAACAAACAAACAAACAAACATACACACAAACATTCCCTTTTATATATATAGATGAATGGAAAAAAAAAACTGAACTATAGTCAGTTTCAATATAAATTAATGATATTTATTAATATAACCATATAAAGTTTGCATAAACATAATGTATATGTACATAAAAACGTTTAATTAATGTGTAGAGTCATTTTTATGCTCTAATTTTTTAAGAGTCATCTGTCAAAATTTTGATAATACTTTAATGAAACACGAAATACAAAACTAATTGACTAATACTTAAAACAGTCAGTTAAAGTGAGTTTTCAATTACTTTTTTTAATTTAAAACTTATCTTGTTAATAATTAATTAAATTCTCTAGATTTGCATATTTTAATATGAGATTTTAAGAATGTTAGAAAATTACACAAGGTGTTGGAAACATTTTGTATAATAAAAAAATTGGAAAAATTTATTAAAGTTTTAATTTTAAATTAATAAAAAATAGAATAATTAATTCAGAATATTAAAATTTTTTACATTAAACTGATCGTCTATATAATTATTTGGTCTATGGTTTTATATTATCAAAATGAAGTATTTTAGTTTTTAAAGTTACAAATTTTTAAAGAACTTATCCAAATAAATTATTTTTATTTGTAATTTTTCTTATTATTTCTGTTGAATTTAAAAAAACAAAAAAAAATTTTTACCTTTTAAGCAGGATCGAACTCACATCTATTTACACCCGAAGCCACTTCGCTAACCGTTGAACCATACAATTTTTATAAATTCATGGTCACACTCAGATTTCTAATATAAATGTATCCCTAACTGACAGAATGAAAAATAAACCCATAGACACAGGCAAGTTCATATAAAAGTATATAATTAATAAAAAATAGAATATTTAATTCAGAATAAATATAATAAATATTTTTGCAATATATGGATGAATAATCCCAGAATGGCAATATCCCAAAAGTATCGGGATCAAAAGTACCCTGTCTCAAAAATAAGTAACTATTCCTTAGACACTTATGACTCAAAAAATATGTCAAAAATTCCTGGAGAATTATGAATAAATATATTATCAAAATAACTTGGCTTCTTATTCAACGAGTAAATAATATTTTAAAGTTATTATAATTATAAAAGTTGAGCTAATGAATTTTAGTAAAATGATGAGCTCGCTTTAAAAAAAACGAGAAAGAGTGTTGAGTACACTGAGCTATATAACTTTAATATACCAGCATAATTGCAACACAGAAATTATGTTATCTGGTCAATGATTTTTGGCAGAATTTTAAATGCCCTGATTTATTAAATGTACAATTATGCTCATATAAAAAAAGGAGCAACTATTCAAACCTGGTTAAGTAAACTGGCTGGATTTCAATAGCAAAGACAGCTGTTGTAAGAAAAACAAATTTATGAAGATTTAAGAATCTTAGCTCCTTTAGTTTTTGAGTTATTCCCACATTTACCCCCTTCGACTTACAATGTGTGCCTCTTATTCATAGATCGATTTACTTTTTGATTCCGAACCCTTCTATACCCTTAAATCTAATTCTACCCGTCTCCCTCACTAAATCAGAGACGTTGAACAAATGTAGTATATACATTCATACGGGTATAAAATAGCATTATCATATACTACTTAACCTCTACAGATATAAAAAGATTGT
This sequence comes from Dolichopus griseipennis, assembly GCA_963082915.1. Classification (NCBI taxonomy): domain Eukaryota; kingdom Metazoa; phylum Arthropoda; class Insecta; order Diptera; family Dolichopodidae; genus Dolichopus; species Dolichopus griseipennis. Next base: position 311,677,444 of record OY720441.1, on the reverse strand, counting down.
CAACGAAATTAAAGGTAGAGTGTTGTACTAATAAAGCATAGCTTCGGTCCGATGTCTTCTAATAAATTGATACCATTTAAACTTAAAAGTGACAATAGGTCGTTAGATCACTTTTCTTGAGATAAAGTGTAAAATCTTAGTATGGGAATACCAACTAAGAATTGTGCCCAATACATATGTTAGCTAATTTCATTAGTTTAGTATGGTTTTAAAAAATGTTTAACCAGACTATATTTGGTTGAGTATAGCATACTAATGCTTAATAAAATTTTTAACTAAATTGAACATAAACTGGCCCATTCAAAAACTCAATCCTTCAATTCTTCACAACAGCTTCTCTCCTCCGCTCAGTTTAAATAATATTAAAATAAAATTGTAGGATATCCCAAACTTAATATTAAACAATATGAAATATTTCTTTTTGGGATTATAGCCGGATATATTTTTATAATACCAACTGACCTATAATGAAGACATTCGTTGAAAATGGTATTTTTTAACAAAATCAAAAGCTATATTATGTACTTAAAATATAAAATATTTTCTTACAGTTTTCCATCTTTCTGTACAAAAAGGCTTAGTATAAAAATTTTATAGCATTCGAAAAGTCATAAAAATAATCCCTATAAAATGTTCCTATATTACCAAAAAAAAAAAAATAATATCCTATTCTTATTCTTTTATTTCAACTCCTATCTTGATTTCGATTTAAGGAGCAACAAAAATTCTGTCCTTACAAATACAATCAAAACAAAATCCCACTTATGTTCATTTTAATCCCAGTATTTATTTGTAAATATAAACTGATAGTAAAATATTTACTAAATATAAATATACATATATACACATTTTTTTAAACTTTCATTTTAAATTCGGGTTTTTTTTATTTTTATCCTAGATGACTATATAATATTTGTCGTCCCTTTCTATTTGTCCTTTTTTATACCCGTATGACTATAAGTCAAAAGGGTATGCTAAATTTGCCATTACGTTTGCGACGCAGAGAAGGAGGTGGATAGATTTAGACTCAGAGGTATGGATCGGATCAGCATCGAAAAGTAAATTGATCTAACTGTGTGTCCGTCCGTTCGTCCGTCTGTTTGTCAGTACGATAACTCAAAAACTAAAGGAACTAGAGTTTCGAAACTGACATAAAGTAATTTTTAAACAATTTGTAGGTTCCCTTAATTTCTGTCAAACTGTTACATAATTTTGTATATTTCAAAAATAGGTAATGATGTCCCATAAAAGTTATTATTTTTTATATGAGAAATTCTTATTTATTTCTTGCATCATAGTTGGTATGCATGGGTAACTAAAAGTTGACAAAGGCAACTGTAATCTTATTCGTTTCTTTTTATGTTCAATATTTGCTTCTATATTATTTTCTTGCTCTTTATTTTGTGTTTCCTTATTTCTGGTCACTTTAAAATTAAATTTTTGCTTTTTTTTTGCCTACAACAACAAAACATTTTTTCCTTTTTTTTTTTTAAATAGAAAGGATTAATGGGGATCCTTTAAAAGGACATTATCCTTTCTACGATGAAAAGAAAATAAATATATAAAAAAAATTCTTGACAAGAAAATTTTGTTGAACCTTTTTTTTGTTTTTGTTTTTTTTTTTTGTTATTTTGAAGTCCCTCAGAAAACAAGAGCTTCATTTTGGTTTATATAACCCTTCCGCATCGTTGTATTTCTCTGCTCCTCATACGTCCATGGAGTCCAACATTTTTTGGCTTTTGTTGTTTATTTTTTTTTTTGTTAAATCTATACAAAAATTTGTTGTTGTTGTTTTTTTTCATTCGATTTAAATAGAAATTCAGTTACATAATAAACAACAACAACAAAAACAATAATAATAAAAAAAACAGGACACGAAGGGATAATAATTTATTTATAGACCATATGTGACTTGCTACAGTATTTGTTTTTTTTTTTTTTTTTTTTTTTGTATAATGTAACATAACCTAAAAATGTGGTGTGTCCTGTGTGTCCACATAGTAAATAATAAACTTATATATGTATATCTTTCATATAATATGTATATTTTATAATATCAAAATGTATATAAATAAATATATATATATATATTTATTTTTAAAGTAGATATATTTGTATCTAACCAAAAATTTTGAATGATGAATGAATAACTGTAAATAAAAATAAACAGTTTACATACAGTACAAATATCAAAAATTAAAAGAAAACAAAAAAACTACCGTAATTTGTTTATGTCCTTCCGGTTGTAATGAAAAATTGAAATAAGAAAAAAAACCAAAAAGTTCAGGTGTATCTACTATAAAAAAAAAACGGTTACAATTATCAGCAATTTGATTATATTTACTTCACCTTAATTTTTGAGTAGCAGTGGTATTCGTATTAATTAGATTAGGAGTTGGTTCAAAACTCACTTTTATGTCAGTCTTAAAAATTTGAATAATATTTTGGAAATGTCAAATTCGGAATTGAACCAGAGAAAAAATTATCAGATTAATGAAACTGATCAGTGGTTTGAAGAATAAGTTGAAGAACTGCAGATTGTAAGGCACTGCACTCTAAGCTGGTACAGATTATGAGCTTGAAAGTGTTAATTTTGCTAAAGGAAAAGATTAACAAATTTTTTTTAACTTACCGAGTCATTGGAAGGTATAGGGATATACTAACTAATTAAAGGCTATAATTGCTAATCTAGTGGTTTAGGTACTGATCAAAGCTACAGCAGGATTAGTCCCTTTAGTTGAATTAATAATAAAAAATTTTCATAACAAACATTAAACCATGTGGTGGAATCTCCGAAAAAGATAATGAAATGATAATAATGAAATGATAAGATATCTTGTGTGGGGAAGTTATTTTGAATTGCATTTTATATAATAACTGATAACATATAATTTCAGAACCACTGAAAACATGTAGGATTTATATGGATTTTCGTTCAAAAAAGCCCTACAGCAATTAGCAGCTGAAAACGAATTATAAATTATTGTAATTAGCTATTTTACCTTAATAATGCTTGACTGCCAGACATAGGTTGTAATTTGAAATTCAATTATAACATGAATGGCTTAATGCTGTAGATAACAATACCCAATGTACCTATTATAGAAACCGCAAAGTTGAAAATGAATGATGACACATAGTTGCAATTACCCATTCTACATCGTATTGGCCTGGATTAAAGTATGCACAATCGCAAAAAAAGATTTTAGTGCAGTAGATAAAATTGTACATGATATAGAAGAGAAGTCAAAGAGATCGAGAACTTGTGATTACCGTATGCAAAATTTGCCAATCTACCTTGAATAGTTGGCTAATTCATTGCCGCGGCCTGATTTAGTTGTAGATATTTCACAATCTTAAAATTGGGTAGAATTAGTGGATAACATTGTACAAGAAATAGAAGAGAACCTATAGACACTTTGTAAGATGTATACACATTATCTAAGAAACCCAACTACGTAATATAAGTATAACCACTGTCTAGAACACAAATTACCTAAAGTCAAAAAAATATTTATTTAGAAAATTAGCGAATATATCATTTTTTATTCTATTTTATTTTTCTAATTCTGCTTTTTCTGTGACTTATGGTTTAAAATTTTTTTTAATTTCATGACACTAATGGTAAATACTGGCACTCTTATGTCAAATTGTGTGAACACTATATATTTTTAATATGTGTTGTATATTTTTCATTCTACCTTTTCTACATATTTCTTTTTTTTGTTTGTGTTTATTTTTTTTATATATATTTTGGTACTTGGGTTATTTGGTTTTAACTATTCTGTTAATGACTTTTAAGTATCTTTTTATATACAATATTACATTAACATATTTTGTTACAACAAATTTTCTATCTTTCATTTCACTCTTTTCACTTCTTTCTCTATCACTATTTATATTTGTTATTCTTCACTTTCTTTTATTCTCAACGAAGTAAAGAATAGTTGTTTTATTTTATTTTTTGTGTGTCATTTTTGTCCTGTTTTTAGTGTAAAACGATTTACTAATGGATTTGTGAAAGGATAAAACTATTTTGGTTTTTTTTTTTATCCTGTAAAGATGGTAATGGAAGGAGGGGTTAAATTTACGAGGTAATATAAAATTATAATAGAAAAAAAAAAAAAAAAAAAAAAAACAGTAACCAAAAGAAAATTATTCGGTTCCAGGTGGATATCATTGTTCTCGGTTATTTACTTTGTCTTTTTTTTTTCGTTTTTAAATTGTTGGTTGACATTCACTGGTACCAACCAAAAGTAGAGGAAAATAAAAGCTTGAAAGGGTGTAAGACAATCAGTTATTACTTTCTTTGTTTATTTTTTCATTCTATCTCTTTCGAACTTTAAAAAAAAAAGCAGAATTTTAAAAGAGACTAGACACTATTAAAAGGGCGTTAGTATTTTGATTTTTTATAGTTTGACTTTTTTGTGTCGGTTGGGTTTTTTTTTTTTTTTGAAGGAATAAAAGCGTGTCCTGTGTAACATGTAACGGGTGTTATATGACATATTTCACTAAAATAAATCCCCATAGTTATGTATGTGTGTGTGAATTTTGAAGTTAACTTAACGGATATTAGGGTCATTAGAATTTTGTATAAAAAAAAAAATGGAATTGAAGTAAAAAAACTAACATTGTATAAGGTGGGGGTAACTAAATAGTTTTGTATATTAAAAAGGTGAACGATTATATTTTGTATTTGGTTTTTTTTTTTCAAGTCAAAGGATCAAGTTGGAATAAAAGAAAAACAATAAAAAATAAGAAAAAATAAAAAAAGGATAAATTAAAAAAAAAAAAAAATTATAAAATAGTATTATGTAAATTTTCTAGACCATGGTACGCACATTGACACGTACACATTTTTTATTAAATATATATATTATTTTGTCACTTAAGCTATTTTAATGGACTTTCACAACCCTATTATGGTATACTGTTATTATTAACATGTATGAGTTTATATTATATATATATATATAAAAGTTTATTTTTTAATGCCTATTTATTGTGTGTAAGGCGTAGTATTTATGTCCAAACGAACAAGTGTTTTAAAGTTAGGTATTTTAAAGTTGTCATTTCGTTTGCGCCGCAGTACAGGACAAGATAGATATAGACTTTAGTCAATGGGTCAATTTGGATTTAGAAATTGAGTCGAATTAATAATTTGTGTCCACTGTCATACCGGATGCTTCAAAAATCAAAACTACAAGAATTCTGTAATTTTTACAAATACTTTTGTATGCAAAAGACATCTTTACTATTTTCACATCGTACAAAAATTTTAGTGAATTCATGTGTTTGTTCAGTATCTAATAAAGTGAGATGTCTGAAATTTGTTAAAAACAGTTTAATAGTGCAACATCTTAACAAAATTTTGTTAACCCAATTGAACAGTGGCTCAGTGGTTAGAGTGCCGACCTTCCATGCGAAAGGCCCAGACTCGAATCCCAGTAAAAGTGAAAATACTTTTCTAGTTTTCGACTCGTCTCAGCTACCATTCGCAATTGTGTTCAAAGTTCAATAATTACTAATTATATTATTTTAAATAAAAATACATTAATAGCAATATAAACAAATAATTTAATTAAATAATATAACTCACAGATATAAAATATCATATAACTCAAATACAAAATTATTATGTTATAAACAAACTAGATATATCTATTAAAAATCTAAGGCATTTCTACATGTGATCAGTTCTAATATATGAATATATTTCCCTCTGGTACGACTTGTGCAAATATAGTCAGGCTGTTTAGCAGCCTGTAACAGTGAACAGTTAGCGCGTAGAGATGTAGGCAAAAAAACATAAAAAGAAGTTTAGCTCCGATGGAACTTTTGAATTTGTAATGTTTTTACCTACGTCTAATTAAGTTTGGTTTTCGAATCTTTTCCAAGGGAAATTTAGCTTAGACATGAAGGACTTCTCGTAAATTTGGTAAGTCTAACAGCTTCAAGTAACTGTCTTAAATAGCTTTTACAGTTATTTTTAGTTCCTCAAACATAATAGTATTATGTTAATATCATATTTGTTCAGTTATCCCACAGTTGACACAGTCTACTATACTCCCTTCACATTTGTTTTTTGTAAGTGTAAGTTTTAATACAATATGTTTATATAATATATATTTCTTTTAATTTATTATTATTACACTTATTATATACAGTTATTGTTATTTGTATTTTGATTATAATGATTGTTAAATTAACATAATTACTATTAATTTAAGTTCTGGAATATACATTTTATATTATAAAAGTGTGGTTTGTTTGTAGGATTGAAATATTTTTTTTAATTTGTTGTTTTTTTTTATAAACCGTTATTTATGTATTTTAATGGGGGAGTAAAAAAAATTGGGGAGTTCTATTTTTTAAATTCAAAATATAAATAAAACTTAAAGGAAGTAATAAAGTATGTAGTATTAAAGAGTAAAATATAGAACTGAACAATTTATATGTAAATTTTCTTTTAAATTGTATATGAATTTTAATTGGATTTTGAAGTTTACTAATTTGTTTTTTAATTAATTTAATATACCGTTAAGAAGCTAGCTAGTTATTGGTTTTGCTATCGTCAGTAATATTGGTTGAGTATTGGTGGTACAAATGGTAGACATGTAAAATTTAAAAATTGTTTCTATTAATTGATATCAGAAATTGGACATTTTTAACTAGACAACGTTCAAATTTTATTGAAATTCGTATCCAAGTATTTAAATTTTGTTTATAACTAAAATTCTAATCCTTGGGTTGAATATAAGGTAACTTTAGTATTAATATTAAGATTGGTTGAAAGTTTAGGAATAAAATATTAATTTAAAAGATAGCTAGTGACTTTAATAATTGGAATACAATATTTAAATAATAGAAAAGAAGAGAAAACACAAAATTGTTAAAAAAATAACATAAAAACTAAATATAAACATAATGTCAATATAAAAGTACAATAAAATCTGGATATTAAAACATGAATTGCAATATTGAAAAAAAAAATTGTTTAATAATAAAATTAAATAGCAAAAAGATGAATTAAGAAACCTAGAAAACAGTCGTAAGTTAGAAATTTAAATAAGATAATAAATATAAATGGTATAAAGATCAATTAAGATACCCATCAAATTAGCTTTAAGATACAATTTAAGAAAAGATGTAAAAGATGCAAGATAAACTAAAATTAGCCCAGAATGACTCTGGCAGCCGTGGGCTTTACCAATATTGCGTAGTACAGTTTAATACGTAATTTTCAAAATAAAAAACGGCATGGTGGCACTACGGTTAAAATGCCGACCTTTCTTTCGAAAGGCCCGGGTTCGATTCCAAGTGAAAGTGAAAAAACTTTTCTGGTTTTAGACTTGACTCAGCTACCATTCGCCATTGGGCTTAATCAATAATTAATAATTATATATCTTTAATAAAAATACCGTTTTGACCGTTTATATAACATTACATCATTATTATTATAAACATTAATTACTTTTGCCAAAATTTCAAACATATCAGTTTTATTAGGTTTAGTTTAGTACCCGAACCCATGAACTATAATGGCTGGATTAAAATCGCGATGACGGCTATTGCAAAAGAACGAATTTTTTGAGTTATCGTGCGAACGGACGGACGGACATACATAGCTCAATCGATTTTTTTTCGATTCTGATCCGATCCATACACTTGAGTCTGTATCTACCCCCCCTCCTTCTCTGCGCCACAAACGTAATGGCAAATTTATGGCCTATATATTCATTCAAGTATAATAAATTAAATTTGAATCCTTAATTAAATGGATGGAGATATCTTGATGGTCTGCAATAACTTAAGGCTATTAATGCCACTAGAGGTAAGCTGAGAACTCTTAAATTTCTATCAAAATATCTGTTATTACTTTAATATCTGATGAAAATTATTGGACAAATTAGTGCATTGTGTCAAAGTCTACTAAACTTTTCAAAGAACTCCTCTCTTGACCAAAGAAAATGTTATAAATTCTTACGAGTCGTACTAATTTTTAAACAGGAAATTCGAAGTTTTGATTATTAAGGAATAAAAATTTTAAAATATTTAAATTGGAGCTACCTAAAAATCTGTCATTATCTTTGTTTTAAATCCATTAAGTATTTACGCTAATTTTAATTTTAAAATTTTAACTGTTTCACACTTTTGAAGAATTAAAAGTTATTTATTAAAATTCATTTGTTTCCCGTTATAAATTCTTTTGACTTCATCTATCTTACAGAATATCAGTAAATTATTTGATTCTACAAAAAAGTTCAATTCTTTTACTTTCACATTACTATATAGTAAAAGGAAAGTATTGAAATCAAGTATAAATCCCATTCTTATAAGATTTCGAAAAATTCTGAGCTCCCAAAACTAAATTTCAAAATTTTTGTAATGAATGTAAACTTGCTAACTAAAGAATTTAACTTTTTAGGTGAATAATTTAGACGCACTGACCTCAAAGTGTTTAATGTTGATTCGGTAATATATTAACAATCTGTGTATAATTTATTGTAATAAACTTTTGTAGAGTATTGCGGCCTATTGCGGCCCAACAACTTTTTAAAGATTTTTCCATTTTTTCGCTATAATCTGGAAACTGTTTAACTGATTGACTTCAAATTTTGTACATGCGTTGTCCTTTGAGAATGAAATTGACTATCTCAACAGACTTGGAATTTTTTAATCCATATTGGGATAGTCAATTTTTTAGACGACTACTTTAAAATAAAAATTTTGTAAACAAATTATGTCGAATTTTTCGAAGTACTGAACCAAAATGAAGTCTTAAAAACTTTTTTCTCTAATTTCGTTAACCTATTGCAGCGCACTTTTATGACGTAAAATTTTTGAGTTGTTGTTTTTGCAATATCATCAACTTCAATTAAAGAACTATTGAGAGGCGTAGCAACGTGCACCGGCTATAAGGTATTTTTAGAATTATTATTTAAATTTTTTGCATTCTAAGTTCCGGTCCCCTTAGAAAATCTCAGTTCTCATAAATTTAAAGGACAAATTAGATTTTAGCTTAGTTTTCCACTCAATTTTAGGGATAACAGTTGATAGCATTTTGTCTTTCAAATCCGTCCGAGATATCGAATTGCTATATATGTTAGCGATATAGTTATTAATTAAAAGTGCAAATTTCTTGGACCCAAATCTTATTTTTAATATTTTTGATACAAAGAGAGGCATAAAAGTATTCCAGTGTTTAAAATATTCCCTTCTACATTTTCATATAAATATACGAGAAATTCAGCAGGAGAACACTCTCACTTTATTAATTCATAATTGTATATTTAAATGAAATTATAATTTGATACTTCAGAATTTAAAATAAACTTTACTTTTCGCTCAGATTTGGAATAATATATACTTAAAATATTTAATTGGTAATAATTTTGTGACTGGGTTTGGCAAAACACATTAAACTTAAAAAAATATTTTAAAATAACCGTAAAATTTTGTACTGAAATCTTATCTTACCAAAAAAATAAACATTTTGTTAACTATTAATTCTTGAATCAATTTTTTATAATTTTTTAGCAAGTTTTCGTAGGTAGGCAGTAAACACTTTACAAAAAAAATTTGTACATATGTATCTTTGGTTTAGACTTTAGAATAAAAGATTTATTGTAATGATTTTCACTTTCGAAATAAAAAATAAAAATTTTTTTTTTTTAATGAAAATTTATGAAAAAATTATTAAAGATTAAATTTCAATTTAATATTTGGATTAAAATGACTCAACAAAAACGAATTCTTCAATATTGACTTTTAAATAATATCTTAAGGTAATGACATGTGTTTTGAACTTGCTAATTGCAAATTTTTTAGGAAATTCTAGTTTTTAACAGTCCGTCCATTTTTAAATTGAGTAGAGTTTTTTGACCCCTGAATTATGCGATAAAAGACATTTGAGATTCAATTATAATGTACAGGATGGGCCAAAAATTACCATGAGGTTTGAAAATTTAAAAACTTTTTCGTTTATATTACCATTTTTTTTTTTTATTAGATTATGTAAATAACACCTGGAGAATAAATAGTCGACAGATTTACAACTGAACAAAGAATCAGAATAAAAGAATTTAAGAAATCGTCGCCAGTTTAACGTCAGAATTTCGTACTCTGAAGCAATGATTCGTTGCTTAGTTGATCACCACAACCAACATGGCACCCTTAGAGATTTTCCTGGAACAGGTAGACCAATATTGAACGTGTGGAGTAAAGTACTATAATAATATTGAACGTGTAAAGAAAAGTGTTAAAGAAACACCAGAAACATCTACCAGAAGCATCAGGTATTATCAGGCGTGCTGCTGAGCGAGGAATGTCTCGTACGTCACTACAAATGTATAAGTAGGTAACGATAAAAAGACTTAATTATTAAAAGTATAAATTGGGATGATTAGTTCCAAAGAATTATACAACATTAAATTAGGAACCAGCAGTTTGAGACAAATAAAGAAAATTGGAGATGTATAAAAAGCGAGGAAAGGAAAAAGTTCCGGAATCAAAAATTCGTTGGAGACTTATGACTTAAAAAATAAGGTAAAAGTCACTGGGAATTATGATTCGGGAAAAATGAGTCAACAGTTTCTTAAAAAATGAGACATAACTCCTCATTATATATGCAAGCATGCATTCCGCGCGAGTCATAATTTTCCGAAGACTTTAACCTTTTCCTGAAGTCACTAAACCTCCGGTGAATTTTTAATCTCGAGTGTTTGTCGTTGATGAAATTAGTAATCAACAATATAATACTACTGTATCTACTACTATTAAAAAGACTGTAGAAATATAGAATTAAGCTTAAATATTTATTTTATTTGTAAAAAGATAAAATTATATTAATCCAAGGTCGTAAGCATTAGAATAAAAGCTTTAAATAAGTAATGGTTGAAAGATTTTTTAATAATTAATGTAGGAGGATTATAGTAAAAGCAAATAAAATTGAAAGATTAAAAATAGTAATCAATTACGATTATTAATTTTTTTTCTGTTAATGACAGGTATGCTAATCCTGCAAATCTTCTTATAATACAAATTTTCACTAATAGGCTTTTTGTTTAAAATAATGATATTGATAATTTATTTATTATGTATTTAATTAGACTTTTTTTTGAATTAGAGGAATAAAATTTACTAGTAGGTAATATCACAATACATATTCAAGTATTTTTATTGAACATATTAACTTTCCTTATGACCTTCTTTGCGCAATACTAGACAAAATTTCCAAATTCATCGTTAAATTACGAAATTTGTGTAACTGTTGTTGACAGGTGTTTAGTTATAAAGCTATATTTTTTTAAATTTTATTCTAAGGAATTATATCGAATTGCATGTAATAACGGTATATCCTAAAGGTTTATTTAAATATATGCATCGACTCATATTATGCTTCTTTCAAATGAATTTTGACTCAAATGAAGATGATAGAATTCTGTTCTCAAAACCACTCTCAAAACCCTTAGATAATCCTTTACCACTGCTGACTAGTGCGATGGCTTTCGGTTTTGTCATTTTCCACAGGTCTTTTTTTGAAATTTTCCGTGGCCAGAATATCCTACATATAATGCGCAGACATGAATATCCTCAATAAAATCCTCATGAATACAGGAACTAAAATTCATGCCTCGAAAATATTAAGTAGCTTTATTCATGTTGGATAATTGCCATGTCTTCCATAGCCTTGAAAATTACCCCTCTGATTTTATCTTCAGAGTCTTCAAAGGCTTCGCTAGCCTATTTATTTTAGTCTGGATATTTCTCTGTGTATGGGCTAAGAGACATAATTCGTTAGCGTTGGCTAGATCTTGTAATGTGTTAGTAAGATCCCAATTTAAGTTTGAGCAAAATTAGTTCTAGTTATTGGAAATTCAGAACCAATAGCCAGCCACATTATAATAAAAATATGTGTCTATAAAATAATAATAAAAACGCTGAAAGGAACAACAGTTAAACTTTTAATTGTTATTCACATGGGAACAAAATAAATGTCCGAACAAAGTCCATAAAACTAATATATCCAATAGAGCACCATACCAATATAATATTGTGTATTTTGTAATAATCATGATTAATTCAAAAATAATTGTAATGATATTCTGTGTTACAATTGTAATTTACCACCAAAGGTGTATCATTCCATTATAAATACATTGATTACAAATTATGAATGAATAGTTTTATTCTTTTAAAACAATATATCGAAATCATTCATCTGTCCATAGGTACCATCAATCACCTTTGTTGAATTGATTGCATTGGTGATTTATGTATGCTTTCTTCAACAGGTACATATTTATAAGTTCTTGATTAGAACAATCAAGAAACCTTTGTGAAAAATTAAAATTTGTTTCAAACTTCTAAAAAATCTGTAATCATTTCCTAAATTTTTAAAATCAATGGAAAGGATTAAAAAAACAAAAAAAGTCCAAAAACTTATCAAAGCATTATAAGAGTATCATCCCGCACCACCTATTGTGAATTTCAAGCAGAGTTTTAATATTCTTTTATGTAATTTTTAATGTTTTTTTAACTCCAGTGTTACACAAGCACAGCTTTTTTTTTTATTCACTCATAATTCTCACTAAATTAAAAGAATAATTTAATTTTTTTTTTTTTACATATTCTTTTCAATATAATTATAAATTGATTAAATGGAATCCATTTTTTGTGGTTTAACACTTATAATAATAAAAATAATGATTTTTTTGTTGTTGCCATGTCACCATTACTAATTTTTTTCAATAAAATTTTTTTCTTATGGGGGCTTCAAGTAGTGCTTATATATGATATCAAAACTAAAAAAAGACTACAGAACAGGTAACAGGTATTAAAAAAAAGTTACAGTACAAAGGTGAAAAAATTCACACATTCTTATAAACAAGAACACTATATCTATAACTATAAAAACTGGACATCATATCCATAATTAATGGTGATTCAATGACTTCAAATTTATACCTGATAGCAAAAAAAAAAAAAAAAAATTACGAAACAGTCACTAATCACTTTCATCATCAAACACCACTCATCATTATTATTGAAAAATGATGAAGAAGAAGAATAATAATACAAAAACTCTCAGTAAATCATAAGAAAAAACTTAAATAAGAACAAGAAATCTAAGACTGCCAACTTGAACTCTTAAAATGTTAATTTGATAAAAAACGAAAACCATATTATATTGGTAAGGTGCCTGGTATAACACCAAGTGTATTGAATCAGATGGCTGTACGAAAAAAGTCTCCAAAAAAAAAAGTTTATAATAACATTAATAACATATATGTAAAAAATTTTTGATAATTTACTTATTATGACAAAAAACTAGAAGTAGCTCTAGAGTTGATATCTAGCCAATGAATAGTTTATTAGATATCGAATTGATTACAAAAACAGCGTTCCAGTGAATGGTTTAACGGGAGTTTTGGGGCGGCAGTACCCTTTAAAACAAAGGCTTTGTTACTCACTTATTATTTATGAAAAGACGATGTTACGAGATGTGTTGGAAAATTTGAAATCCAATAATTTGGTTTGTGGAGTTCTGGCAGCGGCAACCCCAATTATATAAAACACTGCAATACAGATAGAAATAAGCATTACTCTTTTATATGTTCTGGAAAAAACTGGTATCTATGCTTTTTCAAAAGACCACAGTGCAACCAACTGAATCTAACTGGCATATACTGTATAAATATACTTTTTGAAACTTATTTCATATGCAAAAAGTCCCCAGTCCCAAAAACAAAATTTTTACAAAAGTCTCCAAAACAAAGGGAAAAGGTCTCCTAACTTTCCCAATGCTAAATACAAAATTTAGGAAATAGTTTTTTTTTTTCGTTTCGGAAGTTATTTTCGAGGAGACTTTTTTCAAAAAACTTTTTATAGCAAAAACTCTCCAAAATACAATTTTAATTAAATTCTCTAAAATAAAGAAGATAAGTCCTCAAATTTTTCAAATTGTGTGGACTTCTAACATTTCTAATTTTTGTGAACTTTTTTCTTGGAGACTTTTTTCATGCATCCTATTCAGATCTCATCCATGTTTTTATAGCAAAAACTCAAGAAATATCTTCAGAGATCATGAATGGTAATGATGATGATCTTTATGTAAAGGTATATATCGCCTTCAATAGATCACAATCATATTGTAATTCAATTTTTTTTTTTTTGAAAATTCAATTGTTCCGCATTTAAATTAGGCGTGAAGAACAAAATAAAAAAAAAAACACTTTATGTTTTAATGATTTATGTATATACATTAAAGCATACATTAGAACTGATGTCCGATGAAGGACGACAATAAGATTTATTGACAACGAAATAAAATTGAAAATAATGAAAAAATATTATTGAAAAAAAAAAAACAATATTTAAAATTGAAAACAAAACAGCAACAAAAGATAATTAAATTCCAGTAGTTAATAGCTGAATTTGAATACTCGAATATTATATATACTTTTACATATGTATCTGCATTATATAATATATTATATGCTTATTTTTTTAAAAATTAAATTCATTTGATTTTTTTTTTTATAGCCATGGATAATTTTGCAAATTTGAAACAAAAACTGGTGATCAATTCCTTGTAATAATTTTTTTAATTTATATTCTAGAACTAATTATAAGTTATTAATTCATTGGCTTCTGGAATTATTTTTGGGATTCACGATTTTGATAGTACAAAAACTATTCTTTAACTGTTATTTTTTTCCATATCTTTGTTTGGTTGCTCTGTTTTTGCCCTATTATTCCTTTGGGGAACACAAAGCTTAGTCTCCCCAATTATTTCTATTTTATTTCTATTGGCGACATTTCTTCTGTCCTGGGGGTAAAATTCTAGCACTTGGAGTGCCACAAATATTGTAATGAAATGTGGGAATGTGGGAAATGATTCACTGCTTTCTCTTTAATTGGAATCATATCGGCTCTTGTCTTGTCATTACCTAAGGTTAATCGTTCATGATTTACGATTTACAAAGATTTGTAGTTTTTGTACATTATTTCTAAGTCATGTTTTGTTTCCATATATATCTCGTAATAAAACATAGAGGCCTGGAATCATCGCAAGGATTTACTATATTAAAGAACTTGCCTTAGAACATTTCATTTTAGTATTATCAAAAATTTTTAAAAATTGTTTAGAAACCTAAAGTTTGTTTGAGTAAAAGAGGTAGAGTTTGTCTACTGCTTAAATAATTTTTTGCAAAAGATCTTTTATAGAAAGATGTTTCTCTCTTTCATTGGAAAGTGAATATCTAAGTTGATCCAAAGTTATTGAACTCAAGATATAAATGTTAACATCGGTTTTATAGTTGTTTAGCATCCAACAGATCTGGAGTATTTTAGATCTGTTGTAAGAAGATTTTAAGGTTAGTTAATTAAATCCTAAATAATGAAAATTATAAGAATAGGTATAATGAAGCTGGAGACATGAGGTGGAGCTGAAGAATGCTATTCTAGAATACTATCAATCAAGTGCAGCAACGAATGGTTGATATAATCCATTTAAATTCAACCCTTTAAATAAAGTCATATCAAATTTGAACCCAAACCTTTTTGTGAACTTCATTATTTTTTTAGTGTAGTTGTTAACTCTATATTCGAGTTAATTAGCTTTGTCTTCGAGTTATTGAACTATATTTTCATTTTAATATTACATATAGCTAATATACATTTTGTTTTCTTCAATAAAATTTTTGTATCTTCTCCAAAAACTTCAAAATTTCATTGATTGATTTCAAAATATTTGAATACTTAAGCACTTGTATTATTTAAAAAAAATTATTCCCCAATATTCAAAGTCTTTACATATACATCCCTCATATTGATTGCATTGTTACACATTATATTCTAGATATTTTAATAATATGATCTTAAATTATTTTTGGTATTCTTAGAATAAATGTATTTTGTAATACAAGAACTCTGAATACAGAATAGAAAATTACATTCCGGACATGCATAATCTGTATCTTTGATTTTAAATCAATTTTATTTCATTCAATTGTAAATCCATGTGGATGTTCTTAATGTAAATCATTTTCTAGTTTCTTTTTCTCTGCTTTTTTTGGTTTCATTTTCTTTTTTACTTTAAAAATTGACTAGACATCAATGGCTGGTGTACACTGATTCAATTCAATTCAGCCTTACTATTTGTACATTCAATGCATATTTAATATTATAAGAACTTTTATGGGTTCGAAATTTAAAAATATATAACAGAATTCTATAAGAGAGGAAGGCATACCATGAAGAGGATTTCTAACAATCGCTCATATGTGTTGATTGAATTGAAATTTTGAACTAGAAAATGTAGACAGAATGTATAACAAAGGGTTTTTAAAGATGCAAATTTTTTAAAGGAACAGAGTGTAATAGAATTTTATTTGGAAAAAACTTTGAATAATTCTGAAATTGCATTGTTTATCAAGAAAGCTCGGTATTGTAGTGCGCAAGTATTATTTCCCGAGGATTGTCAATTCCATTCCAGTACAGGTCATGAAATATTTAATTAAAAATAAATTATTGGAAAATTATCCAAATATAAATTAAAATATATAACAAAAATAACGGGACTCACAACGGATCGCTAGGCCTAGGTCTTAGGTTGGCCTAGCGATGAACAACATTATTTATGTAATTTTGAGGATTCACTTTAAGGATTAGAAATTCCGTTTACATTGTCAAAAATACTGTGTTAGCAATTGGTCATGGTATACGATTAGAGATCAGATTTACAGCTTTTATTTTTCTCCACTGAAATTCAATATATTAGGTCTCCCTGCTTTAGGTAGGCTGTAGTCTGTATCGACAGAAGCTGGAAAATGAAGTTGCTACTTCGGTACTTCAATTACTTGAACATTTCAAGTATTTATTTATTTATTACGTATTTTACAACGCCCTTGCCAATAGACGGCACTTTTCCTTTCGGATGGGAAACAATATTATTTTTTTATAAGTAATATTATTTATTTTTATATTCTACTATATATATTTGGTTACCATGGTGATTTGTAACAATAAATTTATTTCAATAATTTTTTTTAATTAAATATTGCATGACCTGACCGGGAATCAAACAACGACCCCCTCGGTTGATAAGCCAAATGCAGTGACCTAGCTCCTACATTTCAAGTAAGAAGTTGTACAAATTTTGTAAATAGACAAGCAAGTGTCAAATGTACAAGTTTTTAAGAATTTAAGAGATATAGATCATCAAATATATATGTGAAATCGGTTATACATAACAGTTTAAAAGCAAAAAAAAATGTAAGAAGCTACAATTTTTTAAAATTGATTCATTAAGTGACAAAATATTTTTTTGACGTTTGTCATTTTCAAATTTATTTAATATAGAGACATTTAATATATTAATTGACATTTAATAATAATTTAAGGTCTATATTTTTTCAAAAAATTTAATATAGACACATTTAATATAATAATTGACATTTAATAATAATCTAAGGTCTATATTTTGCCCGACTTTTGTCAATGTACCTCTATTACAGGTGAAGCAGCAAAATAAAGTGGTACTGAGGAAGTACCGTTATTTTTTTATTGGTACTAATAGGAATATTACTTTTTCAATAAGATGCTGTAGAAATTTTATAATCAAACGAACTAATAGGCTGACGAATGGATAAATTGGATAAAACTAGCAAAACTTTCAAAACTTTGAAAAATGTGCTAACAAGGAACCAAAAGAAAAAAGAGTTTTATCCGGTATCAGTCACTATTCCATACATTTTATATTAATATTATATTCTGTTATATGGAATGATAGAAAAATGTATATATATATACATATAGAAAAAAAAAATTTTTTAAAGAAGAAAAGAGATAGCAACAAATTGACTTTTGTCTTTATAAAATTTTAAAAGTAGCTAGCTATATATTGGAAAGTCGTTGTAGTTTTGATTGAAAAAAAAATAAAAATCTGAAGCAAATTAAAAAAAAAAAAAAAAAAAAATTGATTGTTTTTTGATTTAGCGTGAGAAGTAAATTATTTTTTTATTTGTACTCGTAAATAATTTGAAAAATTTTTTTTTTTTTATTTCAAATTCAAAAGTAATAAAAAAATTGAAAGAGAAAGGGAAATAGATATAGAGAGAGAGAGCATTAATATATAGATATAATAAAGATTCATTTTGTAATGGTTGATTATTTTCAATTGATTTTCAATTCTAATGTCTTCTGGTATTGGTTTTTTGTTTTTTTTTTTTTAAATTTCTAATGTCGTTTATCAATTTTTGGTATTTTTTTTTTTTATGTTAAGATCCGATTCATGTAAAATTTACAAAAAAAAAACAACAACAAAAGTACAAAAGTATTGAGCAAATTAAAATAAGAAAGGAATGAATATATATAATCGAATATATTAAATTTTTAAGTAATGGTGGATCATAACACAAGACAACCCAAAAAAAAAAAAAAAAGAAAAACCTAAATCCTGATGTTATTGAAAATTCAATAAAAAGTTGTTTTATTTTTTTTATTGAATTTTATGGTTCTAACTTGTGCTACTTGACTTCATTTTCATTTATTCTTCTTTTTTTTTCTTCTATTTTTTGTCTTCTTCTTCTATTATTTAAAATCAATTTTTGTTTGTTATTTTATTTTGTTTTTTTTTTTGTAATAAATTTCGATTTTATTTAATTTTTCAGTTTGATTTATTTTATTTAATGGGTTGTATTTGTTTTTTTTTTTTTGTTATTATTATTTTATAATGTATTTATTTTATTTTATTTTATATATATTTTTTTTTATTTAATTATTATTCAATTTAAAATGACTTTCGGAAACTTGAAGAATTCAATATTTATGGATGAGGAATTTTTTTTTTTCTAAATAAAAGTATAGCAAAAAATTTAAATATTTTATTTCTCTTATAGCTTAAAGGGGGTCAACATTTTATTCGTTTTTTTCTTTCTTTTTTTTTTTTTTGCGAATCTAATCAAGAGAATTGAATTTAATTTGAAAAAATCAATTAGAAAATGTTTATTGATTTATTCAATTAGTTTTATATAATATATTTTATATTAAGATACAAGACAAGTCAAGTATATATAATTGATAAAGATCAAAATGTACGGATAAGGTTGAAGTTGCGGTTGTGTAGGGAAGAGGCTAATTCCCTTAAATTTAGTTCAAAGTATATTTATTGGATTATGGGTTAGGAGCAGCGTCAATGATGTAAAGCATATATATAGAATCCTGATGTCATCTTGGCTTTACAAAAGCAATTGCTACAATATTTTTGAAGCAAATATTATTAGGGCAAGAGGCCTTCTTTTTATACCTGTGCATACAAATAAAGCCACGGGGATATTAAAATTGCTCCTCAGTTTTTAACGCATCGATGTAGACGAGCAAGATATAGTTTCAAAGGTGCGCATCGGATCAGTATTAAAAATAAATTATCCCGCAGAGTGTGTTTGTCCGTTAACGCGATCACTCAAAAACTGAAGGAGCTAAAGTTTCCAAACTTACATACAGAAATTATTAGACAGTTTATAGTTTTCTTATTATTTTTGGTTAAAATCGGAGGAAGGCTTCGGGTAGCTGCCATACATATTTTTTGAACTGATAAAACTAATAACTAAATAGAAACTAAATAGAAAAACAAACAAAATGTAGTTAGACTATTGTTCTCTTCGTGGTGTAGTAGTATGGAAGTTGGACTTTTAATCAAAAAGTCTCGATTCAAATCCAGGTCCAATTATACCTTTTTTTAATAAATTCATCTATTTTTTTTTAATTTATTCTCTTTGTAATTAAATATAATTATTTATTATAGAAGAAATTCTTATTTATTTTATACATCATAGTGGATATGCTTGGGTATCTAAATGTTGACAAGGGCAGCCATAATCTTCCTCATGATGCAATGGTTGTTTTTTTAAGGTCATGGTAAAAAACAGTTTAGAATGGTGGTTCAAACAAAATAGATCAAAAGCTTCCAACAGCTTAAAGCCGATATCAAAGAAAAAGAAGTGTTGAACATGAAATTCAAGGAAAAGTTACGTAAAATCTTCTGGAAATTTTTTGTCAAGTCGAGGCAAACACTTTGAGCACCATTTGAAAGACACTATCTTCAAAACATAATGTGACTATATTTCCAAACTACAATCTAAATTTTAATAAATGCCAACGTTAAATAAAATTAAGAAGAAAAAAGTTATTCATTAAATAAATCATAATGTACCAACTAATGAATGAATGTCAAAATTAATATTTCGCAATTTAATTTATTTAAAAATTTTTATTTCATAATTTCATCCAAAAATCTCATCTGCAAAATTAATATAAATGGGATTAAATTATCCAAATTAATATTTGTTTTATTTTTGTTTCAATCTCAATCTATTTTTAAATAAATAATATCATCCCTTTTTTTACGAATTTCCAACACCCTATAATCCACATGGGGGTTAAAATGACAAGAAAAAAATTATTTAGTCTACATTTTAAAATAAATTTTAATAACATCTCATTATACGCACTTTTACAATACTATTTACATATGTCAAATAATTTCATATAACAATTCACAAAAATACACCCACTACTATATTATTTGAATTATATAGGTAATATACATTAAAAAAGTGCAAACATATACATACGTATTTAAAAATTTAAATAAATTGCATAAGAAACAAAAACCTGGGGACATATATGGAAATTATAAAATTAAAATAATTTCAAATTAAAATATAAAATTAAAACATGGACACTTTAAATGAAAAATTAAGTATAACAGTAAAAAAATATATATAAGAAATAATCACATATGCACATAAGTTCTGTCATTCTACTGTCACATTTGAATAAACACGTGACTAAATTATTGACATCAATTAAATAAAAACAATTGTTTTTACAATCATTTTTTTTTTTTGTTTTTTACTTTTTTTTTCTTGAATAATTTACAATGTATGCTACTGTGTCAGAGTGTGAAAGTGAGATAGCATTAGATAATATATGACAAGAAAATATTAATAAAATTTGTTTTCTCCCTTGTTTTTGTCCTGTTTTTTCTACGTTGTTGTTGTTGTTGTATTTGTTTTATAGACACAATAATAAAAAGGAAAGGACAATATATGTATCAAAAAGAGTGAAGTTATAAGAATAAAATATATGTGTAGCACTTATAAATGCACTTTAAAATTCGATTTTTTTTTAGGGGAAACAATATTTTTTTATTTTTTACTGTTAGCATTTGAATATTTCCCGGCATGGTGTAGTTTTAATGGTTGTAAACTATTAAATGTCACCACAGTTTGAAATTTATAGAAACAATTACAGTAATTTTTTTTTTTTTTTTTTCTTTGAATAGAAGTGGAAAAAAAAGACATTCATAGTAAAATAGAAAAGGACATACAATAATAAAAATTGTATCTACTGTCTATTTTTATATCAACTCTTTTTACTTATAGAAAAAAAAAAAAAAAACAAGAAGAATAAGAAAAACTAACAATAAAAACAAAAACTACATGTGTCAAAACAAATATAATGAGTTTTTATGAAATCCTTCAGGGCCCCTTTTTAAATATTTTTGGGATATGGTAAATAAAATTCATGGGTTTACTTGCCATAGTTATATTATTATAGAAAAGAATATTTATGAAGTTGGAAAAATAAAGGAACTACGCTGCTTTTTATTTTTTTTTTCTTTTTCTTTCTGTTTTAAATAAATGTTCTTTAAATGTTAAAAAGTTGTAATAGTTATAATAAAATTGACAATTTAACTTTGTAAATTTTTTTTAGTTATTGATAAGGGGATAGAACGAAAAAATAGAAATTTATGAACCATTTTATTACACTTAAAAGGGTTATTTATACTAATTTTTTGTTTTTATTTATGAGAGATTAGTTTGTTGCAAATGTTGGAAATAAATTGTAACGATTATTTTTAGAATCAACAGTAAGTAATCAAAATGAATTGCTTAGAATTGTTTAATTTTCTAAAAGATATTTTTTATTCTTCAAAGTTCTTAAGTGCAAGAAGGAAATTTTAATTCCATTTTATTAATTATATTATTTAACATTTAATTTAGTTTAATTTCTTTTAAACGAGGAAGAGTGTAGGAGATTAGACTGTGCCAACTCTGGAATACCCGTATATGACCGTAACATAAAAGAATGAGTTGTATGGCAGTTACTTGAACCCACTACGGAAAATTTCAGACGCCCAACCTCGATAGGTATGGAGAAATGCTCATATAAAAGAAGAAAATGTATGGCAGCTACTTGAATCCACTGCACTACCCCAACTAAATTTTGGCCTTAAAACTAAACTATTTTTAGTAAAATTTCAAACACCCAGCTTTAATAAGTATAGAGTAATGCACATATAACAACGGAAGGTGTATGGCAAATACTGAAACCCGTGAATCAAAATGCCTGGATTTCAATAGCGATGACGGCTATTGCATAGAAACGAATTTGTAAAAATTTCGAAATTCTAGCTCCTTTAATTTTTAAGTTATTGTGGGAAAGACGGGCGGATGGACACACATAGCTAAATCGATTTACTTTTCGATTCCGATCCGATCCATACCCTTGAGTCTATATCTACCCCCATTCCTTCACTGCGTCACAAACGTAATGGGAAATATATTATACCATTTGGACTTATCGTCATACGGGTATAAAAATTTAAAATATACGGTCCGCAGTAATGCATTACAAATAAGGAACATATGATAAACTTGAATTTCCAAACAACTTCCAGTGATATCCAACTCTACTCATCGTTCCAAGTTAAAAACATCAAATTTGGTACAAGAGTGTTCTGACTCCATTATATTCCAAAAAATTTCCCAGTATTCCAAAAATTAATTGTTAGGTTGCCTCCCACATAGCTCCTAATACCTTAGAAGCATATTTTCGAAGTTAATGACTCTAGAAATCTGAAATTTAGTACAAGGTTGTTCAATCCTGTTTCCATTATGATCTGGTAATTTAAAATAAATTAAAATGGTGGTTTGGGTACCAACTTTCACACGAAATTGATAAAGATAGAAACTCGCAATTCGGTACAAGATAGTTCTGTCCTGTTTTCCGTATGTTCCTGCAATCTGTGTTAAAGTAAGGGTTTCTCCACAGTCTAACTTTTATAGAGTCCTACATTAAAATTAAGTTTCCATGTCAGTGACCTTTATTAAAAATATAAAAACTTAAATTTTAAGTATAATTTTATGTAAATTAAACTATTTTTCGTAGCTCAACCCATACATTTGATAATTTTTTAATTAATTTGTACAGCCCCCTACCACAAATTAAACAGATTTATTGGGGAATAAAAAACCACAAAATATGATATCTGCTATAAATTATTATAATATTCAATAAAAAAAATATATTAAATAATTTAAATTAATATAAATACATAATACAAAAAGTTTTCAAATCAATTAATTTAATATATTAATTTTGTATTATTTAATCTGATTTTGGTAAATCAATTTATATTTTTA
This sequence comes from Dolichopus griseipennis, assembly GCA_963082915.1. Lineage (NCBI taxonomy): Eukaryota > Metazoa > Arthropoda > Insecta > Diptera > Dolichopodidae > Dolichopus > Dolichopus griseipennis. The sequence continues at coordinate 311,653,949 of OY720441.1, read as the reverse complement.
TTAAATTTATTTTCTAAAAAATTTATTTTGATTTTTGGTTTTTATATATAAAAAACAAAATAAATAAATAATGTTAATGAAAATATTTATTAACAGGTTGATTCGGTTAAAAATGTGTTGGATATGGATACTTAATTGATTCATGAAATAAATCATAAGTCACAGTGCTGTCAAATTTTAACTTGTTTAAGAATGTTCCTGAAATCAGTGATGAATTTGACATTTTAAAATGTCAATACATTTAGAATTTGATGCAGTGAGAACTTGAAGCTTATCTATGATTTTCCTTATTGAAGCAGTGAGAGCTTGAAGTTTCCCTAGTTTTTCGGGGGAATTTTTTAACTATTTATCTATTAAAACTTTTAGGTAAACCATAATAATACAACTATTATCATTAAAATATAATAAGTAGTTAAAAGTAGTTAATAAGATTTGTTGAGAAGTTCTTATTCAATATTTAACGAGAAATCAAATTAAAGCAAGTTTTAAATTATAACAAGTCATCGTATATAGAACGGTTAAGTAATTTTACTAAATATTCTGTATCTAATTTATATATAAATCGATTATTCAATATCGATTGCTTTCATAAAACTGATCAAAGAACTTTTTCTAAATAATTATATATATATACATTTAACTGAATCACCCTGTACATTATAAATAAATTCATTAATTTAATAAAACGATTTAAAAGTAAATTCAATTAAATTAAATAAAAAATTAAAATTTGATTTTGGTTTCCGTTTCAATGGAAAATCCTTTCGATTCTTTTATTTTATTACCAATATGATTTAGCAATTAGGTGTATAATATTGGGTTTAATTATTATGGTAGTTTTTTAAATAAATAAATTAATTGTGATTGTACCTTATTAATTTGTTTTTTTTAATAAAAATTGTATTTAGTTATTTTTTAGAAGAAAAAAAAACAAGAATTGACAATCAATGACAGGAAGAATATTGAATTAATATAATATTAAAAAAAAAATTAATTAATAAATAATAATTAATTAAATATATTAAATTATATAATAAAATTAATTAGATTAATAATAATATTATTAGGTTTATTCATTATGAAATTTAGTATTTGAATAACCAAATAAAAAAAAAACCTAGGTTATTTATTTGTTTCCCTTATGCTATTACATATATTACAAAAAATATATAAAAAAGTCAAATAGTTAAAAAATTAACTCACCCTACCCCATAATTTTAGTTTACAAAAAAAAAAAAATAAATTGGCCAGCTCTAAAAGTTGGTCCGACTGATGTCCAACTTTACCAAGTAACTTGCCTTATTACTTTACTTGCCCTTTTTTAATTTTAACCTTAAAGACCAAACCTTAAAGTACTTAGCTAGACCAAAAATATAATTTGACCAATATGATTTGACATAAGAAACTGGACTGACTAAAAAAAAACCATTTTAATTTGAAAATCTAGGACTATTTGTATTTGAAAAAAGGACCAAGTTTACGTGAAAAGAGTATTATAGTATCTACAGATTGTATATAAAAAAATTATATGATGAATATTGTATACTTTGTTTATAATCCAACTAACAACATCAATAGCACCCACTCGACCCTTATATATAGTATCTTATAGATATATAATATATTTTAATCTCGTAACTTCATTAGAATCAATGTTATTCAATTGACAACTTTGTATGATTGCTGACCGAAAATGGGCTCGGAACATTTTGAAACTTTATATTAGTTTTAAAGAAATTCATACTGATGCAAAGAAATTGTATGGCAGAGCCCCCCGAATATGAAGGTGTAATATTTTGAAACTAGGTATAAGTGCTTGATTCATTATATAACTTACCGTGTGTAATTTTCATTCTCGTAGTATAATTAGTTTTGAAGAAATTCATATTGTTGCAAAATAGTTGTATGGCAGCTCCCCGAAGCCTTGGTCCGATTTTAACCAAAAACAATAGGGAATCTAGAAATTGTCTAAAAATGACTTTGTTTGAATTTCAAAACTCTAGTTCTTTTAGTTTTTGAGTTATCATGCTGACACACGAACGGACGGATGGACGGACAGACACACATAGCTAGATCAATTTACTTTTCGATACTGATCCGATACGTACCCTTGACACTATATCTACCTCGTCTAGATCAATGCGTCTCAAACGGTGGAGCAATTAATATACCAGTTCCATATATGTATGCACTCGTATAAACAGTAATGCCATTTTAGCTAATTTTTGGGTTTTAGTTAATAAATATAGTTTTTTTTTAACATTAGGCGATTTTATGTACGGGTAGTTACTCATAAGAAATATTTTAGCTATAGTTTTGAACACACCCTAATTTTTCAGAAATTAGCAAAAGCAGTTCAACATTAATTCAAAAGCAGTTCAACATATAAAAATCGAAAAACTACATTTAGGTCTTCAGCACTCTAATATAACTGGTGAAGAATAATGGCTGGTAATTTAATGCCTGCCGCCATATAACTGAAAAATACATGAAAGAAGACTATCCATATATTGTTTTGTATGCCTAAAGTTTATAATTTGCAATATAATTCCTGAGCTGTAATTATTGCATTATAAATTAATTTACCAGGCCAGGCTATGCATTAAGTCAAACTTTTTTGAAGTGTTTGATCCTACTAGAAAACTTTTATTCAAATATTTAAAGTACTATTACTATAGTAAATCTCAAACATATTTATTTTATAATTTTAAACTACTGCATTACTTTTGTAATACATTACATTCTATTACATTATCCTGAGCTGTGAGTTATTGCATTATTTTATCAGGCCATGCATTAAGTCAAACTCTTTTGAAGTTGTTTGATCCTACTAGAAAACTTCTATTCCAATATTTAAAGTACTATTACTGTAATTAATCTCATGAATGTTTTTTTTAACTATCCCAAAACTATACTGCAATAACTTTTGTGCTCTAGGACGAACGTTGGAACAACAAGAACAAAAGTGATATAACTGGTTCAATTAGTTACCATTCTTCCTACTATGCGTTCAAAAGTTATATTGTAAAAATCTAAGTTTTATTCAAAATTTTTAAGAATTTGCTTTAATTTAAATTTTTGATTCAGTATACATTGTCCAGAGCTTTTTATATGGTAATAAAATAAAACATTGTAAGTTTTACACTATACTAGAATTACAATATACTATAGAATACTTTAATATTAAATTTTTAATTAGGGATTTTAATTAGCAATCTTTTATAACTCTAACCAGTTGTATATTGTTCCATAACTACTTTATAAATTAAAATCAAGTAATTTTATTTAAGAATAAGAGTCATAAAAGATTTTCTACTTTATACTATACTTAAAACTTCTAAAAAGCTATTTAAAGAAGAGTTATTCAAGTAAACTATGAATAACTTAGTAAACATCTTTATGAGCTATTTAAAAATTAAAATAAAATATTTTAATAAAATAAAATTATTTCATGCATAGTTTTTAAGTTCTAATAATTTTCAATTGAAATAGTCCTACATTAATTATCCTATGTATGTAAGGTATGTACATATTACATAATATACTCTACACTGTTAATATAATAAACAATTTTAAATATGATATAATACCAAAAGATTTAGAAATGCAAATTCCTTTTAGAAATATAAATTTGTCCCTATTTATAAATCCCATATTAATTAATCTTAAAAAAAACTCCCACAAAATTTAAAAAAAAAAGATACTTTTATATTTTATAAAATTTGATAGATAGCTTATGCTGGACGCATTTAGATAAAAACTAAATTTTAAAATATCCACACTATTTTATCTAGATATAGAATATTCTTAGACCTCGATAAGCTATTCATTAATCATTTCGGTATTTTTTTTTATTTTACAATACAGTTTAAAAAAAAATATTAGATACAGGACCTTCTTTTATTATATTAAATTCAATGTTTTTTGTTTATTATTTAGAATATTTTATTTGATTTCGCACACTTTAACAATTAACTAACTAACTATATAATATATAATATTATACAATCTACACCATAGTTTGTAAATTTTTTAATAACTTAAGAACCATAACAAAATTAAATCAGGGCTTTAGTTTTTTTTTTTGTATATTTTTTTTTACTATATTATTCATGGGATCTTAATTTAATGTTATCTGTGAATAGCAACACTTTTAAGGTTACTTACCCTTCTTTATCCCTTTTGTACTATCTTAAACCCATTTTTTTTTTTTTTTTTTTTTTTCTAATGAAATATTTTAAATAATAAAATATTTGTATTTTCTTTATGCAATTTTTTATTTCATGAGATCTTGGGAACATTTTATAATAAAAGATATATTCAAATATACATGATATATACTCTTTCCACATGAATTTGGTTCTTTTTTAAATGAAATTTGGTCTTTTTTCAAAACAATTTGGTGCTTTTTTTTTAAATCGTTCCTAAATGAAATTTAGTCTTTTTTCAAAACAATTTGGTGCTTTTTTTTTAAATCGTCCCGTATCTTGGAACTCAGGAGACGAAATGACATAATTTAAGAAATCTAGTCGCCAATTCTTTGGTAGAAGCTAAAAAAGGAAAAAAAGTCCCAAAAAATCAAATTCAAATTTTTAGAGACTATTTTATTAGGCAGAGTGTTTAAGAGTGTTTTTTTTTACAAGGGAATAGAGGGCTCGGAAGCCATCCAATGAAACTATACGGTGTTTCTTTGTGTAGTGTGTGCTTTTAACACAGAAACACCACACCGTTTTTGAATAAAACTTTTGGAGGGAACCTGTGATACAAATGTACAGTTTGGTTACTAGGATGAGGATTTGGAAGGATTTAGTATTATAGTGGAAGTTATTTGTAATTTCTGAATTATGAGGGATGGGGAAAATTGGATGGGATATTTAGAAGAAAGATGTTAATGTTCTTCTTAAATTTGGTTAAATCGTCAACTTTGGGGAACACATTTGGTAGAATATGGTTCCATAAACGATATGAGCGCATGACAAACGAATCACCATAAGCCGTGTTACGATATCTGGTTAGCTCAACTGTATAGGGATAAGTATCTGTTGCTCTCCTTGTTTCCCGTTGGAAAATCTTGAATGGAAGCATAAGTTCCTACAAGATATCTATAAAACAAGGTCAGTGACCCAACAGTTCGACGATGGCAGAATGGAGTAAGCGTTGAGGTAACACTGGGTTCATTTATAAGACGAATAGCTCTTTTGTCCACTTTATCGAGATATCCCAGCGCTGTAATGGGAGCACCAGTCCAAACATATGTAAGGAACACAAACACTTAGCAGCGTCCTTAGCTAGACCTAAAGTATAATTTGACCAATATGATTTGACATAAGAAACTGGACTGACTAAAAAAAAAACCACTTTAATTTGAAAATTCAGGACTATTTGTATTTGGAAAAGGACCAAGTTTACGTGAAAAGAGTATTATAGTATCTACAGATTGTATATAAAAAAAAATTATTTGATGTATATTGTATACTTTGTTTATAATCCAACTAACAACATCAATAGCACCCACTCGACCCTTATATATAGTATCTTATAGATATATATAATATATGTGTAAATATATTTTATTTTCACTATTTTTTTTATAAATAATATTTTTATTACAGTTTTAGTATTATGATCCATTAAACTATATCTCAATTAAGCAAAATAAATGATTTCAGAATCCCAAATTTATTTATTTCATTTTTCCCTTTTTATTGTTTTTTTGTTGTTGTTGTTATTGTTTTTTTATTTTTTATTTTATATTGCAAAAAAAAACACAACATCCCCTATTTTTCACCCATTTCAAAAATTTCATATTTTTTTTTTGAAAAATTATATTTTATCCATGAGATACTTTTTTATTTTTCCTATATTTAAATTAAAAAATAAAAACCATGATAAAAATTACAATAATAACAAAAACAACAACAACAAAAATTAAAATCACTAAATCCCGCATAACTAATTTGATACGAAATAAAAAACAATAAATAAAAAAAAAAACTTTATCATATTGTGAGCAGTGTGTTTAATACTACTGCATCTATCCTCTATCTCTATCTCTATCTTTTGTTTTGGTTTTTTTTTTTTTATCCATCTATCTATCTACAAAATATTTATTAAAAAAAAAAAAAGAAATAAAAATAAAAAAATCCTGTTTGTTGGTTGATTGTATTACTCAATATATATACTACTGCTACTACTACATACTATCAATGATAATACAACCACTACTGTGTTACTGATAATACATTGGGACAAGTATAATCACTTTATATTAACACAAAAAAAAAATGAGAATTAAAAAAAAGGAAAGGAAAGGAATTTGAGTCATAAAAAGAGTTGTACCTGATTATTTGGGGAAACTGAAAAAGGATATGGAATATCTAGTAATACATTGCAGGTTTTTGAATGATTAACGAAAAAATCGCAGTACAAAATTTTGTGAATCAATGAAGATGTTTTTTAGTATAACTTAAGGTGCGTTTATGTTGAAGCTGCGATAAGTGATAAGAGCGTCGATAAGAGCATAGCATAGAAAATTATATACATGATTTTAATAGAGATGTTAATATTAGAGCATCGTTTTGAAAAAGCATACATAATTTTCTACGCTATGTTTTTATCGAGGTTCTTATCACATATCGCAGCTCCAACTTAAACGCACTCTTTGACTTTGAACACGCAGATAGCGAGCCATTTATTTGTATTTGAGCTAATTTGAAACTGTCGCTCTTCTATAACACTCCCATTAAACCAATATTTTTGAATTTTTTTTTTTTTGAAAAATCGCTTGTTTGCTGTATTCGTGCCCAATGCCTTGGTGCCATAAGCTACTGTATTTATACCTATAAGGTGCCAATTGCTTCAGTTGATAGTTGAGATTTAACTTAAAGAATGCAAAGATATAGAATATAGGAAGCAAATTGCAATGGTTGCTAGTGCAAGAAATTTTACCGTTGCAAGAAGTATAGGAGAATCTATGCATTTAGTCGCTGGAATATAATATGTAGTTTCAGAAATGTTTTCGAAAAATTCATATGATCACCATATGTTGTTCTCAATTTTAAAGAGGACCCAAAAAAGGTTAAACTTGAAGGAAGTGTCACTTAGTTTTAACCATTTTTTTAACCATAGATAATAAAATTCTAAGAAAAGTTCCAAATTTTATAGGAAGGACTTTGGCCATATCCTCTAGAATCACCATAAGTTTGGTTAGTAACAATTTTAAAATCTTCCCCATTGAAGGTTCATTAGGACTTGAAAGTTTCCCATTTATATAAATCAGTGACTTAGTCACCAGTGTTTATATTTGAAAAATTAAATTGAGTATAAAACACTATATATTTTGCCCACACAGAAACGGAAAGATACTGGTTAGAAAGGATCACACCGCTAGCAGCACTCACCAGTAACGAATATTCACAAACAAAGTGGACAAAATAACTGATACAGCACTTCGGGATCTGGAACAACATTTAACATGACAAGACCATCAACAACAACACTTACCAACTTAGACTAACAGCAAATATTAACCTGCATATAAGAGAAGAAGAAGAACATCATAAATTTTTTACGACAAAATAACCAACATGCCTTAAAGAAAAAGGTTTTCACACTATCACTTAGTATTCATACTGAGCTTGTACTTAAGATAATAATAATAATAACTATATATTTTTTAAAATGTGTGGAAAACTCTTGTTTTTTGTCATCATTAGCTTAGAGTTTTTTTGATTTACTTAATTTTCTAAATGTATCTAAAGAATTTTCCTTTGCAATTGATTTATTTCAAATTTTTAAGATTTTTATTTAAAACATGATCATCATATATATTAATCGGCTTAATCAGTGGGCAAAAAGTGCTCAACCTCAAATTTTTATACCGCTAGATTTTTCAGCGCTTCGCAAAACAAGCAAATAATTAATTTAAGACGATGATCTTTAGCTTTTATTAATTCTAAAAAAATGGTTTTTCAGTAAAACATTCAGTAGATCCCTAAAAAAAATTCACAATTCCAAACGAAGCTGAATTTTAATCATGAACTGCATTTCAAAAAGTTAAATATCAAAAAAAAGGGTAACAAACTATGATGATAGATTATTTGTGATATAACTGTAAAATGGGAGTAATATAAAAATATATATACATACAAATTTACATATACCCAGGATGGTAGTCGTCATCCTTCCTTGCATTGAGTTCATTGAAAATTGAGATGAACAGAAAATAAAAGAAAGAATTCATTTTTTTAATGAAATCTACCATTTTTTTTTTTGTTTTATGATACTCGTATCATAATTATGTGACACAATGTTGTTGATGATTATTTCTATATAATTTTCTCTGGTGTTTTGGAATTATATCACTGTTTTTACAATTTGGTTTTTCGTTTTTTTTTTTTAACTCTTTATAAATAAATTATTAGTACCTAGGGTTGATTGTATCCGAATTTTTAAATTCATTTTTTATTACACAAAAAAAAAAAAAAAAAAAAAAATTGTGATGTTGATAACCTGGCAGAATACCCTATCTCTATGTACATTAAAAGTGCTTCAAATTTATATAAACATATATATATATGGAAATGATACCTATAATTTTAGTGTAGGGATTTGTGGTGTATATTTAGAAAATACTTATTAATTAAGTGAGTAAAACTATTAAAAAAAATAATAAAAAATAAAATAAATAAAACTTTTATTGTGTGTTAAAGCACAGTGCTACCAGTGCTTTATCATTTATTCGTTACACTGTAATTATATTTAGAGAATTTTTTTTTGCCAATATACACATATCCTAATTTTTATAGAATAATATGTATTTTTTTTTATATTTAACACCCTTAGATTAAATTTTACTTAAGTAGGGTTGAACATATAAAATAAAAAAAAAACTTTACGAGACAGTAGACTTCATTAGAAGGGCATATAATTTTTTTATAGCAAAAGAAAAAAAAAAAAAATGGATTTAATAAAAAATGGTAAAATAATAGCCAAAATATGAGGGTTTCTGTTAAAATGTAATTAAATTTTTTAAATACATTGAAATAAAATACATAAATTTTGCATACTTTGTAATACAATTAATGATGAAGTCTTTTTAAAATTTGTCAAAAGTGAAGGTAACTATGGGAAGGTTAATTATAAAGAGGTGGCAATATATTTAATATCGTATCTATGTTATAGAAAATTGTAGGAAGAGATTAGAAAAAGAGAGGCTAATTGTCTCACGAAATATCAGTTAATTCGTAATTAGCCACAGAGTATAAATGAAGCGATCAATGTTTGGAGGGTTATAATTTATAAATGTTGAGTCTATAAAAACTAAACCTACAAAGTTTCTAAAGTGATATCATTCCGACTAGCAATATCGAGATTTATAAATATAATATAAGAATAGATCACTTTCTTACAAGATACTTAATTCACCTTTCCGGCGAATATTTTAGTTATATAAGAGCGTTATAAGATTGATATAAGTTGTATATAAGGCTGTTGTAAGGACTAAATAAATGTTGTCCTATAGAATTCTCCAAGAATGAAATCTTATAATGTAAATGTTGATTCTATAAATACTTCAACTACAAATTTCTAAATCGATATCCTCTCCACTAGCAATATCGAGATTAATAAATATGATATAAGATGGAATACGATTTTGTAAGACACTTTTTTCACCTTTCTGGGGAACATTTTAATTATTTTAAAATGATATAAGTTTGATATAAGGCGTACATAAGGACCAAATAGGTATGGTCTTACAAAACCTTTCTCCAAGAATGAATTCATATAATTTAAATGTAAAGTCTATAGAAACTTAAACTATAAATTTCTGATATTCTCTCAACTAGCAATATCGAGATTTATAAGTATGATATAAGAGTAGAATACGATTTTGTAAGACACTTTTTTCACCTTTCTGGGGAACATTTTAGTTATTTTATAGTGATATAAGGGATAGGTCAAATAGGTATGGTCTTACAAAACCTTTCTCCAAGAATGAATTCGTATAATGTAGTAACTTATATAGACTTAAGATATTTAAACTACAAATTTATATTGTGATATACTGTATGTTACTAATTTTAAACCTTACCGTTAGGTACCTTAAGGATAATACTGTCTTCTTTGACTGACTCTCAAAGAATGCCAATGGGGAAGGAAATCAAAACATGTAAAAGGAAACAGGAACTGTAGAACCTTTTTGTTATTCGAAACTTATATTCGAAACTTATTGTACAATCGCCCTACTTTATTTTTCGAAGATTTTGGCATTAAAAACCAGCATACTATCCATTTTTTAATTTATGGTAATAAAAATTTACTTCAGAAATCATATAATTAAGAAACTATAAAATTTTAGTCTAATCTTTTTTAGTGTTTACATGCAGGCTATTTTAGTTTGCTAAACAGACCATTTTGTTTCCATACGGGTTTTTTTTAATTAGGTACCAAATTTTATTTAAATTTGGAGCACCATATCTTTGTTTAATTAGATGAATATTTTTGAATATAAATGATTGCGCTCTAGCAATTAAAACGAAAATGTTTTTAATTAATTTTTTCGAGGAATTTGTTAGAAATTCTAGATACCTGCACGGCATTTACATATACACTAATATTTTTTTTAGTTTTTACCAAAAGTCATTTGCTAATCGTTTTCGTTTTACGAAAAAGGTCATATTATTAAAATTTTAGAAATGATATGAGTTTTATTTTCTAGTTAAAAAATTTCCGGGAGTTGTCAACAAATAAGTAGTCTACAGAAATATATAAAATGAGTAAAAAATGAATTAACAGTTTAATGGTTATAAGTTAGTTTGTCTGGGTAAAGTTCATTTTTAAAATAACTAAAGCCGGAGTATATTAGAGCTTATTTTATTGGAAATGTGCTGAGGAATTTTGAGGCGATAAGAGTGAAACTTGTTTGATTCCCAAACAGAAGGGATTCCTTGTAGGATTCCTAACTATAAATAAACGAGAAATACTCCGAATCAATTAAAACGCTTCCTAGGATCCGAAGCAGTTTGTATGAGGTTAGTTAATTTTCAACTATGTCAAAGACAAATTCAAAAAAAATTGGAGATGGGAATATTGGTAAACTAATATGAGGAACAAGGATTTCTACATTGTATCAGACACTTACCTTAATGAAAGCTTCATTCCAACTTTTATATAGGAAAACTATGCTTTTAACTTGTTAAGTAAGATTAGTATATAAGCTGTGACCTCCCCATTGGTGTCTAATACAAGCTGATTCAATTTTTACTTGCATTTAATTATGGATTCATCAAGTCAGAAGTCACTAATAAACTACCTAATTTGTAGTAGTACGTGTAGTTGCCTATCCACTTTTTATTGATCCAAGACACTGACATTCTAGCTTCTTTGGAAGGTGCATCTTGGAAACATGCACAATTTTCACTTTAGCTAATTAACAACATATTAAATTCATGAATTTGTGTGAAATGAGATTTCAAATTCGAAGTTATGACTTTGGTGTCTGAGGATAATGCAATTCCTAATAAAAGCTTAATTTGCCTTTTAAGGGCCTCAGACATTATAGGTTTAGTTAGATAAAAACTTGCGATATATTATGGCTTTTATTAAACAATATTTTGAAGAAATGATTCATGGCTAGTCTCTAAACACTAACAGTTTTCATATATTTGTTAACTAACTTTTTTATAAAATTTTCAAAAATTTCTTTCCTAGAATATTTTATATCGAATAGTTAAAGTTACCTACACTAATCTCTCTTTGTAAAAACTACTTAACTGCGGTATTATTCTGTTAACTTTAAGAATTAAAATAAATTATATTAAATTTTGTACTACTATATATCTAAAATAACGCCAAAAAATTTTTGTCTCTTTTCCAATTTTTTTCTATTTTATTTTTAATTTATTTAATTAATTTATTTTTCCTTCTTTACCCTTAAATATCTGTGTGTGTGTGTATCAGGTGTGGATTATTATATGGTTCACCTTTTCAAAAATGATATAATAACACAATGAACGGTTATGTAAAAACTTGGCAGTTCTGAAAAAATAAAAATAAATAAAATTTTCACATCACATTTGTAAAAATTCCTGGAAATTTTCATTTCACTCCATGGAATGCTTTTAGTCATTGCAGTGCAGTGCTGTTTCAGTGGCAACAAAATAATTTACAAAGGTTTTTCTTTTATTTTTTGGATTTTATACATGCATGTAAATGATTGACAAAAAAGCACTGAGCCAGTCAACACCAGAATAATATGAAGCTCTTTGAAAAGTAACCATAGGACAAAATACTTGTTCTACATTTAATTTTTGGTGCAAATGGAAACCAGTAATCGATGTGAAGATGTGTTTAAATAGATTTGTTTCCTCTTTATCTAGAGCACAAGTCCTCAAAGTAATCTTAGATTAGGGGTTTGATGCCGAAGTCTTTCTAATGATATGCTCGTTAATAACCCCATTTATATTAAAAATTACACTTCTAATTGTAATATCATTTAATCCAGCACTATTTGTAAATATTAGTTGTTTGAAGTCCTGATAAAATTATAAAAGACCGTTGCAGAGTAAGTTGTCTACTTCTACTATAAGTCCTTGATCTACTAAAATCTATCCAAGCACTTTTAAAGACTTTTAAATTTTTAAATGGAGAGCTGTTGACATAAGGGTAACTCTTTGAAAGAAGGCATATTCGATATTTCAGTACTTCTTGTAGTAATCAATTTCCATAGTTCGTTTTTCCATAGTTTCATGGATGGTAGATCCGTTAAATATAAGATTTTGGATTTTGTCGTGATAACACTTGAATAACATTGGGGCGCTACTTTAAAATTAATATTGGAAATCTGTTCTTAATTTCCAGCACAGTTAAGAATATAGGTATTTTAATGAGGTTTCATTTTCCAAGACCTTCGATCTCCAAATCATGTTATGCCCTAAATTAGGTATTTGGACATTGACTTCCTATATCATTTGACTTTTAGTTCCGACCCAAAGCAAAACTAGTGGTCTTCTATTACTAGCTACATTAGAAATTATTATGTAAAAACAGGAAGCATATAGGACACCAAAAAATAAAAAAAAAATAATAATTATAACAACATAAAAAAATTTTATAGAATAGTATGAATATTAAAATCTCCCCTTTGAAAAATTTTTTTACACAAACTTACTCTAGGGATTTTCTTTTATGTTATATTCATTTTATTTTTCCATTATTTAATTTTTAATTTTTTTTGGGAAAATTCAACATTATGACAGGCTACATAAATGCATATTTTTAGTTTTTTTTTTTTTTTTTTTGAAATTCTATTTTACAACGAACCAACCGCCATATTGAAAATAATACAAGTAATTTTATATATTATTATTATTATTATCCTGCCGGTATTTTGCATTATATGCGTATACAGACGTATGTGAATATTTTAGAATCATGATAGCCTTGTCAATTATTGAAATATGAAAAATTTCCCTAAAATTAAAATAAAAAAGTAAAATTGAAAGAATATAGATAGGTAGTTGGAAAATATAAATAACTGTATCTCTAGATATATTCTGTATATATACATGAAAAATTGTAAATTTATATTTTACTCTGATGAATTTTTAGATATTTTATTAGACAGGTAACTGACAAATTTATCATTAAAAAGTACAAAATACAAAAATAAAATAAAAATTAAAAATTTAAACTTAAACATTGAATTTGAATACAATTGGGATATAATATATGTATGTATAACGTGATTGGGGGAATTTTGGCAATCAAGTAAAAAAAAAATGTAAATTTAAAAAATTCATATTCCAAAATTTAAATACAGCAAAAAAAAAAATTAAAATGCAACTAATGCACTAAACATACGTTTAAATTTAATTTTTTTAATTTTTGAAATATAATTCATTTTAAATGCTTACAATGCTCCCTTACATCGAATTAAACTTTTATAATATGTAATTTCTTTATGATTCTGTATAAAAGCTTTGGATCATAATTGTCGTCAACTTATAAATAAGGCGGTTCATGCTTAGTTTGTTGTAAAAATTTATTTCGAAATTCTTTAAAGCAAATTCAGGTATAGTCTGTCGTATCTGCCAAAGCATATTGACCAGAAGTAAGTAAACGTTCTTAAAACTTGGCATTCAAATTTACTTCGTCTACATGATCTTCCTCATAGTAGAATAGTTAACTGCAGTAGGTATCGAAAATGAAGGCATTTTGATATCAATGATTATATCTGAAAGGAATCTTCTTGTTAGTGTTGAATATAAAATTTGGTAAAATATTGTAATCTAAAATCTGAAAGATTAAATATTTCAATTGCGATTCCGAGTACTACTTTGGACTGTGACTTTTATTCCCGTATTAAAAAAAGTCATGTTTTACATTAACACACGCGTTACAAAAATCGGGGGAAAATTGAGTTAGGAAGGTCAATAATAATGAGCTCGAAGCTCAATGTATTCAATGTCTTATCGACTTCCTTAAACTGTTTAAGCTCTTAGTTGTTCGTAATTCAAGACCACCACTTATAGGAATTTATTTTACCATTTAGACAATTATAATAGGTCTAAAGGAATATAAAAGGTTTTTTCTGGATTATTTGAATTATGAACAAAGATACACGCTTCTATGGTTAAGTAACGGAAAAGGAAGCTTATATAAGCTATTTGTGAATTTTTTTTGTAAAATTTCATGTATTCTCACTTGACAATTGGGGTAATCCCAAAAATTTTAAAATTATAGCTCGTATTAATTTTGATAAATTGTTTTATGTAGAAATTATTACAAATTTCATTGGGAAGCCAAAGAAAAGAGTCAATGATCAATTGAAATACACATTTATAATTTCTTTGAAGCTTAGACTGTTACTAACAGAAGACTTGCAGGTGGAAATTAATGCAATTACGATGGCTTTTCCGATGTATGATCAAGGAATATATTTTAGAACTTATGAAGAAGTATGAAAGGATATGTTCTAGAACCTAATGCGCCTTGCATTATACATCCCATATTATTACTTATTTTATTTGTTATATGATCATAATAATTAACCTTTTATTTATAAAGTATTCTGCAAAATATTTTAAAATTATGGTATTAATTATCAAATTATATAACTTTTAATATTTAAATAATAACTAGGTATATCATTTAATATTTTAATATTGCATATTATAATATTTCAATATGTCATTTATTTTGGAAATCAGATTTATAAAAGTTACATAATATCAAGTTTCTCATAATTAAAAAATTTTATTTTTTTCAAATATTATTTAATTATTTTATTTTAGTTAGTAGCAAAAATATAAATTCAATAATAATAATTAATAAAAAAATTTTTTTGTCCTTTATGGTGCATAATATGAAATCTCTTTTAACTTTTCAATTAATTTCATAAAAAAAATATTAAAATATTTTTATTTATTAATTATTAATTATTAGTTTTCCAAAAATGTTTTTTAATATTATTATATACTAATATTAGTTTTAAAATATTATTGAATAACAAAATAAATATGAAATCCTAGTAATGAAAACTTTCTCAAATATGTACTTATTATTATTAAATAAGTATTTACCAGATAAATTTTAAATTATATTTAATTTTTAGAAATATTTTAATGAAAAATTAAATGTAATAAGTTTATTATGTAATCAGTAATCAAATGTATGATCCTATCATAGTATGATTATGCTACTACTTATTATTATTGCTTTTATAAATTTTAATATTTTACCAAAATTGAATTGACCTACTAAAATTTTAGAATTAATTTTTGAAAATATTTTTAGCATTGATAAAAAGCAAAAATATACAAAATTTGATTGGAACAGTAAAATTCTCGGAAATTTTAATTTTAATCTGATAGTTAAAACCAATAAAAAAAAAAAATTACTTCGCTTTTATGTAATGAGACATTCGGAAGATAATTCATTTAATTAATTTTATTTTACAGTAGTATAGTGACCACTGATGCAGATACAGAGGCAGATATCAACAACAAATTCAATATGAACAGTGTAGCTTTCGAACGATTATACCCAGCATAGTTGCTTCAATGTCCAGGAAAAGAAAGCTTAGGATTTTCAAAACTTTTATAAAACCGTGCTTTTGTATGACAGCGAAATATGGCTAATATCTAAAATCAGAATTCACAGATTAATAGTTGAAATATGGAGCAATAAAGCTATGCCAAAAAAATGGAGTGTAGGATTAATATGCCCCATACACAAGAAGGGGAACAAGTTAAACTGTGAAAATTACAGGGAAATAACGCTGCTAAATTGTGCATATAAGGTTATGTCAAATGTTTTATATGAGAGATTAAAACCAATATATGAAGAGCAAGTCTGAGAGTACCAGTGTGGTTTTAGAAATGGCAGATCGACAATAGATCAAGCATTTCTGGTTAAACAAATCATGGAGAAATGCTACGAGTATAATGTAGATTTGCATATGATATTTATAGACTTCAAGCAAGCATTTGATAGCGTTAACAGAAAAGAAATTCCGAAGACCTTATTGAAACTGGGCGTGTCCAAGGAGTTGACTGGTCTTGTAATGATGACAATGCAAAATTCCACGAATAAGATATTAATACAGGACTCTACATCAGAATAATTTATTAGTACAAGCGGTGTACGACAAGGGGACGCTCTTTCAGCAATAAATTTTAATATGCTTCTGGAATATGCAATAGGTAACATGGATTTGGGAGGTAATATATTCATGAGAGAGTATCAGATTATAGTGTACGCAGATGATATTTTCATTATTGCCAATGCTTATAACAAAATGGTAGATATATTTAAATTAATAACAGAAAAATCGCGTAAAATAGGCTTAAATATAAATATAGCAAAAACTAAATACCTAAAAATGTCAAGAAATGAAGAAAGAAGACTTCCACAAAATATAAAAATCGAACAAGATGAAATTGAAGGTGTTAATAGCTACAAATATCTTGGCATAATATTAACAAACAATAACAGTAGCCAAGCCTGCGTACAAGACAGAATACAGGCAGCAAACAAATGTTACTACTCTCATAAGAAGCTGATGACATCCAAGCTAATAACAAGAAGAGCAAAGTTGCAAATATACAAAACCATCATACGCCCAGTAGCAACTTATGGAAGTGAAACATGGACCATGAATAGAAATGAAGAAGAAATGTTAAGAATATTTGAAAGAAAGATATTTAGAACTATTTATGGTCCAATACGAAATGAAAACGGCGAATACCGTAGAAGGTACAATTCAGAATTATATGCGCTAGCAGAGAACGAGGACATTGTAAAACATATAAAGTCCAGTAGAATAAGTTGGGCGGGGCATGTTATCAGAATGGCGGAAAATAGAGCACAGTACAAAATTTACAATGCTAGACCATTGCTTAACAGAGCAAGAGGTAGGCCTAGAAGCAGATGGGAAAATAACATTGAAGACGATACCAGAAAACTAGGGGAAATAAACTGGAAAACCACCTGGAGAAACAGAGAGGAATGGAGGAAGATAGTGAAGAAGGCTAAAACTCACCAGGAGTTGTAACGCTAAAAGATGATGATGATGATGATGATCTAAAATCATCAGTCAGAAACTGCAATTATATATAAACAAATGTCTAAGCATCATATTCTGGACTGCAGACAGCAACAATTTATCATAGCACCATCTCAACTAACTTTAAATTAGCCTAAACTCAAAGGTATTCTTAAACAAAAGTAAAAAATTATTTAAACCCCAAAACTCCTCCAAAAATATAAGGCACACATTGACACCAGTGACTGAAATATAAATGTCATATATTTGCTAGAGAATTTATACAGCAGTCAATATCTTGTAACACATAAAAGAATCACTTCTTATTTTGGATCATCAAAGATATAGAAAAATGAGTGAAAGTTTAACGAGAACTTGTGTCATTGCTCTAGACATATATCTACATAAGTTAAAAATGCTGCGCCAAAATTTAAACTATTTAGCCAAAATGGTCCTTTAGTAGCTTAATGAAACTTGTATACTATCCCATTGTTCCGAACTATAACTCTAAATAATTGGAGCAGCTTTTCATCGAACTCTAAGGATTCACAAAAAATTAAGAGATGAGTAAACTTATTCCTTAATTCATAATTGAATGAAGTATCTATTTCTATCTTTTCAGAGCTTTTCCTACACGTTTCCCTAAGTCATTATACTACTCCGGCAGTTTAGATGTGGATCTACGTGCAGATGTTTTTACTAAGAAGAACCATTCACTACCAGGAATTTTTTAAGTTAGTTATTGAAAGAAGGCATTCCACTGATTTACTTCTGTCTGGTGCAATACTTTTGTATGGAACAAAGATATAAAAGATGATGCAATTTAAAACGATTATGCAATTAAAATTTAAGAAGATTCTTCAACATTTAGAAGACATATCTCAATTAATTCATTTCTAAATATGAAAAATAATTTTCAATATATTTCGATAACCTTTAATATCAATATATTTCGATAAGTCTTAAGGTTATCAAACTCAATTAAATGGGAAGATTATATTTTATTGAATAACTTCAATTGTCCGAAAAATTAAAAAAATAATTTTGAGTAGGCATCTGAAGATTAGTAACCTAATTTTCAAATATATCTCTTAAATACTTCTGAAATACCTCTGAACATTTAAATTATAATATAGGTATTAAAACTTTAAAACCTCTTTGGAACTGACCTATTTTTCCTGGGCTTTTATTGAAATATTGAAAGTTTATAATTATATTAATTAAAAGAGTCTTTATAATCGAATTATATAAATTTACTGACATTCCCTTATTAATATGTATATATATTTCAAGAACACATAATCAAGCCCTTTTAAGTGTCAGAACTGAATCAATTATTGCTATCATAAATTTCTAAAGTTTTTAACTAACTAATGAGATAGTGTAAACTATATATGTATGACAAATGAAGACTCCAAATTTTCAAATGTGCCCAAACATATCAACCCAAATATATGAGCCCAAACATATCAATAATTTAGTTATATTCCCATATACATATCGTCATGTAATTTTTACCTCCTCTACTTTTTACTCAATTCTAATAAATTGGCTGAAATCTGAGCGGGGCAGGTGTTAAAAATCTGACGCTCTGATGGATTAATCTCGATATCTAAGAGATTATCATTTCGAAATCAGCACTACAAATGTTTGTGTCTTTATTCCCTCAACAGAAACAAATATGTGATTTATAACTGTATTGTGGGCCATACATCGTATATCATACAAAGTATCGAATTTTCAATTTCGATTTCAACTTTTATTTAAAAATTTGACATAATTTGGAAGTCGATATAATCATTTTGCATCCACTATACTTACTATCAAACCAATGGAGAAATTGTTATGATGGCGGCCTTTAAATCGAAAGGTCTTAGGTTGAAGCGCTGGTCAGACCATATCTAATAAAAATATTTTATAATTATAATTTATATCACATAAATATAAAATCAATATATCGACCAAACCTGAAAAGGATGTCAGACCAACTCATATACTACATTGTATATGGTAGAGGATTGTATATAAATAAAATAAAATAATATAAAATAGCTTTACTACTAGAGACATCTCAAGATTTCTTTATTCCGAAAAAATTCCTATTTTAAAAATTTTAAAAATTTAAATGATAACCTTTGGCTACGACTCTTTCCTAAAATTTTACATAAAATCTGTTTTAAATTAATAAAAAATTATCGATTGAATAAATTTAACTAATGACCTAATTAAAATTTTAAAAAACAAAATACTATTGAAAAATAATACTTTAAAACTCTCTATTAAATTTGTAGTTGAAATTTTGAATTTTTTTAATATATATAAAATAAAACTTCCTCAAGTTTTCCTCAAATTATTATTTTTCTTATAAAATATTTAAATCAAATCTCAAAAATAACAGACAAAATTTTTGAATTTTAATTTATAAGAACAGAGTCTTCTTATGTTGACGATACCTCAGCTCTCCTTCTCCTAACCCCGATCCCTCTCCTACCCTCTTAAAGAATAAAACGTATTTATTATACACTGTATACAGAATAATAACTTTTAAGACAAAATGGGTGTCCCATTTGACTGCTGCTGCTGGGTGGAATGGAACGGATGGAAAAATATAAATAACAAATACTTCGATACTTATACCTATACCTACTTCCTTTTCTTCGATATTGAATTAATATTTTGAGATTAACTTTTTAAAAAAAAAAAAAATTGAAAAGAAGATTGATTTAATAATAAATAAAAATTATAATAAAATGACGGAAAGAGATAGAAATAGATACAATCTGTTTACTCTTTTACTTTAGAAAATTATAATAAATTCGGTCATGAATAATGAAATAGGAAGAAAAACAAAAAAAAAAACAGAAAATGCCAGAAAATTGAAACAAAAGATAAATAAAATGAAAATTTTTATTATTTTGTGAGAAGGATCTAAGAATTTTTGTCATTACTTTAATGCAAAATTGATTGGATAACATGATCTTCTTCTGGAAATATTTAGGTATCTACTAAAAAATTCAAAATTAGATAAATAAATAAACAATATTATCTAAAGCTAGGGAATGGAACACAAAATTTTTTAAAAGATTATGGATTTATTTTTCTTTTCTTTTGTAAAATAAAAAATTGTATAGGTAATGGATCTCAGTTGCAACAGCAGATAAGTCTATTCTTAAATAAATTTTTTTAGAATTAGAAATCTTTACATAGGTATTGAATTTTGAAAATTGATTTAAAAAATTTAATTTTGCAAAATTGGAATCAATTAAAGAAGGGACTAAGTGCTTCTCTTTCCCATGAAATTCCAAGCTTTAATAAACAAGCTTAAGTCCACAAGACAAAATGCTTAAAACCAAAGACTTCAACATAAAATACCCACGGTCATGAAATCTCCAAGCTCAAATCAACAAACTTGAACTAACATGGCAAAATCCTCAGAAGCAAAGACTCTAACATAAAATACCCAAAAATTAAAACTTCAAAGTCAAAAACCGTAAAGAAAAAATCCCCATAAACAAAATCGCCCTTGACAAAATCCCTAACGCATATAATATAAAGATTATAGTAAAAGGTGTTTATCGCGTAGAAAACTACATTGTTTCGGAGGTTTTATCTTAGTGGCAATTTAATCCTCGGGGCTTTTTTCAAGATTTGGTACGTATCTCTTATAAAGTAGAAAATATGTCAACCCTCACTTGGTTCAAATAGATGTCAAGCGAACTAGAAGAAATCAATTTTGTCTCCGAAGAAAACTGCGTGTAAGCGAATCTGCGTAATATTGTTTGTCAATGGATAATGGTCTAAACTTTTGTTAAATGGAAATGTGATATGTGGTGAACTGACAAGAAATTATTGAAGAGTCCAATTAGAAGACAATTAGGGAAGATTTTTATGTAATTAGTTTGAATTGTTTATCATAACAGTGGTATGTGATCCATTTTGAAAATACTAAATATAAAATATTAATGGGGAAAACATAATGTTCTTTCATAAAAATTCATCAATTGATTACTACAAGTTTTCACTTACAATAGATTAACAATAGAATCTCAATTGAATATTAAACTCTAATTAAATGAAAATTACAGAGAATGAGCCCAGCTAACCGATTCTCAAAGCCATTTTTTGAAATGCTTTTGAAAAGGGGAACTTCCTATCACATGAAACAAAACTTATGGAAATTCGTTTGTTATGCACATGTCGAGATTATGGAACAATATTCCGTTCAATGTG
Organism: Dolichopus griseipennis; assembly: GCA_963082915.1. Lineage (NCBI taxonomy): Eukaryota > Metazoa > Arthropoda > Insecta > Diptera > Dolichopodidae > Dolichopus > Dolichopus griseipennis. The sequence goes on along the minus strand of OY720441.1, from coordinate 311,632,171 downwards.
TTTCCTAAAGTTGTAAAATTCGTATGTGTACGACTTAATTAAGTTTAAGAAGAATATTAACATCTTTCTCCTCAATATTATTTTTGGTGCGTTAAAGTTGCACACTACCCAAAGAAACACCTTACAGTTTCAATTTGTGGCTTTCACGCGTTCCTATATAAACAAGTTTCGGAAGGTGCTTTTTTATTTAGTTCTAAATTTTCCCATATATCATACATTTTTTTTCGATTTTAAAATATTACTGTGGCATAAATATCGTAAATTAGCCATTTTTTGAGGATCATTTAATATAATAAACCTCTTATAAATTATGGTTACTCTCGGATTAATGGTCTTGGAACCTCGTAATTAAATTATTGTAATTACATGGCTTTTTAATTTAAATAGTTTGCCAATTAGAAATTGGGTTTTACAACAATTTGGTTCATTCACTGAAATAAGTCAAAATTTATACAATACCTTTCCTAATATTATCGAATCAAATATAAGAGATGAAACATATTTTAAAGCGTGTTAATTAATTTGTTAAATTAAGTTTAAGCTTTTAAAAAAAGTAAAAAACGAGTGGTTCCCTTATAATGTCACTAAAATTATTGATTTTTGCAAATACCAGTATTTAGTCTACGAAATGCAGACTGCTTCAGTGCTAGAACTCGATTTAAACTATTGTTTAATAATTTTTAAAAAAATAAATTGTACCTTTGATGCAAATATTTTTTAAACTTCAATAAAACTATGATTACTTATTTTACTTTGATTCAAGACGCTATACTTGTACCATTAGAAACATCCAAAAGAATCTAAGTTTCTAAAAATAAAATTATTAGTATTAAACTAACATTATTATTAAATACTTTACAATTACAATCTCATTGGATTTTCATTCATCATCAAATTAATTTTTAAAGCAGTATCTAGCGTAATTTAAATGAAATTTACTAAAATTTAATAAAAAATATTAAGTACCTAATTTTTTTGTTTTTGTATTATAGAATAAAAAATCTTTTTAAAATACCTGTGTATTGAAAGTTAGAATGAATATCCGGGTAAAACAACTTCCTATTATTTTACTTATATTTTTCTAAGAACTGTTAATAGAATTTTAAGATACTCATTACTTTTTTGTTTTTGTTCGATTTTTGTGCCATTAAAATAAAGTATATATATTATATACTATATACATATATATATATTTTTCCTTTTTATAACAAAAATTATTTTACCGTTATTTTTTTTTTTTTATTTCAATTTTCACATTAAAAATTAGTAGGGGGTGGCAACTTAGAAAATTTATTAACAAGTAATTTAAGTAAAATAAAAAAAAAAAAAAATTTAATAAAAAAAAAACCAATATTGATTTTCATTTTAAGGAAAAAAATAACGGTAAAAGACAAAAATAAAAACAAATGTAGAACAATATTTTATATTATGAGCGTCCTAAGGGTGTGTATTCTAGTAAAGAAATATTGTTTTCTGTAATGTGCATTGATTTAAGGACCTTTTTTTCTAAAGGAAGTTTGGTTATGTTACCTCTAATAGAAACTTTTGTGTGTGGGGAAATGTGGGGAGAGTTTATAAAGTTAGTTCGAATAATTGTTTGTTTTATGTAAAAAATGTTTAAAAAATAAAAAAAACTTTTGTATTTATTTCTATGACATTATTAAAGCTCAAGAAATAAGTTAATATATGGCTTTACACTTCTTCATTTAATCATTTATCTTGAGCAATAAATATGTTGGTACCCATATCCCTAATCCACTTCCTAATCCGTAGTCTATTCAATTATGAATTCTACTTTTTAACAAAAGGACTCTCGTTATCAAGTACTCTTCCCATTATACTTCGGACTTACTTCTGCTACTCATTATGTTATGGAAGAAGAAGTGGGAAGAGTCATTATACTACGAAAATCCGGTTACACTACAAGGGACTTTGTGTTCTATTAGAAAAATTTTCTGAGATCGAAAAGACTTAAGGAATTGTTTATGAAGATTCTAGAAATTTGTTTTGTTATTTTATTGGAGTGTCCTACACCTTTCTGTAGCCCATGCTACAATAATAAGCTACAGCTTTCTGAATCGCTTCCTGAAGTTCTCTCGTCAATGTTAGGGGAAAAAATCGTCTTTGTTAGGGGAACCTTAGACAGCTGGTGTAATTCCTCCAAGATCTTACAATCAAAGTTTCAAAGCGTCCTCAAAGTTTCGAAGCAAAAAAAAATTTTAAGAAGGATGGTAAATTTGAAACTGCTACTTTAGTACCTTAGATAGAATAGACCCAAATAGTTCTAAGACAAACAATATTTCTCACAAATGTAAACTAGGACTAAAAATATTTTTGGTTACGAACTTAACAAGAAGAAGGAAATTATTAAACCTTAAAAACAATTAAACATCCACAAACTTAATTATTAGGTGTGCACTGTTAATGCACTAGTAAATTTTCCATAATGAAAACTAATTTTCCCCCCAATAAATTTTTTCATATTTTTTTTATTATTTTATTACTTTTGTAATTTTATTTCCTCTTAAAAACTTATTTTTTTTTTACTTTCATTTCATTCTATGGTTCATTGTTAATTACTTACCAACTTTATAGAATCTTCGAACTAATAAAATCCAATATTTAATCTGAAAAAGAAAATATAAGAAAATTATTATTTTAATTAGAGAATTATTGTAAAGAATTTTCTTTTAATTTTCATTTTTTTTTTAATTTTAAATTTTCTTCTGTTTAAATAAGTTGGAATTTTATCTAAAGTCTAATAATGATTGGATATTGTGTAGGTGCGGTTTTATTAAAAAGATGTCTGAATAAAAGTACAAAAAAAAAATATCGAAGAAAAGAAAGAGACAGAATGAAAGGGAGGAAAAAAAGAAAAGTATTAACATTAAAAGGCAATCATATTTTGAACGGAAGTTGAATATTTAAAGGAAAATCTTGTAAAAAAACAAAAAAAAAAATTGAAAGAATAAAAGAAAAATAAAGAAAATCTATAATAAATAAAATATTTTAAGTAAATTGAGTGAAAAAATTTTTCCTAATAGGAATAATGAATTGTGAATGAATTTTTAAATTATAAGAAAACTTTTTTAATAAGTTGGTTAATTTGAACATCTTTAAGGAGAACTGGAATTGTAATAGTTTAAATTTAAATATGGTTTAAAAAGTTTAAAAGATTTGCAAATGAATTTAAATAAAACGTTATTCGTTGCCAGTAAATAGTTGCAGTGGAGTGCTTAACAACATTATTTAAAAGATTATTTTGCAAATGGAGGCTAATTATTGGAAAAACCGTAAGAAAAAACATTAAAATAAAACGGACACTTAAACAATTAATTCCTCAACTTAAAATTTTGCATTGCCAAAGAGGAAGATCAACAGAAGCTCATTCCAAGACAGTTGAACTATGAAGGTGACGCACCATGGCTTATGAAAATTTGTTTATCATGCGCATTACACTTATATTTAAATGTATTCAATCAAATATGTTTCCCAAAGTGGAAAATTTTGTATGTGTTAAGTCGCTAGATTTAAGCAAAATATTAACATTTTTCTTCTACATATCCCATTTAATTTTCTTCATCTCCTAAAATCCGACCACAAGTCCTTTCAAAAGTTTGATTCAAAAAGGACATCGTTATGATTATGTTAAAGATCCACACTACTCAAAAGAATACCGCACTTTTACATTAGATGGTTTTCAAAGCTTTACGGAACAAACCTTGCTTTGCCATTGGCTCATCTCCAAAAATATATAAACTTGGCCTTTTTTAGTGTTTATTAAATTCTAAATGATTTCATAGATCTCAATGAATTCTACATACAATTACGTGAGATATACTAGGTCAATTTATTCTGAAAAGTTTTCAAGTTCAAAATACTAATGTTGCTTGTTATTCAAAAATATATATTTATTTATTTATTTATGGACAGTCCACTACCACATAAAATGTGATAAGTGAGTAAATCTGTTTTTCCATTTCAGGTGTGGCAGTTAAATTTATTTTATATTATGATATAAACTATTAAGATAAAAATTAAAATTATAAATTCTATTTTTTTATTAGATATAATGTGACCAGAATTTAAACCCGAGAGTTTTCGATTGAGCTATCAGTCAGATTCAAAATTATATTTTGCTTCATTATAATTCGCCTGGAGCTTAAAACTCAATTCATGCTTACTAATCATTCTTAAGCTAATTACTTTAAACTCCAATGCTAATGCAAAAAAATCTTATTAGGTTTCACTTTAACTTAAAGAACTTTGTAAAATACTTTCGTTGGGAAAAGCAAACTTCAATTCTTGTTCAATATTTAATTGTATCTTAGGTTTAACTAATTAAATTCTATAAGAGATAACTATGCGTTACCCAGTTATACGTTTCGGTTCAGTTATATATTTCATCCATTGGCATTAGATTTAAACTTAAATGTTATAAGAAGTATATCTATAATATAAAAGCCTTAAACTTAATTAACCCTTTTATTGTACTTTTGGCATACTTTCCAAGAATTCTATTTAATAAATAATTCTCGGAAATAATAACATTTATATTTATGTCTAAATGATTTCCGCAATAAATTAAAGTTACTTTACATCCATAAGGTCATTAACGTATTATTAAGTAAATTACAAATATATATCAAGTCAGCAACATTTTCAAGATAAAACATGATTTAACAAGCTTATATTAAAACCAATAATATTGTGTAATCAATTATTAAGAATTCATGTTAAATTTTCAGAACCATATTAATTAAAGCTGACTTATCAAAAATTAGTTGATAAAATCTTAGTATAAATATAAGCTAAGAATCATTGTAAAGAAAAGTTCCAGTTTGGCTATCGAAGCCCTAACTTAATAAGTTTAGTGGTATTTCAAAATAAAATAACTGTAAAAATAAATAAAGTGTTTTTTATTAAATACAAAATTTAGTTTTAAAATTTTTAAACTCAATTATAGAACAACTTTGTTTAAATTTTGACCAACTTCTTACTATTGATCCGTTGTTCATTTTTACAAATTTTAACAATTGCCAACTTTTAACTCATAATTATATCTATATAAAATTATAATTAGAGGACTAACGTACAACAGAATGAAATATAAAAAAAAAATTAAACACGACCCTCTACAAAATTCTTTTAATATTATCCTATAATTAATTCAAAATGCACTCCTCCCTAATAAAATGAAAATTGAAATAATGAAAAAGGAAAAAAAAAATAAAAAAAAACCCACTCAACACTCCAACATAATTAGAAATACTATTATATAAATACATGTATTAAATTAATAACTAAGACTGAATATTTTTTTTTTATTTAATCATACGTATTATTATTATTAGCTACTTCATTTTTTGGGAAGGTCCTCTTAAAGGCTCTTTTAATATAATAATTTTTCTATTTTTGTATTTGTTTATATGTACTTTGTACATTAATTGAATACATATATATACTAATTGTATTCTTTGTATTGAATTATTAAATAAATTATCAAATTGTTATCCTATTGTTTATTATATATTAAATATTCTAGATAATAATACACTGCCTAAATTATCAAATACAAATAAAAAAAAAAAAAAAAAGTGATGAAAAAAACCAAAGGTTTTTAAAAAAGCACATTTTCTAAATAATATTGTGTTTCATACTAAGTATTTTATCGGAATATAATGTTGAAGCTTCAATATTAACGTTTAATTAAGGAAATATATACGTTGTTGACTAAGTTACTGCTTAGGGGAAGGTTGCCAAATTTCTCAAGGACCTAGCTTCATCTAACCCCTCCACCCTCCCTCTCCATTTTTGTAGGGTCTAGGAATTAAATTGTGAATTCCTCAAAAATTTTGAATTTTACTTAGAATTATACTATCTAAGCAAAAATGGGTAAAACTGAGAGACACTTTCTTCAATTTAAGGAACCGCTTTTAAATTTAAGAAAAACCTTTAACATGTGTTAAAATAAAATGTTGGACCTTTAAATTTTGTATATTAATAAAAAAAAAATTGAACAGGTATTCAAGTTACAGGTGCTTAAAAATAGCAAAATTTCAATATTCGAGGCCTTAAAACTTCTAAACAGGGGGCTTGATAAAAAAATTTTGTTAATCGACTCCTACTAATTTTTGAGGATCTTAACTTCTTATATTTGGGACCAAAAATTTAGCAAAAGTAGAGTTTTTTATAATGCTAAATTTTAGTACCGTATGGCAATCCTATATAAATATTTATAAGGTTTATAAAACCAGCTATCTTTCCAGGGTCTAGCTACAGAAAAAAATTCTTCTACGAAATAATTTTTTTTGTAATATTTATTTACCCGTGGTTAAAATTTTTTTATTCTATTTCAAACGGTGTAAAAGTTTTGTAAACGGATGGACGGACGGACGGACGGAAAGAGTGAATCTATATAGGCACATTTTTACAAAATTTTTTGAAAATGTGCTAAAAATGAATGGATAGTAAAGGGAGAAATTTGTCAAAATTACACTTAATTTAATATTACGTGTAATTTTGATAAATATAATTTTTCTGTTTATTATTTTTATCTTTTTTTCAAATATCATGTCAGCTTTTAACTAATTTTATTCAATTTATTATTTTTTTTTCTGGGAAAACACTTCTGGAAAGGGTTATTAACCCTTATGACGTATAGGATCATTTCATTTCTGATAAAAGCTGTTTTAATTCAATATCAAATACTTACTTCAAAATCTAGTACTTACTTCAAAATTCTAGTTCTAACTTTAAAATCTAGTACTTAAGAAAAAATGTTTCCAATTTAATTTTCTTCATTGATTTATATTTACACATCTTTGCCAACAATCCGGGAGAGTTGGATTGCAAGGTTTTGTTGTTCAATTATTTCTGTGAAGGAATCAAAATAGCAACAAAGATGGATTAATTTAAAATATTAATCCATATCTCAAGTTTAATGGTACTCGTACAACGAAAGAAGATCAAATGAATTAATTTCCAAATCCCTTATGGATATCGCCAGATTTTTGACAACTATTCCCCAACTAGGACACTGGCCACTAAACACCTTTGCAGTCGAATTGGGAATCCCTTACATCATCTTCTCCAGGAGAGCTGTAAAGAAGGTAACGAATGTGGAAATACCGAACAATTTCTTTTAGAATTTCTAGACCAAGTCATAGCCAGGCTTCTCGTACTCGATCAACCGTTCTTTTACAATTTTTACGAGCTTTCAAAAACAAAGAGCTGATTTCTTTTCTGAACTCTTCAGAGTAAATTTAAAACTGATAACAAAAACGCAGGTTACATGAGGGAGTAAGTTCAAAATATGATAAGATGTAGTACTAATAGATGCCTGTATGTTACGACATTACCAACCTACCTAACTCTGACAAAAGTTTAGATATCAGTTTTATTAAACAAAACCATCAATTTTCAAATCTACTTTAAAATTAAACTTTTCAAATTATATAACAAAATGAAATAAGTCTTCAAGACCCATCTACAGAACATATAGGTTAAATCTTAAAAATAATAATGTATAAATATTGAGAATGAAATTATTTCAAAATACTAGATAACTTAATAAGGTCTCTTTGATCTATTGAAGTCAGTTGTGGTAATTCTTAATAGAATAAAAAAAAACATCTAAAACGGTATTTTTAATCGGTTCTAGTCTTATTAACTTCATGGATTAAAGTGAAACATACTTTAACAGTACATTACCAACGGTCTATGCTTCGTAAACTAAAACTACAAAATTACCCCGTCTTAATAGCAATGTGAGAGATTATTTCAAATGTATCTAAAAAATCTTTAAGTTCATTATATACAATGTAATGTTTTTGAAATTTCATCAGAAGCCAGGAACCGAATCTTCTCTTTTAGTAAAATTCCCAATTTGGTATTTCCTCATTAATTCAAATAGGAGTGCTTCAAAAAAAAAAACCTACAGTTTGTAATAGAGATTTTTTTTATTGTTTTTTAAATAGCTGGGCGGCATTTTATTATGAATATTGAACAAATTTCTAAAATATGTGCAGAACGGCTGTTCGATCAGATTTGAACGAAAAAAAACTTCGATTACGAAGCTCTTTAACATTCGGCATTACTCATTAATTATTTAACGGCTGGGTGGCACAGTGGTTATAGTGCCGACTTTCATGCGAGAGGCCCCGGGTTCGAATCCCAGTGAAAGTGAAAAAACTTTTATCTGGTTTTCAACTCGACTCAGCTACTATTCGCCTTTGGGTTCAAATTAATGGCTTAATTAATAATTAATAATTATATATCTTAAATAATAAATAAATAAATATAACAATATAAAAAAATACAAAATGTAAACAAATATTTCAATTAAATAATAAAACTCACTGATATAGAATACCATATAACTCAAGTACAAAATTATTACAATATAAACAAAAATAAAACTGTATTTATTGAAAATCTAAGACATTTATACATGTTATAAGGCGTAGTATTATCTCATGTTTAAATTGTATGTGGAATTCATTTGATCAGTTCTAATATATGAATATATCTCTCCTGTTCCGACATGCACATATATAGTCAGGCTTTTTAGCCTATCACAGTGAACAGTTAGTATGTAGAGGTGCTGGCAAAAAAAAAAAAAAAAAAAAAAAACTTTTCAACGGACTCAGACTATATTGTTTTGTATTAACTATTTGTAACCTTAAACTTACCAATTAAATATAATTATTAAATATTGTCAAGGTTAACGGACATAACGGTAAAGTCCATTCAAAAAAATAGATAACAACTCCTAATTATAAATAAATAAATTTTACAACATAAATTTTGATTTTGAACTTGAGATAACAAAGTTAAATGAAAATATTTTTAATATATTTACACACTATTCGATTAAATCCTTTTCTTAAGTTCGAAATCATACTAAAAACAAAAAAGCACACACACAAACATAACTTCCTACTTAATAAAATTAAATAAAGAACAAAATCTTATAATAAATATATTTTATATTTTAATAATTGGATACATATAACATATAATATATAATTGAAATAAAGTTAGTTTTTCAATAATAGATTAAACCTCATAATTTCTTTTTCATTTCTTTTTTTTTTCTTTCTCTATATATTTCTATCTCTTTTCCTCTTATTTTTCTGGATTTTTTTGTACTTTGAAAAAAAAAACGACATCATAATTTTGCCAACCCACATGATTTTCCAAAAATAAAACATTATAAAAACAAAACTTAAAAAAAAAGACACGAAAGAACTAAAAAAAACTAAAGTAAAGAAAGAGAAGGAAATACAAACACACAAAAACACAAAAACAAAAATAGAGGAAAGAAAAACAAGAAAAATAATATGAAAGAAATTATTAGATTGTCATGTTTCATATATGAGCCTATTAAATCGTTTTCTGGCACCTATTATTACTCCTTATGTTTGCATGTCACACTATAATTAATTTTTTTTTTTACTTTATGTTATTTTTTTTTACTTTGTTTTTATTGTTGTTTTTGTTTTTTGTTATTGTTTTATTTTGTTGTCCCATGTTTATATTCAAAATCAACAGAAACTAATAAAAAAAAACCGACAAAAGTAAAAACAAAAGTTAAATGAAAAAAAAAAAACGTTTCTTGTCCTTGGCTATTAAAAGCAAGTGAATAAAAATGAAGTGTTATTCGTTTTACATTTCCTTGTCCCGTCAATAAAAACCGCCCTTCTCCTCGAAATATATTCAAATGTCATGAAATGTAACTTTGACTTACAGTTAGGTACAATATATAACAGTGAATAAGATAAATAAGAAAATATTAATTATGTATTGTTATTTAGAATGAATATATTGTTATTGGATTGTGGTTAAAACAAGAAAGGGAGGTGCAAGGCATTTGAAAAGGGACAACAACATTATTATATTATTCTAAGTTAGTAATACCTTTTTTTTTTTTTGAACATTTTAGGTTGACATCGTACATTTTTCTTCTTATGTGTAACTTTTTGTTATGCTTGGCATATTATTTTCTTATTTTCTTACTAATTTATTTTCTTTTGTTAATTATTTTATTCTTCTGTTTGGTTAAGTTTATTTTTCCATCATATTGTGGTGTATAGTTTTTTTTTTGATTTTATTTTTTTTTTGAAAAATTTGAAAAATGATATATGTATGCGTAATATTTTAATTTTGTTTTTGCTGTTTTATTATTTATGTTATATTTATTTTGCGTGTGTTATTTCCTTAAAGTTTTTCGGTATATTTTTTTTTAAAAACTTGATTAATTAGAAATTACGTTTTTGATACCAGTTTTAAGGGTAACAAATTTTTAAGTAGAATTCAAATAAACACATCTTTACATCAAAATACACGCGCACAAGTGAACCTTTAGACGCAAGCACACGTCTAAGTGAACCTTTTCTTTTGTTAGAAAAAAAATAGTTAAATTTAGGCGGGCAGCAGATTTATTTTGCGTTCCTTTCAAAGCAGTATTGGTACTATACTCCACGCTTAGATCAAGAAAAAATTAGCTCTATGTTTAAATGATTATCTCCAAGCTTTTTTAGCAAAAAGTTTTACATTTGATTATCTCAATAAACTTATCTGTAATAATACAATGGGGTTGTCGTCAATTTAAACAAATTCAATGTACATCTGACTTCCTAAGTGTAGACCATAAATGGAATTTCGATCTATTTGCTGACAGACTCGTATTTTCATAATTTGTTCTAACGAACATTCCAAGCATAACTTGGTCTAAAAGGGTTGGAATAGAAACGAAAGAAACTGATGATGAATCAAAATTTTATATAAACATAGTATTATTTAAGAGGGTCTTCAACATTTAGTATTGGTTTAGAAACCGCTTACTGAATTCCCTAATAAATTGTACCTATTTAGATTTCATTCAATAATTAATTCAAATTCAATTCCTGCCACTAATTTAGACTTAAATCAAAATAAGAAATATATGTTAATTGTTCAATGGTAACTAAAAATGATGTACACTTTGCGAAGAAGTTGTAGAAAATGCTTGTTCTCGCATCTATAAACCGACCAATTATTTAATTTTTCAATTTGTCATTGAAGAACATCAAAAGAGCAATTAAAACTGGAATAAAACTGTTAGTTATATACTAGATATCGAATAAACTAACAACTGAACTCAATATACCCAATTTTGATAGCTTCAGCTAATTTCCAAGGCTTCAGAAATGAAGCCTTGGAAATTAGGAATAATAGATCATATAGGATAAAGACGAAAATTTCGAGTGATGTTAATGCTTTTCTAAAATTTTCTTACCTATTATAGTACACTCATAAATTACACATGAATTTAAGGGCATTTGGGATACCATATAGACCCCAAATCTCGAACACAGCTTAATAATATTATTTAAATATGCTGTTGTATCACATTTTGAAAATTCTGCAGGGATGCAGGGAATTCTGCAGGGATTTGAACCTACCGCACTATTGATTCACGTTTTGTTGAATGATGTAGATCTTCAAACTAGTTTTGCAATACAGCCGTTTAAAACTTGCCTTAGCATCAAATTCTACCATAACTAATATTACATACCCAAAAAAATAATCTCATAGAAGACAGAGGCATTTTTAACATTTTTTGACACTTACGAAATATGTTCTTTTTTCTACTTAGTAGCTTCTCTTATAAAATTTGTTTTTTAAACAATATGCAAAGTTTCTTAAGAGTTAAACTTTTACAGTGTTATGTATTACATTTTTATACTACTTGAGGGTTGAAACATTTTTCGCACAACACCAAAAAAACAAGAAAAAAAAAGAAAAAAAAAATGTGAAATGAAAAATGAAAAAAAAAACAAAACTAATGTGAACAATTTTCAGGAAAATTTAAGAAAAACATAATTCACAACACCTACTTATTACATTAATATAGAATCAAGTTTTAAGTTTCATGTTTAGGAAAATTAAGTGAAATTTTTCATTATGTTTTCTTTTTTTTTATTTTTAATTTTGAGGAAATTAATGAAATTATTCTTTTCACACCAAAAGAAAAAGAAAAACAAAATAAGAAAAAAATTAGGAAAATTTAAAACAAAGGAAACTTAAAAACAAAATTAATAAGACTTTTATACACGAGGCAATTCTGGTGGCAAAATTATATTCATTTTTTTCATACAAAATACTGAAGCTCTGTATCAACTCAATAAAACTTTTTGTAGACATGTATAAAACCTTCTAGCAGGCACTTCAGTCCAATGGCGTCAATAAGACAGTTGAACCTTTTGCGATTCGAAGAAATGTTGAAGAAACAAAAGGGGATTAAAAAACTATTGAAGGAATAGTAAACTTCCTCGAATTCAGATGGACTTTTTGGGATTCTTCAGTTTTTTCTACCAGCACATTCGGTTTTCAGGCAAAGCCTCTATGTTTTTCACTCAGACAGTTGTCTGTTTTCTCCAATATTTTGGCATATATTATTAGGGCTATTACGTTTATTATCCTGTTGAGCAATGTTACACATTCTTTTCCAGTTTATGCAGTCTCTTAAATCCTGTTTTTTGGATAATTTTATATTATACATTTCCATTTTTCATTTTTTTGGAATCTCTTCTTGCCATAATTTTTATATTTTCGGTCAATACGCTACTAACAAATCTGATCTCTCCGGCTTTTAATAGTTCAGCTGGTGTATGCCATCAATTCATTCAGCTTTAGTTTAGAATTTTCATAAGGTTTCCATTATTTCACTAAGGGTTGGTGTTCTTTTTCTCGATTAAAGTGTCTTCTCTAATATTTGTTTGTTGTTCCTATAATTCTGAATCTTGCGTTGTAGGTTAATCGAAATGTTCTCTCCATCATTTTAATTGTTATAGTTTGGTGAATACGAAGCCGTCTTTATTTCTTATTGGTTTTTATTCAAGGAAGTTTTTATTTAAGGTATATCTATTTAGTTCAGTACTCGACTATTATTCTATTCTACCATTTAAGCTTCCGTTGCATTATTGTTAAAAAATCGTTTCTTGAATTTTGAAAATTTCTCATCACTGTGCGATATTTCCTGTTATTAATTCCAGTTTTAAATTTTTCTGTCTTCAATAGCAGCCTATGTTTCTTCTGAAATTGACTCTATTCTTTCATGTCTAATGATTCCCAGGATTTCTTCACAGACTAGACGATATATGTTCAGATTTTGAAGGAATAGAAGATTCCCTCTGCTTCATAAGACTGTAAGGAAAAAGTAATCTAGTTGTTAGATTTCACAAGATCGTAATTTCTAGAACATAAGATCAATTTCCTTGTCTTTTGTCTTCTGTATATTACTTAACATTGACGGTTATCTGTACCTCTTCAGTTTGACTGCTTTTAATTGTTTTCATATTACCATCGGTTTACCTAAAGTCTAAATAATCGCATTATTGGGTAGGCAAAATTGTAATGTGTAGGAACCCCATAATACTTAGTTTTTTTGTGTTGAGATTTCAAAAAAGAAAAATGAATATTCTTAGGTGATGACCACCTATAAAACAAAAGAAAATATTCAAAAATAATGTGAAAAGAGGACAAAAAAAAAAATGAAAATTAAGAAACAAGAAACCTAATTTGTATAATGAGGGAGTAAAATTACAAAACAAATTGTATATATATTTAAAAAAGTGGGAAAATTTTATTAATAATTTTCATTTATTTATTTAAAAAAAAAATTATTTTTTGTCTCTAATTTGTTTAAAAATTGTTTTAATTTTTTTTTGGTTTCTAGGTACCTAGATTTTGGGTTATAATTAAGTAGATCTGAAGTAAAATTATTTTTTTAAAAATAGTTTTTGTTCTTCTTTTAAATTTAAAGATTTAATTTTAAAATTATTTTCTTTTGAAATTCAATTCTAAAAAATAATTGATGAATATTTTTTTTATTTTGTTTGAGTTCTTTGAGGTCATCAAAGATGAGTTGCTAATAGCATCATTAGAAATATTAACTTTAAAAAAAATAGAAAAAAAAAACAAATCATTAGTTAATATTTTAATTTAATTTTGTGTATTGATATTTCCAAATTAAATTCAGATATTTAAACATTTAATTGGGATTTTTTAAAACCAATAGCTAATACATAATAATATATAGGTGCAATTTTAGGTGCATTATAGATAATTTGATTAATAAAATAAAATATTAGATATGTCTTCAAAACTAATTTACGGGTAGGGGTATACCATAAGTACAGTTGCAGGTCCTCTTAAAACCTTCCTATAACTCTTAGATCAAGTAATGAACGCAAGTAATGAAACGACGTGTTGGTGAAAAGGACATTGCTTTAAAAACCTGAATTTATGAAGCTATAAACCCTGTGACAGTATTAAAAGAAAATCTCGAAGAAAATCCCCTCTAAGAATAAATATACAAATTGCCATATAGACATGCAGCTTTTCATATCTTGTGGCACAAAAAACGAGAGCTGGAAGATGATCATGTAATAGGGTAAAGTCAGAAAGAAATCTCATCACTTGATTTTCACATTGCTTCGATACAGATGATTAGTATTTATTCAATTAGGATTTCCATAATTTTTGACAGGGTTGGAATTGAAGACCCAAAACGACTTGGATTTAAAATAAAAAGTAATAACCTAAATGCCTTCTTAGAGTAGATATGAAAAATAGTTCCAATTCTTCAACCTAAGCTATAGATTCTTCCATTAAATTTACCCGTGACTTCTTGCAACGCATCTTGCATTTATAGGCATAGGAGAACGAAACCTTTACACAAGATCTGTAACAAGAATAATACCAGTCATAAAACATCCGAGGAGAATACTGTCACCAATGAGAATACTAATAATAAAATAACTTAAAATCTCTTTTAATATCTCAAATATTATCTAATAATGCCATCTTTTTTAATTATGAATCTCCTAGATACTCTATAAATTTAAAATAAAAAATTAATGTAAATCCACTTTTCATTTAATTTATTATAACGAGCATTTTTATCGTCTTAAATCCGCTGCGAAATTACTTGAATTAATTTGTTTTTCTTTAAAGTGTCATCTACATAAGCTATCAGATAATTTAATACCATAGTTAATGGTTGTTATATTTTAAATTAGTTTATTGCTCAGCTTAACGAAGTATTGTATGTAGATACAATTTTAATCACTTATTGTCTACGGTTATTAAGTTTTATTACGGAGTAATAGTCATAGATAGCTAAAAGTGCATCGTTATTTATATTCTTAAATACTAAATAAAACTTACTTTATATTCATCCTATGCTGTACTCCTTTACTAAATAAAAATATTTCACATAGATTAACGATCCAAGAACGTTTATACATTATGTTTCCAAAATGGTTTCTATTGTTTTTGAAGCACTATTTTCTTCCATAAATTCTCTTTAAAAGTTAAAATGATAAGAATAAAATTTAAATAACAGTAAATCCTGTGTATTGATTTTCAATATTTATATTAGATTTTGAAACTTTGAATCTCATAAAATGTCATAACCTTTCAAAAATATAAAAAAAATAAAACATGGAAAATATAAAAGACTTTGGAAGATATAGAAGATACAATAGATTTTTATTTACAATCATACAGTTAAGAGCAGAAAGTCATTCCCCTGTATAGCATTTTGTTTGTCAGCTTTATATTTGTGTTTTGTTTCAAAAATTTTCAATGAATTTTATTGATTCTACTGCTACTCCAACAATTAATTTTGTTAGACTGTTGTTAAATAAAGACAATAAAAACGAACTGGAAGTAGTACCCAATGTGACATCTATAACTGGAGATGAAGTATAAACATATTTTGGTTAAGCAGTTTAATAGAAACATTTCAAAAACTGCTATAATGAATGCATTGTGTAAGAAAGTTTTATTTTTATTCGACTATACTACATATATATAATTGTATATACACAATAATGCGTGGGATTATGTTTGTCTTTGATGCAACTTATTAAAAAACATCAAAGATAGGTGCAAAATATAGTTAACTCATCAAAATCAACCTAAAATTGGATCTGGGAAGTCATCAACTTAAAATGGATCTGTTCAATTTAAATGTTGCTTTAATTTAAAATTGCTTCGTATTCGTATTAGCTGTAGGACTTTACTTTGACAGACTTTTTATAGTATACCAAACTTATATTACTTATACTACTTATTATAGTCCGCAAAAATTTAAAAACTGTAAGTTCCTTATCAAAATATATCGGAACTCAATAAAGCTCTGCAATTTGGTTAAAAATATTCTACTGAAAATGTGAAAGTACTACCTAAAATCTTCGACCACTTAAACTTGTAAATTGACAACGCCTACAACTCACTTATTGCTCCATAGGTTTATCCTTCCTAAATGTTGCAGTTAAGGCAGTATATACTGAAGATGACACTATTTTTGTGGAATCTATTTTTTTAATGGTTTAAATTAAAAACAAAAATCGAAATTACTAGAGAACAACACCCAATACTATAATATAGTATTACTATTTGTTACTCCATTGTCCTATGCTCCAACCCATTTAAGTTGAAGTCTCCATTCATTTCTATTCATAGCTTTTCGTTTTATTTCGTTCCAGGATATTTTGTGTCTACTTAATTCATCCAGCAACGTTCTTCTCCATGTAGTTCTGGGTTTACCTCTTAATCTGGTTTCGTCTAGAGGATTGCAGGTTAGCGACATACTTGCTATGCACTCTTTATTTTTTCTTAAGGTGTGACCAATGCACCTCCATTTCCTTCTGGTGAGTTGCTTCAATATTGGTTCTTCGTCTATTTGTGGCTACAAGTCTGCAATTTATTCTTAATGGAAATTGCGAGCCACCATGATTCGCAGCAATATGGTAATATAGATTTACGCACGATTTGAATATTGTTAGTTTAGTTCGTCTTGATATTTTGCAAACTGTTCCATATGGGGCCAAAGCCTACCGAATGCTATTCTAGATTTATAGATTCTGTTTTGCACTTCTTCATTGTACTACAATATATCAGTTTTCGAAAAAATTTTAAAATACCGTTATTGTAATGATGATCGAGATGTCTACTAAATTTCAATAGGTTTTATTCAACTGTGGCAACTGAAATGTCATTTACGATAAATACTTTTAAATCGGATACGATTAAATATAAAATGTCTAACATTGAAATTTACAGTCCGGGACTAAATATCCTAAATATATCTTATATGTATATATATATATCAATAAACTTAAAAACAAGTTTATGCCATTTTTTTGTTAGAGTACCTAGATTCTTTAAAATTACTCTATTCAAATATGATACACAATTATAAAAAAATAGAAAATCAGAAACAAATAAGTTGTTATATTTACAATAGCAGACGATAGTGAAATGAACAACAACCGATTGTCGCCCTCTGGAGACTATTTTTGTTGTTTTAGGGTACACTTTGTTTCTTTTTTACTTTCTGAGTTAATGTTTTTGTTATTGTTTTGTAGTAAATTGTTAAAAAGGATCTTAGTATTGACATACCGATATGTTCCTTTATGGATTCGGGTTATCATTCGATTCATATTTATTGTCTCAAAAAAAAAAAAAAAAGGAAAAAATTTTGGGAAAAAAGAAAGGAAAATTTCCATTCAATTTTTTTTTTCAAATAAAATGTAAGTTAGAACTGAAGACCTTATTTTAAAAAAATATTTCCAATGTTATATTTAGATTTTGTTTCAAGTAAAATTGTTCAGTTTAAATATTTTCTTACTTAATGCTTTGGATACTCGGTTTTCGTCCTTTTCATAAGTTCTTTCATGTCTGCATCGAAAAATTTACCTTACTCTACTGGAATCTAATTCAACAGAAGGGACAGTAGTGAAGACTAAATACGCATCTGGTGAAGAAATGAACAAGAGTAATAAACACTGTATTCCCATGCATGTTTAAATTCTATCCACTTATATGGTTGTCATATAAGTAGGAAGCAGTTTCATGTACTAATCGGAAAGTACAAGAATTAAGAAACAAATGCCTTCGAATTATATATAAAATACACTGGCCAAGAAGATTAAATATTGAAGATCTTTGAAAAGCTATTGATCAAAAGCCAATAGAAATAGAAATTAGGAAAGTAAACAACAGATGAATAGGTCATATTTTTAGAAGATCCCCAAACTCCACAATAAAATAGACAATGGAATGGTACCTTCTGGGAGAGAAAAATATTGGAAGACCTAAAAGTAGACGGTTTTTAAAGATCCCTTCTTGGATTCATTGAGTCACCTGTAAGTTTTCCGAAAAATCAAAAAATCTGGAAAAACAAATGCAAATTTCATGAATTATATAAGGATTTAAATAATCAGATTCTTTCACCAAAAAATTCAGGTAACGCCAGTATAGCTCCTTCCCTTCTTTAAAATCATTTCTACAGTGTTAATTACAGCAAGAAAAGCCTGAAGACTAATGAAGAGTTAATAAAGAAATGAAAAAAAGTATTATGCATCGTTTAGAGCTGCTCTTTTTGATTTTGAATTCTTGCTTCTTAAAAGTCATACATTGCTTCAAGGATGATGAAAATGTATTCTTCTAACCGTTGTCTTACTTTTACTTGAATTAACACGCTCTTAGATAAATTATCCTATTGAAATGTAGAGGAAAGACTTAGTCTGTACCGTTGATAGTAAGAGAAAAGCTGTTATCGATAACTGCCAGGAGAAAGTAGATTTGCGTGCAGTTTTGTAGGGGATTCTTCCGATCTTAAGTAAAAGTAACTAAAAATTTAAGAATTCTACTTTAATACTTTGCTACCAATACCTGTCCATGTGAACTTGATCTTCCATATATTACAGCAAATATTAAGTTTCAAAAAAATTATTAATTTTAAAAAACTTATTCTCTTACCAATCCCAGACCTTATAGAATCGATTCAAATGTGTTATGAAAACTATTTGGTGTTAGCAATTATTTACATTTTCTTTCTTGTTATTATAAATGGTATTACACACACAAATACGACACTAAATAAATGTAGATTTTAATCCTGGATATTTTTTTTTAGTATCGCAATCAATAAATATCATATTCATAGGAAAAATCTTTGAGGGCGGAATTTACAGTAAAAATAAATTTATATATACCTATACAAGTTTTATTTGTATCTTGTTAAACTTGGTATTATTCTTATTCAATATTTCCTCATACAATTTATTATAAAAAAAATCTAACAAAATATTATTGAAAAATCTTTGTATATATGGGTAGTTGTATTTTAAACCCTTACAATCTAGAAAGACCCATGACACCCTCATATTACACAAAATATATTTATTCGTTGTATAAAGTACATCTATAAATATAAAATGATTCTTTTTTGATTCATTTCATTAGATTTTGGTCTTATAAAATAATGGAGAGTGTGACATAACACGACACAAAATGTGAACAAAAAAGGGATTTCGGATCATTAATCGTTATTTATTGATTCTACAAAAACAAAAAAATTGAACTCAATTCAGATTGGACTTTTGAATATGGGAGAAGAAAATAGGATTGTTTCAACAAAAGCAGCAATAACAGTAACTATCAAGTTTCTTTCTAAATCGTTACAATTTTTTCCTATAAACATTCGTATGTATGTACTAGATTCCATTATACTGTGTATTTGGATGTGTTTGTAAATGGGATAGAAATCATCCATAAAAGAAAATGAAACTAATGAATTATAGTATGCAATTCTTTCACTTTTCATACAAAAATAACATGATAATACCAATGCCAGGAAGTGTTATAGTTTTTTGATTTTAAATGAAAATTCTTTAATATTAACAAGGTGAGGGTGATTGGTGAATAAAAAAGTTTATTATTCACTGTAATCTGTTAGTTAAAAGAACCTAGACAGCTCTAACCGAGGACTCTAACAGAAATCCTTGGGTAATTCATAAATTTAATAATAGAATTGGTGATAATCACCATTTTAATTTAAATATATTACATCAATTATTATTCTAAAGTAAAAACTGAAACGGCAGCAAAATTAATCTAATACTCAAAGGTCTGTTACAAGATTACTTAGTTGGTTTACATGGTGGTTACCCTCGTTCGGAATTGCTGTCATTGTGTCGTCAGATCGTTTGGATCGTCGAATTAATTGCTTCATTGAACTACTCCCTTGCTGCTCGACATTTACAGGCCAAGTGTAAAATAGTTTCTTTGTTAGTCTCTTTAGGGCAATTGTGGCTTGATGAATTGAATGGTTTATTTGGTCCAGCTGCATGTTCTCCAAATGACCAGTGGCCTGTGGAGACACGGCATAAAAATCATCTAGCTGTGTTATAACTTTCTACTAGGCTTCATAGCCAATGACCGAGTGTTAATAGTTTATGTTACAAAGTTGTATATACATACTATATTGTAGTAGAACTATGATAAGTTTAACATATTTATTGAAGGAAGTAAAGCTGCCTAACCTTTTACTGTTATAATATATTGCAGGTTTCTTTGTAATGTTACAATTTATTCAATTCTTATTTGTGCATCAAACTTCAATCGAGATTGGCGTTGGACTTAACCATTGATTAACTAAAAACTTTGCAGACAACGTTCAACTAATATTTATTTGCCTTTGCTCTTACGATTTGGTGTCCCTTTTGTTTTTTTTTTACTATGTACAACTGAAATATATGAGAGTAGAATCAAATTGATCTAAAAAGGGACAAATGTATCTGTATAAAAAATAAATGTAAGGATATTTAAGGACGATAGGAAAAAAAATAATAGACAGACATTTTAAAGTGAAGATTAAGAAGGATTAAACGGATTTCATTTATATGTGTAGAAAGATTAAATTATTCAAAAATGTAAAAAGAAGTGAATGTAAAACAAAAAAAAAAAGACAAGACAAAATTTAAAATTAATGAAAAATTGTTTTTCATATGACATATTCATTCTCTGCCAAATGGAAAACCATTTTCACTGTAATGAATTAAGATCGTATCAATTTAAAGTGAGTCCATATACCTAGTTATTTTTTTCAGTATTGAGAAGTTCACTTCCCTCAAAAATGGATTTAAAAGAAAGAGATAGAGATGAATATATTAAATAGCATTTCATTTAAAAGAAAAAAAAACGATTACAATTTAAGTGAAATTTCATTTAAAGTAATTTAATTTTAAAAATAAATTAAGTAAATAATTTTAATTCCTTACAACAAATTATTAGCATCTGTTCTAATTTTTTGTTTTCTGTTAAGGGAGCAATTTAAAAGAAATTGAATTCAATGAACCCAGAGTACTTAGAATATTGTTGTAAAGAAAAAGTTAAAAAAGTTTTTTAACCAATTAACTTCATAAGACACCCAAAGTTGTTAGGTCTACTTTTGTATTATCAAAGCTTTTATTAGCAGTTGAAAGGGTATTTATAAAAAGTTAAGATCCTAAGATCAAAAAACCACAGGTTAAACTTTCATCAGTTTTTCTTTGAAACGGATTTTAATTAATTGCTATAACAGCCTATAGCTTGAAAGCGCTTAAAAAATTCAGAAACCAGCTCGAAAGAATTTGGGAGAATGTACATTTAATGCGTACTTATAAACCTCCACAAGTTTGTCTTTGAAACTGAAGTGAAACCATATACCAGTTGCCTTACACAGAAAGACGTTTAAAAAAATTCAGAAATCAATTCGGGAAGATGTTCATTCACTGCGTACATTTACTAAGTCTGAGATTCTATTGAAGAGACTTAAAATATTAAAGTTGCTGTCCAACTTCCTTCAAAAGTTTGAAAAAAATGTTTAATGTAACTCTCACAAAACTTTATATGTGTATTGAAACAAGCTTTGGTGAAATATTTAAGATAGATGATAGATTTTTCCATCCCTTTTACCAATCACATGTTGGACTTTCTCTTGCATTTCTTAGAAGTAATTGTGCAATGACACCCTTGAACCAGGAAAATGCTTATGAAACAAGACACTTCTTTCAAAATTTCGAATGGAATGGGATGTACATTTAACAAAATTGAACAACTATTAAGAAAAATTTTAAGATTAAAACTGTTCCTAGCTTTCCACCAAGGGTTTAAAAGAAATTATGTTTGTACACTGTAATAATCGAACATCTGCTAATCTGACGAATTGACGAATTGAATAGCCAAGGGTTAGGAACAGATGATTCCTACACCACTGTTTGTAATTACGTAAGGCCTGTAATAATTGAGACATCAAGCACGTTAAGCACGTGAATAATAATTTAAATTTTCAAAAAAACTTAAAATCATTAATATAATTAAAGAAATTTTCTCTCAATTATTAAACGAACAAGTTTTTAATCCTATTAAGCTCACGAACCCCTTAAAATACTCTTTAAGTTTTTTTCCTTCAATTACAGTGTCCTGGTACAAAAAAAATTATTTAATTTGCTTCTTTTTACCTATTTTAAATTAATTTTAAAGAAAAAAAAATTAAACCTACTTATAAAATATACCTTTAAGGTAATTGCACTTTATGTTTCCTTTTATTATCTAGATCTCATTTTTTCCCAATTCTTATTTTTTTACCAACAAAATTTTATTATAAAACTTTTGCGGAAATTTCGGAAACCTTTCTTTGTAACTTTAATTTTTATTTTTTTTTTTCATAGGTTTATAGTGAGTAAAATATAATTTAATCATTTAACCCCTTAATAGAGGAAATCCCTATAAAATTTAAAGTCACATAAACCAACATATACCAAAAAGTGAAAAGCCAATATATATTATATTAAAAAATAAAAATGTAAATGAACGAAGCAATTTTTTTATTACTATGGTTACCAAACAGGATATATTATCACATTTTTCAATGAATCCTCATATTCTATATAAAACCATTATACCTTTTTAAAATTTATTTTTCATTATACCTACTGATAGGCAAAATCTGCTCCCATTAATGATGAAGCAACAAAAAAAAAAAATCATTATAAAAATAATTCATTTTAATTTAAATTTTTATTTTATAGGTAAATATTGTATATATATGTTGATAAGGTAAAATCCCAAATATATATATATGTAATGTACAAAATAGCAAATATTTTCGCTTTACCACCTTCAATTCATTTAATGCTTATTAATTATTTTGGTCCTGGAATACACATTAATGGGATCATCCAGACTATCATCAAGTTAAACATTATATATATATATGGAAATATATATCTGTAAGGATATTTAACGTGATTATAATAATAGTAGTTGAAGGCATAAAGGGATTCGTCAAATGAATCGTCTGGTTCGCCAATCTTTGAGTATTGTGTTCGCATAGCCTATTTTTCTGAAAGTTGCTAAGTTTTCTATCATAGGTTTTAGATCATCATTAAAGTATGGCACTCCTAAATACATTAACTCGAGTATTTAGTAAATGCTCAGATCTCATTGACTCAGGCCATTTGAAATATTCACCTACTATCCTAAGAAGCTTCCCTGCATATGTTAAGAATCCTCCCAGCCTTTCTGCAACAAAAGGTGTTTTAAGTGCAGGATAAAAGATTCCATAGGTGATTCCAAAATCCTGTGTTAATGGGTTCCACGAAAAAAATTATCCAATAGACAGCATTACACCTTGATTTTGGAAAACTCTAGTAAAGATCGTTCTCAATATCCTGGACCATACAAATTGACCCGCAAAACTTTTTTTTTAGGTATTGTACATCTAATTGTACGTCTTCTAGACTACGAGGACAATTGTTCAATATTCTTTCTCTTAATTGAAATTTTCAATAACATTGAAACTTTTGTAGATTTTATTTAAGGATTTAATACCTAATCTTTGCTTAAAACAAATATAAACATCATAAACACACAAAACAAAGCGAACTCATGCGTTTGTAAACTTCATTCAAAAGTATATTGAAAAGCAAATATGAACGCGAAATTCGGTGAAAAAAAAACGTGTAAAAAAATATGATAAAAGAACTTTAAAACGAGATAAAACAGCAAATTGTTTTTATATTATCTTTACCAGCTTTTTATACCCGTGCATACATATATGACATCGGGTATATTAGATTTGCTCCTCCGTTTGTAACGCATCGATCTAGACGAGCTAGATATAGTGTCAAGGGTACGTATCGGCTCAGAATCGAAAAATTAGTCGATCTAGCTATGTGTGTCTGTCCGTCCGTCCGTCCGTCCGTCCGTCCGTCCGTCAGTCCGTCCGTCCGTCCGTCCGTCCGTCCGTCCGTGTGTCAGCACGATAACTCAAAAACTAAAAGGGCTAGAGTCTTGAAATTCACACAAAGTGATTTTTAGACAATTTCTAGGTTCCCTATTGTTTTTGGTTAAAATCGGACCAAGTTTTCGGGGAGCTGCCATACAACTTTTTTGCACCAATATGAATTTCTTCAAAAGTTATTATACTACGAGAATGAAAATTACACACGGTTAGTTTTATAATGACTCCGGCACTTATATGAAGTTTCAAAATGTTAGGGCCCCATTTTCGGGGGGCTGCCATACAACTTCTTTGCACCAATATGAATTTCTTCAAAACTAATTATACTACGAGGCTGAAAATTACACACGGTTAGTTATATAATGAATCGAGCACTTATATGAAGTTTCAAAATGTTAGGGCCCCATTTTCGGGGGACTGCCATACAACTTCCTTGCACCAATATGAATTTCTTCAAAACTATTTATGCTACGCGGATGAAAATTACACACGGTTAGTTATATAATGAATCGAGCACTTATATGAAGTTTCAAAATGTTAGGGCCCCATTTTCGGGGGGCTGCCATACAACTTCTTTGCACCAATATGAATTTCTTCAAAACTAATTATACTACGAGGCTGAAAATTACACACGGTTAGTTATATAATGAATCGAGCACTTATATGAAGTTTCAAAATTTTAGGGCCCCATTATCGGGGGCTGCCATACAAAGTTTTCGATTCAATAACTTTGAATCTAATGAAGCTACAAGGTTAAAATTAAAATTGG
This sequence comes from Dolichopus griseipennis, assembly GCA_963082915.1. Classification (NCBI taxonomy): domain Eukaryota; kingdom Metazoa; phylum Arthropoda; class Insecta; order Diptera; family Dolichopodidae; genus Dolichopus; species Dolichopus griseipennis. The sequence continues at coordinate 311,607,275 of OY720441.1, read as the reverse complement.
GCAGATAAATTAATAGGGCAAGTTACTTGGCAAAGTTGGACATCACTCGGACCTTCGGACTTTTAGGGTGGGCCAATTTTTTTTTTTTTGGTTTTTTTTTTTTTTATTTTTTTTTTTTTTTTTTTTAAGCTAAAGTTATGGGACAATGAATGAAAATTTTGTTTATTTTTTTTGTGATTATTTTTTTTTTGTTAATTTTTTTTTTTTTTTTTTTTAAGCTAAAGTTATGGGACAATGAATGAAAATTTTGTTTTTTGTTTTGTGATTTTTTTTTTTTTGTTTTACGTCAAAATTATGGAGTAATGAGTTAAATGTACCTATAAGGGAAGTAAATTACGGTTTATTTTATACACCATAGTGGGTATGCACGGGTATCTAAAAGTTGACAAGGGCAACTATAATCTTCCTCGTTTTAATTTGTTTTGAACCTAATTTCTAATTAAAAGAAAAAAAAAAACAAAACCTAACCCCTGAAAAAAATTAATTATATGCGAGTTAAAAGACTATAAATTTAAACCACCTTTAAATTAGACCTGTTAAAATGTACAACAGTCACAAAGTTCCTATATTATATTTGAATCTTATATTATATTAAAAACATTCCGTATGTCCAGATGTCTTCTATCACCTCAACGTATTTTTTATACCCGTGCATACATATATGACATCGGGTATATTAGATTTGCTCCTCCGTTTGTAACGCATCGATCTAGACGAGCTAGATATAGTGTCAAGGGTACGTATCGGCTCAGAATCGAAAAATTAGTCGATCTAGCTATGTGTGTCTGTCCGTCCGTCCGTCCGTGTGTCAGCACGATAACTCAAAAACTAAAAGGGCTAGAGTCTTGAAATTCACACAAAGTCATTTTTAGACAATTTCTAGGTTCCCTATTGTTTTTGGTTAAAATCGGACCAAGGCTTCGGGGAGCTGCCATACAACATTTTTGCACCAATATGAATTTCTTCAAAACTAATTATACTACGGGGATGAAAATTACACACGGTTAGTTTTATAATGACTCCGGCACTTATATGAAGTTTCAAAATGTTAGGGCCCCATTTTCGGGGGGCTGCCATACAACTTCTTTGCACCAATATGAATTTCTTCAAAACTAATTATACTACGAGGCTGAAAATTACACACGGTTAGTTATATAATGAATCGAGCACTTATATGAAGTTTCAAATTTTTAGGGCCCCATTTTCGGGGGGCTGCCATACAACTTATTTGCACCAATATGAATTTCTTCAAAACTAATTATACTACGACGATAAAAATTACACACGGTTATTTATATAATGAATCGAGCACTTATATGAAGTTTCAAAATGTTACGGCCCCATTTTGGGGGGCTGCCATACAAAGTTTTTGATTCAATAACTGCGAATCTAATGAAGCTACAAGGTTAAAATTAAAATTGGGCAGGTAAAGTAATAGGGCAAGTTAGTTGGCTATGTTGGACATCACTCGGACCATCGGAATTTTAGGGTGGGCCATTTTTTTTTTTTTTTGTTTTTTTTTTGTTTTTTTTTTTTTTTTTTTTTTTTTAAGCTAAAGTTATGGGACAATGAATGAAAATTTTGTTTTTTTTTTTTTTGTGATTTTTTTTTTTTTTTTGTTAATTTTTTATTTTTTTTTTTAAGCTAAAGTTATGGGACAATGAATGAAAATTTTGTTTTATGTTTTATGATTTTTTTTTTTTTTTTGTTAATTTTTTTTTTTTTTACGTCAAAATTATGGAGTAATGAGTTAAATGTATAAGTATATTACGGTTTATTTTATACACCATAGTGGGTATGCACGGGTATCTAAAAGTTGACAAGGGCAACTATAATCTTCCTCGTTTCTAATTAATTTTTTTTTTTTTTTTTTTTTTTTTTTTATCGGATCATTAATTTTCCATTAGAGCCTGAAAACAAATTAGATTTTGAAAGTCTAGAGCACCATAGTCATTAAACATATTTTCAAATATAAAGAATTTTAGGGTAAAATTTAATTCTAAGGAGTTTTTTTTTTTTTTAACATTTCTGATAATTATAGGGTAGCTGTTCAAATGTAAGGCAGTGTTGATTTTTAATATAAAATCTATTAAAAAAAAATTAATTAAAAAAAAAACATTAGGGTTATAGATATCCTGATGGAACCACCACATTATTAGTTCCCTTGAAAATTTAAAAATTTTTTTTTTTTTTTTTGAAAATTGAATAAATCAAAAAAAAAAATTGTAAAGAATGAAAAATTAAGAACAAAGGTGATCACATAACGATCAAAACAGATCAAACCTACGGCAATATGTATTTTATTTTTTTTTTTATTAAGGATTTTGTTTACATCTTTTAAAATTTTCAAAAAAAAAGGAGGAGTAAAAATGTTTCAAAATATATTAAAAAAAAAAATAAAAGAAAAAAGTATAAAACCATGAATCTATTAAAAGATACAAATTATTTCCAGGTCAATATTACTTTTAAAAGTATAACCTTATAAGCTGTTGAAATATCATATCATTATTCCTTTTTTTGTTTTTTTTTATAGATAGTTGTTTTGTTTGTTTGTGTTGTTGTTCATTTTTTACTACAGTTTTATCAACCGCTTATATGAAATATAATAAGCGATAGGTATTGATTTCGCACTAAAAATTTAATCTAGAGATTTTTGCAAATATGCATTACTCTGGTGAAATACTAAAACATGTTTTTTATGATGTCCCACTGTGTGAATGTATGTGCGTCCGTCTACCTAAACGGCTGAGCGCAATCATTTAAAATTTTATATATAAGATTTTAATGTTAACACATTAAATGGATTGACGAAGTTTAGTGTATCCTAAATTAAATTCAAAAAAAAATTTAATGATATTATTCTAAGTCCAAATTTAATTTTTGGATTCAAACATTTCTTTTTATTGTTATAAAAATTTTCCGATAATCCTGTGTATCTGACAGATAGCTCAGTGGTAAAGAGGCGCATTTTCAATCGGAAAGTCTTGGATTTAAATCCTGGTTGGATCATATCTAATAAAAAAATATATTGTATATTACATTAGTTTAATAATAAGTTCAAATGTCAAATCGGCAAAGGATTAATATTATCATCCAATATTTACTATTGTCTGGTACTACAAATAAATAAATATTCCAATGTTTATGTATTAAAATTTTTCAAAAATCTTGTTGGAAATTATTAACACAACAACGAGTGACTTTAGTTAGAATAAATATCGTATTAGATACATTCTTTTATGTAAAATAAAAAATTTTTAAATTATTAAACGTTAGATATACATTGTTTTGATAAAAATTTGTAGACCTGTAAGCAAAAAATCCATTAAAGAAATTTTACATTAGGCTACTCCTGTAATAGCGATTAGTTCTGTAGTGGACACAGCATATTTTTAACTATCATTTATGCGGCATGTTGTGAACCAAATATCTGATATATATAGTTAGATTTACTTATATTACCATGTGGATTTATACGTGTATAAACGTCATAAAGCAGAGGGTGAGAATATACACAAAAAAAAAAAATTCTCAGTCCCTATAATAAATTAATGGATAGTGATTGAATGTGCAAAGTTAAACTGTTATTGGTATCTTCTGGCAGTTTGACAGTCTGGCAGCTGATTTTTAAAATATTATATATATTATTTTTTAAGGGAAGATATCAATTGAATGTGTGTCGGAATAAGATATATTAACTAAGGGTTGTGATTCATTTAGTAGCCTAATACCCAACTTTGAGTTAGCTTGTGAACGAACTCTGCTCAATTTACTCAATTTTTAAGAGATTTTCGCCACCTGGCCTAGAATATATAATGCCGAATTCTATGAACTGTATAAAGATTTTTATGTAGTCACAAAAGTCAAAATCAGGCATCTTCAATGACTGGGTCACATCAAAAGAATGTCAACCGATGCTACAATCAAGAGAATATTTGAATTCAGACCTTAAGCAAGGCGAGAAAAACCGAGCCTTCATTTAAAAAATGGGACATTGGCAAACCTAAGAAAGTTACACAATATAAATTGAACTAGATTTACACAAAACCTAGAGGAGTGGAAGCAGATTTTAGATCAGGCACAGAAACTTAATGGTTTTTAATACCTATTAAGCAAGCAAGCATGAACGAATTCAAATATCTGGAGGAGCAAAAAGTTTACATTAATACGAAAATATTTTCACTAAACGTTGCTGAATATGTGGCTCTACTATGAATATGTAAGTACTTGTAAATTGATGAAGGCACACTATTGGAGTTATTGAAGTCGGGTGTTGAGGTAAGCTGAATTTTGGTTATTTGACAGCCCGTGTATCGGTGGATATTATTAATAGCTATTCACATTCATATTTTCAGTAATAATTCTTTATTTTACAGTATTTATCGAAAGATCAATCTAATATTAGTATCTCCTTCCATGTCTTCAAAATTATGTGACACAATTTCTTGTTGCTAGTGTATGAGTAAATAAAGTACTTCGTTGTTGTTTCAGAAGAGAACTCTTCATTAACTCAAAGCTACTGAACGAATGTCTTCGGTTCCAGCAGAACTCAAGTTCCAGCAAAACAAATGGGAAAAAAGCAATTGCTACAACGAACTAAGTTCTATAATTACCATTTTTTTCTTTTAAATTCTATTATTCACTGGTAACCAATTACCTATTCAAAAAATTTGAAACAACGTGAAGAGAAACACCCTTCGGCGTTTGCATATATATCAAATGCAACATACCTACGTATACCAATATTTTGATAAGTAACAGTATGTATTTAAAATTATATACCTTTAAAACCTATCATCTACCTGAATTCTGAATTGTTTTAAGCTAACAATTTTCTTACTTTTTTAAAATATTCATTTAGCATACACATTGAATTTTGTAGCATCAAAAGTGCCTTCTGCAATATTATGGAACTGAACCAAAAACTTAATCCAAATCGAATAAAATAAATATTATATTATGCTATAAGTTCATCATATCTGTTGATACTATCCAAATGCACCTTTGGATTTATTTTATAAAATGTATTCTTTTCTGCACTTAGTTTTATTCTGAAACTCTGGAATATTTTTAAGGGGAATAAAAATCAATTTAATGCTGCATAATCAGCATATCCTTCAAGCGTTCAAAAACACCAAAAAAATATAAAACATAAATTTTACTAGATCTATTGTAATGTTATCAAAACATTTATAAAACATGAAATAAGGTATAGAATAAAATTATATGGTGTCCTTTTTTTTTATGGTAAATGCCGCCGTCCAATATCTAAAAATTAATCAACACACATTAAAAACTGAAAAATAGCCAACTGTTATTCTCTTGTCTTTGAGAATGTCACAAAAAAAAAAAAAATGGTTAGTTTTTGTCGCAATCAATATCATCAATAGATTTTAAATTGGTTTTTTTCTGTTACCTATATTAAGTGTTCTGCTTCTGAGGCACGTTACATAATTTATATTCACAATTTATGAATACATAATATAGGTTATTTAAAATTTATTTCTATTTTAGAAGTTTTTAGGTAATAATATAAATATGGAGGAATACAGGTAATGCAGGAGAATGCAGTCATGTAAAGAAGAACACCTTTTTCACAATATGGGTTTAATCCATAGTAACGGCTTTTTCAACTTATATAAAAGATAAGTGAAAGGAATATTTTTTAATAGTAAAATTATAATAGATAATAAATAGTTATTCAAGTTTAACTGGCTCCTAAAATGTATGCTGGGAATATTTAATGAACAACCTACAAAACGTTCACCAAAATTTAAAATAATACAAGATTTGTCTAGTTCAACAGGTGGATATATTTTTCTAATGAATTTCTAAAAGAAAATCTGTCGGATAGATCCTATTTAGAATTATCAATTACAACTACATTTCAATTTGATCAGAGATTTGTTTTAGTCAAAGGAATAATACTTGCTTCATATCCCCTGATATGTCCTGCTGACTTTCTCTGAAATGTTGTCGACTTCAGAAGAAAAAATCAAAATGCAGATAATATCAGTATACCTTAAAGCTGCTATTATTTATGGGCGGATATACTTTTAAGCTGTTTATCATGTGACGTATATACTGGGATCTTTTAATTATTTCTAGATTCCAAAAATGAAAGTTGTAAGCCGTCCAGTTTACTATAACTATAGCCACCTTTCAAAAACAATCTTACCAACAATATTTTTAAGCTACCCCATCTTATACAGACTAGAGACTATAAATAGTTTTATTTCCTTTTATAATATTGATTTATACAACACACAGAATGGAAGCTCCTCTCTTTACTATTGAACTTAGCATCTGGAAACAGATTTCCTATATGCTAGTTGAATTTTTGTTAACAAGACTTCGACGCCTAAGTTAATTCTATTACTTAAAAATCTTCCTTCTTCTCTGTTCGTCGCAAAAAAATTGAAATGCATCAAGTCTCAATGTATTTTAAATTTGGAAGATTTCGCAAAAATTTAAAACAATCAAAGATGCTTCAAAACGTTACTCTGGATACTGCTGGAGTTTAAACAACCAAAACCACGTTACTTTTTCAAATCAGCGGTACGTTGTCGTTTCATATTAGGTTTTAGAAAGAGAAGTTTGCGGAATGATTATAGAGATACGGCATGAAGTAGAAAGCTGCTAGAAACAAAGCTGCTCTGTAAAGTACTGGAGTTTAAACAACCAAATCCTTTGACTTTTAAAATCAGGTTAACGTTGGATTAAGGACAGACTTTAGAAAAAGAAGCTTGGGAAATGTTGATTTAGAATTTTGCATCATCCGCAATGCAATAGAACACCGCAAAAAGTTTATCTGAATTGTGCTGGAGTTTCGAACAACTGAAACCCATGCCTATTAAAATCAGGTTTATGCATGATAAAGTAAAAAAATCTGAGAAATTAATTTGAAGAAATATGTGAATGCTATTCTTAAATATTCGTTTGCTAGAAGTATAAATTTTTTTTAAAATTCCAAAACCTATAAGTAAATCCTTACAAACATTTCTCAAAGTAAACACAGATTGCACATATCATATACAGAAAAACACCTATATTTCCTCCAGCAACGTAAACCCGTAACTATAACACTGGCATCATAATTTAATCAAAATTTTTTTCTCCATAATTTAATCTATAATAAAAATAATATTATTTTTAATAATAAATTCCATTAAATTAAATTTTTAAAAAAATGATCCAGATTTTGTTTGTTTTATTTCTTTGTACCAAAACAATTTTAATAGTAGGTATCTATACAAAATTTATAAAAGAAATTTAAGCTGGCATTAGCATCTGCCATACAATTTTATCATTAGAGAATGAATCCTCACATTACTTGCACGTCATTACAAAGTAAACAATACCAAAACACAAAACAAAAATATGATTCAATTCTTGTTTTTGCTATAATATACGAAAAATATTATTCCAGGTAAAAAAGAAACGCCTTAGGTAAAACGCTATACTAAAAATAGACAACAAAATAGGTAAGCAGAAGAATAATGAAAAAAAAAGGATTCATCTAGAATCTAGAATCCATACAATATTATAATCAGTCGGTAAAAATCAAGAACACTCGAATATACCAAGCTCAATTGTATACTGTTCCATTGCCTTTGTTATGTGCTGGACCTTTTGCAATAAAAAATAAATAATTTTAAAGTAAACAAAATATACCGTCAGATTAGTTTATCATATTTCGATAAGTGAGCAGATTAAAGAGAATCTTCAATAGTTGTTAAACTTCTCTTAAATAGCCAAAAAAAAGATGAAGGATAATGATAATTTTCATTATTTTCTTTTATTATTATAATGAACAAAAGGTCTGAGAAACTTTTAAAATTTTTTTTTTAAATTTTTTTCAGGGGGCAGTACAATATTACAGGTTTTAAAATCTTTTAAATCGAAATGCCGAATATCAAAATTTTGAATTTTTCGAAATCATTTTGTTGCAAAAATAAAAAATTTTTGTTTAAGTATCCGATATCAGGTGTGTGGTATATGTGGCAGATATTCACCACCCCAGTTCTACCCAAATTTTATGGTAATAGTGAAAAAATAGGTGTTCTTCCTTGCTTGTACCAAATTTAAAATTTAATTTCGAAAATATGTTTGTCAGTTCTCGGAAGGTTCGTGGGAGATACCCGAACCACTACTTCCATTGATCCCAAATTTCAGGAACCTGAAAGAAATGGGAAGAAACTCTTGTACCAAATTTGAAGGTTCTATCTACATTTGTTCTGAGTTATGCTCGTTTGGCTTGAATTTGACCGAAAGCTTCTAGAATCCTAATTTATAATCCCATTTCGTACATTTTCAATCAACGCTGTAGCGTTGTCAATGGTAACCTGCAGCATAAATTTTACAGAGATATTATGATTTAAGATGTATTTTTATGAGTTGGCTACGAATTCATCAATTAAATACGTTCTAATTCACAATGTTGCAAATCATATAAGTACTTTACATGTCAGAAGCTTCCGTCTCCGAACCCCAGCTTTAATGATTAAACCTAGATTTTGCATATACCACACACCTGATATCGGATACTTGCCACACACTTAATGATGAAATTGTATAGCCAACCCATTAAAATAGTAATGGGGAGATGGGATTTTCATTTTCAAAATTTAAAAAAAAACGAAATTTTAATTTACAAGATTTTGAAAGCCTAAACATCGTACTCGCCCCTCTTTTTTATCATTCTTTAAAATTCATGATAGCATTTAAACTATAAACTTATGTCTTTCTAAAGGTTCTCCTATTCCTACATTTAAATGCTCTATATATTGGTTACTTTGTCTATTACTATTTTTAATTATTATTTTTAAAATTTGTATTCAGTTAAAAGAATGGCGGAACATTTAATTTTTAATTTAATTTTTTTTTTTTTTTTGAGGAGAGGAATTTCTTTTTCGGTACTTAAAGATAAAAAAATAAACGTGATTATAATTTTTAATTAGAAGCGTACGTTTCTTCCTTTAAAAATTGGGTTTGAGGTTTTCTTCTTTTTGTTTTAAAAAAATTTCCGAAATTCTAAGCAAAACAAATATTCAAAAAAAAAAAAGGGTTAATTTGAGGGGCACAAGAAGAATTTTAAAAACAAAACACGGAAATTAATTTATTGGTCGCGATATATCTAAAGACTATTAAATTAGACTAGGGACTAAAGGGAAAAAAAAGGTTCTCATGGTTTTGACTACTTGTTTGGGTTTTCGTTTTGTTGTTTTTGTAACATTGAAAAGGGTTTCCCTTTTAATTTATGTGGAAGATTCATTGAGAATTTTGAAACAGTTTTTAATTAGATGATATGATTAAAACACTTTTAATTATCATTTTAAATAGATTTAATTTAAAAGTGTCTCGATTGTTTTATAAATTTGTCTGCGGTCTCCCAATATTTGATATTTAGATAATTTATAATTGACTAAATTAAAGTTGGGTGTTCTTTTAATAAGAGGTAAGTGGATGATTTTTCAATGAAAGTGTTCTATGAAAAATAAAATGTTCAATGGAAAAATTTGTGAATGGATTTAATGTAAATCCTCTTTGCCTGCGGAATTGTGGAAAAAGTGGTGGATTGGATTGGTAATATGTAAAAAGTTAAAATATAGTAGAATTCTTTGGTATAAATTTTTAATTTAATTGTAATAGATGAATTTATGTAAGCTTTATTTAGTTTTTATAAAATTACTAAACTACTTTTACTAGAACATAATTTTTAAGTGAAATGTTTAAAAATGTTTCATGCGTTAAACCCTAGTCTAGGTTAGGATGATTGTCTTCGAAGTTGTTGTCATAAAATTGCAAACAATATCATCATAACGGTCACCTAATATGAGAAAACCAATCTCTTAATATTAGGCAAATTGTAAAAAGCTTAGGAAGTTAATGTGAAACCAATAATGTTGAAAGTTAGACGGGAAGAACTGTTTTGAAGACATTCCCCTCTAATGACTTCTATGAAAAATAATTGGAAAATTTTGAATTTTATTTTCATATTTTAAATTGTACAAAATAGTGCTGTTATTTTTAAAGTTTATAATTGTGATATAATAACCGTACCTTTATTCAGAAGATTAAATTTCTTTTTGATTAATGTACAAATAAAATATTATTTGGCTTCATTTAATTCTAATTTTATTTTATTTTAAACAATTAAATTCGTTCTACTTAAAATGGTATATTTTTTCCCATTTGTTTTATTTGTAATTGACACCTTATATAAACTTAAAATAAAATTTAATAAATTAAGCATATCTTTTATGTCTAATTGCTTCATATATCTTTATTTTATCCCGTTCTACTTTTCAAAAAAGCCCAATAATTTCCTTTACAGATGTCCGACTTGATCCAGACCCAGACTTCTCTCACTCTATTGAATGTTCGTCCACAACTGTACACAAAATTAAAGAAGTGGTTTCCCAACTGAACTCTTCTGGTTGAAGATAAAACCAAAAACAAAAATATAGGTAATATTAGTGCAGTATTCAATCAGGGATTGAAATGGTGGAGTCTAACGGTAAATGAGACCATATCTAACTACTTTGAGATAAAATAATTTAACTGGAGTTATGTGAAATACCATACAGTTGTACCAGTTTAATGAATCTGAAAGAAAATCATTTTTTTTTACAAGGGAATGGAAAGCTCGAAAGCCACCCATTGAACCACACCCTTTTTCAATCAAACTTTAGTAATGAACCTGTGATACAAACGTAAATTTCGGTACCAGGGATAGAGATATGGAAGGATTTGGAATTATGGTATAAGTTATTTGTGGGATTTCTGGATTGGAGGATGGGCAAAGTTGGATTGGATATTTAGAAGAAAGATGCTAACATTATCAACTTTGGGGCACACATTTCACAATTACAATCTCAAATCAAGATAAAAGCTGGTACTGTTTCGCCACGTCTGTAGAATTTTTTATGTGATTAAATTAAGATTTTTCGATATTGTGAATGCCTTAGCTCATCTAAGCCTAGAAAACTTAATCTCTTGTTTTTACAGATAGTTATTTTATTCTTTTGAATATGAATTGACTTAATAAAATACTTTAAAACAAAGCATATTGAACTTATTTGGTAACTTCGCGTGAAATTTACAATATATTTAAATAAAATTAATATTTTAACTTAAATACTCGTAAGTCTCTATCTTTCTTTTTTTTTAATTTCTAAAATTATTTTAACTTGAATTCATGACCTTGTTTAATATTTCATTATTCACCTTGGTAGTACATCCGATTTATTATATATGTATATATATATATATATATATATATATATATAATATAAAAATACAATATGTACTTATATTTATTATGATTATATAAGTTAGGCAAATTATAAAAAGTCAAAAAAAAAATTGTGGTACTTTTAAATAATACCTGATAAAAGAAAAAAAAAAATAAAAAGAAAGAGAAAGAAAATTCAAATATTTTAATTTTTTATTTAAAACGAGTATTTAATTCACCTTTGATTTTTTGATAACTTACATACAATCCATAATATATAAAAAGTACTTGCGTATGTATTTTTGTAATAAAAAATATGTTTAAATAAAATACTTATTTATATTTTTAAAGTAATTCTAAGTAGAACACCATTCTCCCTTTCTTTCTTAGCATATTTTATTTTAAAAAAAATTTTAAAAAAATTGTTTTTGTAGTTTCACTTAGACTGTCAGTCTCGACTCAATTACCTTGTTAGCTGGTTTTTTAAAATTTAAACAAAAACTGATTACACTTTGAAGAATTATCAGTTTATATCTACTGGTTCAATTGCGGGTAAATCCACCTGTTTATTACAGCATCCCAATGTTAGAAAAGTCGTCGGATGGAGCTTATGCCGAGAAGAATAATGGTATTAAGAAGAACTGTTACAACAGAATAGATACATTTCTAATCTCTAAAACTATTTAACAGTTATTTAGGAAGGCTGATTATTATGCCATGACTGTCTTCAATAATGTTAGCTGTGGCAGACAAAAGACAATATTTAAACTCTAATATTTAAACAGTTTGCAGCGTTGCAGAGGATTAAATTTTTGCATGGAAGAATATCTTAACATAATATGATATCCATTTCCAAGCCACCTTAGAAAATTTTGTATATTCCTCTCTCGTGTGATAACTATTATTAGTGAAAATTTAATAAACTACCTAATTTGAGGGTATATTTTTATATGCGCACTCTTTATACCTGTATACCCGAGCCAAAGGGTATAATAAATTTGCCATTACGTTTGACGCAGAGACGCAGGGGGGGTAGATATAGACTCAAGTGTATGGATCGGTTCAGAATCAAAAAAAAAATCGATTTAGCTATGTATGTCCGTCCGTCCGTCCTCACGATAACTCAAAAACTAAAAGAGCTAGGATCTTGAAACTTTCGCAAATTCGTTTTTTTGCAATAACCGTCATCGCTATTTAAATCCAGCAATTTTGGTCCATGGGTTCGGGTGGCTACCATACAACTTCTTTTTTTATATGAGTATTTCTCTGTACCTATTAAAGATACGTGTCTGAAATTTTGTCAAAAGTAGTTAAGTGTAGTGGCCAAAGTTACTGCAAAATTTGGTTGATCTACTGCAGAGGGTTCGAGTAGCTGCCATACAACTCCTTCTTTTATATGAGCATTATATTTCACCTAATAAAGCTGGTATGTTTGAAATTTTGCCAAAAGTAATTAATGTCTATAATAATAAGGATATAATGTTTATATAACGGTCATACGGGTATCCCAGAGTTTACACAGTCTACTCTACTACACTCTTCCTCGTTACTTCATATTTCTACATATTGTGTCAATGATTCCTTCAATTCTATGGAGTAAATCAGTACTTCACTGAAGTAAGCTTTTCTTTTATTTTTCAAGGTTTTATAGACAAACTCTGGTCACATCTCTGTTTAATTTTAAAAATGTGCGCCTATAAAAACCTTTGATTTTTCATACCACCTTCTATATTATATCTTTCAATATTTTTTTCTATCTCTCTCTTTTTATCTCAATTTTTTTTTTTTTTTTATTTATTTTTTTTTGATAAAATTAATTTTATTTTATTCTTCCTTTTTCTTTTTAACATTTCTTTGGTGTTTAACTCTGACTCTGACTCTGTGTTATTCAAAGTTATTTGTATAACTTGTGTCAATTTTTTTTATTTTTTTTTTTTTTTTTTCGCATACGATAAATTTTGTTATCAAAAAAAAAAAAAAAAAAATAAACAAGCAATAAGTAGAATTCCATTCTTCGAATTTTCTTTCGAAATTACAAAAGTAAGAAAATAAAATAAGAAAATAAAAAAGAAAAATTGAAAAACTAAGAAAAAGAAAATTAAATTGAAAAAAATAGAAAGAACATAAAAAATAAGAAGAAAATCCTCGAAGGCACAATATTAAAGTATCACGCAAATTTAATAATAAAAAAAACAAAATAAAAATAAAAGACAGTAAAATAAAAACTTATCAAAAAAAATAAAAAAATTAAAAGAAAATAGCGATATGTGGAAAAACCAAAAAAAAAGAAAAATTGATCCTGCTTTTCTTTTGATATCCTTGAAAAAATTCTAATTTTAAGAAGTAAAGAAAATATTGTTTTTTTTTTTTTAATAATAAATATGATGATGACGATAACACATAGCTCTCTATTATGTTATAAAACATTGAATCCATATTCATATTTTTGTGGGCCTACAAAAAAAACTTTTTACCGTTATAAATAACTTTAAACATACATATATTATTCCCATATAATATATTTTATAGATAACGTACAGGGTGTGCGAAAATGGAAGGTTACGATGAAAGGAAGTGGTTGAGGAGATCGCAATAATCAAACAGTTGATCCGAAGCGGGATGTGAGGTGTTTTAACTTATTCATCTGAAGCGGAATGTGAACTTATTCAGAGGGTATACAGCTGGATTGCGGTTTTTCGTTACTAATGTGTTAGGTATCAGGGGGTAAGTAAGTAAAAATTTGAAACGATGCAGAATGGCGGTTTTTTGAAAATTGTTCGGAAGCTATTCAGAAATCAAAGGTTCGGAAATTCGAAACCACAATATATTATGCAGGTAGAAGTTGAGATCTTTTCTTTAAGTGATTGGAAAGTACTGAGTAATTGGATCTTAGGAAAGATGGAAGCGAGCAACGAATTATGCTGCAAGAGAATGGAAATCTTTTTGAAAACTTGAGAGATAACGGACTTCAAAGGAATTTCGAGCAACTTTAACAAATTAAACTTTTTCGTCCCAGGTTACTAAGATTCGTCTAGTTTCAAATGCAAAGCTGTACTTTTAATTTTTCCTATCTTTCTAAGTGAAATATCTAAAACTTTCTAGACCCAAAAAATTTTGTATAAGAATAAGGTAAAGTTATTCAGGTTTTCGGAAAGATATGATAAACAGGATGAGATTTCAATAAGTAAGATAATATTAAACTCTCTTCGTTATCTTTTACTCCCAAACACCCTGTACAGTTATAAATAATTTAACTTGAGGATATAAGTAATAATATATTATTATATATACAATATGGTTGATCGAATATGTTTTTTATTGAAGGAAATATTAAGTTTTTTAATCAACCATAAGGAAATCATTTTGTCACGAGACTCATATTTCTAAAATTTAACATTAATTTTTTTCCTAAAAAATATATAAGAACATAAAAAGTTTATATAAATATGTGAATATTTTTATATATATATATAATATTACATATGTTTTATAATCAAATATGAAATTTTCTTCAAAAATATTGTTGTTTATGAATATTGAACCCTTTTTATATAGTAATATCTGGCGTCCTTTAGAGTAAAGGTTAATATCAAAATATTTAGGATGGGTCAAGTTTTTGGAAGATATCTCATTAGTTAAAAAGTTTTGAAACAATGTGACTTTTATTTATTGAAAAATAGATGTCAATTTATTAATAAGAAGGTGCTTTTGTTATTAGAATAATATAATATGATTGAAAAATATCGATATTTTGATAAAAAAGAATTTGAATAAAGGGGTAAAAGTAAGACGTTCTGTAATACCTTATTAAATCATAATTTATAAAAAATAGAAGGAAGCAAAGGAGTTTTAATTTTATTCTTAGGGAAATATTACAAAATAAGGAGTTTCGCAGAATCAATAAAGATCAAAGATAACGTCGGGTGAAGCCATGATCGAGAAATGAAATTAAAATTTGTGGCCAGAGTTGTAAATGCGAAAGGTTTCTAAGGTTTGTTTATAATCCCCCCGATCTCGTGGTCTAATTTCTATCATCTACGAAGCCGTTCATTCAATTTCATTAAAATCGGTTGACATTCTGATGAATTGTTAGAATATAACATTCCCGAAACTTCTAGAATCTGAAGAACTCATTATAGTTGAATCAAATTATGAAACCTACTCTAAATGAATACCCACCAGTTTACGTATAAAATTTTCAAACATTGATTTAAATTAATCTTTAGAGAATTATTACGAATTGGGGAGATTCGCAGAATCAATTGGATGGATGTCATGGAAGTCATACTCGTGGGATAGAAGTAAGTTTAAGTTTAAGCTGTAAATGCGGAAAAGTTTCTAATTAATCGTACAGGAATGTGTACAGTAGTAAATAAAACGCTTTTTGAACTATCTCAAAGAAAGAAAACTTGTTTGAATCCTCTGCAACGATTTGTAATATAAGCATCCCCTTGAGGATCAATGAATCGATTTTTTAATTTCAAATATGAATATTATGAATCAAATACTTCCTTATCTTTTTCTACTAGATCAATTTCGACAAATTGCAATATTTTCTTTGAGGGTTCGGTTATTTCATTGTTTAATTCCAAAATGAATTATTTCATTAATCGATATCCCACTGTTACTTAAAAACTGTACACATGCTTAGTTCAAGACTATTAAAAAAGAATGGAACTTCCTTAAAACTGTATCACTATTAAAATTTACAATTTAAAAACTGTATTAATATATTAATACAATTTACAAACTCATCCCGGGCGGGCATTTTTGAAGTTACATAGATTCTTCATAGCACGACGACTCTTCTCTACTAAATAAGACTTCCTAAGGCTTCCTAAAAGTATTAAAAATTACGTTTCTCTCATCACTGAGTTCCGTACTATAATTTTAACATTTTGAAAATGTGCTACTAGAACCACTTTTTTACTCTCTGACTCATTTACCATTATTAGCCTTTATAACTTAAGGCTATTTTAAATTCGGAAATTAGTAAATCCGAATTAAATGTCTCTTTTTATTATTATTTGGATATGAAAGCAATTTAAATTAGCAATTTATTTTTTTTGCTTTGAAAGCACATCCATATTCTTTCCATATTCTTTCAAACTTTTTAACTCTTTTTTTTTAAATATTTTAGTAGGTATCTTTTGTTATTGGGGTTATTATTGGGGTGCTTAAGTCACGACAAAATTTTCCTTTAAATTTGGTTCCTGTTAATAGGGTTTTATTATTGAGAACTGAACGCTTTTATATACCTATATACATATATACTTTTTTTTTGAAAAATGAAACCAGGATAATAAACGACGTAAATTTCGTCCTTTTTCAAATCCAACAAAATTCATTTTATATCCTATTCTTTTTCTCTTTCTTTTTCCAATTTCAAAACTTATTGCTTTGTGCTTTAAGTTTTTTCTCCATTTCTTGTTGTTGTTTTTTTTTGAATTGGAATTGGAATTGGCTCTTGATAGATGAATGATTAAATGGGAATTACATATTATTATATAAATGTATATGTAAATAATGTATATTAATACATGAGTGTTATGGTTTATATAATATAAAATATATATATATAAAAAAAAGGTTGAGCCACTTTCAAGAGTTAAATTCCATCAATTTACTCGAGAGTTGTATATATATACATAATATACATATATAATATACATATATGTATATGTATTATTCTTGGCAAAGGACATGTTTTCGTTATTTCAGTTCAAATGCTCCATATCCTATTTACGAAATGGAAAAAATCCACAAAATAAAAAAAAATGTCTTCAAAATGGGGTTTTAAAGAACTTTAAGGCAGAAAAAATATAATATTAGATTTTTATTAGAATTATTTCTTCAATTTAAGTATATAATTTACATACAAGTATAATATATAGAATAAATGTATGATTACAGTAATGGTAAAATAATTGAGGAAGAAAGTCCTTTTCTAATAAACAATTAAATTAAATGTTTGTTCTGTGTAAGCTTATATAGTGCAAATTAATTATATCATCCCATATTCCATTTGTATTACAAGTTCCTTTCTGTTCAGAAAGGATTTGGTTTTGGGCCATTAAAGTTGCACACTACCCAAACAAACACAGCACAGTTTCAAAGGGAGGCTTTCGAGCTTTCCATTCCCTCGCAAAAAAAAATTTGTAGTTGTGTTTGGTATACTTTAAATCGAGCATTTTTGGATTGGCAGCACTGTAAGCGTAGTTAAAATTTTGACCCCAATTTAAACTGTAAAGGTCAAACTCTAAAGCACTTTAGATATTCCTAAATTGATCTAAATTCATTAACATAACACATTTTCAGCTATAATATTGGAGGCAAACTCACTCTCTAGTTTATAATTATAATTGGGACTCCATTAACCTTAAGGACTTGGCAATATCCAAAATAATTTGATTGGAATGTACACAAAGCAGTTCGAACAATAGAAAAAATGTTCAAGACACTAGGTACTGAAAAATATAATGTCCAGCCTGAAATCTAGAATTTCTTTTCATCCGTTCTCCAAAAAATTGTTGAAGAAAGTTCGAAAAGGTGTTACGTAATTGGTGTAAGCTTTTACTGAAATGCACTTTGGGTTCTACAGGGACTGCAAAAACCAATTTTTATTATACGTTCTATTTAACGCTACTCCAAATAAAATCAAGAATAATCTTGCAAATATCACCCATTACCAAAGGGAATTATCAGCATTACAATGGACGCCTCTGAAACATACATTCTCGGATGTGATAATGTTCCAAACGAACAGTCTATTAAGAACTAACGAATAAGCTCACATCGAAATTAAGAAAACCAATTATAAAACATTGCATAATATCACATACGTGCTTAACAACATTGAAGAATATTTAAAAATATGAGCAGACCTTGTAGAGTTGTGGGAAAACAGTCAAACAAGAACTGCCGCCTATCACAAGAAAAAACTGCTATGTACCATTCCTATATTTTCTTGACTGTAGTTTTCCGTTTTTCCTCTCCTCAAATGTGTTTTTTAAAGAGTACAATTTTCCATCAATGGGGGATTTTTTTATTTCTCGCCTCTAAGCAATTTTTTACAAAGAATAAAAAAAAATTTAGAAAAAAAAAAACTCTTAGAAGAAAACAAAAAAACCAAAAAATGGGGAAATCTAAGAATGAGGTTAGGAATATAAAAATATGGTGTCTGATATTTTGCTTTTATGGTTATTATGGTGTTTTTTTTATATATACACACAGATCATATGTGTATAGAATGTTTTGGAAAAGTTGATTTATGTTAATGTGTGTGTGTGAAATTATGTTAAACTTTTTTATTATTTTGTTTTTTCATATATTGTTTTTTCGTATTTTTTGATATGTACATTATTTTCATTATTATTTTCGATGCAGGGTCATAACTCCCAGGTTTATAATTCCCTTAGGGAATAATTGGGATATAAGTCCCTAAGAGACTTAATATTCATAATATTAAGCAATAACTCCTTAGAGGACTTATGACCTTTAGAGTTTTGACTCAGAGTGGTGTGTCATAACTCTCTTATGCAGTTCTCAGCAGAAGGGTTTTATCAGTAATATTAAAACAAATATTAATTATAACTTATAACTATACAACATTTGTGACGGATTCGAATATTTGCAGATTTGCTTGAACTATAATAATATCAAAAAATGGCGATACATATTGGAGTTGGGTTTAAAATCAGAGTATTCTCTTTTTCCAAATTTAAGAAAACAACAATAAATTTACATATAAACTGCATTTTGAAAAACTTTTTTGAAAAATAGGGCAATCCTGATTATGTAACCAAAGTCTTGCATGCATGAATTCATAAATACTCATTATAATTCATACTTCCAAAAGGTACTTATGACCCACTTGGCAAGGGACTTATGTCCCTCGTAGATATTTTAAGGTGAGTCAAAAGACCCTTAGGAAATTATGCTCCATTACATCAGTCATATAGCCTTAAAGAAGTTATTACCATGGGTATTATGACCCTGCCACTTATTTTCTTGTGTTGTTTATTTGTTATTCTGATATGTGTAGTACACTCTTAATATGTGTGCTAAGAGTTTTTTCTTTATTAAAAGTTGTAATATTTTTTTTTTTGTTTGTTTTTGTTGTTTTTTTTTTGGTTTTTCATGTAATTTTTACTGTTATTTCAATATTTTTTATGTGAGTTAAAGTGAATATATGGTTGTTTTTGTTGTTATTATATCTTCAACCCCTATTCACCGATATTTTTTTTATACCCGTATGACTATATAGGCAAAGGGTATAATAAATTTGCCATTACGTTTGTGACGCAGAGAAGGAGGGGGGGGTAGATATAGACTCAAGTGTATGGATCGGATCAGAATCGAAAAACAAATCGATTTAGCTATGTATGTCCGTCCGTCCGTCCGTCCGTCTGTCCGTCCGTCCGCACGATAACTCAAAAACTAAAGGAGCTAGAATCTTGAAATTTTCGCAAATTCGTTTTTTTGCAATAGCCGTCATCGCTATTTAAATCCAGCCATTTTGGTCCATGGGTTCGGGTGGCTGCCATACAACTTCTTTTTTTATATGAGTATTTCTCTGTACCTATTACAGTTACGTGTCTGAAATTTTGGCAAAAGTAGTTTAGTTTTATGGCCAAAGTTTCTGTAAAATTTGGTGGTCTGTTGCAGTGAGTTCAAGTAGCTGCCATACAACTTCCTGTTTTATATGAGCATTACTCTATACCTATTAATGCTGGGTGTCTGAAATTTTGCCAAAATAGTTTAGTGTATTGGCCAAAGTTACTGCAAAATTTTGGTTGGTCTACTGCAAAAGGTTCGAGGAGCTGCCATACAACTTCTTATTTTATATGAGCATTAACTCTATACCTATTGAAGTTAGGTGTCTGAAATTTTGCCAAAATAGTTTAGTGTAATGGCCAAAGTTATTGCAAATTTGCTTGGTCTACTGCAGAGGGTTCGAGTAGCTGCCATACAACTCCTTCTTTTATATGAGCATTACACTACACCTAATAAAGCTTTATGTTTGAAATTTTGTCAAAAGTAATTAATGTTTATAAATGATATAATGTTTATAAAACGGTCATACGGGTATCCCAGAGTTGACATAGTCTACTCTACCACACTCTTCCTCGTTTTGTATATAACTTCTTGTTATACTCTTGTTTTATTAGAATGATTTGTATGTTGTTGTTGTTGTTCTGTGTTTTGTATTGTTGTTGTTTTTTTTTTGGTGTTTTGTTTTTATTTTCAATTACACAATTTAGTTGAAGCGGTTTTATTACAAGTTCGATTAAAAAATTATTTTTGATAGGTACCTAGTACATACACTTATATAATACATATATATATATATATATATATATATATATATAATATATATGTGTTTTTAAGAGGTTATAAAAACTTATTTGATTCTAATTTTAAGGGATATTATAAAGAAAATGTTAAAGATTGTTTATGTAGGTCTGGGAGCATCACTTTAAGTTTTGATTGGTAATTTGGTATTAAAGGTAATATTTTAAGGTTTAGTGGAATTTTATAAAGGTTATTTATATAGGAAACTTTAGTTTATTTTATTTGTAGATGTGAGGTGTTGAATAGGGTTAAAGAGATGTAATTAACTGCCACACATTTTCCTGGTAGGTTGACTTTTTTTTTAAATTTAGTGAAAGATAAAGAAAACCCGTTATAGGATTAAAAGTTTAAAGTCTTTTAATGGTATGAGGTTGACTAATGTTGTGTAATATTTTAAACCTTTTTTTGAATGTATATTATACATATTCTACTATATTTATTTCTTTAATTTTAATATTCAAATTTAAAACGCTTGAAAATTAAAATATTTCAAATCAGAGCGATTGCTTTAACCTTTCAAAAGAGGAGGTTAAAATTAGCTATTTTATACTCATTAATTGCTTATGGTTATATTAGGTAGTCGATAGTATTTATTTTGAAAGATAATTTAAATTTATTTAGTTTCTCTTATTCCGAAAGAGCCCATCCAGCTTAAATATCCGATAAGTGATAATATCAGCTTATCACAGTCGGGTTATACAGGATGTGGAGAGCACAATGGTTTATAAACCTAGACGTGATAGAAGGTCCAGATGAAGATAACTGTCTTGAATATAGTTTCATTAACTTTTTAAAGAAATAACATTGGTAAATTAATAACCGCCCTATGCTCCTCCGCAAATAATAACGGTTTT